>CP125840.1:3634009-4884009 GCA_030408175.1 Trifolium repens
CGAGGTGTTACATTTGTTTGTCTCAAGGACGTACAACTCCTGGTTTAGGCGTTAGTTCCTTCAGATACAGAATCCTGAGAGAAGGATATTCAGTGGAATCCGTAGGCCCGAGGGTGGTGATTTCTCTTCAACACTGAGGTGCTACATGTGTTTGTTTCAAGGACATACAACTCCTGGTTTAGGCGTTAGTTCCTTCAGGTACAGAATCCTGAGATAAGGATATCGAAGATACCGGGCAGGTTTATTCTCTCCTATCATCATTCATGCCGCAAAATTAGGGCATTCTGTATTTAATTATCTTTTACCGAAAGAATACGAATACCGAGATTATTCGCATTCTTACGGTCCAAGCTAATTAAATAGGGGCAGCTGTCATACCCTAATTTTGCCCCTACACTTTTTTATTTATTTCTATTTTTGCCCCTCATGCATTTTTGTTCCAATTTTGACCCATAACCTCTCTCACTTTTGCATAAGTCAAGAAAGTCAACATTTTGATCAAAAAGTCAACAGTTTGACCAAAAGTCAACACTTTGACTAAATAAGTCAACAAAACCATTCAATTTAAAAATCAATGTTGACACAAAACACATGGAACTATTTTTTTCTTGCATGGTTATGGCTTAGCATTATCATAAGAGACAAAATTTTACCATTTTGCCCTCACATTTTCTTTATTTATTTATTTTTAATTAGTTACTTGCATTTCAAGAAACCTTTTTAAGCATCAAATTTCAATTCTTTTTCTTTCATTTCTAATCCATAAACATATTACATAATCACATTTCATCATGCATATTTTTATTTCTTGACATATTTATTTTATTTTCATATATTATTTTGTTTTATTCCAAAAAAATCAAAAGAAGAACAAAAATTGTCCCAATCATTTTTACACCTCATCAAGGGAATAGAAGGTTCTTTTCCTTCTTACTAGACACCTCACCATTTGTACAAAAATCCCAAAACCATAGTACAAAAAATCCCAAGAAACAATCTCCAATTTGCCCTCACTAACTCTCACAAATCACTACTTTTCTAACCTAATTCCTCCCTATAAATAGAAGCATTGTTTTCAGAGCCCGAGGTGAGAGCTAGAAATCACTGAAAACGGCGCAGCAACAGAGAACAAAAAACAATTCCATTTTTCTTCATTTTTTCAAAAAAATTCCAAACCTCACAATCTCACCTCAAGCTCATAACTTAGCCATCAAAACACCTTCATCACGTTCTCAGAAGAAGGAATCAGTCATTTTCAGTGAAGAAAGGTGAAGAAATTGAAGTAAGAAACAGCCACGGCACCAAGGAAGAAAACGAGCTCAAGTAGGACGATTCAGAAGGCTATCCAGGTAAATACCTGCACCATTCGTCTCGCTTAGATGTTTAGAAGCTTTCTGGTTTGCTAGTTTTGTTCAATTTGGCCTGTTTTGCGTTTTTGCGTTTTTGTCTCAAGACTTTGTTCTCTTCGTTTTTTCATTTCTGTGAGGAATCAGAGAAAACCATTTGTACTTTTGGATTCCTTGTGAAAAAACGAAGAGAATGATATAAATTTTGTTAAGTTTCGTGGTGGTTTGAGGTAGCTCCGGTGGCCGGCGCCGTCGCCGGCAAGCCAGGGCTCACCGGAGAAGAAAACCCCACCGTGGGTCATCTTCTTCCTCAAGTTTAAAACGTGACCGTCCGATCCCTTTGTTCAATCCTGCGCGTTGTTTGTTTTTTTTTAAAACAGAACCGTCAGATCTCATTTAAATGAGATCTGACGGTGATAACGTTTCAGCTGTACCGTGTACCCCTTTTTTACACGCCGCATCTGATTTTTTTTGGTTGACCGTCGTTTTTGGCGCGGACTTGGACCTGGGTTTGGGCCTGGGCGCTCAGATTTACCATCCACACCCCATCTTTTTTACTTTCCTTCTTTATTTACACCCCCAGAATGACTTAAATGTTTTTTTTAGCTTATTTGCAAAAGCACTTAAATGACTTCTTAACTTATTTAAGTTCAGTAAGTCACTGTTTATGCTTACATAATATTTCCATGTGTGATTCTTTTTTTAACTTATTTTCATAAGCGATTCTCAATTAAGCTATTTTGTGCATAAGTGCTTATTTAGGGTTTCAAGAAGCTCTTTAGCTTATTTGACCCTAATTTTTACACAACATTTTGTTTGATACAGTAACTTTTATATATGAACGTTATTTTGCATTTCCAACTTATTTTCATAAGTCATTTTAAGCCTAAGTTGCTTTTAGCTTATTTTTTATAAGTGCTTAAGTAATCCAAATTACTTCTTTAAGTACTTTTGGGTCACTTTCTTTTGCACATATTTTTATCTAACCCTAACTAGCTTAGGTCAATCATGTTTGCTTATGTTTGTTTATTTGTTGTATACTTATATGTATTTATTTAATTGCTCGCAATTTAATTTTCGTATCATATTTAATTCATTGCTTCATACGTGTTTATTTAGCATTGCATATTTGTATTGATCATTTATATCATTTCAATCTATCCATTTGCATTTATGTTTTGCATATTTCATGATTTACTTTACTATTATCATCTATTTTGCTATTGTGTCTGCTCTGGCTCTTGTGATCTCTTCTCTTGGACTTTGCTTTTTCATAATAAATTAACCAAAGATTTTCATAATAAATAATGGATGAAAAAGGGAGAATCTGGCATCTGCTTCTTTCTCCCCGAGTTGTCTTGGTAGCCGGTCATCTGACTAGTCACTCAAGCTGCTCTCATTCTAAAAAATACTAAAATTGACCAACCTCCGTCTTTCCTTTTGACTTTATTTTCATAATAATCTTAATCAAACTCTTTGCAATAATTAATGGGTGAAAAAGGGAGAATCTGGCATCTGCTTCTTTCTTCCCCGAGTTGTCTTGGTAGCCGGTCATCTGACTAGTTCACTCAAGCTGCTCTCATCCTAAAACCAGTATTAAAAACAACCAACGATCGTCTTTTCTTTTAGACACTTTTTCTTAAGCAAACTTAACCAAAGATTTTCATAATAAATAATGAATGAAAAAGGGAGAATCTGACATCTGTTTCTTTCTTCCCCGGGTTGTCTCGGTAGCCGGTCATCTGACTAGTTCACTCGAGCTGCTCTCATTCCAAAAACAAGCGTTAAAACTTAACCTCACACACTTAAATTTCTTTTTTTCAAGAAAACATGGATATACGCTTTATCCATTCCTCTGACACATACACAGCTTAAGCCTCTAATTAGAGCATACAAGCGTCGTTGTATCAGCGGAATGCGAGCTAAGCAACATCCGTTATTCAACTTTTTTTCAATGGGTACACGTTTTATCTACTCCTCTGACACACACACAGCTTAAGCCTCTGATTAGAGCATACAAGCGTCGTTGTGCCAGCGGAATACGAAATAAGCGTTATCCACTAAAATCAACCAACCACACAAACATTTTTTACCAGAACTACGTGAGTTTTGAGTTTCCCATTGCACCGGGGAATACGTAGGAGCGGACTCCTACAACCGTCAAACTCAATTAATAAAAATTCTTATTTTCTTGTAATTTATTTTGGAAACGAAGTAGAGATTAGATAAGAGAAAAGGCAATTTAATCCAAACCTACGCAAACAAACCCCAAACCACCTAAACGGTTCCCATCGAGTACGATGGATGCGAGGGGTGCTAACACCTTCCTCTCGCATAACCAACTCCCGGACCTAAACCAAGGTTTTAGCGATATTTTCCTTTCCCCTCACGGGATAAATAAACGTCGATGGCGACTTCATTGTATGAAAAATGGAAGTGATTTTCCAGCCCGCTACACCAAGTTATTGATTTAACAATTAATTCAAATCTTTATATATGGTTGAGGAAATTATAATGTGTTTTTATTTCTAACTATTTTATAAAAAGATGAATTTTAAGTGGTGGTATTATATGTTTTTTTGTGTGGTAGTGGTGGTATTATAAGTTATAGCTTGATTTATAATTTTGTTGCATATGGTAAATAAAGCGTAAGAAACACTATGCATTAAATCCTATCTTATATAAATAATATACATTAATTTTGGTCTCTTACAAATATATTAAAAGCACAATTTGATTAAAAAAATATATTATAACCAAAATTCATCTTATAATTTACATTAATTTTGATCTCTTACAAAAATATTAAAAGCACAAATTG
Source organism: Trifolium repens (assembly GCA_030408175.1). NCBI lineage: Eukaryota > Viridiplantae > Streptophyta > Magnoliopsida > Fabales > Fabaceae > Trifolium > Trifolium repens. The sequence goes on from CP125840.1 coordinate 3,638,177, forward strand.
ATAACAAAAACATATTATAAGCGAAACATAAATCAAGTGGATTCTACACAATTCAAGAAATGAGATAAACTATGAATGAAATTAGCATTGCTTCTTAACAAAAAGCTCCTATACAATTCCAAGCTCCCATACACAATTCTTCCTTGTCTAAATTTTATCTTTTTATGTTTTATTTTATTAAAGAGTTTCCTTATATTTGAATTTTAAAAAAAGAAAAGAAAATTAATAACTTGATATTTTTGTATTTTTATTATTTCATTGGATTTGGATAAAATGAAAAAAAAATAACACCAAAATAATAAATAAAACAAACAAAAAGGGGTGCAGCTAGAAAGTACAGTGGGGTGCAAAAAGAATTAGCCTAAACAAAAAAGAAAAGCAAAGTCCCAGCCCAACAGCCCAGCAAGGAAGCCTAAGAACAAACAAAAAACAGCGAATTGATTATAGTTGTATGATTAATCTGACGGGTTTGGTTTAATCGCAGGAGGGTTGATGGTGAGCCGTCTGATTGGATCTGGCGGATCGTATAGCAGCGCCTAGATGAACGTGGGAACACTGGATTATAGGTTTATAAATTCCCAACTTATCAGATTTCTTTCATTTTTCTTTTATTTTCTCTCTCTTCTCCCTTCTTTCTCTCAAACTGATCTCTCTATCCTTCAAGATCATGTTCATATGTTCTTCACTTTCCCATGACCAGTGGCGGTTCGCCTCCGTGCGCCGCCGCCTTTCCTAGATTCCGACCGGCTGCCACCGCACCGACCACCTTAAACCGCTGCCGGAACCCTAAAACTGCAAAAAAAATAAAAAATCCAAATTCAACCCAAAATACATCTAAACACAAATTCAACCTCAAAAACACAAAATCATCTTAAAAATCCAGATCGAAAAATCAAGATTCCAAACGATTTTTTATCCAAAAAATTAGACTAACATCGTCATAAACAACTACAACAACAACAACAGGTAAGAAATATTTTTTTAAACAAACCTGTAAGTTTTTTTTCCTTTTCTATTTATTTTTCATTTTTTTCCTCTCCTGACTCTTATTTCTCTTTTTATCTTTGCAAGGTGCTGATGGATGATAGAGGCTTAGTTTTTTTTCTGGACTTAGAGATTTGGATTTTTTTGTACTGTTTGTGTACTGTATGTATTTTATTTTATTTTTTAGAATTTCTTAATGTAAATTTTTCTGTCAAATCTCCTCTCTGTGAAAACCTTATGTTTTTCCCTTTTTCCCTACATTTTTTGTTTTAATCTTTTCAACTTCTCTAACACATGCAAGCAACAAAATAAAAAATCAGAGTTTGGATATTTTGTAGATTTTGCATGTATTTTTTATTTGTTTAAAGAGATGATTTCTTTGGATGTGTTTATATTTTCTGTTTGGATCTTGGTTTTTAAGATGATTTTGTATGCAGTCACTTGTCTTTTCCTCTCTCTACTACTGTCCTCTTCAACTATTGTTCTTTTTACTTTCAAGGTTGAATAATTAAAAAATTTAGAACAAAATGAGCCTATAAATGAGATTAGTTCTGATTGTTTAATTTGGGATGAAATCGATGAATGAATATTTTAATTTTAATTTTCTTGATCATGTTTCCCTTTCTTTCCATTTTTCAATCACCCTCATGCTGTCATCGACAGCCACCACGCCGGAGTTGCGGCTTCATTGTTGTGCTCTCTTGATTTTTTTTTAACATTATTTCTAAAAAAAAAAAAAAATCCAACCCCTTATGTTGGAAAACCCAAATTGCTCTGACCTCTCTCTAACCCTCCTCCGCTTTTGAGCTTCCCGTCAAATCCAACCCCTGTTTTTCGAGATGTAGCCTTTAGGAGTGGTGGTGCTTTGCGAGCTTCCTCTGCACCACCGTTTCCTTGTCCGGTGTGTCGGTTTTGCTCTTCTTCTCCGGTGTCCAATCTTCCTCCTCGTTCAAACCTCCTCCGCTGTCGTTCCTCCGGATCGTCGCTTGCAAGGTACGGTTAGGTTGGTTTTGGATCCATTTTTGTGGGTGGTTGGTCTGCTTCCTATTTCGGTCGCCTCCTTCCACGCTGGTGAGCTTGCAGCTGTTCCGCCGCCGGTGCTTTGAAACCCCTTTCAGGGTTGTTGTTACCTGCACAGTCGGTGACAGGTTGGGTTTTTACGAGGTTCGTGTGCCGCCGTTCGTAGCTGTTTCTGGCTTGCTCCGGTGGCTCTGACGATGTGGTAATGTTCTGCCGAACCTATTTGTGTTTCTGAATCAGTTTCTAGACTTCGTTGCTGTCGTTCCGGGTTTGCTGATTCGGTTTGCAGTGGTGTTAGTTTGTTTGGCTCAAAAGGGCTTCTCTGCTTGCTGTGTTGTCGCAGAAGCTGTAGGTTCTTGGATCGGTCCGTGCTGGCGGTCGTTTCATTCCTCCTGCCTTACGGTTGCAAATTCTCACTCATCATCTTTTTTTGCTACTCTGGTTTCGAGTTCGTGCGCGGATTTGCTAGGTAGTGTTGTGGTGGGTGTGGTTTGCTTCTGGTTTTGATTTTACCCGTTAAGGTTGTTTTTAGACCACTTTTGTTGTAGTTGGATTGTTTGTTTATTCCCTTTTGGGTTGTTTACTACGTGGTTGCACTGGGTCAGGCCTTATGTCCCCCCAGTTTCTTTGTACTTTGTTTTTCTTTGGTCTATATATTTAGGGTGTTGCAGGTCTTGCCATCTGCACTCCTTTTGCCTAAAAAAAAAAAAATTTAACATTATTTCTAGTGAAAATCATATATGGTTTGAATCTATATCTTTTTATTGCAATTCTAATATTTTGTATATTATTTCCATCTTTGTTGTGTGTTATATTTAGAAATTAGAAATATGAGATTGACATGAAAGAAAAAGTAACTATATTCCTTTCTTTATATAAATATTCTCTAGGAAAATTCTTTGTTTCTATATTTAATTTTTGTTTCCTTTTTAGATCTATTATTCATTGTGTGTTTGCTTATTGAAACATAATTGAATTAATTGTCTCAAATTATCATTCCTCAATTCAATCCCAATATAAAGTGTAAATTCTTTTTTGTTACTATGCTTTCTCAACTCATGCGAGTTTTTTTTTACTCATTGTCAACTGAAAATTTAATCCTATGCAAAATACTAAAAATATAATTGAATTAATTAGGATGCAAATTCTTTTTTGTAGAGAGAGAGAGAACAAAGAAAGAAAAAAGAGGGAGATGTGAGTTGAAGGAAAAAGGAAAGTTAAGTGAATATGACTTAGAAATTGAAAGAGAGAAAATTGATCTTAGAAGAATGAGGTGGAGAGGGGTGAGATGAGAAAAGTTGGTGAGGTGGAGAGGGTTTATATAAGATGGTTGAAAGTGAGGTAGAGAAATTTGGTCAATGCATGTGCTTCACTTAGCACATGAATAATGAAAAGTAGAAGTAATCATGATAGGAATATAATAGGGGTAATCATGATAAAGAAGTAATGATGGCATCATGTGACTATTGAAAGAAAGTTGCATGTGATTGTGAGAAAGATGTGAAGTTTAGGGTTACATGTGGGTTGGTTTTGCCACACATACATATGACATAATCACAAAATATAAGAGTTGTAATCTAGAGATTGGACAAAGTCATATTAGGGCCAAGTTGGATTCAAATTAGGGCCAAGTTGGATTCTTTAGAAACCCTAAACCACACATGGTTGCATATGATTGGTCAATTGATTAGGGTTTTATGCTTGGAATAGTAAAAAGCAACTCATCTTTTAGTATTATAAAGAGATATGACATAATCACAAAATATAAGAGTTGTAATCTAGAGATTGGACAAAGTCATATTAGGGCCAAGTTGGATTCAAATTAGGGCCAAGTTGGATTCTTTAGAAACCCTAAACCACACATGGTTGCATATGATTGGTCAATTGATTAGGGTTCTATGCTTGGAATAGTAAAAAGCAACTCATCTTTTAGTACACTACAAGAAAAACGCCATTTTGCGACGGCCAAAAGCCCTCGCTAATGGCTAAAAGCCGTCGCTAATGGCAATGTTATTGGCGGCCAGCTGGCGACCTCTAGGCGTTGCTAAAACAGGCGCCGGTAAGTTGTACGACGGCCCAGGCCGTCAGTAATGGCCAGGACGGATTTTGCGACGGCCTGGTGCCGTCACTAATGGGCAACAGTCAATTCAAGTCTGCACAGGTAACGATGGATTTTGCGACGGCTTAGGCCGTCGCTAAATCTGGGCGAATTTTTTTAAAAAAAAAAAGTAAATTTTTTAAAAATTAAATCTTTAATTTTTTTTTAAAAACAAACTTACTTATTATTTCTTAAAAACAAATTTATTTACTATTTTGTAAAATAAAAATCAACATAACATTATTTTAATACATATTAACACATAAAATTAAATATTTTAAACGGTCAAAATTAAAATTAAAATAGAGAACATGTATTGAAGAAGATGTATTGAAATTACATAATAATTAAAATAGAGAAGATTTATTGAAATTATAAAGATTTTTGAAGAAGATGTATTGAAATGTGTTGGAGAAATGTATTGAGAAATTTAAAAAAAAAGTGTTTATGAAGATATAGAGGGAATGTGTTAGAGAAATGTAGAGAGATGAGTGTGAATATGTTAGAGAAATGTAGAGAGATGAGTGTGAATGTGTTAGAGAAATGAAGAAGAAAGTGTTTATGAATATATATAGTGGGAAGTGCAAGCCTAGTTTGGGTTTTTTTTTTTTTTGTTACCGAGGTCATTTGCGACGGCCCAAGCCGTCACAAAATTCGTCATGCATTATAGAGGGTCAAAGCTGCCAGAAATTCATCATTTAGTGACGGCTCAGGCCGTCACAAAGTGTTGGACGGATTTTTCAAAGGAAAATACTATTTTTTTATTTTTTTGACGGATTTTGTTTATGTTGCGACGGGCCAGGCCGTCACTAACTTATAGACAGCCCAGGCCGCCAATACCCCTTTAAAAAATACGCCAGTAAAATGGCATTTTCTTGTAGTGGTATTATAAAGAGATTGATTTGTAAGATGAAAATTATCTTCAACCGTAAATATATCTTAAAGTCTTATGTGAACTCTAACAAATTTGTCATTATTTACTTTAAAAATTATAAAGATTCATTTAATCCTATCTCAATTTTCTGTCAACATATGGTAGATGCTTCGAGAAACCCACCAACAACTAAGGATGATGAAGTTTTGCATACCCCGGGCTCAACTCAACTACCGTCCTAGGGAAGATGTCATAGTTAGAGTTCCATAACTTGTTCACTTGTCACTGCCAAAAAGGGATGGAGCACATTGATTGTCATTTTTCCCTGAAAATGTGAACAAGAAATACACTGTAATTATTAGATTAGATAGGTCACTCATAAACAACTCTTTTTTTTTTCTATATGTAAGCCATTGTTTATGATATAGATAAACATATATGTTGTCAAATACCTTCAAATGGTTCTTTCTCAACTCCACTTTAAGAAAAGAAATAGTACAAGTGATATACAATGCAAAGCAAGAAGTATTTTTCATAAGATATAAAAGCATGATCAATATTAACATAGAGAGCAATGATCTATATTGCAGAAAATAGCATCTTCATCTCTCTTTAAGTGATATCAACCATCTATTCAGATCATCCTCACATATGTAAAAAAAACCATTGATGTAAAAAAATGATTGATAACATTAGCCACTAAACTAATATGAGTAGTCAATTCTTGAAGTGTGCTTCTGAACAATTTGTGCACTTTAGGTACACTTACAAAATAGGGGGGGGGGGGGGGGGGGGGGGGGGGGGTGTTAGAAGTAGTAATTTGAGGGCAACAAGCCAGCAACCCAAGAATATCAGGGCAGGATTGCAGTGCTAAGATACGGAAGGCGGGTAGACTTTGTTTAGACTATAAAACATCAACACCATCATACAAAATTGGATTACTCCCCACAAGAATGAAACACCAACTGATTGAGTAGATCTCTTGCATTATAAGGTACTGGTGAACCAATAGGATACTTTGAGTTTGGTTGATGCTACTTTGCAGATTGTGATAAATAAACTCAATGTTTAGTAACTTAGAGCATGTTTGGAATCACTGTGACACCATTTTTTTTTTGGATAACAAGAGGCCCTAAGCCCAACAAAAGAAAAAGACTACTGTTCAACAAGTCGCGGAGTAGAAAGACCAGCTAAATCAGCTAAAAACAAATACTAATCTGAGTAGGAAATGCTCATATAACATCAAAGTGCAACCTCGATTGCAAGCTATATTCACGAGAGCTTCTGCACAAGCATTATCTTCTCTATATGTGTGACAAATCTAGACCTCCCAATTTAAATCCAACAGCCGTTTAATATTTTGCACCAATCTCAAACCAGTAGCCATTCCGCCTTTTGACGAGGAAAGAGCAATAGCCACAACCCAAAAACCAACATGAAGCTCCAACTTATCGAAGCCACAAGCTCTAGCCAATTTCAAGCCTTCAAACACTCCCCAAAGCTCCGCTCCACATGCATTTCACGTCCATAAGCCCTTCACGAAACCGCAGATCCTCTTCCCCTTATCACCCCACAACACACCTCCACACCTTGCAATAGCTCCCCTTTTGACGCACCATAATTTTGTTGAAGAGTTAGAATAACATATATATATTCCCTGCAAAGCAGATACAAATTTATATATTCAGCAAACAGTGTAGATGGACGGTGATGAAGATCCGTATGCATAAAACGCAATAACTAGTGTTACAATGGTAAAGACACGCATTTAACACAGGCAAAACAATTTAAAATTTATTGAAGTACATTAAAAAATTTCGTTTTTCGGCATTCATCTTGTTCAATTTTTTGTTTTTCTAGAAACAGTTTTTCAACTTTTCTTAAATATAACAGTTTATGTACACTCCTAGGAACAAGAAGGATTAACCTTCTTCAGGATTGGCAATAAAAGTGTTAAAAATTTACTAGTCAAAGGCTACGTGTGGTATACAATAAAAATATGAGAAAAGAAAAAGAAAAAAAAAAACATAAATGAGAAATTTTAGAGTAAATGTCGACATAAAGACTTCTCTTGTTCAGTACTGAAGCTCCAATGCTACTTAAAACTGAAAAGGCCGTGCTCTGTACAAAACTCAAAATTTTCAAGCTGCTGCTCTAGCTAACAGGAGTATCTGCAATGACACTCCAACACTCAAATTATGATTTGTTTGGTTTTCAGTTGGGAGGCCCCTACCATCCATTCAAAAAGCAAAACTGAAAAAGCCTCTTTGATTTTCAGTTGGATCCAATTTTAACTAAGTTTTGCCTTAATTTTGTCCTGAAACTCTATTTGAGATGTAAGAAAGGGGAGAGTTGCTTTTGCAAACTCAGTTTACAAAAATGATGTTCACTCAAATTAAGGTTTGCAAACTTTAATCCGAAAATAATGCTTTGATATTCGATTCTTACTATTAAGGGTCCAACATTAGATAAGATATGGCCTGAGAATGTGCTTAAAAGTGGTGGACAGCAGTGTTGTTAAAATCGCGAGTTGACTCGCTGAATCGGCCGAATTTATGATGTACCCATCCCTACGCGAGCGGAATCGTGCTCAGAATCGCTGGAGAAGAAGATCGGCGCCGGATCGGCGATCTGAATCGCATAATCGTAGGAACGGCGTCCGTTCCGATTCTGAGCAGTGGGTGCGAGAAGGAAGAAGAAACGCGTGTTTTGGTTTTTTATCAAACGCACCGTTTCGTTATTATCCAAACGCACCGTTTCATTTATTTATTCTTTTCTTTATTTTTGTTTGACATGCCTTTTTTTTTCTGAACTAATCCTTATCCTTATTATACAAAACGCACCGTTTCATTTAAAAGGTTTTGATTCATTCTTATCCCTTTCTTTTCTTCCACCGTTTCCTTTCTTTTTTCTTTTTCTTTTTTTTTTAATCAAAACTTTACAAACAAACAAACACCATACCCACGTAATATAGTTTGGATTAAGTTAGCTTATGTTTTGATTTGCTTCAACTAGCTTCTGTTTTGATTTGCTTCAACTAGCTCCTAGTTTGGATTAAAGTTAGCTTCTGTTTTGGTTAGCTTCTAGTTTGAATTAAGATAGCTTCTGTTTTGATTTGATTTCATTTCAAGTTATGTCATTTGTCTTTGTTTGAACTTATGTTGAATTATTTGAGTTTTGAGTTTAAGTTTTAAATCTTAATTTTTATGTTGAGTTATTTTTAGAGGTTACGATCCTACGATTTTGTATTACGATCCTTCTCCGATCTTTGATCCTTTATTTTGGTAGAATCTTACGATTAGTGTTACGATTACCCGAGTTACGAACTATTACCCTTCTCCCGATCCTAATCCGATTTACGTGTTTTACAACATTGGTGGACAGTCCTCACCTTACACGTCTTTTTTAGGGTTGGTATTAGAGCTTATCCACGATATGTTTGACTACCCGCTATTGGATAACTCAGGTCAGGTTTTAGATGGCCGGACTTGGGTGTAAGGATATGTCTTAAGAGTCTCACATTGGATACGATATGGGATAAAATTGTGTTTATATGACGGTATTAGAGCCTATACTTGATTTGTTGGGTCACTCTTTATCGGTCCAGATGCCCAATCCTGAGTGTTAGGTGTGTGTGTTAAGAGTCTCACATTTGATGACCTGAAAATTTGTTTATAAATGGCAGACAAGCCTCACCTTACAAGCTAGATTTGTAGAGTAGATTAGGCCCAACTCGAATTCTAATACTTACCTCATTTGTATCATTTATAACCATACTCCCCCAATGGGATGTTTTCCAGTAGAACTCACTTCCCTAAAACATTTACCCCCTTAGTCCTATAGAACTCACTTCCCTAAAAAAACCCCTCCTTTAATTTCCTCCTACTTTTTACCCAAAGACCAAATATAAACTAAGTCATTGGTGCAATAACTCGTCAACAAAACTTCCACTCTTCCGAGTTCACTTTACAGGCAATGACACAGTAGTTATGAGCTTAAACATGGCAAAGGTACGTAGTAGTACCATCGATGTTCAGAGAGATTTACCTTTCCTGATGAAACCGAATACTACCAAAGGAATAATCTTTAAACTGAAACATAATATTTAAAAAAAGATTAACTTGCTTTTAGGGTGCATTTGATGATTTCAAAGTAATTTGATATATTTAAAATTAAAAGTACTTTTAGTTTGTATAAGTTTCTATCTTAATGAATCTGTGACATATTAGAATGTGAAGGAGCTGTATAAACTGAGGAAAAAAAATATTCAGAGAGAAGAATGCTTTTAATGCAATATCATATTCAAATACAATTAAATTTTCCAAAATAGTTCTCGTTGAAAATCCATCATTTGAAAAAATTTCATCCAAATTCATGAATATATCAATATAACACCTCAAGCACTTACAAGATAACAATTTTATATCTTCTTTTTTATCTGACTACTATAAATAAAAAATCAGAAGCTATATCCTCTGGAGTCTGGAGAATAGTATAGAGCTACCAAATTGAAATGTAAAGAAAGACTTCCCCAAAATATCAATGTAGTCAAGAAGAATCTGTTTACCTGCTAAAGTTCACAAGACTTTCCATGTCGGAATCACCGTGGAAATAGACGAATAGAATTTTGTAATCTGGAATCAAAATTGGCCATCCTAGCATCCAATCAACTTAGTATCTGTTAATCAAACATGTGGTAAGGAGTCAGTTATATAAATATCATTCGTGGGAAAAAGAATCAATAGAAAGTACAAATGTGATAGAATGTGCTTGAAGAAAAACTCATGAAGCATTATTATTGCTTAAAATAGGTATTATATCAAGACAAAGAGAGCTACTAATTCTGGCTTCCCCAGGACTACTTCACCATGAGAAAACTGTTCTGCAGCAGGGATAGAAAGAAAATTGACAAAAAGAAAAGACAGCCAGACTCGTTGTGCACAGAGAGGTGCATAGCGCCTCCACTCACATGCCAAGGAATGCTTAGTAGACAAGCCATTTTCCTATGAAGTAGGATAGGACCAAAACATAAAAATTGCACCAAAGAAAAGATTGCTGAAACTGCAACGTACCTAAGGTATCTTTGGCAGTAATCATCATGTTTTCCAAATTTTTAGCAGCATCAGTCATGCCTTGGGCATTGTAAGCTTGGATCATGCAAGCGAAGGTGAAGCTATCAGGCTCACATTTTTTTGCTTTCATTGCCAAGAATAACTCGCCCATCTTTTTTAAGTCGCCAGCCTGACCATAGGCACTAATTATGCAATTAAAGAAAGGAGTATCCAAAATGACATCAGAATTTTCTGCATGCCTCAAGATTGAGTCAATTTTGTCAATAAGCCCAGCTTTGCTATAGGCATCGACAAGCGAGCAAAACGTTACAGAATTAGGTTTCATTCCTACATGCTTCATTTTCTTGAAGTGTTGATCCATCTTCTTAATTTGTCCGGCTTTGCCATAAGCCTCAATAACAGTATTATATGTTACAATCGTCGGAGTGAAAAACCGCTGTTCCATAAAATCCATCACAGCCTTCATCTTATCGTACGTGCCTGCTTTGCCATACGACTTTATCATCATGTTGAATGTCTTTATGTCTGGCATTATGCCCATTAGCTGAAATTCATCATACCACTGCTCCATCTTATCAATTTTCCCACCATTTCCATATGATCCTATCAAAGAATTCAGCGTGAAAACATCTGGTTGGCAGTTTTCATTTTCAATCATATCTGTCAACGAATTCTCCATCTGCTCAAACATGTGAGCCTTGCCATATCCATCGATTATGGAATTATATGTCACTGTTACATCCAATGCCCAAATGTGACATGTCCACAAGAACACGTTCAATTAAATCAAATCGACGAAACTTTGCACAGCAACTTATAAGAACTGAATATGTATATACATCTGGTTTGCAATCAACAACTGATTTCATATCTTCAATAGTAGAAAATGCATGACGAAAGAGACCACTTTGACCGTAAGCACTTACAAGAGCGGTTAAGACCTTGACAGTAGGTTTAAGCCCTTCAAACAACATAGTCTCATAGAGCTGACTAGCCTCTTTAGGCTGCTTGCACTTGCTAAGCATCATCAATAGCTTTGTATAAGTTTCGCTTCTCGGTTCATACCAATATTGATTTCGAAGAAGTTCGAAAATCTGCAAAAGGAAATTGATCATGTTACGCAGACTAAATTGAAGGTTAATAGCCTTAATCAATTCCAGTCATGTCTAACAAAACAAAGCAAAGAATAGAATAGAATGTTGCACTTGAAATACTTTTCTACTTTTACAAAACAATTAACAAAGAGGAAATCAATAAAATCCATAATCCCAAGAGCCACTAGTTATACGAAAATAAAAACTCAATTTAATCATCTAAACACAGCTTCATTACCCAGGAATCATTGCATTGCACTTAATCCAAAGATTAATCATCAACAAAATGAATAAATACACATGACACTAAGTCCACCGACTGACCCACATCATTTCATTTCACCATCCACCTGGAACTCTGAAAGAGAAAAAAAAATCGACTAAACCAAACCAAAGAACAGATTCAACAGAATATCCAGAGCATATTATACAACTTGACATATTTTTTAATCTATCTACAAAACTAAGAGTCAATCAAGAAAATCCATAACCCCAACAGCCACCATTTCTACAAAAAAAAAAATCAATTAATTCAATCATTTCAAAGAAAGAAGGTTCATAGCTCCACGAATCATTTGTATCGCACTCAATCCAACAATCAAACAGAATATGGGACATGCATCGTCAATGTAAACCAGATTTACTTTTAAATTGACATCAAATGAGATTCCAGCAAATTACGGTTACAAAGTACTACCTCTGGTCCTTTTATATGAGACAACTGAGTCAACAAAAATTAATGTATTTGGTCCACATTACGCTGCAATATCATACATTTTCGTTAGACTTCGGCCGTGCATCTCCATTAAACTCAAAATTAATTGTCAAAACATGTAATCACTGACTAAATACACACAACACAAAGTTCATCCAACCCATCAAAAATCAACTAAACCAACCCAAATAAAAACATTCAATAAACTAAAGGGTCACATAAAAAACAAAAATTTCACAAAAAAAATACAAAAGTTTAAACTGAAACCAACCAACCAACCATGAGAGCATTCTGCCACTGACAGCCTTTGATTGCATCATCCAATGCTTCAAGAACAGCTTTAGGCCAAAGCTGTTTATGCTTCCATGACTTAGCTTTATTCTCTACACCTCTAATAGCAGCTTCAGTTCGGAGTATGCGTGACAAATCCTTCTTAGGATCTTTCTGAAGCCCTTCTTTATGAGAAGGCTTCGAAGAGCGCTTCAAGGATTGGACACGAAAAGAAGAATTGACGTGGTTTTGGTTTGGGAATTTTGTCGAACAGGTTATGGGTGGTGTTGAGGAAATGCATGAAGACCATGTTAGAGACGGAGGAGCAGAGTGAAGCTTCATGGATAATTCAAATTTTGCTATTTTACTTATAATTGAATTCAATTTTATTCTTTTTGTGGTGAAATAAATAAATTATGAATTTTATGTGTTTCTATATGCACCAATAAATTTTTTTGTTATGTTAATTTGTAATTAACATTCAATATCAAAAAGTCTCATGAATTTAAGTCGGTTATTGAGGCATTATATAGGTAAGAGTCGTGAATTGAATTTTGATCACTTTAATTAGTCACTTTTATGATAGAATTTTATTCACTAGGTTAATTGATTAAAAAAATAATTTGTCAAAAAAGAAAAATGAATTTCTATTATAAAATTTTTAAAAATCAAGAGAATTTTTAAAATATCAACATATATTTCTTTAAAATATTTAATTATTTTATATTTAAAAAAAATGAAACATTACATTTTGAAACATGGATGAACCTAAGTAATATTGACAAACTTAAAATTGCTACTAAGACAGGTAATATAGACCTCCTTTAGCAAGTAATTCAATATATAATCCATCCATTTTGGAGATTAATATATTCAAACAGTTTGTTAAATATTAAACTTAACTTGTTGCAAATTGAATCAAGGAATGTATAAATACAAAATAGTAAAGTCCGGGAACAAGTGCTCTTATTGAAATAACTTTGTAGCTATAAGAAACAATCTTTGCGGTCAACAGAAAGATTAAAAAAAAAAGGTAAAAAGGTTAAAATCCTCTGTAATGTTAGCGAGTTTTGGTTTTCCCCACTATAAAAGGTTTTTGTCTGACTCGCCCCTTACAATCTACAAACTCATTGGATACCCCCCTAGGTTGACATGTTGGATCCTGATTGGGCAGAATATCCCACGTGGACATGCCACGTGGAATTTTTTTATTTTTTTATTTTTTTTTTCTAAACCATGTCACTCACTATCTGATTTAAAAAAAACATAAATTAAAAAAAATAAAAAAGTTTTTGTACCAACTTCTCTAATCCTAGTTTTTGTACCAACAATAAAAAAGTTTGAGTGACATGGTTTAGAAAGAAAAAAAATTTCACGTGGCATGTCCACGTGGGATATTCTGCCCAGTCAGGATTCAACATGTCAACCTAGAGAGGTACCCAATGAGTGTGTAGATTATACAAGGCGAGTCAGACAAAAACTTTTTATAGAGGGTAAAACCAAAACTCGCTAACATTACAAGGGGTTTTAATCTTTTTATCCTAAACAAAATAACAACTACTTAATGTGAAATTATTCAAATATTTACATGTATCACTACCATGCATCTAGTCCAAAAAGGTTTGTATCAAACCTATGAACAACAAAATTAGTCGAAATATTGCTCCATTCAACCGTATTTGATTGAGACACATCATATATACTGAAATAATCCAATATCTCAAACCTTGGGGATTCAAACTTATGTACCCCAAAAATTAGGTTTCTATTAGCGACAAAATTTGCTGACCTCCAATCGACGTTAACATATATTTTGAAATATATATATGAGATGTTAAAGTCGTGTTAGTGTCGGTTGTCTATTTTGAAATATATATTTTACATATTGGTGGCAAATAATTAGGGAATTATGAGATGTTAATGTCATGCATGAATCCTACATACATATATTCTGATGCAGTCAAGAGAAAAATGAATAAAAAATCCCCATAAACATTATATAGAAATATTAATGGGATTAAAAATCCGAATTAAAATATTAGGAAACACAAAGAAAAGAAAACTTACGTTCCAACGATGACGCCAATGAGAGCTGGATTCATGATACACACATCACAAGTGATCTGCTGAACCAAAACAAACTATGAAATTCTTAAGTTAAATTCTTTACTCTTTTAGTATTTATATAAGTGGAGTGGTATATTCTCTCTCGTTCTTATCTCAATTTAGATCCTCAAGTAAGTAAATTTAAAGTAAGAAAAATCAGAAAAGTTTGTTTGCTTTTTTTTTTTTTTTTTTTCTATAATTAAGAAGATCAGGATACATATTAGCCTAGCTGGCTAAGTTTATCCGGTAATTGCACAAAGTTTATATCATTAAAAAATTATATTATCATATTACATATATACTAGAAAGAGAATAATTATTTTAATTGAAAAAATTCAAAATGTTTTTATTCAGGTAAAAATAGAAATTGTGTATTTTTTTATTGATAATTATTTTTCTTTTTTCACACAAAAAGTTGGTTTGGGAGTTAATATTGGATATATAAATATACAAAATTAATTTTTCGTGAATAATGTGTTTGCTTTATAGCTTAAGGCATTAATTTTGTCTCGTGCGCAAATAAATAAATTTATACTACAATCTTCTCATATGAAATGAGATGGGGTTCATATTAAAACGATACGTCGATACCTAATTTAATAAAAAATATCATAATCACAGTTATCATGAATAGTCTTGTTAGACAATGAACAACAACTTCAATAAGATTGGTTTGTTCTGTTTTTCCAATAAGCCTATAACAACTATAGATTTTGGTAATTCTATATATAATCATGCATTAGACAGGCACATTGCAGCCCTGTGAAAATTCTAACAAGTGATAGTATCTACAATGAAGTTGCGCATTTTATAGTACTTAAATGAGTCTCACGTGTATACATTATAAATTTGTAATTTTTTAATAATAGTACATAATAGCATTCACTTTCATCAATAACACATTTCACCGATAGCTCTACATAATTATAAATGGGACCCACAAAAATAATATAGGTACCACTTTTTATTGTAGCATCAGTACCTATTAGATACTCGTTTGTAGGGGTCGTCAAAAAAACCAAAAAACAAAACCGAACTGCTAAACTAAACCGAGTCGAACAAAAAGAACGGGACCATAATCAATTGTTTTGAAACCAAACTGAAACAGTTCGGTTCATGATTAACAGTTTTGTTTAATGGTTCGATTTTTTTAGAGAAAAGTTAGTTATGGTTTGGTTTAAAATCATAAAACCGAACCACTATAACAGTTCAGTTCGGTTTTAAAGACAAACAGTTCGGTTCGATTATTATAAATTTGAAAACAATTTGATTCGGTTCGATTTTCTTCAAACTAAATCATGTTCATCCCTACTCATTTGAGTTTTGCTCCAATTAAAGTAACTATTAAATACTGATTTTTAAAAAATAGGTACTCACCATTAAATTTAGAGTATTATAAAAAGAAGAAAAATAATATTCTTAAACAATTTTTTTACACAATACATACACATATGTATAATATTATTCATTTATACAGCCTTTTTTTTTTTTTCATTTTCTTTCCTTCTCTTCAACACCACCACCGCTCTCTCTCATTGTTCATCCACCACTACCATCGTTCTCGTCCCCCTCTCTCATTGGCGTCCTTCTCTCTTGCTCTCTCTCTACTCACCGGCGTACTCCATCACGAACCACCTCCGTCGTCTCAGATATGTATGTAAAGCCGGAAGTTCAAAGATGTTGGCTGCGGCAGAACAAAGCAAGATGTTATTAATGAGATAAATTGCTAACTCTCAATTTTGTAAAGATAATATTTATGTTTAACTTAAAACTGTAAAGAAAAATGTTTAACTTAAAACTATTAAAAGCAAGATATACAAGTCATATTATTAAATCAGTAAATCAAAGGACCATAATAAGGACTCAATATTTTTAGGTTGTCGATTTAACATAATAATAGGCGGCACTTCTTTTTACGAAGCTCAATATTTTTTCTTCGTAAAATACAATAATAGGGACAAGTTTTGTCATCTAAAAGCAAAAAAAACACAACTAAAAATGAGCAAGAAGAGAATCAAAGGGTCAATCAATTAATAAACATAGAATAAAAAAAAGATCACCAAGGGTTGGATCGAGATGCAATAAAGCAAAATAAATTGAAACAAAGCCGCCGTAACAAGTATAAAAAAAATTAGGAACATCCAAAAGAAAAAACTCTAAATCTATTATTTATATGTATATAAGTATAATAGATGTAGATTGGTTCAAAAAAAAAAAAAAGTAATAGATGTAGAGTTTTTTTCTTTTGGATGTTGTCAATTTCTTCATACTTATTATGACAGCTTATTATCAATTTATTTTGCTTCATTGTATCTCGACCCAACTCCAGGTAATCCTTTTTTATTTTATGTCTGTTAATTGATTCAAAAGTGATTCGATTTTATTGTTCATTTTTCATTGTTTCCTTTTGCTTTTATTTTCCATTACAAAACAAGTCAATGTATTGTATTTTACAAATAAAAAATAAAAAAAATAATTGAACTTGGTAAAAAAACAATGATCCTTCTTGTTAGAGACCAAAATTGCCTTACCTTAGCCATGCGAAATGGGTTCAATAGAGAGATTCATTGTGGGATTGAATGTTGCTTTTGTAGGGTGGAGTTTCAATTAGACTGATTGAAGCTGTGTGAACTCTACAAAATTGTAACACATCGAACAGAGAATCAAGTGGCTCATGAGTTAGCTAAACATGTTATAGAAAACCCTATTTGTATCTAGATATATAAAGGGTACATCTGATGTTATTTTATACCAAACTTTTGTTGAAAAAAATTAATAATATATCTTGTTTTTAGTCAAAAAGTATTTCATTTAGTCAAAAAAGTATTAAATGTAAATAAATATATTTTGTTACCTAAAAATTATTAAATTCAGTCAAAAAAAATAAATATTTTTACCTAAAAAGTTTTTAATTTAGTCAAAAAAGTATTAAAAGACAATCTACTTTTGGTCAAGATTCAACAAATTCTTTTCTTTCTTTTTTTGGGTATTGAACAAATTCTATTTAATTACACTTTTTCCTATTACATTTTACAAGTAATTATCTACATTCAAAAATTGTCTTTATTTATAAGATTTTTCCAACTATTTATTGTTACAGAACTTGTAATATCAACAAATTAAATCGCCTAAGTCCAAATTTATCATTTATAAATATTTGAGATACCTTCAATTTTAGGGATATCACTGGGGCGGGAATTGAGCGGATAATATAGTTTATCACTTCTTGTCTCATTATCTAAAGTATTCCTCATTTCCGTCCTCATTCCCTGTTTTGGGGATTATTCTCCTTTCATCCCCATCCCCACGGATTCTCACAGTTTCTGCGGAGATCCATCTACCTTAAAAATATTATCAAATAAAAAAATAGTAAACCTTAATTATGGAACAAATAAAAAAATTAAAAAAATTATAGTAAGTCTTGTGATAGTAATAAGCATCATAAATAAACAAATGTATACACATATTGTGTGAAAATATAATTAAGTTCCCATTTGGCCTAGCTTATTTTTCAGCTTATGCAAACAGCTTATGCAATTTTATGTATTATTATAAGTTTTTCAAGGTAGTTTATGATAAAATAGCTTATAAAAATTCAATCTTCACTAGTTTGAACTTATAAAATAGCATAAAACCTGATTTATATTGCATAAGCTGTTTGCATAAGCTCAAAAATAAGCTAGGCTAAACGTACTCTAAAAATAATTTATAAAGTACTTAAATATACATTTACAAATGTTATTTTAATAAAATTTTCGGGGACGGAGGCTTTGCGGGGCGGGAGGTAAATAACCGTCCCCATTCCAAACCTCTTCTGGGGAAATTTTTTCTTCCGTCACCATTTCCACTGAGAAAAAATTCCCATTTTCGGATCCCAAACGGGAGATCCCCATTACTCCGGTTAATAAAAATTAAAATTCCCTATATTTTAATTCCTTACGCACCAAATCACTAATTTAATAATCAAAAGAATTCCCTCTATTCCCATCACTATTTTTTTATATGTTCATATTATTATATTTTTTAATCTTTTTTATTTATTTTTTCAGTTGTGAATAAAAATAAAATATTGTTTGTTTTTTGAGAAATTAAGACCATCTAGATGTTAAGTTAGAGACAAACATCCAACTATTTTGGCCAACTATTAGAACTTGATTTACTAAATCAAGGATGTCTCTGGTTGGAAAAAAGTTGGATAAACTATCTGAATTCAGTTGAAGCTTTTTACATCAAACTACAAGAAAAATGACATATTGTGATAGTCACTTTTAACTAAGCTACTGAGTTCGATTCCTAACTTGAGCATGCAGCACTAAAACATTTAGGCATAATTTGTCATCGATTTGAGTCTAGCAAGACTCGAGAGATTAGTCTCTACAATTGAGCGTATATGATACCTGATTTACGCCAAAAATAAATCTATAAAATTATCATGAATTGCATTCACATCTACGTTTAGTAACTATTATAGCATTTTCCAACCTAATATAGTAAGTATATGTAGACAATATAAGAATATGCAATGCATTTGATTCTTCTCAGATCTTTTTGTCTCTGATCACATCTAGTGAGACATTTGCGATTATATATAGTTGCTCAATAGATTTTGCCCAATTTACTCTACAGATCTTTATATAAATATTTTGTTTTTAAGAAACTTTCATGCACAAGTAGTTTTTCTTGGAGCTATTTTTCACTACTCGAGTTTGTGAGGTTATTAAGGTGCTTGTGGGATGATGATGAGAAGCAGCAAGGTGTATCAGTCCAGTCCATCTTGTCAGGGACAAGTTACTGTAATGGCAAGCAATGTGCCGCAGCGAGACAGAAGCAGTTCTGGGAACTGATGACAGTAGAAAGACGGTAGCCACCGTTGGAAGGAGAGGTAAAATGTAACGTAGATGCTGGATTATTTGGCGATCAACAACGGTTCGGCAAGGGAATGTGTATCCCAAGAAAACGTAGCACATGAGGATTTTCTCTATGAATGAAAGTAAAATTGATTTAAAGAGTATTTTAAAAAGAATAGAGACATTTTAAAGTGATACAAATTTAGTAATGATATAAATAATTAATTGATTTTAGAGAGAAAATAAGTGATATAAACTTGTTCTGAGATCACTTATCAGTTACAAATAGCCTTGTATACAATCAAGGACTTAAAATGAAGCCAACAGTGTGAAAAATTTACGCAGATATAATATAAAGCATAATTCAATTTGTTGCGAACTAAACTATCAATTCGAGCAATTAAATCGCCTCCACAATTCTAATTGAAAGCATGAAAATTGTACACGTTCGTGCTAACCAAAACTTGGTACTCAACAGAAAGAGAAAAAAAAATCAAATAACAACCACTTTCATAGTTAATATGAGATTATTCGAACAAATTAAGTAAAAGAACTCCAGCAAAAATAAACTATTTTATCATTACTTACTAGTCATGCTCATGTCCAAAATATAGAAGAATTTCAAATGCTTACATGTATCACTGCCATTGATCTAGTCCAAAAAGGAATATGTTTCGGGTACTCATAGAATTCTTGGCGCTTATAAACAAGCTTCGATGAAATATCGTTCCATTTGGCCCTATTAGATTCGGATATATCACATGCAATGAAATAATCCAATATTTCTTTACTGCCCGTATACGACATCTTTATCCCAAAAATCATGTTTCTGTTAGCCACAAACTCTATGTGTCTCCAATCGGTGATTACCTCAGGATCTATAGAGATTTCCGTCCAAGTAAGATGCATAAGATCGAGCTCCCATAATGTTGTAACTAGATTGTGTATGTGCCGCCGAATGTTGGGCCAACGATTTGAAACCAACAAAATTCGGCCATTAGAAGATACAAGTTTAGGTTCGTATGGAGGCTTATTAGGTTCGAATGAAGGTGTTTGAATTGAAATCCAGAACCCTTTTTCTATATCATACGCTGCAAGTTTGTAAGTCCTAGAGACAACGTAAAACATCTTGCCACAAACAATTCCAGAATAAGGAGATCCAAAATCTGAAGGCAAACTTTGTATTTCAGTCCATTTGTTTGTTAAAGAATCATACATTTCTCCACAATGCATTAACTTGTCATCATTAGTTCCTCCATGGTTTGATGACCAATCGTCGAACCCTCCTACAACAATCAATAAAAATGTTCTTTTAATGCCGTTTGAACTTGAATTTGAACGATGACATCTTCTTCGTCTAATGAATGGAATAATAGGACTCTCGGTTACTCCTAATATAGGAACACATCTTGCATGTTTCATAGAATGTATTTTATGGAATGATTTTGTGACAGCATTAAAAAATATAACCCCCTTGTGTGTTTTTTTACCCGAGCCAAAGAAAATTGGATGTCTATTGTATGACCTTCCTCCAACAATGAAGATTCCATCGCGTATACCGGCAATAGAGAACATGAACCTCCCTTTGAGAAAACTTGCATCTATATCATACCATATATTGCGAGATAGATTAAGTGCATGTATCTTGTTAACATCGCGATTTGAAGACCAATCACCATGTTGGAGAGTACCAAAAACAAACAAGAACAGATTTTGATACCCACTTTCATTTTTCATTCGAAGGAGTCTACGTTCGATAATAAAGGAACTCCATCTCTTGCATACAAGCCTAGCATTCTTGAGACTCGTGAGTGGAAGACGATTCAAACACATTTCAAGAATTTCATCAGGAAGAAGAAAGATTCCACGGCAATTTACTTCAACACATTTCTTTGTATTGTGTTTTCTCTTCCAAAAGCTCTCCTTTGCCCTAAAGCCAAATGATGAAAAACAATCAATAGAGGTTTCTTCTTCTTCGGAGCCGCAAATACGAGCACCAGATGACTGACTTCTACGGCTTGATTCGGCATGTTGATTATTCTTTTCCATTATTGCTTGCACTTTTGCTATTCTTGAATTTAAACTTGTGATATGGCTAGCTCACGTTATTGAATCCTGACATTAGATTTTGACACATTGAAACTCAAATTCAAAATCTAAGCAATTGTTTATATCATGCTACTACAAATATATATATATATATATATATATATATAAAATAATTACACATGAACTTTTTTTTACACAAATTACACATGAACTATGTCCGCATAAACTAACATGTTTTAGATATTTGACAATTTTAATCAAATACAAAACTTACGCTCCAACTACGACGGCAATGAGAGCTGGATTGATGATGCACACAAGTGATCTGCTGAACCAAAACAAATAGACTATGAAACCCTTAAGTTAAATTATTTACTCTTTTAGTATTTATAAGTGATGTATTCTCTCTCTCTCGTTCTTATCTCAATTTTAGATCCTCAAGTAAGTAAATTTAAATTGAGAAAAATCAGGATAGTTTTTTTTTTTTTTTGTTACTAATTAAGAAGATCAGAATAGGTATTACCCTGGCTAAGAAATTGTTTATCCAGTAATCAAATCCGGTTATTTCAAAATCTGTCACTTTAAGGAATTTAAATCCTTTATTTACTGTATCAATTGATTTGTTAGTTTTTTTATATACAATTTTGATTTGCTAGTGCTAGTTAATGATTGATATTAGTCATTTTATTTCATCTTACCATAAAGATATTTTTACATTTATTTATCTCCTCCAAAAACATAAGCGAGACTAGAACTCAGCGTCTTTCGAATTCAAGACCTCTTTTTTTATCAAGATTGTATATTTTTAAAAATTACATAAATGGGGTAAATCGTACCTATAATGTACGACTTACAATTTTTTTTATAGCAAAGTCGCCAATGGCAACTACGATTTTGATATATATTTTTTTAAAAAAATTAACTTATAAGGGTAGGACGTAAACCATCACTAAATGTCAATGTTCATACATATATATCAGGATTTCTCTTGTTTTACTGCGATGGACTTTTAGCTACGGCCATGATTTTCAAAAATCCATAGATATAAGTCAATTTATTTTTTTGGCTTAAATGCAGTTTTACCCCCCTATTTTAATTAAATCGGAATTTTACCCCCCCTATTTCACTAAAACGGAAATTACTCTCTCTATGTAACTCCAAATTTAGTGGAGTTTGATTCTGTGGAAAGTTAACTCGGTTACGGTCATTTTGGTACTTGTTTGGTGAATTATTGATCAAAATTGAATTATGTGCGAAACTTTAAAGTTGAGGCCTCAATTTTGATAACTCATTATTGAATGTCAACAATGTTTACAATGTGGTAGTCAACAATCAAACTTCCATTGTAGAAGACCCTAGCAAAAACAGCTGAAAAGTGAAACCCATAAACAGTTGTGGCATAACTAGAAATTCTACACCCTGCAAAGATACAAGTGCAATGTTTACAAGAATCAGAAATTCTATTTGTTACCAAGAGTGAATGTCAGAATGAAATATCTATAAGCAAGTACTCTTAGAGAATAAACACTTGTAGAAAATAGTGACAATGCATGCATATCCAAACTTTTAATGACACCAATATATATATTAGGTCTTTTTGAACAAATTGGGACAAGGCCAGAAAGGTCCAGATTTCGTTAACTTGGAATCTCTTAAGCTGAAACGGAAAACCCCATCTATATTAGGAGCGTAGTAACTAAAGTAGATGCAACTCCCTTCAATTCCATGGTAATCTTTAGCTGACAATGAGAAATTAGAGTCTTTGCCCAAAACAAACGCAACATCACCCAAGTTTTTCACAACTTCCCATCCACCCGATTCTTCATTAATCTTGTAAACTTTAATATCAACTTCTTCCCAAGGCATATTGATCCCTTTTATATACTTCTCAACCACGTAGAGTCTTCCATCAAACTCCACCATTTTCTTTGTTTTGCCATTATACCACGTCCACAGCCACAATGGTTGTGTAAACTGTACCAACTCCATGGACAAAGGATTCATCCAAAAAATTGTTCCAAGATCATCTAAAACATAAAGTTGTCCGTTATGGATGATTATATCCTGATACTTATGAATACCACGATAATAACTCAATTTTATCTTGGTCCATTTCACATCTCCAATCTTGCGAACACTCAAACTTCTATTTTTATATAAAGCGCACACCATTCGACCCTCCACGGGAAAACTAGGGAACAACACCAGTTTAAGAACATCATAGGCATTACATTTACCCGAGAGATTGAATGCTTCAAGCAACTTCACAACCTTAAAGTTCATGAAATTTAACACCCTTGGCAAAGTGTCCGATGATAAAATCTGAGCCTGAGGGGTGTCTGAGACAGGAGAGCGGGTCAAAGGATTTAAGAGACGAAGTGGCACGGATTGTGAGTCTCCGAGCATTATAAGCCACCCTTTCGAAGAAGAAATTGAAGGGTCTTGATTAATGTTAGGTTCATGTAATAATGGCTCGAGACGGTACATGGTCGTTTGGAGGAGGAAAGATTTTCCACGCCTCCCGAGAGGAATGCAAACTTGTGGAGCAAATGGTGTGTGTTGCGGGAGAGGGTGCGCGGAGCGCCATGTCTTACAGATACTGCGAAACCGGAAAACTTCGAATGTAGTGTTGTCTAGAATGAGATGTTTAGCTATCATTGTCCACAACTCGGTGGAAAGATCTAACCATTCCACTCTCTGTCTCTTTTCCATTACATTTCTTAACGTCTCCACTTCTTCCATGGGATTCTTTTCTTTCAATAAAATTTGCTTTGTTCTCATCAGTTTATTTAATTTGCATCTTATATCAAAAACACTGCATATCTTTAAAAAAAATGTATCAGCAATCATCCTTACAGCTAGTAATAAACTTAATCATATAAACCAATGAAAGACTAATTAATGATTAGAGAGAAAATTAAGAATGAAAAAATTTGTTTGCTTCAATTATCAGATCAAAAAATATCATGGAGAAAAAAACAGAGCAAAGAATAAATTTAATCATACATGATTCCAGAAAATAATGGATGGCATATTTGCAACTTGTGCTGTTGCAGGTTGTGTGAAGAAGGGGTTCTTATATAAAAAAGGAAATATACATTTTTTTAGTTCAATTTTTTAAATTCATATCCAGTATTAATTACTTATATCAAAAAAATATTTTAT
The DNA here is from genome assembly GCA_030408175.1 of Trifolium repens. Classification (NCBI taxonomy): domain Eukaryota; kingdom Viridiplantae; phylum Streptophyta; class Magnoliopsida; order Fabales; family Fabaceae; genus Trifolium; species Trifolium repens. The sequence continues at coordinate 3,662,471 of CP125840.1, forward strand.
TAACTTTACTTTTGAAACAAATTTATTTTTTTCAATACCAATATACGATATAATATTAACCAGATTCCCGATATGGATAATTTCAGACTAATAATCAGGATAACTCAAAACTGATACAGATGCTTGGATTTAAATCAGAGAACAAAAGTTGTGACGAAAAATACATCCCTTTTAATTAGATTTATATGATGATTATGATAAGAGACCGATTTTTCAAGGCATCATGTCAGCGACACAAACAAAAGCAATGCTCAGCTATGATTGTTTTGCATTAAATTTTCATAATCAAATTAATTCAAATGTTGACCAATGTTTAGTGGAAAAAAAAAATGTTGACGCGCAGCACAAATAATGCCTCTGTACAGCACAATATGTAATGTAATCAAAGAATGGACTTCTCAAAAAAAAAAAAAAAATTCAATTTTTACATCTCAACTATCAATCAATTTCTTTCAATTTCTTTTAAATTTAAATATTGTTTTATATTTATAATCTAATAGTTTATAATCCACATTATTTCCTCAAAAAAAAATTCCAATTGATAGAATCCATTCTCAATGGAATCACATTTTATTCTGTACTGGCACTAATTTGGAAATTTCTATGTCATTACAAAAATTTCAATATGCACTAAACAACAAATTAAAAAACAACTATATAGTCAGAAAATTTGTTAGGAATCTATACCTCTGTCTCAAAATCAAAATATAAGGAAAAAAACTACTCCCTCCATCTTTTTTATAAAACTAATTTGACAAAAAAGATATTCTATGTTTTTAGACGGATCTAAATTAGCAAACTCATATATATATATGGGGAATGCTAATGCACACCCACTCTTTTTTATGAAGGTGTGCATTAGCAACATACACCTTAGGGTGTATTTAATAACTTTTTAGTTATCTTTTGCTAACACACACCTTCTGAAAAATAAGTTGGTGGATTATAGCAAATGCCTATAGGAGTTGCTAACGTACACCCACTTATTTTTTAGAAGGAGTGTTTTAGCAACATACACCTCAAGGTGTATTTATTTATTTTTTAGTTATAACTTGCTAATGCACACCTTCATAAAATTGAGTGGGTGTGTTATAGCATATCCCTATATATATATATATATATATATATATATATATATATATACACACACGAACCCACGGCAGTAAAAAAGCAACACATATTCAAACTACTAATTTCGAAACAAGAGCTCTAACTCATACATTATATTAAAAAATAAAAGAGGCTCCAAGAATTACCTGAAAGCCGTAAACTCCACTAATAAATTTCCTTCCTTCTTTTCCTTTCCTCCTTTTGTTTTTGCGAGATTCTTGCTGATGGTGGTGGAGGCAGGGATTGGGATTAGTTTTTTTTTTTTTTTTTTTGGTTTTGGTGTAAAATCCGTACTGCTCTTTTGAGTATTTTTTTTGCTGTCTGTGATAAAAAAAATTGTGTAAAACTCTTGGGTTTTTATAGGATTAGAATTGGGGTTTGGAATTGATGTCTAATTTAGAATGAAATCATGTCATTTATGAGTGAATGATCCTGTTTTGATTTTTGCAATATATGTTTTGATTTTATCCCTAACTTGCAGATTCAGATTTTTTTTTTCCCCTCTAATCTCTTCCGGATCCTCCTCTTCCATAAATTAACCAACCTTATCTTGGCCTTAATCTAGTTGGTAAGTTGATATGGCCTATACAAAAGCATATACAAAGGAAGTGCAATGGATTTGTAGTAGTCCATTCATATAAAGTGCAAACGCTAGTATCATATCATCAAATTCAGCATAATTCAATTGAGACAAATTGTCAAATTTAACCTATTCATCATCCTCATCTGATCCCTCCTCATCCTCATGCTCATATGTACACTTGTCTTCATCTGTCACTCCCACCTCCTCATCTGGGCCTTCCTCCTCCTCACCTGCCTGATGCTCATCTGGCCCTTGCACCTCCACACGGTCAACCTCCTCGCCTCGCACTAATGACTTGTCTTTTTGGGAAATCACAAGTAAAGATGTATTCTGAAACCAATAGGTAATCAATCTTTTAGGCATGTTAATTGTCATAGGTGATTCAACTGATGAATAATTAAACTCTAAGAATGATAAATACAGCTGAAGGTGTAGCTAAAGATGTGTAGTAACACCTTAGAGTTTTATTTGTAACATTTAAAAAATGTTACCTATTTAGTAGCTAATTTTTAGCATGAATTGAGTGGCCAATTGGCTATGAAATACTCCCTAGCTAATTTATAGTTAATCTTAAAACATTCAAAGCTAATTCAAATTGTTCAAATCAATTACATTAGATCAAATATATAGTAACACTAGTTTTTGTTACCTAGAATCTATAGTAACACTAGTTTTGTAACAAAAAAAAAAGTAAATATATATATATATATAGTAACACTAGTTTTGTAACCTATAACAACAACAAAGAATACTATAAAACAACACTTGACCTCTAGAATTATAATCACTCTAATACTATTCAGCTACTTGTTTCTTCAATCAAACATCCCCACTTCAATTACTTCAAAATCTTGACAATTAGCTTCCTTTGCAAATCGAAACCCCCTTAGATGCAAAATTCTACAAGTCCACCACAGGTCCACAGCAATCCACTTCAAACTGACATTAATCCAAATAATTAACACATTCATCTTCTACTAACATTAAAGCTCATATCACACACCCTTGATATCATTAAGCTTAGATAACAGACAGCTAGCAAAAGAGGGAAGATTTACTAATACTGACCTTCTGATAACCCCTTCACGAAAAACAAAGAAAGAACCATCCTTGCTATTTCAGATTGTCGGTTTTCGAGCAGCTCTAGTAGCCATTTGTAACACCGTCGCTTTCCGAGCAGCTTTTTCAGACCAGAAAAATCAAGAAACACGTTTCCGATAAGAATAAATAAGTTGAAGAATCACATAAGACCAGTTCTTCTCACATGCAGTCAGTCAGGGCACTTGGAGAATCCTCTAGGCTTTGACTTGCATGATTATCAATTTTCTTCTATATATAATACCAAAAAACAAATAACTGTCATTTATTTTCTTCGATTCTAAAATAATAAACATTAGTTAGAAACCAATAACGAGGTAGATTATCACTTTACCCGTATCTCCATAGGTTTGCCGTTCACATAGATTCCATCTTGCGAGTCGTATTCCAAATTAGGCCCGAGTAATAGTCTTACCGGTATCAATAGTCTAAAATCATGTAATATAAAATATAATTAAGAATCAAATAACTTAATACATTATATAATTGGTAATTTGGTATTTTACTATTGAAAAGTTAAATCTATTCAAAAGTAAAAGAATATATTTACCTGAAAATCTATTTATATTAAAAGAGAAATTCAAGTATGGTATTTTACTCACCAAGCCATTCCCTTCTGAGGTGTGCAGAAGAGGGTGATAAATATAATGCTTAACCACATAATGCACTCATCAATCTGCATCACACAAAAACATGCCAAATATGACAATTCAGATCTAGCTGAATTCACGACTTTTGAATCAGCTGCAGCAACAAAACAAGTGAAAGCAATTGCCTGAAACATGAATAAGGCATTGAGAGCATGGCCACATTATTTGACTTAACTCCTATCATCACCACTGAATTTTTCACATTTCAGATAAGCAAATATATCATCACTGTAATACTTACAACTAAACTGCTCGGCTTTCTTTCTCCAAGTCATTTTTTGTGACTCAAATCAGTAACCAATAACCATAACATAAATGAGTCAATTCCTAACTACTACCTATCAATTATGTAACAGTGTATAAGTGTACCTACATTCCTCCATCTATTTCACTACACCAATCAATTAAGCAAGGCCAACAGAGTAATAGAAACAACCACTTACACTCTGGCTTTCAATTTTCACATTGTTGCCAAATAAGCTAGGATATATAGCATGTTTGTGATGGATTACTTATTAGCTATCATGCATATTTCCTATATTTTGTTCTTGTGAAGGACAAATATGGTTGTAAACCAATGACAAATCCAATTATCCTGAAACAGACAAGGTTCAATTACTTCAAGCTCAAGCACATCAAGGTCTACTAGAAACACTGAGTTCTGTTTTGGATGCTCCACAAGTCATCTAATGGAGGTTACCGCGGCTAAGTTTGACGACCTCAAGTGTCGATGAAAGTGAAGGAACCTTCCTCGGACAATCAGTTATTGTGAACCGGAATAGGACGTGACGATGGTGTGAGTGAATCCATGAAACTATATATTAGAATGAATCAAGATGGTGTTTTGAATAAATGAAAACCAAAACATGTAGCATGAATCAATAAAAATCAGACAAAGCAACTAATAGAGAAACTAACAATCGTAGAACTGAGCATCTGTTCCATTTATTATGTTTATGTTGGCAGATTTGAAATCTTGGTGGCTCAAGTGGGGGAGATTTCAAAGGAACATGTATTGGGGGCCTCCTGGCTCCTAACAGATACAAACAAAACTAGAGGTTCAAAACAATATGTGCTAACTATAGCAGACTAAAATAAAATGAGAAAATAAACTAGTAATGCTACAAAAAGTAAAGCTAGTTTATTTTGTTTGTCAAACTAAACATAAATCTAGTTAACAACATCTTCTTCACCACATTGCATTTTCTTAACCAAGTTTTTATTCATGGCTACCCTAAATGGACTAATAATGATCCAAGACTACAATTATCTTCTCAAACCTATAATCAGTTGCAGAAAAAGATGGAAATCCCTTACAATATAAAGTTTGGAATCTAAATAAGCTCATTTGCAAGAACAAGCTTATCATTGCAATACAATTATACAGAAGTTATGTACATAAGCTTAAACTTGTAAGTGTACATGGAGTTATATGCATGTATTTGAAAGCAAGGAAAATGCTCTAATAGAACGCAAAAATATGTACGAATTTTGGAACAGAACAACGAAAACCTGAATTTGGATTTCAATTCATGAAGAGTTCCTTCACAATGAAGTCAAGGGTAGGTGACGGTGTTCATTGACGAAAATTGCAACAAAAGAAGGACAGCGAAATTTTCACGCTGGCTCAACAACACTGACGCTTTCAATGAGTCGCGAATCGATTGGAAGCTTATTGATTCTGCACTCAAAATTTTGAATAGATTTGCACAAATACAGAACAAATCAATGAAATTGATGAGCAAGGGGAAATTGGAACTGAAATCAAGGAAATAAAAGCTCACTAATTCGATTCATATTCTCTTGCGGAAGGTCAAATCAAACAAATTGAAGAGGAAGACGAAATTCATCAAATGAAACCCTAACGGCATCAACGGTTCTGATTCAATGATCGAGGCCGCCGCATTCTTGATGCTCGAACAGCAGCTGATTCCAAATTCGATGATGGTCCGGTAAGATCGAAGCAGCGGTCGCGTTACTATGACAATAACTACGACGAGGAAGATGAGGATGATCGTTCATTGGAGAACACGAAATGAGAGTGTCGTGAAGACTGCGGGACGTGACTGATTTGGAAAATTTTCCGTTGATAGGGTTCAGTTTAATCTGGTTTAAAATACAATTATAATAACTCTCAATTATTAGTTTAATCTTTGAAAGTCAGTTTAGTCATCAAGTCATTTTATCCTCCTCCATATGGCAGTTGTGGAGGATCAGATTGGGGTCTTTCCTATCAAATTTAGCATTAATTACCACAATGAACCAACTTATGATTTATTTTGATTGGCTTATTCTTAATGATAATTAATCTTTAACCAAAAATAAAAGACAAGTTCTATGGTACATTAGACAATTTTTAATGAATATTTTTTTAAGAGAAATTATTTTTCAATCATTAAAAACATTATAATAATCAAATATCATTAACCAAAGTTGTCAAAAATATAAATTTTGATATTTTTTAAATTTTTATTCTTCATAATAGTCAATATTCAATTTTTATTGAAAAAATGTTAAAATATTAGTGTAATCATTATAAACAATAATATTGTATTTTTCCTTGGGCTATTATTATATCTAAAATACAATAATTAACTAATATTATTTTAATCTATAAAAATAATCGTTAATTTATTAATTTGCGATGTCATATACCGGTTATTCAAGTGTAGCCTATAAGCTCCCTTACACAAACGAATTTCTAAATAGAGTGTCAATCAAATATCTTTATTCATTCCATTTCTATTTACAGAGCAAATCCACATTCTCACAAATTCAATCTAATTTATTTTTGCAAACCACAAATTTAATATAATTAGTTACTCTTTTTGGTACAAATCTATTGGAAAACTTGCAAAATCAATTTTCAAATATACTGGATCACTTATTATAAGCAAAATAGATATAAATAAAACAAATATTGCAATATGAAACTCAACAATAAAATAGATATTAAGTTTTAACAAGAAAAAAGCTTCGTTTTGATCAAAGAGAGAATTGAAAAGAGTAATGGATTTCATCCTCTGATGCATATAATCACCTCCATGTGTGACTCCTCTCTTCAAGTTTTTCAAAACTTTTATTAAACGGATTGCTTATAATAAATGTTCCCGTAAACAAGCATCTCCCACTCTTGGAGTAAGTTATTTGGTGAACAAATGTGAAAATTGATTTTCTAAAAATTTTATACCAGATAAATTTTTTCAAGTTTTTTGGTAGAACTTTGCAAACTGGAAATCTTAAAACAGACTACTGGCAAACTGATGTGGGGTGGACTCCTATTTGGTCGGGAAAAGTTGAAAAGTGACAATAAAAAATGAAGTGAAAAAAAAAAAATTAAATGGAATTAAGGATAGCCTATACAAAAGCAAATATAACAGTAAACAAGCCCAGTAATGGATCATAGATTTATGCTTCCGATCCCAAAGACTAAAGAAAGTGCAATGGATCTGTAGTCCATTCATATAAAGTGCAAATATACTATCATATCATCAAATTCAGCATAGTTTGTACCGTAAATTCATAAGAGGAAAAAAAAAAAAGAACAATTGTCAAGGTAGGTAGTTAAATGTGACTGAAATTTTGAAATGAACATAGTTACGAGTACCAGGATATCATATCTAATCAAGTTTAACCAAGTTGAACTACAATAGAGTTTAATCTATTCATCCTCATCTTCGTCTTCATCTTCATCCGTCACTTCCTCATCCTCATCTTCATCACTCATTTCCGCATCCTCAACTTCATCATTCACTTCCCCGTCCCCATTTGCCCCTTCCGCGACCACATTGGCCACTTGCTCAACTGGATTGGCCACTTGCTCACCTTTCACTGACTCAGCTTTTTGGGAAATGACGAGTAAAGAGGTATTCTGAAACCAAAATCACACTGTCATTGTTATCTCTATAAAATTCTCAAATTTTCATTTCCTAACAACAAATTAGGAGGACCAAAATTAAGATACAGACAGGATTTGTTTAATTTTAAGAGTATAGAGACATGATTAGCTCAACAACAAATTAGGAGGACCAAAATCACATTAAACTAGAGTCACTAACTATGTAATTGAAATTTTTAATTCACAAACCTCAGTTCCAGCAACAATCATGTCATAAAATGGGTGTGCTGCAGATGTTATCACAGCTTCCGACAATTCGATCAAACCTCGATGATTATCGTCGTTGTTCCACCTGCCAAATTAAAGAATCTGTACAGTTCAAATTTTTTTCCGAATTGTAAAATAGAAAAAGACTTGTATAAAAGGAAAACTGAAACTATTTAAACTAAAAAAAGCTAGCCAAACACTACTTAAGAGGTACTAAAACTTGTTAGGAGTGGGGACGGGAGATGATTCGATCTGTTGTAAGGAGAGACTGGGCACTCTCTAATTTTCAGTTTAAATAGTGTATGGGGTTCTCTTCAGTTAGGATAGCTTACACTGAATTCACATGGTATGGAGAGGACCTACTCGGATGAAAATCCAAGAGAAAAATGCCCCGTCTATTTCGTGATGGTGCCATATAGATCTGCAATAGATTCCAACACATGCAGTTAATTAAAGATTAGATTATACTATGCAGAATGAAAAATGCAGTTTAAGAAACCTAACAATATATCAGCATTGCCATAAACACCTAAAGTTTTGAAGGGAAAAAAATTAAATATTATGATAGAGTTGAGCTTATAAAATCTCACCGAGTTAGAAAACCATGAGCATCTTCTAATGCAGAATGGATCACGGCACACCTCCCTAATAAGAAAAGAAATGTAAACTGATGAGGTACACCTGATTGCTTATCAAAAAATTAGGCAACTCAAGACTACGTACATGGCAATTGATGATAAACTAACTAATAACTTACTCTAAAGCAGGCCGTGCAAGTGGTCGATGAATATGAGAAATTGAACTAGACTGAAAATCGATAACACCCGACCTACGTACATGCATATATATGATTGTAAATATGAAAATATATTATAAATGCTATAGAGGTATAACAAAGTAGCAAATAGGCTGCACACATATCAAAATAACATAACCTACGTACCAGCCATTATCAAGATGGAACGCTAATTGCCCATGATTTACTGGATTAAAATCAATCGAGTAAATATTATGGGCATCACGACCGTTATATCCCACCTACATAATTAACAATGAAAATTAGTGGCATGACATATATATATATATAGAGGATGTATCATATGAGAATGCTATATTTATATGAGAATGGTAAGAATGATTGTATGCCATTAGATTGAAAATAGAGGGCTGAAATTAAAAGTTCAACTGTGTATCTCTCCTATTCTATCCATCACCCATTCCCAAATTAATCTTCTCCAAAACTCCAAACCCATATTTTGATTCATTCCACCTTTCTCTCTCGCCCCACCATTAACAATTCTTTTGTCACTAATCATCAAAGCTAAATTAAATTAAGCAAAACCCAAAATTAGAGAACTGTAAGTCACTAATCACCCAAATTAAAAATGAACTAAAATTTAGTGAGGAAGAACTGAAGCTCTGTCGTCACTCTCGCCGTCTTGAATACCGAATAGTCGTGTTGTTTGGATTCACTAATCACCCACCGTTGTTGAATAGCCATGTTGTGTTTTATGTGGTTAAAAGGAGTTGATTATGTCTCCTAAACCTTTTCATCTTGTTCCAGAAAAATGTGTTTCTCTTCTTCTTCTTCTTTTTTCTCGTTGCCTCTTCCCAACCATGAAGGACACCACCATGGATATAACCATAAACAACTACTGTTGGTATTCTTGGTTTCATCTCTTCATAAATCTCCTATTCTACAACTTGCCCTTCATCGTCAGATTGCCGATGGCGTTTGTTTGTTGCCGATTGAAATACTTTTTGGAATTGTACGGCGGTGTCCCGGGACGGATTGTTGGATGCACGATCCCCATTTAGATTTTTATTATTACATTGAGATGTGTAGAAAGATTTATACAAAGACAATTAATTTACAGATTTTAATGGTGGTGGGAGATTAGAGAAGATGAACAGCTTTCATCATATAACAGAGTTTCCAATAGAGATGGTAGTCATTCCTTTTTCAATTCAATACAAAATGACCAAAAAAATATATTAATTTGGTGAAAGAAAGTTTTCGATTTGCATATTATGGTAGTTTTTTTTTTTTTGACACAACAGGTTATGGTAGATTAGAGAAGAGAATATGAACAGTTCACACTAGATTGAGTGTGGAGAGACGTAAAATAGGACTTTTAATCAAGACCATTTATTTTTGATCAAATGGTTAATAAATGTTCTCACCATTCTCATATAAATATATCATTCTCATAGGATATATCCTCTATATATATATATATATACTCCATATAGTATGCTAAATGTAGTACACAATTAAACTTGAATACGAAAATTACAGTCAAATGTTGACCCTCCATCAAATCAAACACACTCCATTCTTGTAAAGGAATATCAGCAACAGGAAGATCCCATAGATAGACGAAGCCACCTGTACCACCGCCCACAACATGCTGGAAATTGACCAAACGGGTTAGGTTTAATTGTAATTCCTTACTCATTCAAACATATATATATATATATATATATATATATATATATATATATATATATATATATATATATAAGTAGTATTGGACGCATATGTATATATATGTATAACCTGATCACTTCCATATTCAGAATACTGGACACATGTGGCTTCTCTTCCATTATGATTTAATCGAAGCTGGCGGACTGGTAGACCATTATTCTCTCTAGTATCCCAAACTGCAACAGTGGGATAGTGGAAATCCGAAGCAACTATGCAGCTGTTAAACAAAAAAACAGGATCATAAGCCTTTTTTTTTTTAAAAAGGCAAATAGAACTATATTAATCACAAAGAATGGTACCAGGAGTACCAATATGTACAAACAGAGGGCAAAACAAATCAGCAGTGGCCGGCAAAACACACACCGCAACGCACACCAGACCCTCAACAGAGACAAATACCGGGTTCACAACACCATTCATAAAACAAACAAGTTGGGATTCAAGAGAAGCACGCGTTTGTCTAAATTAATTTAAGGCAGGCAAGCTCACTAACCTTTCATTGGTCGATGCAAAAGCAACATCGGATAAGCCTGGCATCCAATCCTCAATCTCATGATCAGCTCTTCTTTTGCACTTCTGCAGTAATTAAGCAATTAATCAAGGACGAACAGCAAACATGAAACAAGGGTAATGAGGGGAGAAAATATATATGGGTTTTCCTAGCTTTGCAAGTTTAGCTTGACCTTTTAAAAGTAATTTTGCAACAAAATAATGTAAATGTAAGCAAGTTTAGTTTTAACAAGAAAAAAGTGTCATAATGAGAATGAAATTAAAGCTTACTATCTTCGGTGGTTCTGTTGGGGCATAACAGTCGTATATGTGTAGATTATGAAATCTTCTCGATCCACATGCAATCTGAAATGAAAAGGGAGGTTTCAGTTTAATATTTAGAAATAACAATCTTAAAATATTTTAATTAATTTGAAACCTCATTCTGATCAGCAGGATTCCATCTTATAGAATTAATTTGTCTCATGTCTGTGGTCACGTGGGACAACTGCATAAGTTCATCTTCTTCTTCTTGAGCTGCCATCAAAATTAATAACAAAGGAATTTTAAAAAATCATCAGCACTTGTGTCAAAAAAAATTCATCAACACTTCATTTGAAAATTGACCATAAAAACATTATTAACATTAGGTTGGACTTGCCTCTGAATCTGATATGGCCGTACAATGATTCAAAATTATAAACAGTTAAACAGCCTCTTCTTGTCCCTGCTGCTAAGTACTTTCCCTAAAACACAATTCAAAAATATAATAATTAAGATTTCGTAGTTAAACAGCCTCTTCTTTTTTCTTTAATAGATCCTGCTATTAACTTTAGGTTAAGTATTTTTGGCTACGGGAGTAAGACACTTAGGTTGAGTTTACTAATGGTTATTACATATAGAATTTTACTTCTTCAAGAAAGAAATAGAAATTACATTAACCATTGTACTTTTTGTAAATAAACAGCTTCAAATCTCACAATTCATTGTAATTAAGCATAAAATTTTTACAAGCTATGAATAAAAGGATCTATTAAGCATCATAAATCACAAGTTCACAACAACATATTGGACAAAATCAGGTTCTGACTTCAAAGTTCAAACATAGCCTTTCATACCTTCGTATCAAATGTTAAAGCCGTGACACCATTCCTGAAAACAAATAAATGAAAGCTTTTCAGAGGGTAATCAGATATTACATGGAAAGTGAAACAAATTAAATCTTCAAACAAGTATGTTTTGAAAAAAAAATTCAAAGAAAAAACACTTGTAATGAAAAAACAGCTTCTTCAATAAAACTTATAATGAATATTGTAGTCCATAGTAAAACATTGTAGAATGCAAAAACATAGGACAGATTTTAACAATGCATATTATCAAAGGAAACAAGTAAAATGTGCTTACTTTCTAGCAAAAAGATCGGGACCTCCATAGTTAACATCATTGTCGTCACTGCTGTTATCACCAGCTTCTTCATCAACTTCACTATCCACAACTTCAGCATTGATTCGTTGAGGCTATATATAGAAAACCAGAAGAAATGTATATTATATTAAATCACAACAACATGTATTTAATTTCATGTGATTTATAACCAGTACTGAGTACCTACATGTGATTTACAAATTCTCCTTTGATGACCAGTTCCAACATGATAGTTGTGGGGAAACACTCCAAGCTGCAAAACAGAGTGAGTCAAATATGGCATACAAATTTACAATATTCAATAAGATCAAAACCTAATAACTAATAGGATAAATATGTTTTAAGTCCCGGAGTTATACATTAGAATCATAAATAGTCCCCAAGTAAAAAACCTCTTTACTCATTTTTCATCCATGGAAAAATTTGTATGATTGGAAATAGTCTCTATGATGTTATAATGCTGATTTGGCATTAATAGTTATCAATTACCAGTCCACGCAGGCATCCATGTGTTCAATTACTAGTATATTAAACTCACTCACTAACTTAATTAACTCAAAATACACCTAAAAAAATTAACTCAAAATAAACCAACATTCATCTTTTTTTGGACGTCACTTAAGGTTTGAACAATCAACAACATATTTGAGCCTAATTAATAGCTAAAGATAGACACACCTGGGAATAAGAACGGATTATCAAATCACTGGTCCGATTGTTATAGTTTCTTCTCCCTTGAACTTGAGGATTCCACCGACCTGCCATTGTTTTGATGATCTGTTGGGTACAAGCCAAACAAACACAAAAGGGTTATTAGAAACTGGAAACAAAACCCAAAGGTTTATATGGTAACAAGAAACTAAAAGGTTTGTTTAACTTGAGTAAAAACACAAATACATTAAAAGAAGAAAGATTAAAAAATAAATTGAGCTCATATGCTTCTTACAAGTATTTTACAACTTATTTACATTTTCATGTTCTACGATTAGTTGAAGGGTTTGGCCAGAAAAAGCTGCCGTTAAAAAACAAAACATCAGAAAAAGTTGTAGCAGAAATTTCATCCACCATTTCAAGAACAAAGAAAAACCCATTTCACTTGTTTTCTTTTTGAAAATGCAAAAGGCACCCAGAAATCACCACCCTAAACAGAAACTAACACCAAAAACTAAAATGTTTGTTTAACTTGAATAAAAACACAAATACATTTTTTTTGAACTGCAACAAAATTTTATTAACCCACCTCACCTAAACACAAGGAGTGTTTGGTGATGGGAAAAGAACAATCCACAACAACAGGGATACAATCAAGGAAAAAAGTACCTTAAGCTACAAAACCAAACAAAACTAAAAAATACCAAAAGAAAATCCCAAGAAGCAGGGGACAAACAACACACACAACAGCCAAACAGAAGGCCACGCAACAGGAACAAAAACGCAGCCAAAAGCAAACACATAGGCTTGAAACAAAACAAAACCCAGCCGCAGCATAGCAGAACAAATCCCCATAATGCACAAAAACACAAATACATTAAAAATAGAAAGATTAAAAAATAAATTGAGCTCAAGTGCTTCTTACAAGTATTTTATAACTTAGTTACATTTTCATGTTCTACAATTAGTTGAAGTGTTTGGCTACATTAGAAAAAGCTACCGTTCAAAAAGAAAAAATATCAGAAAAAGTTGTAGCAGAAATTTCATCTACCATTTCAAGAACAAAGAAAAAACCATTTCACTTTTCACTTGTATAAGAAAGAGATAGACAACCTTACCCTTTTTTCGCTTGGTCTGGAAATGGTTTTTCACCAGGATGATCTTCAAGACTCTCTAACCTTTGCGCTTCCTTTAACCAACTTTCTTTATGTGATGTCTCCGTACTACTAACGTGTTGCAAAACCATATCTTTTTTTGTATTTTGACAAATTTACCCCTACTTCCATGCATGCTGTTTTCCCCTCCTTGTTGAATAATGAAAATTTTTTTTTTGGTTTTTAGACAGATTTATTTACCCCTACAATACCGGACTACTAACTTGTTTGAAAACCATATCTTTTTTTTTATTTTTAAGACAAATATACCCCTATATACTATATAGTACTACCAATGATTCTTTTTTACAGCAATTGTCTCTCACGGTTAAGGTTGCAAAACCATACTGTAAAGCTGTTTTTTGATCTGTTGTGCCCTATGCCTAGAGCCTATCAGTAGACTAGTATAATCACTATTTTGAGCCGGCAAAGGTAATATAATTAGCTATATGGAGTATATTTTAAAATGTTATCAACTCCTTTGTCCCAAAATAAAAGATTTTTATCAACCTCATTTACGTTTATCAATGCACAATTTTGATTACTAAGATATTTAATTATTTATTATTAAAAATTATAAAAATCATATATTGTGAAAGTACTCGTCGAGACAAATCAAACAACATCTCATTTGCTAATATTTACAGCGCTATTCATATGCGAACCAATCTAAAAATAAAACCGCAAACCGAACTAATCCAAACTGAAAACTGCAAAAAAAACGCATTTAGTTAAAACTGCACTGATCATTTTTCTGTTAAACCGCGCGACTTGATTAGGTTGACAGTTTTCATTTCAGAAAATCAAATCAAACTGCAATACTTAACTCTATTAACTAGTAGCAATCAACCTATTACATAGTCCAACTTAGCAAGTGTAATCCAATTGAGTATAAAATAGAGGTTATCAAAATACATCATTTCACACTTCACAAGTTCCATAATTATAATATTGATATTAAAAATAAGTTTGTTTTGTAAGATATAATTTTTTTTATGATATATGCAATTTTTGTATATGCATATTATATGATGTAAATAGTAAAATAATTTTTCTTATCTTTATTTTGTAATAAATTGGTAATATATATTGTCATATTTTTTTATATAGCGATAAACTGCACGAAACGATCGAATCCAAAGCGCATTGGTTTGGTTTGAATTGATTTGGAAGACTTTTTAAAAACCAACCAAACCGCGTGTTTTTTTATCTCGCGGTTAGGATGACTTTTATGCTCAAAATCGAACCAAATCGCACCACAAACACCCTTAATTTACATGTACATGTTAGCATAAAAATATGGTCAAAGTAATCAAATGAATAGTTCGCAAAGTCAAATTTAAGTCATTTATTTTAGGACGGATGGAAGAATGTTTAGTAATACACTATTATTCCCGGTAAATAAAACATGTTCACTACTATCTCCGTCTCAATATATAAGATCTTTTTGGAAAATTTTATTGTCCTATTTTATAAGATTTTTTTCAAAGTTCAAGATACATTAATTAAATTTTTATAAAAATATTTATAGTTAAATGAAGAAACATAAAATATCTATATTTCTCTCTTTTAATAATTGAAGAGTAATTTTGGAAAAAGAAAGTATATTATTGACAGATTTAATACAAAATCTAATTTTCTTAATTTTTGTGCCTTTGTGAAAGAGATCTTATGTATTGAAATAGATAGAGTATAATTAATGACTTTAGTAGATATATATCGCCATTATAAAACACTAATATATAACCAATCATCGTATGTCACGTAGGAGAAATATTAATTTTTACTTTAAATTTTAATTAAAATAAGAATATTGATTATGTGTCAGAATTCAATTAAATGGACTATGTAAAACTAGTTTACACTGGCCCGTATATATCCATCAAACTCTAAACAAAATGTAATGGTAAATTAATTTTATTTAAATTAATTTTATTTAATTTTATTTAAATAATACTTGGTTGACAAGCCAAACACATTCATCTAAGTGATATAATAGGAGAAAAAAGAGAAATGAATAATGAAATGATAGATAATATGATAAAAATACATAAAGATGTGAAGAAAAAATATGAAAACGAGTTAATAGAGAAAAGTGTCAAATAATCATTCCTCATTGATTTCCCCCTTCTACCAGTATAGACTAGTTAGACATATTTTATTTTGTGATAAATTGCTCTAGCAATTTCATTCGGCGAAGATCAAATCTGCACCTCTTAGGACTCAAACTCTCTAGTTAGAGGTTCAAACAACCTTTTTCAACTGCGACAACACTTTTTTTTTATGAAAGATTTATGTATTTCTTTAACTTAACATAATTTTTTAAGGTCAAATAATACTTCCGGTCCAAAATAAAGATCTAAATTTAAGTTTATATACTGTTCATATAATCTACTTTAACAATATTTTTCTACTAACATGCACATGTAATATTAGCAAATGATTTGTTTGATTTGTCTTGAAATGTATTTTCAAAATATATAATTTTAATAATAAATAATTAAATATATTAATAATTAAAATTATAAATTAGTGATAATCAAAGACTGTCATTTATTTTAAGGCAAATGCTAAATAATGCCCCGGGGCACTCTTTAAGCCTTTAAACAGTAATGTTTTTTAAAACAAATTATGAAAATGTGTGAAGTCAACGTTTTGGGAATTGAAATGTTCAACTTTAAAGAGTGTCCCTGAAGCACTTTTTAACAAAACCTTTATTTTAAAACAAAAAAAGTAGTGTATTGATAATTCTAATCCATTCACATTTGATTTGAGTGAGACAGGGAGAAAAGTGTGAGAAAGGAGGAATGATATGACAATGATGTAAGAAAAATGATCATTGCATATATGAAATAAATAAAAAAATGAGGAGTGGAAGGTCAAATTGAGCTAAACATAGCATTGTGGGAAAAAATTCTGCAACTTTGACCCATGCACATTTTTATGTTTAAATTTTTTTTTAAAATGAGGAGTGAAAAGGCATGCTTGAAGCCTGAGCAGCAGTGTATATGACGTAGGTGGCTTCGGCCAAGGCACACATTGTGTACAGCGGGTGGACCCAGACTCATGTCTTGCACACCCTCACCTTTTAAATTTGCACCGCCCTCATATCTTCTCTCCTCAACCTTACTGCTTTGTTTGGATGATGAAAGAAAGTGAGAGGAAAGAAAGTTAAAGGAAAGAATGTTAAAGGAAAGAAAGTAAATGTAAAGTGAATGGAAAGTGAGATGATTGTTTAGTTGTTTGGTATGAGTGAAAATGAGAGGAAAGTGAAAGGAAAGAAAGTAATAAATTTATTAAATGACATAAAAGACCTTGTATTATTAAAATATTAAAATGAATATATATAAGAATAGCACAATTATTATATACGTCATATCTCGTAATAAAAAAACTACATATACATACAAAAAGTGGCTAAATGTATATTATTTAAAAATACTCCATCACACTAGCTTAATATATCAAGGGAGAGCCTAGAAGCTTATGCGTGAGAAGCAAATAAAAGTGGCACAAAAAACTCTTCAAAAGTGAGGGCATTTTTGGAAATTTATGGAATTGAAGATGCATTTTGTGCTTTCCGCTCAAATAAGGGGGGATGGGTTTTGAACATGGGACCCACCAAAAGGCTACTTTCTTTCCTTCCTGACAGTGCAACCAAACGATGGAATCACAAATTTCAATAAACTTTCCATCCTTCTAACTTTCCATCCTTTCACTTTCCATGGAACCAAACAATGTGTACGGGTCTGTTTGGTTCTATAGAAAAAAAGTGGGAGAAAGGAAAATTACGAAAATCGATGGATGAATTAAAACTAACTTTAGTCTAGTTCATCCAACGATTTCCGTAATTTTCATTCCTCTCTCTTTCTTTCCATAGAACCAAACGGAGTGTACATGTAGGATCATTCATATTTGAATCAATCCAAAAATAAAATTATAAATTGAACTAATTCAAATCAAAAACAACAAAAAAAAAAACCATATTTAATTTGAAAAGGTATTAGTGCTTGTTTTAAATTTTAACTTGTTTTTTTGCAAATTATTAACACTCAAAAGATTTTTCTTCATGCAATATCAACTATTTGAATCTTACGATTGTGAAAATTTATACATAAATTGATAGTAGCATATACGTTTTTTTCTTATGTTTCACCTTAAGCCCCAAAATGTCAGGAAAAGAGTTGGTGTGCATTTTGGTTTTGGTTAAAAATTCTAACCTTAAAGTAAATAAATAGGGTGTTGCATAATTTAATTATAGTCATTTTAATCGTTGGTTATGATGTCTCTTTTTGATGTTATATACAATAATAATAATTTTTTATGTGCTTTTTATGCTGTTTACAATTATAATAGATAATGATTTTTTAATTTATTTTAGAATTTTTTTTATTAAAAGTCATTTTTAATATTCAAGCAAGACCTCGTCGGAGACGGTCCTGACTTTACTTTGTAGAGTACGGCTGCGAGATAAATAAAGCATGACCAAAATATTGTTCCACTCGGTAATCGAACCTGAGTTATCCTGAAATATATCCTTTAGTGAAGTTCATTAATCGTTTAAGCTCAATTACACTCATACATATTATTTAGGTATTGCATGATGTCCTATATCTATAAAAAAAAAACACGCTTTAGATTGAATTAGATCATCGAGTTGATTGGACCACCCATATCTTGAACACCCTTAAATTCAATTGTGTGTTTTTATTTATAAAAGTGATTAGATGAGATAACGTGAGTCTCTTATAAAAAAATTACGTTTTATTTGAATTTCATATTTAAAACTTGAGAAATTAATTTATACAATATAATTACACGCTGATGATATCTAATTTACACCAACAAAAAGAAATTAATCTAAAAATCAACCTTTATTTAAGCGTTTTTTATCATTATTACTTCCTCTATCCTATACTATATTTTACTACATGTGAAGAAAACGTCACACAATATTAATAGCTTGTGATACAATGTTAATAATTTTTTTTAAGTAGATTAGTAGTTAAAAATAAGAATTAATAAAAATGAAAAACATGATGATTAAAACATATACTCCGTATTAAGAGAATATTAAGATATAATACAACATATAATTAATAATCTTTCTTTATTTCTCTTTTTAATTTTTTAATTAGTATTTTAGATCAAAAAAATTATTTGATAAATCTAAATATGTTAAGATCAATTTTATGTTTTCAGTTGTGGTAAGAAAACATACAATCAGTTATAGATAGCTTGTTCCGAGATCACTTAATTATCAGTTATAGATAGCTTTGTATACAAATTTATTATTTTTTTGAAAACTCGATATCCAATCCAAGGACAGGTTAATTTGAGGGAACCAATCTATGTCAGGGGAAATCGAATCTGAGACCTTGAGATGAGCAAACTCTAAAACCCAAGTCAACATCATTAGGTCAACCCAAATGAGTTAGCTTTGGATACAGTTAACCGCTTAAAATGAAGCCAACAGTGTAAAAGACTTGGTATTCAATATTGTACACGTTCATGCTAACCAAAACTTGGTTATTGTCAAAATAAAACTTCGTATTCAAACGTACTGAAAATAAGTGAGAGAGATAAACTTGCTATGAGATCACTTATACAGATAGCCTTGTATAAAATGAAGCCAACAATGTAGGAACACGAAGTTTCGGGCACGACTTCTTTCATTGAACGAAATAACTTGTGGCAACAATTCTAATTGAAAGCACGAAAATCGCACAGTTCATGCTAACCAAAATTTGGTACTCAACAAAAAGTAAAAAAAAAAAAAACAAATAACAACCACTTTCATAGTTAATATGAGATTATTCGAACACATTAAGTACTAAAAGAACTCCAGCAAAAATAAACTATCTTATATGAAAGAATTCAATTTGTTGATTTTCATTGATAATAATCAGAGTATACACAGGGTTGAAGTTGGGCTCGGGCTGAGCAGGGTCATGGCCCGCCCTAACTTTTTTTTTCTTCCATTTTTTATAGGTATACTTAAGTTTTTTTTTGTTAGGCATTATATTATATATACATGTAACTGCAATAGAAAAGTAGGTTGAAAGTACTATCTTTTTTTAGTTTCTCTTTTATTTATGCATTTTTAGTCCTCATACCAAAAAGAATTACATTGTTGCTGCCCTCCCCAATATTTTCTACTAGCTCTGCCACTGTATATACATTACAGTGAGTATAGACAAACATATATAGGAGAATAATTACAAATAATTTCAAACATATTATAGAAAATAAAACTTAATTACACAATATTCTATCACACCCCCTAGTCGAAGCGGGAGATCCACGGACGCTTAGGCTGATTCGAAAATCATCAAAAAGAACATGAGGTAGGCCTTTGATGAAGATGTCTGCAATCTGGTGACGAGAAGGAACAAGAATCAATGACGCGTGCTTGGCCACGGGCGACTTTTTCCCGAACAAAGTGAAAGTCCATCTCAATATATTTAGTACAATGATGCTTACGGGATTACCAGAAAGATACATGACACTAACATTATCACAAAAACCCCAAACTAGTCTGATCCAAATTGGAAATCCGCAATATTAATGCACTCTAAATTTAATGCTCTTATTAGAACTGATAAGTGGGATTGGGTTCCACTACCTTATGATAATGTTATTTGTTGTATGTGAATTTTTCGGTGGGATAATGTTGTAACTAGGTTGTATACTTCCGCCGAATTTTGGGCCAACGATTGAAACCAATAAAATTGCAGGGTATGAATTTTTAATGAATATCGTTAATCTTTGAGAGTGTTAATAACACACTAAATGATTTTCAATTTTTAAAAAAATTTATGTCGAAAATCTATATAATATAAATTTTCAATCCAACAATAAACTTTGCAAAATTCCTATTAATTATAGGATTATTGATAAATGATGCACCGTACACCCCTTAATTAACTCTTTAATGGTAACCTTCACCGTTGATCTAATATAATAATATTAAAACTGTGTAATCTACTACCGCATCAAATATATTCCAATATAACTAGTGATGTGTATGTTCTTATAGTTTTCTCTTATCCACACACAAATTTCAAAATGAGGATTTTGACACTATTTTTGTAACATAAATCCTACACAAATATTGTTCATACATACTTTTCGCTTTTTCAATAAGAAAAAGAAGATAAAAAATTACACAAATGTTCTTATGTAAGTATTGTGTATGATAGAAATATCATTTCTCTTTCAAAATGAGAAGTGATATTTTTTTATAGTTTTTTCTTATATAATACATACACAAGATAGAGAAATCAAATGAAATAGAATAGATGAAGAGAAAAAATATTAGAAAATTGTCTATGTGTATGTATTTTGTAAAAAAGTGTCAAAATATCATTTATTAATAATTTAGTGTCTTGTGTATACCACACTATTATCGTCAACATGATCATTCGAAGTTCAAAACAACGAAAATTTCTATCATAGGCACAACACCAAATCATTTATGTATAGACACACATAAATGATAAAAAATAATAATAAATAATTTAATCACATCAATCGACATTAACTTTTTTTTTTGTATTTTATTTATATTTTAACTTTATTTAAGTTTTGTATGTGTATCCAAATTTAAATAATTTGTGGTTATACTTATACCTATAAAAGTGTTCCCCAAAACAGCATTATATAACAAAGAAGTACACTCTACCCATATATCACTCTCCCAACCAAGACCCACTTGGAACATATCAGCTACACTAACACCTAAATCACCCCACAACACTCCCCTTCCATCCACAAGTCACATATTCCTCCCATTCCCATTATAGTTAACAAGTCTACTCGAAAAAAAAGGGAAACATAATTTACAGTTTAAAAATAACGCAATAACACACAATAATTAACTTGGTTCATTAATTTTATATCAGATAGTTGTGATACATATTACTTAAAGGGAAATTTTATTTTGACAACTTGAAAGTTGTCCGACAACTGATATATATACTGTCCATCCACTTTTTAATTTTTTATTGTTTGGTTCTTCATCTCGGTTTGCGTGCAGGGCAGTCATTTTCTTTATAAAACTGGGTGTCGAAATGAGTTGTCCGGAAATAAGGTGTACAAATAACAAACCTCTTACTTAAAATAATCTTGGTCATTCATCTCAATCATGACAGTCACTGCTGTAACTGCAAACCATCCTGAGGCTAAATCTCCAGCTGCCCCGTCCTAAACTTATAATTATATAAATAAATGCTTACACCGTTAATATATAAAATATAAATAGGGAGGGATCAAATTACACCGGTGTAACATTTGAATAATGTTACATCGCTTAATAACGCATTAACGAATACAAATTTTACAAAATCCACCGTTGGATTGAAAGTTTATATCATGTAGATCATTCATGTTAAATTTTATAAAAATCTAAAATCATTTAGTATGTTATTGAGACTCGTCAAGATTAACGGTTTATGCGTCTTTATTGAATACCGTTAATCTTGATTGGTCTTAATAACATATCAAACAATTTTAAATTTTTATAAAAGTTAACACGAATGATCTACATGTTATAAACTTTCAATCCAACGGTGGATTTTGTAAAATTTGTATTCGTTAATGCGTTATTAAGCGGTGTAACATTACTCAAATATTATACCGGTGTAATTTGATCCCTCCCCAATATAAATAGACCATTATTATAATTAGAGTTGTAAAAATGGGCCGGGCTATCGAGCCGGCCCAGTAGCCCTATAGTTTTATACGGGCCGGGCTGTGCTTCCCAAAAATATCATTGGGCCTTATTGGGCTGGGTTGTCGGGTCTATGGGCCATCATGGGCTGACCCAACGGGCTTTTGGGCCGGCCCATTAAAGAATTAAAAAAATATATAAAAATAATTTTACCTAAAAATAAGGAATTTTAGTTAGCATAAAATCTTTAGATAAAATAAGTAACAAAAGATGAGATTTGTTTTTTTTTAAGGAAAAAGATGAGATTTATAATTTAATTTTTTTTATAATTTATAATTTAATTTATGTATTTTGAATGGTTATGTTAAAAGTTTAGTGTCTGATGTAAGTTTGAAATTTATTAGCTTTGAGGATGCACTTTATGAATCATCATCCACAGATCTCTCGACTTTTGCATGGATATTTTGAAGTATTTATTATTTCATGAAATCATGACACTCACTTTTTTATGGATATTAATTTGTGTGCGATGCATATGTAGTTTATTGTCCATTGAATTTTTTTTTTACAAAAAATTTGTCAATTTTTTATAAAAAAAAATTGAAAAATGTGGCGAGCCGGCCCATCGGCCCATGTTTATTGGGCTGGGCTAAGAGGGTCGGGCCTTGGGCCTTAATGGGCTGGGCTACTTAAGCCCAGTAGATGTTTTGGTCTTATGGGCTCGGGCCGGGCCAGGCTGGGCCGGCCCATTTGTCAGCTCTAATTATAATATGTTATCCCAATCAAAGTGCAATGCCTAAGCTAATCTATTATTTATTTTTTCTCAATCTTTCTTATAAGAAATATTTTAAAATAAATTGATACTCCCTCCGTTTCTTTTTATTTGTCTTTTATAATCAGATTTAACATTTCTATTTAATTGTCTTTTTTGTATTTTACGGGTATGATTTGTCAATTATACGCTGTGTCAATTGCTCTTATATTTTTCAATAAAACCAATTGATGCTATATATTTGGAAAACTAAATCTTTTTACTTTTTTTATCTCCTTGGTACATAACATATTAATTTATTTATTTTTTACATAATATATTAAATTTATTGGAAAGAGAAAGTGTGTGCAAAAAAATAGGAATTTATTAGTAGATTAAAACGATGGTTTAATAGAAAGATAGCCTACAAAAATACACTTCCTTAATTTGGTGCTACTATTCTAAAAAGACAAATAAAAAGAAACGGATGAAGTATACTTTTATAAAAAGCAGTTTTTAAATTTATTCTTTATTAAATACCCAATTTCATCTGTATCAATATTAAATGAAATAAAATAATTCATTACAATGCTAATACATTAACTAGAGAAACTTATTTCCCATGCTAATACAGAGTTAGCTTGGAATAAAATATTAAATTTTATAATTATTAATGAGAAAAATTAGTTTTCTTAATTTGTGTGATTTAATTTTCAAAGTATTCCTTATAAAAAGAATCGGAGAAAGTATAATAAATCCAACACTTGCTCATAATAATTTTTTTAAAAAATCATTAATTTATGTGTCACTAATTAATAATTATTTTATAATTGTGTCTTACACAATTTGACACATTAAGGGCTTGTTTGGTTCAACCGATGAGGAGGGGAGGTGAGGGGAGGGGAGGAATTTTTAAGGAGAGGAGGCGAGGTAAAACATAATTTATTATGTTGACAAAATTACTCTCACTTTTTTTTATTAAAATTCTAAATTATCCTTGTTGGAATATTAAAATTCTAAGTTTCATTTTTTTTTACAACAAATTTTTTTTAGGTTTTTTACTCATTAGATTTTTTTTTGGTATATATCCATTTGATTTTTTTTTGACGTAATATATCCATTATAATTTAATCCTTATTTTGAGTTTATAAGATTAAGGATAAAAAAATAAATTACTTCTATCCTTCTTTCCCCTCCCCTCGTTAAAAAGTTGAACCAAACATAAGAATTTAAAATATCACCTCCCGTCACCTCCCATCCAAAACTCCCGAACCAAACAGACCTTAAGTATCATTGTTTGTACTTCCAGTAGAATTTTTCTATTCATTTTTAATTTAATTTTTAAAATTAAATAAATATTTAGTCTCTCAAAATATAACAAATTTCATTTTAAAAGTTTGTACCCACTTTTTACTCCCTATAAATTCAAACGGCTTGGTTTTAGTACCTAAACCCCTAAACCAAGACTGGAAATAAGCCTTTGTAATTTTCACAACTATATAAGTTTTTCCCATGTAGAAATTTAATTTTACAAATTAGAATGACGGTCTTGCTAACATGTGTTTTTCTTTAAGGCCACATGTTAATAATTAAAAAGTACAAATATTCTCTTATAAATTAATTGTACAATTAATTTGTGAAAAAAATTCAAAAATTAAATTAGATACACCAATTACCATAAAATATTTATATTTTTGAATCATTAAAATGTGCCCTACTTTAGTCCAAACAAAAATGTCTCACAATTGAATCAAACGAGATTTTGCGTGATATATTGATACAATAATGAAATTTATTAATTTATTGATAAAAATAAATTCATGTATAAGTTAATTTTATCTCACTTGTACACCATAAATTTGTGCACCTTAAAAATATTATATTTATAGTTTTATAACTAAAAAGAAAGTATAAAGACTAAAACTGAAAGTTGCTATTTTTTTTAGTATTTATGATTTTTTTTATTTATATTAATTTTCATCTTACTATAAGTTTTTAATGATTATTTTTACTTTTTTTACTTAATAAAAAAAATCATCTTTGGTTTTTCTGAAATTTAGAATTGTCGCGCAAACTTAAATTATAATTATTAAAAAAATATAGCAATTTAGTTTTTTTTACTTTATAAAAAAGTGAATTTTATTTCGCACACGCTATTTCAAATTGAATTTTCCCTAGATACCTACACATGTCATGCTATTTTATTTCGCACATGCTATTTTATTCCCACCTAAAACTAAAATTGGATCAAGTTATAATTATTCAAATGGATTCTATAACAATAAGATCGACTAACCCTACTTAGCGACTCCAAGAACAACTATTCTTGACCATTATATATGGAGAGATTTTTTATCATGGAGAAATTTTAGTTTCATTCCAATATCAAAAATCAAGATCCGGTGATATATAACACAAGGTCGGTAATGTATCTAGAAACACTCCTTTGTTCTTTATTAACACTTTTTTTTTTATAACAATTGTGGTACAATCCAAAATAACAGTAATTCGGATATCTTTACCCGCCTTGGCCATGAACCTCCTTTGGCCAATTTTGTTTTTAACATCTTATTAAGCAATAGCTAAAGTAGCTCCTAATACTACGCGGTTATTATACCTATCAAAGCAGTTCAGTCATTATGGAGGGTATAACTATGAAAAGAGGAAGAAGTCGAGCTACAATTATTAGCAACATGTATAAGAGCAAAAAAAAGGAGTAAGAACTTCCATAGCATTTGGTAACCATACATGAAGAGTGAATTAGGCAGATTTCACAACTGATCTGCAAAATAACAAGAGTGCGCAAAAAGTCACAAAAAAGAATTTTCATCATGAAAATATATTTTTGACTAATAACTATTCTCTAAAAATTGATCAATTTTGCAACAAAACTGCTCATACTTGGCAATGCGAGAGAAGCCATTGAAAAGATAGTGAAAATCATGAATATTTTTGGCATTGGGATAGCCATTCTACCCATTTCGTCAAGATAAAGAAGACGTAGTCTATCATAACTAGTTTCTGCCAAGAAAAACGGTGCAACGCCAATAAATCATGAGATGTTATTTGTAAAATGGCTCCGTTGAGCCCTTTATCATTTATTTTTTATGCAATTTAGGGAGAATCTAGAATGGTCACACAAATTAAAAATGTGAATTTTTTTTTTGTAACTAGTGTTTTTTCATTTACAATGTTGTCAATGAGGATTGAATCTAGGAGCTCATGGATGCTACTAAAATATCTCACCATTTATAGTCTGTTTTGACACATTTTGTGCTGAAAGGACTCTTTGTTTTATAATATATATTTGATTTTGGCTTGTTAAAAAAAAGTATTAATGCTTTTTTTTATTAATATATATTATTTTTGTCTTACATTTATTTTTTAAAATAATTAAAAAAATAATTTGGTAAAAAAATCATACTTTGTATTTTATTTTATTTTTACTAAATCATTCTTTTTCTCCATAATACTATCACTTTTTATTTTGACTAAATCATACAGGAAGAATCTAGAATTTCACTGCCATAAGTTTTGGTAAGCAATCAAAAATGGTAAATTGTAAGAAAAATAAAATAAAAACACATTAATACCATACGCGTTTATGACAACTTGCAACAAGTCAATAACAACTTCCAAGAATAAAAAAACTTACAAAAAACGAAAATACGAAGAAAAGGTCGCGTGAAAAAAATTCCAAATATTATTAATTACACCACCCACTATATATATCACCGCACACACCCTCTATTTTTCACACACACACATTTTCAATAACAATTCCAACAACAACCATTCTCTCTCCTCTCTTACACATATTAATGTCTTTCATCTTCTTATAACACCAAACCCTTTTGTTCTTTTTTCATTTTTCTCTTTTATTTTCTTTTCTCTCAAAAATTCATTTGAGAGAAAAGAAAATAGGGTTTTCAATCTCTTCAAGATGGGAAAGTGGGTGGAAATTATAGATCAAGGTGCGAGGACTGTTGCAAGGTCTTATTCTAACTGTCCTCATACCGGTCGGAAATTTTATCATCCTCCACCACATTCTGATGGAGACGGTAACCATTTTCATGGCGGAGATTCTGTCAACGGCGGCGGCGGCGGTGTTAAATCGTCTGTTGGTTTTGGTGGCAGTAGCTTTGATGTTATTCTTTATTCCGTTTGATTATGGAAAAAATTTTGTTTATTTTTTGTTCTATCCTTGATGAGTTGAATTGTTAAAGAGGATTTTAGGGTTATTTTATATTATTAATATATTGAAGATTTTATTTATTTGTTTGTTTTTGTTAATTTATTAATTATTTTGGTTAGTGATTCTTTGCGTGTTCGCGTGATTTGATGCGTTTTGCGAAAATTAAAATGAATTTTTGATGGTGTATTTTTTAGATTTGTTTGGGAGGTGTTAAAATTAATTTATTTTTGATGGGTTAATTGGTCAAATTTGGGCTGAAAAGTGTTGAATTGAATCTAAACGTGAAAATTATGTTGAAGGAAAGCAACAAGAGAAAAAGGTTAAAATGAGAATGAGATTCTGTGCAAGTTAAGGAAATCTCTTATTCATTCATTCATTCATGTTTTTTGCATTAAAAAAATTGAAAAATTATTAGTAGCGGTTGAGAGAGATAAGGTATAGTTGAATGCAGAGAATATGTGGAGAGAGAGTTGTAGATTTTTTAGACAAGCGTGGATGAGACGTGAGAGAGAGGGTAGGGTGCAACCGGTGAAGGAAAGAATTATTTATTTTTATTTTTTATTTTTTATTTTGATAAACGGTGGAGGAAAGAATATAGTTTCTCAATCTTCTTCTAATATATGCACGTTTTCGGTATATTTTATTGACTAAGTAATTTAGTCGAATTTATTAAAATAGTTATAATAATTGTAATTTTGTTAAAGTTATATCAAATTAGTAGTTCTTAAGCAATTGATCGATGAATAATTTGAAAATTAAATTGATATAACTTGTGATAATTTAGGGACTTAGGGTGCAATTGATTGTGGAAAGAATAATTTGATATAATTTTCACAAATCAATAGATGTTTAGTTCACAAATCAGATAGGTGTTTAAGCTATTTTAATAAATTAAAAACTAATTTTGCTTGATCGTGTATTCTTTGGGGCCGTTTTGGTTTGAGGTGACAAGTTGGTTGGGTTTTTCTAGTGTCCCTCATGGTAAAACTTTTTTTTCTTCTTTTGTATAATATATTTATATTATGTAAAGAGAATAAGAGATCAAAAAATTATGTATAACAATATTGTTTCTCTTAGATTTATGGGGAAATGGTTATGGTAAGTAAGTTTTTTTTTTATGCACCGTGCATAAATAATGAAAATTGCTTAATGCATCCTCCAGATTGCTTAGTGTATCCCTTAGATTGCTTAGCACACCCTCCAAATTTCTAGTGCACCACCCTAAAAATCTGGGGGTGCACTGGAAATCTGGGGGTGCGCTAAGCAATTTTGGATATTTATGCACGGTGCATAAACATGGCTTATGCACCATAACTTGTGCCGATTTGTGGATATAATTTTCAAAAGGATTGATTTTATCGTAAAAAAAAATTAGCGGCGCAACTTGTTGCTCGTTTACATTCCACTCATGTGTAATTATTATATATTAATATAAATATAAATATATTATGTGAAACTATTGCTTTTTGTTTTTGGAAAATGTTAAATATTGCTCCCAAAGTACTAGTTAGTAAAATTTACTACCTCCGTTCTAAGATAAAAGAACTAGTTTGACTACTGCATATACAATAATACACGATTTTGATCACTAATATCTTTAATTCTCTATTAGTAAAAATAATTTTTTTTTGGATATTTTGAAAATAATCATCAAAACAAATCAAACAAGAACTTATATACTTACATTTATATCTATATATTATTAAAAAAGTACGGTCAAAATATGATAAATGAATAATATCATTTAATTTAAATAACTCTAATAAAATGAAACGGATGAAGAACTCTATCTCTCTTCAATGTTAATTTCCCTCTCATCTTAACTATTATTTCCTTTCATTTTTCTCTCTTAAAAGTTAAAACTCTAAAATATATACTAAAGTCACCTTGATTTTTCGTCTCTAAAATCACCTATTTTTCATCCGTGGATTGTGGATGAGTGGGATTTCAATTGTCTAGCATAATTACACAATTTACAATAGTTGAATATCTTAGCCATTGTGATTTGTGACTACCAGACGGCGGAGGGTAGTGTTAGGATTAGGCAACAACTTGTGTGGTGCACAATTTATGACTTTTTTTTATGTAAAATAATATAAAATATTGAGCAGAAAAGTCCACTAAACAAATACTCCTTCCAGCCATAAATAAAATCAAGAGTGCATTTTATAAATTCATTGAAAAACATATGTATCTAGTATAATTTGTTCAACAATTATTCAACAATAGACCTTGTATAATTTGTTTTTATGGTTTCTTGCTTCGACTTGTATTCTTTTGTAGTCTACCTTGACACACTTTGAGCTGAAGAGATCATTTAACTAACTATCGTTTATTCATTTTTATATCCCATTTTGGTTTCTTAAAAGAAAAATTTAAAATCAACTTCATTTAAATTTATCTTACATTTCTCTTTCCGTGAAAAATAACACTTTTCTCTTCTTAAATGAAATTTACACTAGAGAATTTAGTCTACTAAAAGTAGTATATCTGACTTTATAAACTCAGCCAATCTGCAACTTTAATCCACTTGCTGGTTTGATTTGGTAGGAGTCAAAGTATATGGGCTCTCGTTGGAGCTTAGGGACGTGATTGAAAATGACAGTAGCGGTGAATTTGTTTGGTAAACTTTGAAGACTCGCCCATTAATTAATTATCGCACGAAGAGATGGGTAGCTTCTAAGATGGAGCATTAAACAAATCGTCCACTTGAGTACCACACACACTATTATATAATTAGAAACAAATATAGAAAATTCAAGCTAAATAACAAATTTTAAGACAACATTTATTTATTTATATGATTAACTAGTACTATCTCAATGGTATTGTTTAACATTTTTTTAATTTAAGTGGTTGATGAATTATAATTATAATTAAGACTAAAACGTTGCAGATAATTTAAGTTCCAATTTTAGGTAAAGCAATTTTGATTATGTTTTATTTATCTTTTGATTAAATTTTAAATTATTGTGGTCTTTTTCACAAGAATTTAAAACTAGAAAAAATAGTACATTCATCTTTAAATATAAGATCCTTAATCTTAAAAAAAATTATATTTATCTTTTTACCAACATATACCCCTAATTATTTATCTCTTTTCTTCAGTTTACAATAAAAATGTTATACCAATAACATTTAAACTTTCTCTTAAGATATAATTGTAAAAACATCATCCCCAATCAGTAAATTTTTACCACTATTAATTTTCTTAAATTTTGTCATTTCATCAATGAAATTTTATATTTAAAGTTAGAGATAATAATACTAGAAAGTAATGTTGAAGGCGTGGTTGATACTTGATTCTTAGCTTGATGTAGATTGTATTTTGTTTAACTTTATTGGCTTTTGTATTATGTAAACGGTAGAGTGTAAAGCAACTTCAACTTGTTGTGTTTAGTTAAATATAAATTGATCTATATTTAATTATATGTGCCTAAAAGTCGATTGAAGAAAATAACATGAGGTCAAAAGTAAAGTTTGTAGGTAAAGAAAAGAAAGCATATTGCAACTTAAAAGTAAAAAAATTATTCAATAAATTTAAATATGTTAAAATCAATTTTATGTTTCTTAAATTAGTTCTGGTAGAAACAAATGCATAGAATCAGTAATTATTTTGTTTAGTACGGGCTCTTACTTTTATAGCATTCAGAGCTTTTGGAAAATACTATGATAACCAACATTGTTTTTTTAATATGTGATAACCAACATTGTAGGTGCATAAATATTTGCAAGAGGTGTGTTATTTAAAGATACAAAATCCGTGTTGAGTTCTCTCAATTAATCAAATATTATATATATATTAATCATATAAAGACAAGATGTAGTTCATATATTTAATGTCTTAAATAAATTAGATATCTTATCCTATCTAAATAAAATACTATTTGGATATATCAATTGTTAGTTGATTCAGTGGTGATTGACGCTGAACCTTATAGGAAGAACCACGATTCGATCCCCCGCAACTATGATCGGAAGAGGACTAGAACCACTTAATGTCAAAATTAATCTCAAAACCAGATTCAACTGGTGGTGAAAATAAACTAAAAAAATACTATTTGGATGTGTGTGACATCGAAATTCATGAGAGAAAAAAAAATATTATAAAAGTCATTAATAATATATATACATATTGTATTTATATTGAATTTTATGTTTCGAGAAATATTTTTATATTTGTAAAACTACTTATTTCTCGTGATGATAATGACATGAATCATGATGTTTAGTAGTACTACTTCTGTTTTTTTTTTTAATGTCCATTTAAAATAGTAGCATCAAATTAAAAAAGTGTATTTTTGTACCTTATTTTTCTATTATACCCTAATTTTAATTCATTAATAAATTTATATTTGTTTGCATACACTTTCTTTTTCCAATAAATTTAGAAAAATTATGTATAAAATGAAAAACAAAATTTAATATGTTATGTACAAAAAAAAGGTTCCAAATATTAATTAATTTTATTGAAAAAGATATTAGTAATTGACAAAATGTACAATTGATAAATCGTACCCTTAAAATATCAAATAAACGGTTAAATAGAAACACTAAATCCGATATTTTTTTGACACTTTAAAAAAAGAAGTTTGCATGTTATACTTTAAATGCAACTATTTATTTATTGATGCTAAAATATAGTAGTACAGACATTTTCCTTTTTCTAAAATTGAAAACTAAAACTCTAATGGTTTAGTCTAACAATAAAAAAAATCTTGAATTCGGATTTCAATCGTACTAGTGCCTTCAAATAAAGGTCTTTGGACTGAGGTGATATTCATTCATCTCAAATTTATCTCATACAATAGAACTTAAAAAGTGTAGACTAGTGATGTACTTTAACTAACTCTTAGAATTACGTCTCACGCCCTTTGAAAATCCTCGTTCGCCTCCAAAAAATTTCAAAAATATCCTTTTGTCACTTAAGTAGCGAATTCAGGTGGTGTCAAATTTGGAAAAAATAGTTCGCATATTTGAATGCGATTCTAGAGTGGAACTTTAAAATATACGGGGAAAAGGAAGGAAGAGAGATATAAAAATGTTAGATTTTATAAGGTTCATATTTGAGAATAAGAATGGAGTTCGCATTATAGAATGCGAACTATTTTTCTCCAATTTTTACTATTTAAACACTCGCTTCCTGCATTACAAGGGGGTAGTATTGAAAGCCCGGTGAGTGCGTGTGAGACTCAAACGCCGCGATAAGTAATTCTCTCCTTTTTTTTTTTTTATCAAACATGTGTATCCACGAGACAATGTGGAAGCCACTCATGAAAAGGCACATCGGGCCAAAAATAAGAGCTTGAAATGACAGTGTTATGCTAGACTTAGGAACAAGTCTAACTATATGAGAATTTTTCTCTCCACACCCCCTGTTTTTCTTTTCTACCCCCTGTTTTTTTATTTTTGCCCTTGTATACAATTTTAGAACACATTTTTTAAAGTTTTCAAAGTTTTTTTTCAAGGAGAAAAAATTCGAAAAACACATTTCAAAATATTTATTCAATAATAAAATCGAAAACTCAGGAGCTAGAAAAGAAATATGGGAGGCTAGAAGAGAAAAAATCACTTTATGATAACTCTAAAGCCTTTGATATAAAGTGAAGTGATGACTCTAGCAGCCTTTATGTTTGAAAAAAAAGCCTTTGAGACAAAGTGAAGACTCTAGAAGCCTTTATGTTTGAAAAAAACTTCAATATCAATAAATTGTCTTAGAAATATAAATTCATTGGGAAAATATATCCAAATTACAAATCGTTCTTTGGTTGTGAAAAATTTAGAAAGAAAAAGAGGAGGGAAAGAAAACAAAATTAGTTGTGGAAGGTGAATTATTAGCTTTAGTAGAGGTACATACCCGGTGGTTATTTTTCCCGATAAACATTTCCAATTGTTAAAAATTGCAAATTAATAGTTTTTTTGTGGACTAAATTAAAACCAAAAAATAATTATTTTTTAATAAAATAAAAAATATTCATTCATTCAAATTGGTAGAATATATCTGGTTCAATTATAAATTTAATAATGATAAAAATAAAAAATATATAAATTTGGAAATAAACTCAAACATTCAAATTAATAACATAAAACAACATAGTTATGCCTATAAATAATGTTATAAAATCAAAGTAATCAGAATACATATGTCACCAAGTGAATCAGTTGTTGACTGAAATTGAT
Source organism: Trifolium repens (assembly GCA_030408175.1). Taxonomy (NCBI): domain Eukaryota; kingdom Viridiplantae; phylum Streptophyta; class Magnoliopsida; order Fabales; family Fabaceae; genus Trifolium; species Trifolium repens. Next base: position 3,696,024 of record CP125840.1, read on the forward strand.
CTGTCAACTCAATCAAACAAACACCACACAAAGACAGAAAATCAAACAATATCGCATCGAGACGACAACATCATAAAAAAAACACACACACAAAAATTATATAAAAACCACTTATTTTGATTAAAACAAATGAAAAGTGATACATAAAGGTAATTACAGATTAATAAAATGTCCAAAATCATCAATTTAAGAGAAGCAAAAGTTTATATCCCCCTAAAAATTGGGGCTTGCTCAAAAAATGTTAAAAAACCAAAATAGCAATTTAATTTATTTATTATTCTCTTCAACTCTATATTATTAAATAGATGCATTACTTTTTTAATAAATTTAAAACATCAAATTTTACTTATAGATATTTGCGTGGGTTTGTACACTCTAGCTACCCTGTCCTACCACAAGACATGAAAACATTCAACATGGTGCCATATCTTTGTGGATCAGGTTCTCAATTAAATAAAGGGGAATTAGCCTGTATTTTGAACTTTGTTTAGATTTGTACTTGACTTGAACAGTTGAACCAGCTGCTCTGCTTGAGGTGGACTCATATATGGCTAAGTCTAGGATGGGAGAGCCTCGTAGGTCTCCCACCATGGGAGAGTTAGAAAAATCATTTTTAGCCATTAGATAGTGAAGTTCCGTGATTCTTATCATACACCAACAACACTGGATTTTTTTTATTTTTATTCTCTCTCCTCTAGTACATCGTTGATCAGATCTTCTCAACCAACAACCCCATTTTTGCAGCAATTGTTGACAAGTAACAACAAAATTTTCCATTTTTAATCATATTGTGATTTTTATGTGAGACACTATTTAGTTGATCCAAAACAATATTTCTTGGTATAATCTTAAGTCATGATTTTGGAATAATCTCACAGTGAGAGAAAATAATGAGTGGAAATGAAAAATTATATAATTTTGTTTTGGAAACGAAGAACACGTCGATGAACTCCAGATCCAATAATCTTAGTTTGCAGATCTAATACTCACTTACAAATAAAAAAGAGAAATCTGCTTAAAATCATTGAATATTTTAGGGATTTTGCTCCATTAAACTTCCTTTTTTATCCCTTTATTTTAGCTTTTTCTGGTTAATTGTTTTTGGGCTTGAGAGCTGTTTGCTTTCTTTTATTTGTACTTAGCAGACAACTTTTGTTTTTTCTGCAGCTATGCTCTTTGGTACTTCTTGTGGTTTGAGTAATTGCTTTTTAAATAAAATTTTGATGATTAAAAAAAAAAAGGTGAGAGAGAAGAGAAATTAAAGATGATGGATTGAATATTTTAGGGGTTTTGTTCCATTAAAGATCTATGTTGTTGCTGCAAAAAAAGAGAGTGAAGAAGCAAAAATGGGCGAGAGAGAAGAGAAATTAAAGATGATGGAGAGAGAGAGAAAAAATTATATTGTACTGACAGTGCATCATAACATCTATTAATCAACGGTTCCTGTAACTTGCCCACGGTGGGAGACCTATCTCACTCTCCCACCCTAGAAGGCGCCCTCATATATACTGCAATACTACTGTCTACTTACTGTATTTGGGTGGCTTTAGTATGATCGAGTTTAGATTTGCTGCCGTAAAACAGCAATGCAATAACATACTGTTTTGATTTTAAATTGTTCGATTTAATTTTAACGATTGAAATTAACTTCTTTTTTTTAGTACAATAGAGGGGTAAAGCCTCCGGTTGAAATTTACTTTATTTAAAAAAATATATTATTTTAATTTAAATTATCTGATCTAAATTAAGCAGATAAGATTAAAAATTGCGTTAAATTTCGTGCATTTTTTACCATACCAAATTCAGGTCCAGGTACAATGGTCCATGCAAAAATTTGTCCACATGTTGAAGTATCATTTTGACTGCCAAGTGGCAGTGATAAAAGTCCACTTCTTTACGGATAAAAACAATGTGAATTTTTTAACATACGTCTTATTTAAATGGACTGTTCTGATAGATTCATAAATATTATTTATTAATTTTTTTATATTAAATATTAATTATAGATTGATTAGAATTAGGCTCTGTTTGGTAAAAATAACTGATAAGCTAGTTAATGGCTGATGGTTTATAGCTTATAATTGATGACTAATAGCTTATAGCTGATAAGTTAATTGAAGTGGTTGGTAAAATTAGCGGTTTAACTAGCTGATAAATGTAAAATAACATAAAAGAGCATTCTTAATTCATATTAAAATTTATATTAATTTAATATTTAAGATACTTTAATTATATTATAATAAAATACTTTAATTATTTATAATTAATTTTTAAACATTTATATTGTATTTTTATTTTATTTCAAATCAAATTAAATCAATATTTATCTTCTTTATTTTTATGCAGGTTGTTTATTTTAATTATATATAACCTAATATTATATATAAATGTATACTTTTTATATTTATAAGTAAATATTATTTTTGAAATGCAATGACAATTGCATTTTCCTAAAATTGATCATGTCATTGAAAAATGAATATGATCCAATAGTACAAATTGGATTGGAATTGGAATATACCATACGGTGGCTTCTAACAAAATATAAATTAAAACTTGAATATATTATTTATTTTATATTATAATAAATTGAAAAGGGTAAAAATGGAGTTTAAATAATATGATAAGGGTAAAATTGGAAGAGAAAATGATAAGCTATAAGCTTATAAGCTACTTGAAATAGCTTCTGGAAAATAAGTTATAAGTCAATAAAATAAGCTATAAGCTCCTGGTGAAAAGACTGTTACCAAACAGATCTTTTAGCTTATAAGCTATAAATCAGTTTTTAGGTGTTACCAAACAGACCCTTATACACTTCAATAATATATTAGTATATATTAAAATAAATATGCCGTAGAGTGTTCTATTTCAAAGAAATACTAATCCCTTTGTCATTTATTTACATTTTTTGGTCCAGTACCCTATAAAATAAGTCATCCAAAGGTTACCTATCTTTTATATTTTAACCCCTGAATATTAATATCAACGCCTAGTATTAAATAAGCAAAATTACATTGCAAGTGATTTATCTTATTTTTTTAAACACTTTAGTCTTTTATTTTTATTTGTAATATTTAATTTTTTATTTTATTTATCTGTAATACTTTGGTCTTTTATTATTTATTTGTACATTTCGGTCTTTTACATTTTATAACATTAGTATATAAACTCTTTTTCTCATTTTTTTAATGAAAAAATGCTGAATTTTATTTTTTAAGATACCATTTTTATTAAAATTAAATAAAACTCATAATTTTGATGAATATGTTCATCATCTTCATCAATTCTTTCATTTTTCATCTTTTTTAAATGACCAAAGTGTTACAAATAAAAGATAAATGACTAAAATATTACAGAAAAATAAGATTACAGACCAAACTGTTACAAATAAAAGATAAAGAATTAAAGTGTTACAAAAAAAATATGATAAAGGATCTGCGCAATGTAATTTTGCTTATTAAATATATATAACTGTATTATATCTATAGCCACAAGACTATGTTGGGAGGAAAGAAAATTATGGAAATTGTTCATTTATCGATTTTCATAATTTTCTTTCCTTTCACTTTCTTTCCTTCAAAACAAACACATCTTAAAAGTTTAAGTGATAGATTAAGAGATCCGACCCATTTAGGCCCTTCTAAAAGTGAGATGATGTAGGTTAATTTAAGGGTCCGTTTGGATTAGCATATTGCTGAGCTTATGCAAAACAATTTATGCAAACTAGCCGCCAAACGGGCACGTCCCGTGCCCGTTTGTGTGATCGGTATTCTTTTTTTTTTGCTGTGATCGATATTCTCTATTGTGCAAATATAAATAACTACTTAATCTCTTTTTTTATTGGACTTAGTTAATTGATAACTAATTGACCTCCTTTTTAGTTATTAAGAAGAAAAAATATTTTTTTTTTACTATAAAAAAACTGAAAACCTACTTTTATGTGGAAGTTGTGCTTAGTGTTTTTATGTGGAAGTTATTTTCTAAGGGTAAAATAGGAATAATGAAAAAGCCATCCCAAAAATTTGTATCCCCTTTATATATTAGTATAGATAAATAATGTTAATTTATAAGTTTCTATTAACGAAAATTGTATTTTTTTATGAGTTATTTTATTTTAAAGTATCTTAACAAACTAATAATAATATATAAAAATATATTTAGTTGTATAAACTATTTTGCATGACTCAAAAAGAAAGTATTTTAAATGGGCCTTAAGAAGTTTACACTCAAATGTTAAATATTGGAAATTTTGGTGTAGATTTTTTTATTTTCCCATTTTACCCTTACTAACTATCTAACAATTACACAAATAAAAAATTATCAATTTTTTCCTTATATGTATCTATCCTTCTGTACTATATATAAAAAAGATACAAAAAATTTTGGTGTAGACTTTCATAATACCAACCCTTAACTTTTCTTTTTAAGCAACAAAAATATTTTATTAAACAAACTCACTATAACATAATACATTTTTGTTGATATAAATTTGCATAGTAGACACAGATAGATGCGAAACGCGCACTGTCTGATAGCTAGTTCATTGTACTAACGACTGGACTTTGTAAGTTGGCGGGTTGGCTCTATAAATAATTTAGATATTTTTTGTTCATTAGGTGCTTTAAATTTAAATCGAATTTATCGGATAATCGATTAGAAAGAAAAAAAAGCTGATTGATTAGATCGAATAATTTTTTAGAACAAAACCAAACAAATGTTGTGAACTTGAGAGGTACGTGCAGACTGCAGACACCTCTACATGTGACTCTACCCACGTGATTCCTAGATATGGCTTACTTAAAAGTGTAGTAGATTTATAGTAGACGTAATAGTAATTGAGTTTAATATTTCTTATTAAAGAAATTAGATCTTAATGATTATAAACAATTTGAAAAAGTTTATTGAATTTGTTGAGATGTCTTTGGTGATATAGTAACAAAGTAGTAACATACTAGTAGCAGAGGAAGACATGCTTGGGCAACAGTTTAGGAGAGGTCGGAAGAAATAAATAATGAATTGAATGTTTTAGAATATACATTTTCACTTCAAATTTTAAGACTTTGAATTTATAGTTCATATCAAACAGACACAGTCACACAACTATAAATAATGATATACATTTAGGCGCACACATAAAATGGAAATAAATCAAAAGAAAAAATAATTAAAGGTTATCAAATGATGTGATTAATTTATTTATGTTTTATTTTCTTCATTTATAAGTATATGTTCAAATATTTTTCATTTGACGGTAAAAATTTTACTTGAAAGTTTATATCATATATATTACTTGTGTAAAATTTCAGGTAAACTCAAAATCATTTGATACATATTTTTTAAATGTTGTTAATCTTTATGTATTTCAATAACGTATCAAATGATTTTGAATTTGTCTAAAATTTTACACAAATAATCTATATGGGGTCCGGTTATCGTCCATAAAGAATCTTTATGGACCGTCCATAAGGTTACCGGAACACTTTTTTCAAGTGTTTCGGTATACATCCTCAACTGTACCGGAACACTTTTATGCATACCGGAACACTTTTATGTATACCGAAACACTTTGATGCATACCGGAACACTTTTATGTATACCGGAACACTTTGATGCATACCGGAACACTTTTATGCATACCGGAACACTTTTTCTCAAGTGTTCCGGTATGTATGTTAAACTGCACTATGATTATGACACGTGGAGGGCTAATCTGAAGGCTGAAAATGACTTATGGACGGTTCATAAATACAAGCTTTATGGACAATAACTTACACCATCTATATGATATAAACTTTCGATTCAACAACGAATTTTATAAAATTTTATCAACTAAAATATTATTGAGAGATACAATATTTATTATCAAATTAGTTTATGTCAATGAATCTAACTTTATTTTTAATAATAAAAAGCATATTTAATCAATAAATAAATACATTAAATATTAAATAATATGAATATTTATGTGTCAGTCTAAACACTATACATCTATTTGTAACTAATTTCAATTTGAATGCCAATCCAACGTGGGCTTGAGGTGTACTGTGTACTACTTTCCACTCATACATCCCCACACATACGATCGTACTTTGTCCTCTTTGCCACTGTCTTCTTTAAAACTCCTCAAAACCTTCTTCACTTTTCCTTCTCTCTCACCATCCACGTGAGTTCTTCTTCACCACACTAACCTTTTTCACTTTCTTCTTTTTCATCTTTTAATCGTAATAATAACAATATTCTCTGTGTAATTCAGATCGAAACGAGGTCGTTTTTTTAATCTTGATCATACTAATGGATTTGGCATCGAATCTCGGTGGAAAGATTCAAAAGGCTGAAGTTCTCTCCGCCGTCGATACGTCAGTCTCTCTCTCTCTCTCTGTTTTTTTAATTATCGCCGCATTATGATTTTAGACTTTGATTTTGAGTCTTACGTTATGCTAATTGAAAAAAGGTTTATGTTTTTAGTTACGTAAAATTACTTATACACCCTTCACTGTTTCTGATTTTTATTTTTTAAATTTTCTCAGTTTTAATTAGTTTTCTGCTACTGTTTCAGCTCTAATCAGTTGTTAGACTTTAATTTTGAATTTTCATTATTTTTGGATTTTTTTTTCTCTCAATGATTTTCTGTTATTACCTGTTTTTAATTTCCATGAATTTGTAAGTATATAATAAAAATGCTGATAATTTTTCTATAAATTTTGATTGAAAAATACATTGAATTCTCTGATTTTGGATCTGATCTAAGGTATGAACTTTGGGGATTAGTTTGATTTAAAAATATAATAGTGAAGATCTAGTTAGTAGTATAATTTTATTTAATTACAAATTCTGGTATTGGATCTAATACAAAAGATTAAAAAATTGGTAATTACTATGTTCCAGTCTTTGTCATCCGGCGTGCAAAGATTCTAGTTTGAGGAGAATGTGTCATGTTGGTCATTTAATGCAATATTGAAAACTGCCGAACTAGCCCAATTTGGATTTTGCTTCTGATACTTTACCTAACAGCATATTGCTGCTGACAGTTGTAATTGACAACCTAGTCTTTGTTGGTGATGAGATATTTATGATGATGTTAGTCATTCATGTTGTTGTGTATTTGGACTGTTTGATCATGATCAGACAGGGCTCCGCATTTGATTTCATATTTTGGACTTTTTTGTATAGTTGTAAATGTAATGTGAGCTGTTCAATTAAAATTGAATTAATGAGATTGTATGACTGCGTAAATGCGTGATGTCAAAATTTAAATTAACTTGGAGTTTTACGGACCAGGATTGGTTGCAGTAGATATTTCATGCAGTAGAAGATCTCAACTGTTCCAATTACACACTAAAAAAAAAAGTATGAATAAACAATATCGGCCATTGATTTGTGAGTGAATGGTCGGGATTTGTTACTGTGTCCTGCTTTTACAGCAAGAAATCCATATCGGGGGATTTACCTTGAGTTAACCTGAACAGTGTTTTTGAAATTTCAACTTGTTGAAACTGTTGCATGAGGTTAAAATCTTTAATAAAAAAAGTTAGTTGAGTGATAATTTTTCTTTATTGTTTTAATAGCTTGATAATAACTAACTATTGATCATTTGGCTCAGGTATGAGAAGTATCATGTATGCTATGGAGGTCAAGAGGAAGAAAGGAAAGCTAACTATAGTGATATGGTGAGAGATATCAATACTTAGCAACCAAAATCTTAGTTTTATTCTTCGCTTTTCTTTTTATAGTATTGGTAATAATGTGTGTAGTTTAGCACTTTTATTATATAAATAAAAGTAATGTGTGCAGCAATAAACTTGTCAGATTTGGATATGGTGCAGTCGAAAAAGCACTTAGCTGCAGCAGTCAACAGATCTCAGCTGTTAGATAAAGATCGGATGATTTAATTTTGATTTCACCAAATCAAATTTTAAGTTTACTTTTGTGTGATATGAACAATCTGATCTTCATCTAATGGCTTAGCTCTATTGATTGTGGCAGCTTAGTGGTTTCTGAACAGGGGACAATCTAGGTCCTTCTTCTCAGTGCATGCTACATTACTTGCCTTTATGATATTTCTGTTCTCTCTTTTCAATATGGGAAGCAATTTCCAATTGATATGACATGGAAACAATATCACAACTATTGTTTTGAATGTCTAGAAAATGATTCCCTTGTTAACAATCTAATTTATTTTTTAAAGATTAATGAATATTGACTATTTATAGCTATCTTCCTCTTTGTGATGTTGTATAACATGATTTGTATAGATGTTGATACCGTGTTATAAGTCTTAATTATATTCTATGCCAAAAAAGTCTTAATTATATTCAATTTGATTATCTGCAAAAAGAATGCATTAAGATCTGCATTATTTTCAGGTTAACAAATACTATGATCTGGTGACAAGCTTTTATGAGTTTGGCTGGGGAGAATCGTTCCATTTTGCACCAAGGTACCCACTTGGTTCATTTTTGCACATGCAAATTTGAGGAGCTTTTGTTAATTTGATCATGCTGATAATTTTCTTCCCATGCAGATGGATAGGGGAATCTCTTAAAGAGAGCATCAAGCGACATGAGCACTTCCTTGCATTACAACTCGGCCTTAAGGCGGGACAGAAGGTTTTCATTTTTCATGTTGAATAAAGCAAAATAGCAAACTGATTGATATAATCTTGATTACAATATTTTATTTCTTAATAGTTCATTAGCTTTTTTCGTTATTTGTTTTTAGGTTTTGGATGTTGGGTGTGGTATTGGGGGACCATTAAGAGAAATTTCTCGATTCAGGTAAATTGGAACTCCATTGTTTACAGATTTGAATTCTCTGCATTCCAGTGTTTGTCAAATAGCGGCACTACACTGATATAGCATAGCCAAATTTCTAGAAATCACTATTGTTCTGTGATACGCTATTTACTATTTAGTACATAAGTGTTGTCAAATAGAAGCTACAGCAGCGCTGTATAACACTGTAACGTAGCAAAATTTAAACAAGCAGCTACTGCATTCAAGCACTCACGCAGTTGCCAATCTTGACTGTCCTATCAAGATCAGACGACTCATGTTCCAACTTGTATTTTGGACTTGATTCACCAAGTCCGAACATCAAGTTATTGTGTGAAATGCGCGATTCTTTGACTACAGGGAATTCAGATCCATCCTCTATGCTTCCTTGTCCTAACAAAAATTATTGGGGTATTTTTGCAGCTCGACATCTGTTACAGGGTTGAATAACAATGAGTACCAGATCACAAGAGGAAAGGTATGTGTGATGACAGTCTTGTAGCATAAATTTAATACACAAAGTACCTCATGCAAAATTTACAGTTAGTAGTTAGTTTGAAAGTTCTTAAAAGCTTTATTGATAGAGATTATTCATTATTTTCCATATTTTATTAAAAGACTACAGTTCTTAACTATGATATTTCTGTAATACTTTGATCTCATTGGCCTATTTTTTCTGATTAACAGGCACTCAATCGCATAAGTGGAGTGGACAAGACTTGCAACTTCGTCAAGGTCAATCTTTTGTGAATCAATGATTTCTGTTTTTCGGGAGTGGAAGGTTTTCTATTTCAGAACATGTTACACTGGATATTTTATTTAGTGCAATTCAATGAGCTGATTTTTTCTGAGAGAAGCTTATAATTGAAATGCTCAAGAGAGAGCTTTTGGCTAAAAAAAGCTATATCAAGTTAAACACAAACAAATATGTTCTTATAGCGCCTTATAACAAAATTATAATGATTTAGAATCATAATTGACACATGGTTATCTTATTTAATAACGCAGGCTGACTTCATGAAGATGCCATTCGAAGACAACAGTTTTGATGCAGTGTATGCTATTGAAGCCACCTGCCATGCACCAGATGCTGTATGTGGCAGAACTTCTCTCTCTATTTACTTTCCTTATCCTTGAGTCTAGTAGTATGGGCTGGTCTCCCACAACATAGTGAACCAAGATTCAAATCCTTGTTGGAACAGATGTTTACATTTAGTGCTCAATGGTGCCTCAAATAGGAATACCTCCATTGAAGGGAACCTATGGGAAAACAAAAAAAAATTGTCAATTATTTTGGACTAACTTTGACGTGTCCAATGATAATGGCAAGCAAGGTTTTTAAAATGGCCCATGACCAAGATTGTGGCCGGTAATTTTTTTTTATGTCTCCATGATAATGTGCAATTATCTAGCCGGAATCGACCGTAATACTAAATAATGTAGTGCAACCGCATCCATGATTTAAATCCTTTGCATGAATAGCACATTTAACAGGGAATATACAAAAATGGTGTCTGCTCTGCAATTTGTATTGTCTGGCACTGAATTTTTCCTGCCATTGTATTATGCATAGTATGGATGCTACAAAGAGATTTATAGAGTGTTAAAGCCTGGCCAGTGTTTTGCTGCTTATGAATGGTGCATGACTGATGCTTTTGATCCCAATAACCAAGAACACCAAAAAATCAAGGTATGAAGATTATAGTACAGAAAGAAATTTTAGGTTATCAGCTGATTCTGTTTATACTTAAAAGACAAAATTCCTTGGTATAGGCTGAAATTGAGATCGGTGATGGACTTCCTGACATTAGATTGACCACAAAGTGTCTTGAAGCTCTAAAGCAAGCAGGTTTTGAGGTGAACATCCATTTCTTATTGAGGTTAATAGGAACAAAAGTTTTCTACATATACAACAACTAAAAAGGAATGGAAGGAGTATGATATTTATTTATCTTTGAATATGTATGAGATATACCTAGTTGGCTAAATCGGAGATTCTTTTCTTTTTTTATGTGAAGGTCATATGGGAGAAAGATCTAGCATTGGACTCTCCTCTTCCTTGGTACTTGCCTTTAGATACGAGTCACTTCTCACTTAGTAGCTTCCGTCTCACAACTGTTGGCCGACTTTTCACCAAAAATATGGTATTGCTTCTGAACATCATTGCTATGATATATTTCACTTTACAAGAGTTATTTCTCTTTTAAGAAATGCTATCAACACCTTTTTTTTACAATCACACTTCTATAACACTTTGTTATTGGGTGAAATGAATGTGGATCAAACCAAATCATGTTGTTCTGATTCCCAAAGTAGTGAGATCTATGTGAAATTCAACCGATAATATAATTTATTTCTTGTTTTGTATTGTGGTTGCGCATTGTTGCAAATTTTTGGATTCATTTCTTGTTGTGCACCAAGTTCAATGAAAGTTTGGGGCTATGAATTGATATTTGTAGGTTAAAGCTCTTGAGTTTGTTGGACTGGCTCCAAAGGGGAGTCTAAGGGTTCAAGATTTCCTAGAGAAGGCCGCAGAGGGTCTAGTTGAAGGTGGAAAGTAAGTTTCCCATTTATCCCATTGATATGATTTTTCAACTCAAATGTTGTATACTCTTAGCAAAATTTACAGTTCTCACGAATAAGGCAATTTCTTAACTGCAAGGTCTTTACTCTTAGTGCATCCGAGCCTTGAGTGAATTACTAATAAATTAGGCTATGTTTGGCAAAAACTGTATTCATATTGAAAAGTTAAATTTTAACTGAAAATTAATAGATCATAGAAGAAAGCTAGGGAAATATATTTATTTACGACATGTTGGTCAAACAAATATATAAGCTAATCAAGTAAATTATAAATTGCAATCGAGGGGCATCTCATGGCGGTGTAAATCAGTTTTACACCAGAACTCAAACGATAACCTATTATTTTGCCACATGCTATTATTAAGTTTAAGATTATATTATACTCCCTCCGTTCCTTTTTATAAGGAACAATTTGGAAAAAAAATTTGTTCCTTTTTATAAGAAACAATCATTAAATTCATGCTTAATTGCTCAAACAATTACATTTCTATCCTTCATCTATTCCAATATTATGCATTAATTACAATAACATAATCCCTATGCATTAATTACACCAAGGTTAGTTTTGGAATAGATTACAAAATTTTAGAATTTTTAATAAAAAAAATAAGATTCCTTGGTTTGTGTGTTTTTTTCAAATTGTTCCTTATAAAAAGGAACGGAGGGAGTAAGAGTTACCTGACAAACATGTTCGAATAATATATTATCATTGAATGCACGAGTAAAGTTGGTTTACACCAACAATGCATCCTCTTTAAACTCTTATAACTACCTAATATCATTCTCTAAACACACTCGTGAATTTTTTTCTCCAAGCTGATTGTTCTCTAACACGACCTGCTTATGTTATCTTTTCAGGAGAGAGATTTTCACACCAATGTACTTCTTTTTGGCGCGGAAGCCTGTTACAGACAGCAACTAAATTGGTGGAACAAATAAATTTGCTGTTGTCGTCATGAGTTACTTGTCTTTGGCCTTTCCACCATATGTCTTGCTGTTTTAAATTGCTTGATTGTTTAGTTTACCAAAACTTCACTTTGTTTCTTGTTCAATGAAGCAGTGTGTCTCCTGCATAAGTGGATAGTGTAGAACTTGCATCCTTTTTAAACTATCAATGCTGGCCAAATTATTGAAAAGTATAATCATGTTCTATTTTTATTCAATTTGACCGGTCATTAAGTTTAATTTATCATAGTTAAATCATTGATTAAACTTGCAGCATATGTGCTCGTAATTATATATGTATGACAGCTATATTGTTAACTACTGGAAACATGTTTCGGGTAATATGATGTTCGGAAGCATGCTTTCGGTACGGGCTATTTTGAGAATTTCCCTAAATTTTACACTGGCCAACGATAGCCTAACACACCCTTTAGTTTTAAGATGTAATTTATGTTAAAAACTTGTATGACTTCATTTTATGATTTATTTACTTCATCTGTGAGATAAGAGTTGATTGTTGTAATTAGTAAATCACCTTTTCTCCAACAAATCGCGACTTGCATTGCACATGTTAGATTTTTTTGCAAATTTACATTGGTGATCATTTAACTTTGACCCTTAAATTTTAGAGTACAAATTTGATTTTTTCGTACAGATTTCTTATCATTACTTCAAGGGAGAAATATTGTAGGAGAATGTACTTTTATTTTCATCTACAACTTATAAGGAAAAAAACTCTCACATCCTTTATAAAAGTAGAAATTAACTTCATTTAATTATTTCAAATTCTAGAAAAACAATTATATTCTCATTCCAAATAATGCTGTCGTGATTGTCTCTATCACACTCCACTAATACTCACCAAACATAATTAGCCACATCATCTCTCTCTATATTCACATGAAAAAAGAAGAAAAAAAGATTCCGCCATTGTTGATTCCAAAGAATCCATTTACAGTCAATCAAATTGAAAACAAAGATTAAAACTTTTACCAAAAACCCATATGCAAACACCCAGATTGAAACCCTTTTAATGGGGTTTAATGAAAAAGATTTAAACTTTGATATATGATATATCAATTGAAGAAGGATTGTATTGTGAAAATCAGAGCCTTTAATGGAATCTAATGAAAAATTCAAACTTTGATGGATGAATTCAAGAAAGAAAAAAATGAAGATTTTGGGTAGTGAATATGTGATTTTGTTCACTACAACTTTGTATCAAAGTAAAAAGGATGTTTGTCCCGAAACATGTTTTCCATGTTAGTTTTATTATAGCTTCCATTGTTTAATCTTGAACTTGAAAATGAAAATGAAGAAGAATAAACGGTGATGAGAGAGGTTGAATTGCACATGGGGAGATGAAAACCTTCTTATTTCTTTAAAATTAATATCCAAGTGAAACAGTAGCAAGTTAAGGAGTAAAATAAAGTCAATGATGCGGTTAATTATGATTGATGTGTGTTAATGGAGTGTGATAGAAAGTGCGACGATAACATTTTTCATTCTCTAAAATACCCTTAGAACTTGTTCAATAAGAATACGTATTGGCCTCTTATGCTAGATGTTTTTAAAACGTGTTGTGTATTTGAGGGGAGGTTAATTCAAGCAACAAAAAATATAATTTACCTATAAAAATTTGTGAAGTTGATCTACTCAATGAGATCATTGAATTCAACGGTTGGATTGAAGAAATATAATGCCGATATCGAGTTATTAAGCGGAGTAAGTCAACGGAAGACTTACTCCTGGAGTCAACGGATCCCTCCTCATAAAATAAAATATATCAAACCCAAACAGAATTTCAAATTGAACCAATTTTTTTTTTGAAGTGTAGTTGAAGCTATCAACATCTTGACTCATTTTAGATAACTTTACATATGGCCACCTCTCTTACTAATTGAGACACTTTTGAGCCATGAATGTCATTAAAGTCACAAAAATCCATAACAACACAAAGAAACTAACAGCAACAATACACTAATTTGACCAATCCAAGTTAAGTTTTCAGCTAGGACATTTAACAAACACGTTGCGTCCCCATTTATCATCAACAAGTTTTAACACAATCACAAAACAAAATGCACGAAATATCAATATCAGTACCAAGAGGAGTATCAACTATCAATTATCCTCTCCTCTGAAATACCATTATCATTTTGTTGCTGCTGTTGCTGTTGTTGTTCTTCAGCGTCCATGACAGATTGAAAATCCCTTATTCTGGTTCTCATCACATTCGCAATAAGTACTGCAACAACAACAAAACAAGAAAGTGTGTGAGTAATTTGTTGGTGAAGAGAAAGAATGTGATTTAATGGAAGGAAAAAGAAAGGTACTAGCGGCGGTTCCGAAGGTCCAAATCCAGAGGATTTTCAAACCAGGGCTTTTCTCTCTTCGCGGCATGGTGAATGAAGTTCAAACTATGATATGCACCGTTGAGAGAAAAAGGTTCTTCAAAGTTATATATGTTCCTTTGGTTTTTACACATTAAAAATATAGATTTAATTTATATGCACCGTTTTACACTGTCAATCAATGACAATCATATATTTAGCCACATCACCCCACTTTATCCCACTTTTTTCATATGATATGGAAAATTGGTGATTTTTTTATTGGATGGCCGTGTAAAATTATTTTACACCGTCAGTGCATATCAATTAAACTCATAAAAATACAACTATAATGCAAAAAGAAATGATATTTTTACTAAATTATTATTCTTAAATAATAATCAGAGGAAAAATTGGAAAATTTTGGGAATAGTGTATATAATAATTAGGGGAACAATTGAAAAAAATTTATTTGAAAAGTGAGAAAGACATTTAAAATATTTTTTTTGTGCCGATAAAATGACACTTATTTTGAATGGGAGGAAGTACCGATATAAAAAAGAGTCATGCTAAATGGGGTATCTGATGCACTTGTTAAACAAAAATAGAAATAAAACATTAAGTTAATGTCGAATATCGATAAAGATAATTTTTTACACATTTTTTTATTGTGGAACTTTTTACACTTTTAATGTATTGAATAAAATATATTGGTAATTAAGACATAGTCCACGATGGATATGTCTTTAAAATATTTAAAATATCAACAATGATAAATGTCGTCTCTTCATAATATTTATAATTGAAAATTAACTTTATCAAGAGTGGTTTGATTAAAACAAAGAAAAATAAATATGTATCTAGTATTAATCCTCATCAATTAAATCACTATTTAAGTTGTAAAATATACAAGGGTCGTGAGTTTTTATTTCTTAAATTAGAAAATTCAAATGATTAAATTATGTTCGACTCATTTATAAATTATGTTGTCACGATTAGAGTAAAAAGGTATTCATTCTTAAATTTTGTTGAAATGAAATTTCAAGCAATTGAGGAATCAATTTCAAAATATAAAAATACCAGTTTCAAAATTTATTTCTCTCTCTCTCTAAATTAACAATTCACTATGTTAAAATTATTCGGAGTTGGATAGCTCTTTTTTTCTTTTTTTTTTATACAAAGGAGGGGGAGTCGGATACCTATATGGCTATACCCCAAAAATTTACAAATAGATAAAAATGACCGAAATTTGTAATCATGTCAAGCAATTTGATCCTATTAAGCAATTTGATCTTTTGTACTAACTTATATTTAATTTATCCCCATTATCACTAGTGGTGTTGTACCTTTGTTGAAGGTAACCATTGATCCCCTAAAATGAAGTCGGTAACTGTGAAATTACTAATTTCACTGGAATTCAACAAATCGTTGCACAAGCCTCATCAACCACCACCCTTCTCCTTCAACATTCAAACCCCCTTCTCCTTTAATGTAGTCATATGACTGTCGTGTGAACGCCACATCTTCACCACTAAATACCCCTTTTAGGGTTGTTAACATAATTTGTCAAAAAAAAACATAGTTGCCGGTGTCTCCACCACCGTAGTCTACGTGGTTTCTCCTCTGATTTGTGCTATGTCCCAACCTTAAATTTCACGTGTTTTGTGAATTGATCTATTTATTTCATATATTTATCGCGTTGGTTTCTCTTTGATTCGGGTCTGGGTTGGTCTGATCTAAGATCGATAGCTTCTGCTTTGGTGAGAGTTTGTTTTTCGAAATATCTTTTTTTTAATAGTGGATAAATAATACACATTTGGTCTTTTTTCATTTAGAGGAGCAATATTTGTACATAATAGTAATATGTTAGTATCAAGTAAGAGTCCTATATTTTGTCAAAAAAAAAAAAAAGTAAGACTCCTATTAAATACTACCTATGTCACAAATTATGAGTTGTTTTTATTATTTCACACAAATTTTAAAAAGTGTAATTAATTTTGCAAGGAAAATTTTAGCATCGGTTCTTAAGAAGCAAAAGTAAAAATTCTATGAAGAATAGGAAAATGCTAACTAGTGCTCCGAGGCACTAGTTAAGGATACTAATTATAGAAAAATAATATAGGAATTTGTGTAGTCAATACATTTGAAATATGAACAATGATGTTTTCAAGGCAAAATTTACTATTTTTAGCTTCTTAACTAGTGTCCCGGGGGCACTAGTTAGCATAACTTTTAAAAATATTATTGGAGTCCTCAAGATTTGAACCCCAAATTTCACCTTTAAATGTGTAAGTTTTATTTATTTGTTTTGAAAAGCTATTTAATGGTATGTTTGGTTGTGGAGAGAAAGTGATAAGAGAGAAATAGGTGAGAGAGAATATAAGAAGAGAGAAATAAGTGAGAAATAGAGTAGATTTGATAGATTGTTTGGTAGAAGAGAAATAGAGAAGAGAGAAGTGTTGATTACATTTAAAAGGACCAAAATACCCTTTAAATAAAAAATCTCACATAAATTATTTAATTAATTAAACAACTTTATTAAATTTCACTGATTAATAATTATATTTTATTGCTATTTTCGGTTTAAAGTTTATTGTCTTTCATTACCTTTTTGAAAAAATAAAAAGAATACCCATCAATTTGCTTCACCTACCAACCACAGCAAGTATCATCCCCAACCCCAAAACTCCACAAGCAACACAACAATGGTGTTACTGTTACCATATCAAAAACTTTTTTATCAATCCATATAGTAATAGATCGATTAACAATCACATATCATATTCTTTACTTATTCAAACTCCATTTAGTTAATTACTTAATAACAAAAACTAAAATCAAGTATTCAACTTGGTTACCCTGTTTCTTTGACGTTGATCTTCTTCTTTTTTATTGATATTTTTACTTTCACCTTCTACAGAGATGGATGCAAGATAAATTATTTATTTTTTGTTAAAAAATTTCACATATTAAGTATCATAAACAAGGGCAAAAATGGGAAAAACAAAATAAAGAAGCTTTCTATTCAGTTTCTTCGGTGTTGAGGGAAGAAGAAAAAAGGTGTGGGTCCCGCGCCCATTTAGTCTCTCTCTCCTATTTCTGTCCTGTTCCAAACAGGAGAAATTCAGTATTTCTCCTCTTACTCTCTCGTTCCTCTTTCTCTCTTTTACATTTCTCTCAAACCAAACAGACCCTAATGCTGTGTTTGGTAGAGCAGAAACAAGGAAGAGAGAAAGAGGGGTGAGAGAAGTTGGGGAGAGAAGGCAACTTTCTCATGTTTGGTTTAGAAGAGAGATTGAAGAGAGAGAAAAAATAGTGTGGGACCCACGCGTATTTTGTTTCTCTCCACAAGTGCGAAGAAAGGGAGCTGATGGGTGCAGACTTTATTCTTTTACCAATTTCTCCCTAGTGTTGCTAGTGGTACACAGTAATTGTTTTCATTTTTTTTTTCAATTTCAATTCAATATTTTTCATGAAAAAAAGGTTCAATTCACTTTTACAATTTCATAAAATTAACCGATATTTTAATTAGTTTATTAAGTAAAAAATGTTAATAATGTAATTGATATGTTTTAATTAATTAATTACTAAAATAATAACTAAATTGCATTAAAATTAAAATGCAAGGATATTTTAGTCTTTTAAAAAATTAAACACATTTCTCTCTCTTCTATTTCTTTCTTTTTTCTCTTAAACCAAACAATACATTAATTCTACTCTATTTCTTATCATTTTCTCTCTTCTCATACTCTCTCTCACATATTTCTCTCTTCTCATTTTCTACTCACAACCAAACACACCATAAACGTGTGGGTTTAGCTACTAAATTATTTGAAAAAAAAAAATCTCATCAAAATAAAATTAAAATATTATAAAAAAGATATAGGTTTAATCTTTGCTGGAGCATATGTGATAGTATGTGAATGAATAAATCACGTATAGAATGACTCAAATTTACCAACAAAAAAAAAGTGATTAATTTAACATAACACATCCGACCAAAACAGTTATTTTCACGCAGAATTTCCTCAGGTCCTTTTTGTTAAATTTCTCTAACGAACTTCTAATTGTTTTTTTCCCATATCAATAAATAAATTAAAATATCACCAAAAGGAAAAAATAAAAAATGGTTATGAACATGAACATTGAACAGAGTTACTGCAACCACACTACCCAGAAAACCTCAATACAATTTTCTTTCATCTAAACAACAAAGTTAACAATCAAAATTCCAATTCCTTTTTTTTTTTTTGAAATTTCTATACATAAAAACTAAAACTTATAATTAAATTAAACACTAATCATCTCAATAATAGAGGAGTTTTACCATCTTCAAATTCAACTCTTCTAGAATCTTCTTCTTCTTCTTCATCGCCACAATCATACATCGATCCAACGAGAAAAAGCTGATCCTCCAAATATCTATGCAACAATCCTTTTTCTTCTTCGTTTTCATCATAACAACATCCTTCTTCGCATCGTCGTAGTCGATCGCCGGAATCATCGCCGGAGAATCTACGGATGAATTTACTCCATAGACGGCGTCGGAGACAGAATTCGGTGATGCAGAGGAAGGGGAAGGAGATGAAAAGGAAGACGAGGAGGAGTGGGGAACAGATGAGGAGGAAGAGATAACGGATCCGTCGGCGTCGAAACCATGAGATCGCGGAGGAGAGGACGGAGGTTAATGAGAAAGGCGGAGTAGAGATAGCGGCGGTGATGCGGTAGTGGTTAGGATTGTTATAGGGTTGAAGGATTGGTGAGAAAACGACGTCGTTTTTGGGGTGAGTTAGTTTTTGATACGGTGGTGGTGGATTTGTTGTGGCACCACCACAGGGGTGAGTTATTTTGGTGCGCATTATAAGACTGTGCTTGTGTTGTGTTGTGTGTGTGAGGTGTTACAAGTTACAACATGTGATGTTGACTATGATGCTTTGCTTTGTGAGTTGTTTGTTTTATTTTTTTTGCAAAATAAGATAAAATAAGGCAAAAGTTAGTTAATAAATTATGAGTTTAATTACTATCCACTGTTCTTTTAAGATTATCCAAAAAATTTATCAAAATTATGTGATTTTTAACATATTATAAGATAAGATACTCTTAGATGGTCACTTGACCAAATAAATTATATTTGATCACACTCATAAAAAATATTATAATTTAAAAATTTTAAAAGTAAATATTATTTAATTAATTTTTTAAGTACTTATCTTAATTGAATATAATTTTTTTATCACGTAACCATTAAGAATATTTCTTTTAAGATTTGTCAATATATTATAATATATATATATATATATATATATATATATATATATATATATATATATATGAATACAATAATTTTACACCAATAGTGTGTAAAAATTAAATTCATAAACTATAGATATAGGAATTTTTGTTTAAAAGTCATGTATTTCTTTTAGTACTAAAATTACTTTTTTCTTTAAAAATTCTGTTTAAAATGATTGTCATTTTAGTAAAAAGAGTTGTTTTAAAAAGAATGTTATTTATATTTTTTTCTTTCTAATTTTGCACTCTAATAATGATTTTTAAAGTATTATATTTAATAAAAATGTAATATTTTTTTACAACATTATTCTACATCTTAATTTGTGTCTAAAAATCTAAAGAATATATATTTTAAAATAGAGGGAATATAAATTCTAGTTTAGATACTTAATATGTAAGTGTCATAACTCTTAGGACACATTAGCATTACCCATAAAAGAAACTTATATATAAGATTAAACCGTTTTTAAGTGTATTTAGTAAAAAAATACTTAGATTGGGCTCTATTATAAAGCTTTATGGATATTAAGCCCGCATTAGTGGGTATGTTTATTTGGACAAAAACAAGTTAATTGGGTTTGGTCATGTTTGAGTTTGATAAGCTTGTGGATAAACAAAATTTATTTTGCCAATCTTTCTATTTTCTCGCGTGCCCCTGCGAATTTATTAGAATACCCATTTTCGCTATTTAAGTAGTAGATATACTTTAAAAATATCTTATCGGTATTGTTTTTTATAACGTCCGCTACTTAAGTAGTGGACAATATTTTTTAAGAAATTTTCATTTTTATAATATCTGCTACTTAAGTAGTGGAAGAATAAAAATAAAAACACTTAGGGTGTTTGAGATGAAAGTAGAACAACAAAAGAAAATTGCATAGATCAATAACTGTTGGATCAATGGACAGAAAAAAAATATTTACTTACTTATTTGTCAATTTTAGTAGCAAAACTATTTCCATTTTCTTGAAGGTATTTTGCTCTAATGTGCTCATCTTTACTATCTTAGGTGATTAAAATTTTCGAGTGATCAGCATAGTAAGCACCAAGAATGAAAATAAGTTGTATCGAATTAGACTTTCTTTTTTAATAGAATTAACATTTGTATCACAGATAGATTTAGCATGTTCATAAAATTTCATAGTCAACTCTCAATGACACTTTTTTTTTTTGTTGTCTTTTTCAAGGATTATTATAGATTATTTTTTTTTGTCAAGGTTTATTTTTTTTAAGAAAGGTTTATTAGAGATTGTTGGTCTGCTTAAATGTTTATCTTGTATTAACATACGGAAAATGCTAAGTAGTGTCCCGGGGCACTAGTTAAGGAAACCAAATATAGAAAGTTAGTCTTGATATTTGTGCAGTCAATGTTTTTAAAGTATAAAAAATGTTGTTTTTAATACAAAATTTTTCTCTTTTGCTTCATTAACTAATGCCCCGGGGGTATTAGTTAGCATGCCCCTTAACATATTTAACAAGATCAGTTTTATCCTCGTTTATTTGTATGATTATTTATTTATTTTTAGTTGTAACAGGGCATTTTATAGGAATCAACTTTAAGGATTGGTTTGGTTTAACAGATAGGAGAAAAACATTTCTTGATTATGAGGGGAGAGATTTTAATGGATAGGAGGAGGAGTATGTGTTTGATTCAAAAGAACGGAAATAAATAATAAAAATATTATTTAAGTTTATTAGAAAATTGATATATTTGATTTATAATTGTGACTAAATGTATAAGATTTTTAATGAATCTAAAATATGTTTTTTTTCAATTTAATAATAATCAAACCGAATAACAGGTTTTCCAACGAAGATTAATCATCACTAATTAACTATAGTGAAAATTGCCAATACAATGGTAACACAAAAAAAGAAAGATCAAAGAGGGTATTTATCTTAGCTTAAGTTTGACTGTTCATTGAAAACATAAAATATATGGATGTGAGTTTTTTTGGATTGTGATGTTTTGGTTTTTTGGACCAAAAAAATGTGATTCTTTACATGTCAAGCTGTTGAAGTTTGGTTAAAACTCACGCATATAAAGCGTTGTTTGATAAAGGCACTACTAAGAGCGAAGTTTGAAACTTGTGAATTGTGATAATGGTGACATACGATTTACTAAATACGTCTTCAAAATATTTATTTAAAAAAAAAAAAACCATATTAGTTAATTTTCAAGCTTCAAGCATATGTTTTGTTTGTTTGTGTGGGTTGTTGTTTGGTCTCTACTATAATGGCTTCCTCATAGTCCACTGTTACCAAAACATTTGCTCAAGCATTGTCCAATTCGTACAATATTCCTGCATCGCAGTTACCTAAACCTTGTTTAAAAGGTAAGCAAGTCTCAATCAAAATAACTGAAGATGAATATTTGGCAAGTGTCTTAGACTGTCAAAATGTGCTTCACGGGATGTTCACTCTCCCAAAGGGTTCCTCCCCAGTTCCATGCTAGACTTAAAGGCAAAAATTTTAAAGTTTTGGAAAATCAGTGCTCCATGGTCTATTATATGGTTTCATTAGGGAAGGGTTACTTTGAATTTATTTTTTCATCCTTCGATGATATGAGTGCAATTAGATCCATTGGTTCTTGGAATCTTTCACCGGGTTTCCTTTGGACCTTTGCTTGGACAGCTGGCTTCAACCCTCACACTGTGCAACACACCATCGCTCAAACTTGGATACGCATTCACGGTCTTGCTCGTGAATATTGGCGACCCACAATATTGTTTGAAATTGCAGGGGCTCTAGGCATTCCATTATCACTTGATGAGGCAACTAGGAAGAGAACTTTCGATCATTTTTCCAGAGTTTTAATCGAGGTTGATCTTAATTCTGATCTTCATGAAAGAATTCTTGTTGAAATGAATGCTTTTGATTTCTGTGTGGATATTGAATATGAGAAACTTCTCCTTTTCTGTAACTCATGTCAGATTATTGGGCATTCTCTTGAGAACTGCAAGTATCACACTCCTAAATCTATTGCAAATTCTACAACTGTGAACAAACCCAAAGCGCGACCTATCGGTAATACTTCAAATGTTGAGAAGCCACTTGAAATATTGCTATAGATTGTAGTAAAATTGTTGTAGACATAGACCCTATTGTTGATGACATTATAAGGTCTAAAGAGGCTTTGAGTTCTATGTTTGTGGGAGACGTCTTAAATCATGAGAAAGAGAATCCTTTTATTTTTGTTGAACCAACTCCTGCTAGTGTTCAAGATACCTCATCTTCGAGTGATATGGCTTACCCTATTGTTAGAGATATTTCGAACCTTGAGAACGAAGCTTTTTGTGAAGAGTTGTATGAGGAATATGAAGTGGTAGATGACTTAATTCCTTTGAAAAACCAAGCTAGGCCATAGTGGTGCCGAAATCTAATTTGTCAAACTTTAGTGCAAATGTTATTCATGACATGGAAGTTTTAGGATTTCTAAATGCTCCTTCTGTGGCCCAGAAAACTATAGATTTTCTTAATAATTCTTGGGCTAACATGACTCAAAATGAAGGGATTGTCGATTCGGCTGGAAATACGGATCAACAATTTCATTTGGTGGTTCCAAAAAAAAAAGGAAGAACAAGTTCAAACAGAAACAAGCGGATGCTAGTAAGGGTTTCAAGGTCGATGCTTCCAACCGTTAGTTAGCTAGGTGAACGTTGTTCCTCCTATGTTTTTCCACTACTTTCTTTTTTTTTTATCTTTTATTGTCTGCTTTTCTTTTCCTCGAGGGTTTTGGTTTTTGTCCCCCCTCTTTTTGTACTTTTTTAATTTCTTTTAATATATATTTTGGGTGCTGCAGCAGGTGATCCCTCTGCACCCTATCTTTTGCTTAAAAAAAGTTAATTTTTTTTGTTAAGTAGTTAAAAATTTAACTATTAAGGTGGAAAAGTGGATGATTGGTGTTGCATATATAATGTAATGTCCTACTAATTGAGTTAAACTAACGGAACAATCATAACTTTCATTGTGAATTTATGTCTAAAAAAATTCATATTTAACTCGGGTTAAAAAATCATAATTTTGTGGGTGAAATTCATAGTCACTAAATGGAAAAAATTAATTATAATTTTGTTATATACTAAACATATTTCTGCAAAAAAAAAAAAAAACACTCAACAAATTTAAAGTTTGAGGATGTCAAACAATTTTTATTTTATTAAATCAAGTAACAATATTGCACCAAAAGAAAAATAACTAACAAGTAACAATAATGACTATTTAACACTCTAGTCTTTTTTTGTAAAAAAAAAACACTTTTTTTTGGTTCAAAAAAAAATTTAATCTTTTTTTTTTTTTACAAAGACAACAAAGTAGCACTTCATTTATAGGCACCAAAAACTACGATAGACAATTTTATAGAAATGAAAAATATATTCAACCCGATATTTTATCACCAATTATCGGTAGTAAAAGTCATTATTTGAATCTACAAAGAAAAGCCATTGTTTGATTAAGGGCTTGTTTGAATTGACTTATTTTTGAATTTATGCGAAACAACTTATGCAAATAAATAAACTTGTATATATTATTAGTCTTTCAAAGTAGTTTATGAGAAAATAACTTATAGCGATATAATTTTTGTTAATGAAAACTTATGAAATAACATAAAACTTTATTTATTTACATAAGCTAAAAAATAAGTCAATTCCAAATAGACTCTTAGTTAAATATGGAAAGGAATGGTGTGACTTGTGTGATTTGTTAGGCAGCATGGAGTAAAAAAGAAAGTAGTAAAGAAGCTTTTGAGTTTGAAAAAGTGGGCCTGGTGGGCGCTGGCATTTACAGCCCAGTAGTTAAAGGGGGGGGGGGGGGGGTGTAAAAGCAAGTGAAATTCCCCACCATCACCAAACTTCTTTGTTCTCCGAAATTTTAAAAATGTCACTGTCCAGATTTTAGATGCTTTTTATTTTTTGTATTTTAAATTTTGAATGATATAAATATGATATTTATTCAAAATTGCGTATTTCAACATTCGAACTCGACAATTCAAACACAGTGAAAACAAAAAAACACAAAAACCACCCGAAAATATTTTAAACAATGATAACACAACACACACGCGGATGCATATATAAAATGTATTTAATTCTTGAATGTTTTGGATTTATACATTCGTCTAAAATCAGTACAATTTTTTTTAGCACGAGTAAAACAAAAATGCGAAAAAAAAACATTGAGGAATGGTTTAGAGTCTCTCTCACACACAACAACACACACAAACCAATTCAGATTCAATAATCCAAAAACAACTTCAAATTTTAAGTCTGAAAAAGAAAAATGAATCTAAATTATAGTTTGAACTGATAATTTTGAACAAAAAAATAACACTTGGGGGCAAAACGTGAGAAGTGAGACTGAAGTGATGATTTTGAACAATGTAAATTAGTACGGAGTGTGTAAACCAAATAATTTTAGTAGACAACAATTTAACTAAAATAGGGCCACTAGGACATTGGTTGTAGACAAAAGGCCCAATACTAGGATGGGAGGGGTGAGACGACCTTATTTAAATAAACATCGAGACGACGTGCCATCAGTTGCTCCATATCGTCGACTAAGGTATGTAACCATCTAGGAACTTCTTTACTGATTTCATATACTTTTAATCTTTTAAGTATTGTGATGGTGCGATTTTGATCTCCATTTTATTTTTAGCAATTTTGGTGGATTATGTTTTTCACATTTGTGATTTAGTAATCTCCCTTCCAAATTTCATTCAAAACTTTGGTAAGATTTCATCACTTATAGTCGGTGTGACTTCTATTTAAAATTAAAATTTGAAACACTAAAAATCTAAAATTTTAATTAGTAATTTCATTCCCTCTCACGTGTTCATCTTAGCTAACAGGGCAAAAGTTTCCTCGTAGGGCTGATTTTTAGCATTTCGTTTCAAATTTTAAAATACATCATACTATTGGGAGAAATAGTCATTTTGATCCCTCAATGTGCAACTCACGTGCTTGTTCTAAGAGTTATAACTTATCTGTCCCATAATAAATGATAGCTTAGTGTGTCAAAGCCCCAAAAAAACATGAAGGGCCAAATTACACTATATCAATACTTTCGATTTAAATGTGCAATTAAACTTAAAACAACAATAGTCTTTAAATTGGTGAAAAAGGAGATTTCATAACTGTTTGTTTATATTGGTTGTTGAACTTCAACAACCTATGTAAAAGAAAACATGGTGGCATACACAGCAATGCATATGCATCATATGGCAACGAATTTGGTTTTATATCCACATCCAGACTCCTGAAGTAGATACTTACAAAACATCATGTGTGTGGTCCCAGTACACAATCAATCCAAAACCCACATAAATATTAAAATTATATCGACCAGTTCTCATAGGGGACTTTCCAATTTGTGTATTTAAAATACCGATCACATGATGCAATATTTTTCTTAGACAAGTGTATCATATTTTTGTTTAACAATTCATGCATGAACCTGTGTGATGATATATGCATGAGCAATGTTGTTAGTATAAGCAGTCAATTAGACTCCTTTCGCACGTGTGATACACACATGTTTATAGGTATTTTTAAAAATTCATGTTAATTTTACTTGTCTACAAAGAAGATAATATACTTTAGTTAGATTGTATACTAGTATATTAATTCTTTTGGTAACAATGAAAACATCAAAAGCTTAACTTGGTACGAGACCACGATTCGATCCCATGTAACTGCAATTGAGCTGAAATCACTTTATGTCAGATCTGACTCCGAACCAGATTCAACTGGTGATGAAAGTAAAAAGAAAAAAAAACGTCAAAAGCTTTGTTTTCATTATATTTAGAAATACATCTTCCCTAAATAACATTTATCTTCTCTTCGTGATTTGTTTCATGAGTCTCACATTTTCTCATGTCGTTAGTAAGCTTGGAGGCCGCTAGAAGCCTAGAAAATACATTTCTCCTTCTTGCGATTTCCAAAAACAATACACTTAAACAAATTTGAATCTTCTATAACCACTGATGACATCGAATGATTTCACGATTTTTTTTTGAACGGCAAATGTTAACGGACAACACCATATAGTATAAAATGAGACAAATAATTTCTTTAAAAAATCATAATATTTTGAGCTAGATGATGGAGTATATAAATAAAATCTTGTATGAATGAGGTGTCAGAAATTAGCTTAAAATGGATACTTACAGGCCTACAAATGACCGCAACACGCAAGGGCAGGTTCCTGTACTCTTCGTATTTCGGTTATGCTGCATTGCATTGCATAACAAGTTTTTTGGAATGATTGAAGCTTCCAATATGAAATGAGAAGATCTCACATGCAATAGTTCAGTAATTAGAACATGCCATTTCATTTGTCCCACCCACCCATATATTAAAAGGATTATACAAATAGTAGCACCGTGTGAATTTGTTTCTATTTTGAGGACATGATTTTATGTTAAGCCATGATTATTATTGATGTAACAATATAATTCAATTTACGCCTAAGATCCATTTGACACGGAACAAACACTTGCACCCGAGAGACGCATATATTAATTAAAATATATGCTTAACTCGTTAAACATCCCAAAAAGAAACCGAAAACAATATTTCCTTTTTAATCAACCAAAGAGAGACTAAAAACAATATTAATGTTAGAAGATATTGAGATTAATGTGACTATGTGAGAATTTTGTTAGAAATAATATAAAATTATTGATGTGACTCTATTCTAAGTTTTTAACAACTTTAATTTTTGAGATAATCGGTTATTTAAGATGGTATTAGAGTTTCTCCAAGATCTGTTCTGATATTATCTTATAATTGAGTATTAAGTCTAACTCATTCTTACAAAATCAGTTTTGAAGGTGAGAATTGTCAGTTACTTCTCATATTCGATGTGAGACTTCTTAACACAAAGAAAATATTTCTAATATAGTTTTGCCAAAATTTTATGTAATATACTCCACTCTTTTCATGTAAATATTATTGATTTAATTGCACCACAGGTCCTCTATTTTATTAAACTCACAAAAATAATCCATCTATTTTAATATAATATCAATTTTTTTGGTCCTCTATATTTATATTTGTTGTACTTTTGGTCTTAATTCTTTTTTTTTCTTTCTAAAAGTGGCGACTTTTGATGTCAGAAAATATAAACTTTGGTCTCAAATATGATATTTCATCTTCAGATTCAATGTTGGGGACAATAAATTAACATTTAAGATGCAAAAAATACCATTTTAAATTAAAATTGCAACAAATATTAAAATAGAAAGGAGCCTAATTTACCCTTATATTTTTGTAGACTTTATAATATAGTATGACGGGTTTTCCTAATTTACCATTTTATAATTTGAGGGTATTTACCTTTTAATCAATGAGAACAAGCTCATAAGTAGATTTGTATATGGTCCCCACAAATTTGTTACAAGTTAGTTATAGGGTTCACATATAAATCTACTTATGTGGCTTATTTTCATTAATTGAAAGGTAAATATCCAAAAATTATGAAAGGTAGAAAAGTAATAATCACTTATAATGACTAAAGATGTAATTAAGCCAATCTGTACTATTTTTAATTTGGTAAATTCTTTTAGTACCATTTCAAAAATATACTAATAATCAAATAAAAAGTAGTAATATTTTCTACAGAATAAAAGTAATATTTTTTCTACGGATTAATTGGGACCCAACTAAATTACTCATAAAAAAAGTAAAATAAATTAAAGGTGCATTTTTGGTCCTAAAGAAAGTGATGTATATCAGATTGTGTAGGCCATTAGCACATGCCATTGCCTGTTTTCCCATAATCCTCTACCAGCTACTGTACCTATAATTCAAAAACTTCAAAAATGTCCGGGCTCCAATTGAGTGGCTAGCTAGACTAAACTAAGTGGTATTAGTGTGGATACATATATATGTTGAATCACGATGATTCATTATAATTTTTTAAAAGCTATTTTTTTAATTTATTTATTTTTCTAATTGTATTTTCAAACGATCAAATCGAATCAATTCAATTAATTTAGTTTAATTTCATTTTTTTTAAAAAGTAAAAATTGAACCAAACTAAATTGCCATATACCTCTTAATCTACCATATTTTGCAATTTTTATGTAAAAAAAACAACAAATTGGGGAAGGCACACCCTTAAAAAATTAGAAAGACCACCAAATTTACAATAAACCAGCACATTTTTGCACTTTTAAATGCAACAACATGAGATTACCTTGACTTACGTTTGAAAATTGCAACCCATAAAAGATTAAAAAATATAACCACCGACATTATTGAAAAACAATAAACAAAGATTTATTTTTTGTCATAGATAAACAAAGAAGAGTTGGTGAAACAACATTATGATATTTTAGTGCGTGTTAATTTGGTCGAATTGGTTCTAAGCAGGGACTGTTGTATGTGTAGGAGAGTTGGGGCAAATACCTCCATTAAAATTTAAACAATAGCATTTCATAAACAACAAATATATTATCTTTTATAATTTTCTTCTGTTAACTTTTTAGTATTATATAGTCCATTGTAAAACCATTTTATGTGTATCTTCTGAATTAGGGGTTAGTGATCTTTTCTATAAAGCTTGTGGACCACAAAATATTGCATAGATTTCTTGGTGTATTTTATTGGTATACTTACATTTTATAGTTAGGGTGGTACTAATTAATTTCACATTATTTTAAGGCTTAATAGATCTTTTGGTCCCTGTATGTTCGTGAATTTTTGGTTTTAGTCCCTGTATCTTGTTTTGTTGCAAATAAGTCCCTCAATGTACAAATTTTTTTGGTTTTAGTCCCTAAAGTCAAAATCCGCAGGAAAATCTGAAGAAAAATCTCCACAAAAACTGTAAATTTTCCTGCGGATTTTGACTTTAGGGACTAAAACAAAAAAAAATCATACATTCAGGGACTTATTTGCAACAAAACAAAATACAGGGACTAAAACCAAAAATTCGAGAACATACAGGGACCTAAAGATCTATTAAGCCATATTTTAAAAAATGAAAGTTGAATAAGATGATCTAAAAACTCAAAAAGGTGTTGTGTTGTGTCTAACTAAGTTATATTGTTGTTTTTGACCATATGTAATCATCCCTCAAAGTTTCATCATAATCCAACAATAATATCATAGTTTGGTTTGAGCACGGATTTACCATTGTAAAGCCTGCAATAGTGTGCATGTAATGCTTTTTGCAAGAGAGAAATTTTTTGACATGAGAGAAAAGATATATTTTCAACAAAAAATAGTTTTGTGTCTTAATCCTAAAAACTGCGGCAGAAAAATACAAACTGCCGTGAATCTTAATGTCTCTAGTTTAACATAGAAATTAACGGATTTTTTGAGTCAAATATCTTCTTCACAATATATAATGTTCAATTCACCAGGGGCGGAGCCCTTCATGCACTGGACAGGGCCATGGCCCGCCCCAACTTTTTATTTTTTTCATTTTTATAGGTATAATCGTATATATAAATATGAGCTTCACATATTATCTCAAGTTTCCGCGTGGCCGAGTGGTTGGATGCTGCACCCATTTACCTAAATGTCCCGGGTTCGAGTCTCCTTAGCTGCAGTTTTTTCTCTTTATTGAATTTTTTTAAAAAGGCTATATATAATAAATATTTCGCATTGCATTATCATAACCAAAAGCAGGAAGTGGTGCAGCGGCAAACGAGCTTGTCTCTTGTCTAGAGGATGCGAGTTCAATTCCTCCCGTGGATAATTTTTACCATTTTAATTTATTTTAAACTATATACTCCCTCCATCCTTAATTATAAGCAAAAGTTCACTTTTTAGATTCATTGAAAAATTAAAGAATGTTAATATTACCAAACCAGTGCTATATTTTTTTTTAAAAGATTTATATTCATATTATAAATAAGACCTTATATAAATAAATTTACGGTGCTCTCCAAACAATAATTCTAACTCCGCCGTTAATTAAAATTCATCAAAATTAACGGTTTATTAATTTTTAACTCTTGTAGAAAAAAAATTAAAGCTTCGTCACGGCCCCCCCGAGGATTTTAGTCTAGCTCCGCCACTGCAATTCACTTATACAATTCTTCATTTTCCAATATAAATGATCTTCCTCTCGAATTCCAACTCTTTTTTATGACCCGATATGATTAACATAATTTTTACTTATAAGAAAAGTATTGCAAGACTAATTAAGAGATGCTCTCACAGCATGAATTATGGAGAAAAAGGCGGTTAGAAAAAACTTTGAACTTTAGACACAAAACATGTGCATCTAAATAGCTTTTTCTACACATTTCAAGAAAAATTAAAAATAGTTTTTTTCTAAATGATTTTTCATTTTTGGTAAGTGCCATCTATCATAATATCCCACAAACTCATTTCTCTCTCCAATATAAAAACCAAGCCAACCTCTCTATCCATCTACTTCACTTCCATATATACTTAGCTCTGCTTTCTCAGAGCAACTAAACAAAAACCCTCTTCACACTCTCTCTTCTTTCAACTTCAAATGGCGGTGACTCTCTTTTCTTCAATATTTTTAGCTTTTCTTTTTGCTGTTTCAGCTTTTGCTTCTCTTCAGCCTAGAATACCAGAAGGTAATACTCACAATAACAATGTTCATCATTTTTTTATGTTCATGTAATTTATTTATTTATGTTTTATTTTTAGTATTAAGTTAAATCAATCTTACATTTTTTACTTTCATATATGTTCCTTTGTGGAATTGGGTACATTTTGTTAGAGGACTAATTTATGTTTCATACATTTATTGCCTTTCATGTGCGTTTATTTAGATATAAGTTTATTTTTTTGAAAATAAAAATAATAAATGTTACATTTTTAGTTATTTTTCACTATACTTTGATGTGCTTGTTGGAGTCACTTTATTGGTTAATTTCATCTAAAAATTTTGTGGGTAGCCTTAAGATCTGTCATTTATGGGGATTTTTGAGTGAGTAGAAAATATAGACACTGTGCTTGGATCTGATTGTTTACAAAGTTAATAGCAATGAATTTGTTTGGTTTGGTCTTGTGTAATTTATTACCCTTTTGTCCTTAGACAAGGATATTGGACACAACATTAATACCGACACATCGATACATGTAATAATTTTAGAGAATTGAAGTGATTGAATGTAAATATATGTGCCACTGTTGTGCTAATATATCAGACACATGACATGCCTTTAATCTGAAGTGGCGGTGCTACATATGTTGATAGATTGAATCTAAAGTTACTTTTGTGAAACTTTTTCTCTCTTTTATATGCAGTTTATCTTCAAAATGGAAACTTTGAGGAGAAGCCAAACCCAAAAGACTTGAAAAATACAAAACTCATTGGAAAATATTCACTGCCAAAATGGGAAATCAATGGTTTGGTTGAGTATGTTTCTGGAGGTCCACAACCAGGAGGCATGTTTTTCCCAGTGTCTCATGGAATACATGCTATCAGGCTTGGAAATGATGCTACAATTTCTCAAACAATTAAGGTCAAACCCGGTCAACGCTACGCTTTAATTCTCGGTGCATCGAGGACTTGTGCACAGGATGAAGTTTTGAGAATCTCTGTCCCTCCACAAACTGGTGATGTTCCTTTGCAAACATTGTATAGTCTTGATGGTGATGTTATTGCTTGGGGATTTAAAGCTACATCTAATGTTGCTAAAGTGACTTTTCATAACCCTGGTGTTCAAGAAGATCCTGCTTGTGGTCCACTTCTTGATGCAATTGCTATTAGAGAGTTTTACCCTCCAATACCTACAAGAGGTAATGAAACTTCTCTAGATCTGTCTACGCATTCACACAGTCGCTACATCAGTAGCCGTTGTTTCAAGATCAAACAATGGCCACCAATGCAGTGACTGTGTGAACACTGGCTGTAGCGGTACTAATACTATATCAGTGTTGCTTAGCGGAATTTGAACAAATAGCTATTTTCGATGATTGAAAACACTGAAGAACCACACGGTATGCATGTGCTCTTCAAAGTAGCATCATATGATAGACCAAAAAGTTATTCTAAATTGTCTTGCTAAGGAGTTCCCTAGTCAAGGAACCAAAGAGTTAATGCATTGATAACCAAATGTGTATTTGGTAACTTTGGTTGGCATATCAACTTCAAATATTTATTTAGACCCCAAATGTATGTTTTTTGCAACTGCAATACCAAACACACTTAAAAACCCTGCACTTTTTAATGAATCTCCATCATTTTTATCAATTTCTTATTTAATGCCCTGAAAGTGTCTGTTTTGCATTCACCTTTTCAAAATTAAGTTACATTCATATAGTAGGAGGAAATTGGTTCCCTACCTATGAAGCACCGACACAGACACATATATTTGGCATGTTGACACCGATTATAATGAGAAAATGAAATGATTGATTGACTATAACCATATGTGTTAGTGTCGTGTCGGACACCAGGCATGCTTTCAATGTGAAGTTTTGGTATGGTTATTTTGATGTATAGTGATTGTAACTCTCATTGTCTCATCAAAATCAGACCATTATATGATATATGATTTATTCTTGCAGCTAATTTGGTGAAAAATCCTAGCTTTGAGGAAGGTCCATTCCCAATTTTCAACTCAACCAACGGCGTTTTACTCCCACCACAACAAGAAGATCTCTTCTCACCACTTCCTGGTTGGATCGTCGAGTCTCTCAAAGCAGTGAAATTCATCGACTCAAAGCATTTCAACGTCCCATTTGGACTAGGAGCAGTTGAGCTTGTTGCCGGCCGAGAAAGTGCCCTCGCTCAAATCCTCAGAACAGAAACTAACAAAGTCTACAAGATCACATTCACTGTCGGAGATGCGAAAAATGGTTGTCATGGATCAATGATGGTTGAAGCATTTGCTGCAAAAGATACTTTTAAAGTTCCGTTTAAGTCGGAAGGGAAGGGTAAATTCGTAACTGTGAGTTTCAAGTTTAAAGCTGTTGCATCAAGGACTAGACTCACATTCTACAGCTCTTTCTATCATACTAGAATTGATGATTTTGGATCCCTTTGTGGTCCTGTTCTTGATCAGGTTATAGTCTCCCCTTTGGCCTAAATATGAATTTGAGTTATAGAGTTTTAATGTAAGGTATGGTAATTGAGATTTTTGCAAGTCTTTTGAGCTGTGTCCTTTGTATAATTGCATGGAGATTAAAGATAATATTTTCTCAACTATATTATTCAGTTATCATTTTAGATTTCTGTTTTGCTTGTTTTTTGTTGAAGAGTAGTGTGAATACTAAGTCTGTGTTTGGTACCATGGTGAATGTCAAAATTGCGGTGATTTACTGTGATTTTGCAGAACCTACAAAATATAGTTTTTGAAAAATCACGGTAGATCGATGTGCTCACTGGCATACCAAACATACACTAAATGTGGACCGTCTTAATGAAATTCATAATTTGGTAGTTAGTTACATGGTTTTGATATACATCCTAGATATACGATTTAGTGGAACATGGTTAATGATAAGTAAAAAATGTAGTATATGGTGATTTGATTTGATGAAAAGAAAAAAATAATTTGCATGAACAAAATTAAAGACAAAAATGAACCGAACGTGAAAACTGCGATAAGAGATAAGAAAATATTAAAAACTTTGTTGAAATTTTATCGGGAATTTACAACGAGCCCAATCAATTAAATTCTTATATTTTTGAGTTTATTAAAACTCAAATTTACAATCGAGTCAACTTGAAATTGTTATCTAGACTCTTATAATCATATTGTTTCCTGAGTTAATTCGCGAGTTTAACAACCATGAACCACAACAAACACTGGTTATGGAGCAATTAATGAAGTATCAACAACAACTATAATTCAACTATCTCTTCTTCAAAGAAAACTCAATTTTCCTCAAGTGAGCATGTGTTATAAACTTATTCCAAATGTCTATGTCCATATAGGGTCGTCCTAACACATTTTGAGACTCCGAGTGAAATAGACCTATCACAAAACAATGGTAGCAACAAGCAAACATCAATGTTCAATGTTAGCATTTTATTGAGAGCACAATCTATTTCCCATGATTTTCCCTTTACAATTTGCTGAACTTGACCTCAACTCCATCAATAGGAGTAGGATGTGGAAGATAAGTTATATCCGCGTTTGGATTAATGAGCTCCCATCTACATTAAATTCACACACGCACACAAACACAACCATTAGATCGAAGCTCAAAGTATTCTACATAGAGTAAACATTCATTTGAATCCTTAAATGTCACAAACTATTATCAGTTTTTTTGTTCTTTCACTAAAATGCAATTTTTGGTCATATTTTAAAAATATAAAATGAAATCATCATAATCCTTAAATGTGTATTTTGCTAATGAATTTGATCATCAAATGTAACGTTTGTTAGTTAATTTGATCATCAAACATGTTTTCTACATGTTAATTAGTTAATTAAGTCTATAAAATATTTTTTGCAATTTAAATGCATTTAAGGATAAAAACCAAATACATGTATATACTCAAATAGTGTGACCAAACATTACTTGTATCCTATGGACAAATGATGTAGCAGAAGAGCTAGTTGAATTCTCGCAAGCATGTTTCCAGGGCATAGTCTATTTCCAGCACCAAAAACTTGGTAAGTTCCAGGCTTTGTTGGCTCCTAAGAATATATATATATAAAATTGTCACTAAATATTAACTGGCATATATATCAAACATATTGAAACCCAAATTAAGGAAGAGTCACCATACATACATTCCATCTATGAGGATTAAAATACATTGGATCGTTAAAATTCTCCGGGTTTGTGTGAAGATAGCGAAGGAAGAGAATTACATTCCATCCTTTTGGTATCTTATAGCCTAAAAAAAAAGTGGTTTCATCATTAAAAAATATTAGTTATAAACTCCATATTAGTGACAAGTAAACATGACATTATTTAAATAATAATTAATTCTCGCACATCAATTTTTTTCACAAATTGTAGCGTTGTTTTGTTTATCATTTTAGTGCAATGATGTTTTATTTTCGGTTGGAACTTCATATGCTAAGTGTGTGTGAATTGAAATGGCTTAGAATTCCACAATAGATACATTGGTTAGCTTTTTATAAATACTAAAGTTTCCCAGTAGTTATTCTTCACACACTGGATAGCTCTCAACATTTTGTGAAAAGTACACAAAATTTGGTGACAGTGAAAACAAAAATTGTCCTCGTCTTATTCTCATGCCTAAACGAATCTGCTAGCAATATCTCCAGAGACATAGTTATTTTTCAAAACAATCTTATTCCATATATCAATTTTGATGATAAATGGAGATTAATATAACTTTGTCAAGACTCAAGAATGATAATTGATAACCATGTAATGTAACTTTGATGGTGGTGTGTTTAGAGATTATCAATTTAATTTTTTATTAGGTTGTTATGCTTTCAAATATTAATGTTTTTTTTTTCTTTCACTTCATGTTGAATTGATAAGAGTTATTTTGACCATTGAAATTGCTTTTGATAATGGTTGACATCATTTTTGGCTTGAAACTCAGCTTGTTGTTATCTTGGCTTTCAAGCAACCTCACATTATTCCTTGAACTCTTCATAACAGATGGAGGAATTGCATGCATGTTCTTTTTCAAATGTATTTTAAAGTCATTTACATTTTCAGATAAGAGAATTGTTGTGCTGATAAACTGACCAACATTAATTTAGCTACAAACAACTTCACTTGGTGGAATAGCTTGCCTAGTTCCATTGGAATGATTTTAATCACAATAGGCTAGGTTTACTTTTATATAGATTTTGTCGATTTTTTTTGTTTATGCTTTAATGCTTGTTTAATCTCTGCACTATTTTGTCGTCCATCAATATTTTATCCTATTCCATCAATATTTTATCCTATTGGGTTTTTTTTTTGAAGATTTTAATGAGACAGAGTGTTTTTTACACCTTGTGTTTTATTCTAATCCCTCCAATGTTCATTTGCATCTTTTTATTTTACTTTTATTTAATATATTTTATTAGAGTACTTTTTAGGTGACATATTTGAAGTATTTATATAATTGGGATGTCTTAATTCTTAAATATGATTTCAGTCTCTCCAATTATGCTTTATTTTAAAAACAGTCTATGTAAAAAAAAATTATTTTAGTCCATGCAAAATCTCAAAACTTTTAAAATAGCCCCTGAGTAGGATTCTCTGATGATTTGTCACAATTTTTTCGACGTGACAGATGCTGATTATGATTTAGAGTTGACGTATCCAATTACTATCGTCTTCGTGCTTCATTACGGTGAAAAGGGTAAGTACTTTTCTGAAAATAAGAAAAAGTAATTTTAATTTTATAAATTTAAAGAAAAATTATTGTATTAATCCACGTCAGCAAAAATTGGACACGTCAACTCTAAATCATAGTCAGCATCTGCCACGTCAAAAAATTGTGACAAGTCATCAGAGAATCCTGCTTATGGACTATTTTAAAAGTTTTGTGATTTTACAGGGATTAAAATGATTTTTTTTTTACCGGGACTGTTTTCAAAATGAGACATAGGCTCTGTTTGGCAAAAATAGCAGATGGCTGATAAGCTAGCTTATGGCTAGTGGCTGATAGCTTATAACTGATAGCTTATGGCTGATGACTTATAGCTGATAATAAGCTAATTAAAGTGTTTGGTAAAATTAGCGGTTCAATCATAGATAAATGTGAAATGACA
The DNA here is from genome assembly GCA_030408175.1 of Trifolium repens. NCBI lineage: Eukaryota > Viridiplantae > Streptophyta > Magnoliopsida > Fabales > Fabaceae > Trifolium > Trifolium repens. The sequence continues at coordinate 3,733,589 of CP125840.1, forward strand.
TAAAAGGGTATTCATAATTAATAATAAATTTTTTATTTAAAATATTTATAATTTAGTGATTTAATTTTTTAATTTAATATATCTTTTATATTTTAATATAGAATGAAATTTATTCACTAAAATTTTACTTTAAAATTATTTTCATTTCAATTTTTATATTTTATAAAAAAAAATTGAACGAAACAATAATAAATTGATTCAAGTGGTAATTACTTAATATTTAAAATACTTTAAATTTAGTGATTTAAATTTATAATTTAATTTATCTTTTATATTATTATTATTATTATTATAATATTAAATTAAATTTTAATCTTTTTTTATAGAGGTTAAATTTTATTCTTTGAAATTTCATTTTAAATATATCTTCATTTCAATTTTTATACTTTATTAAAAAGATTAAACATAATGTACCCAAAAAAAATTAAACATATAATAAAGAGGTGAGAATAGGTACAGACTATAGTAATGTTGTACTAAAAACTAGGTACATCAACGTTTTAAAAAAAATTCAAGAACGTAAAAAAAAATTGGTATACAACGCAGTAAAAGAAAAATAGATAGATGCAAGTGCAACACCGTAAAAAAATTAGGCACAACATACCTATTTTGTTTTAAATTATACTATATAAAAAATTATAGTAAAAGATAAAAATGGATTTAAAATAAAATCATAAGGGTAAAATGAGAAGAAAAAATGATAAGCTATAAGCTATAAGCTCATAAGCTATTTGAATTAGCTTATGAAAAATAAGCTATAAGTCAGTAAAATAAGCTATAAGCTCTTTCTAAAAAACTGTTACCAAACAGGTCTTTTAGCTTATAAGCTATAAGACATAAAACATAAGCTAATTTTTGTGTGTTGCCAAACAGAGCCATAATTACAAGGACGAAATCATATTTAAACCTTTTTATATTCTTTTGACCTTAAGGAGAAAAAAATAAAATAACCCCATACCTTTATCACTTCTTCAACAACCTGTGTACAATTATTAATATATAGTCAATATAATTAATTAACTAAAGTTTTATTTACACTAAATAAATATAATTGCACTTTAGTAAAATAATAATAATAATAATTTGCACAATCGGCTGGGGAAAGACCTTGTTAGTGTATTTTAAATTGGAAACGTCTTTAGGTGTAATAAAATCATCTGAACTTCTCTTTCTAAAAGCCATGTTCTCTTCCTACAATTGCAATTTGCAAAGAAAAAGTAAACAATGTTAAACTTAACAAATTAGAGATAAAAAAATAAAATAACCAAATTTTTGTAACTGACATTTAGCAAAAGAATCCCCAGAAAAAATATTTAGCAAAAAAATCAGAAATAAACTTTTTTTTTGTCTCTAAATTTTATCGTTAATTCAATTTTTTTTATACAACCGCAATTTAAAATCATTACTATAAGCGACAAACTTAATATATACCCTTAGCTTTTTTAGCACAATTGGATACTTAGCAAGAAGATAAATAGCCCACATTGATACAAGAGAAGTAGAGTTATATCCTGCAGCCACTAGAGAGACAATGTTTTCTACAACTTCTTTGTCACTCAATTTGTCACCTTCACCATCTTCAATTTGTATCAACCCATCCATTAGATCTATTGTTTCCCCCTTATTTTCACTCTTTCTCTTACTTAACTCCATCCAAAAAATGTCCTCAAGCTTTCTTCTACACTAAAATGTTAAGGACAACATGTGTTAATTAATTATGAAAGTACAATCACTAGCTAAGAAAAATATTATTTCTCCGTAACAAAATATAAGCAAAATTCACATTTTTAAATTTATTACATTTATTATAGATCAAATAAATTAATTATGTAACCTAAAAATCCGAGTTTTACTTATATTTTATCACGAAGGAAGTATAAATTAGCAGAAAACATTTAGAGAAGAAAATTAGAAAGTGATTTCATTTATTCGTCTCTAATTTTTCTTAGGTCATAGTTTTATAGAATCAAGGAATTAATTGAAGTAAACTTGTAGACAATTGAAATGAGAATTTAATAAAACATGAACCTGAAGAGCATGGTGGTATGCAAAACCAGGAATGTTAATTGGATAAGCTCTCACTCCTAAAAGCAAGGCTTGATAAAGCTTATGCAATGAATTTATAATAGGACCTGACTCCTTGCCCAAGAATAATTTCCCAATATTCTCAAGTATCAGCTGCATTGAATATTTAATAATTTAGCTTTGAAAGTGCTTAATCAGAAATTCTACATTAATACTCCCTTCGTCCTAAAATATAAGCAAAAGTCTTTAACCAAATCCATTGAGTTTATTTGACTCATTTTTGCTTATATTTTGGGATGAAGGGAGTATATCATTGCATGGTTGAGATAAAATTAAAACTATATTAAGTACATGAATTTATTTACGGAATTAGCACATATAATTTAGAGATTACTCCCTCCATCTCAGATAAAATGTTACATTTGAGTTGTGCAAACTTTATAAAAAATGATTTAGTTTGAGTGATTTAAATAGTAGAATTAGTATCGTTTAGTAAAATATCCTTATTAAAACTCTCTTGTGCTATTCACACACATTATTGATCGTTGAGTAAAAATACCTTTTGGGTTTCAAATTTGGCTTTGATTTTACCTATTTCTGCCCAAAGATCGAAGCGATGCGACTATGTTAGGTTGGACAAGAGCTGCGATGCGGGTTAGGGCATCAGGACGATTGATGGCATTTATGACATGAAGATTGCTCTTCCCACCCCCCTAACTCTTTTTCACCCCCCTAAAACCCAAAATTACCCCTGAAAAATCAAAAAAATTGAACGAAAAAGTACGGATCTTGCGATCCGTCCTTTTTGAACGAAAAATTTGAACGACAAATTTGAACGTAGGGGGTGGAAAATCTATGTAAAAATACGGCCCGCGTAATCCGTCCTTTTTTCTTAGGGGCATTAAGGAAAACTCGGGGGGTGGAAAAGAAAACAGGGGGGTGGGAAGAGCAATGTTCTTATGACATAGTTGCGAACCCGTGTATGGGCCTTTCCATGGACAGCCACCATTGAAGTTCGGCCCATAACCTCAACAGTGGGCCAATCTTGTTTGAAATTGCTGTCTGAAAATAACACAAATTTGTGAATAGCTGGAGTGTATACTATGATAGATGGCTTTCCAAAAAGGTGTGTTCTAAACATGCCTTCTCCATCTCCATATCTGTGTTATTGGTATCAACCTATGAAGCCCCGATATGCGACACGTGAAAATTTTAAAAAATTCATATCCGATACTGTCGCGATACGTTATTTAAAAATTAATTTTAAAATTAAATATATAAATGCACAATAATATTAATAATGATAAAATTTTTTTGAAAGACAAAAAATTATTATAATTATTATTATTATAAACGCCAATAGTTCATTGTACAAAGAGTACACACAAGCCAATTAGCTTGCACAAGAGCAAAACAGTTTGAGGCTTAACATACAAGGGTTCATCAGTCCTAACTAAAGACATATAATAGCTCAAAAAACATATAATAGTCATGACATCAAGCCTCTTCAACAAGTTCATCTTGTATCAATATCAGACAATTATATAGGTCATGCAGCTGACCAATTAAAAACATAAAGCATTCATTCTTATTCTAGAATTTTGGGACAAACCCAAATACTTAAACAACCTGTTATATAGTAGGACACCATAGTGACTTCAGTACTGTGACAAAGACCAAAAATACTAATTATAATAAATTAAAATCATTAATACTAAGTTAAGTATTTGTGTTTCATTAATATTGTCCTAAAAAACAATGATCACTAGTACATTTTAAGTTATACATCTTAAGTTAAGTATTATACAACATCATTAGTACTATCCAAAAAAAGACATTGTTAGTTACCCGTGTAACAACATAATAGTTTGACATTCACTAGGAAACACGAATTCTATCGGATATTATTTTTTATTTAAAAATAAATATTTAACCGATACTTTTCCGATACGAGTATCGGGAAGTATCAGACGCGTATCGGATATTATTTTTTTATTTAAAAATAAAGATTTAACTGATACTCTTCCGATACGAGTATCGGGACGTATCGGAAGAGTATCGGTATCGGGTGCGTATCGGACACGATACTTCACCAATTTTAGAGTATCGGGGCTTCAGAGGTATCAACAAATGTGTGCCATAATATTATTGAATATATAATAACAAAATAAACTATTAAAAATCCTGGATGTGGATTCTAGATTGAATAATCAGAACGAATAACTGTGTGATGTAGTTTTTTTTTTTTGGATAAGTACTGTGGGATGCAGTTACTGTGTAAAATTCAAATTAGTATAAAATTTGAGGGTCTAAATTAGTACTACCTACTTCATTCCTTTTAAAATGTTGACTTAAATACTCTCATTTTTTTAAATGAAAAATAAAACTTACTTGCGTCTCTTAGCATTAATGAAACCAACTATTTATCATTCAATTTATTTTCTAAAAAAGCTAAACTAAATCGACCTTTCAACCTTAGACATATGGTAAACTTACTTGCGTCTCTTAGCATTAATGAAATCATCTGGACGTCGAACAATTTTGAAATACCAAAGAAAACTAATCATTTCTCCAATGAAAGGGAATCCCATGTGGCCTTGTGGGAATTTTGTAGCAGATTTTGAGCATTTGAACTTGAGAGGAGCAACATACCAATACTCATTCCACCACCACAACACAAACCCAATCACTAGACAAAACCATCCTAAATAAATTGTATCCATTGTAATTCTCACTATGTTTTCTGAATTAATTTACATGTCATGGATATATTTATAAGAATACTCCTTTTTTGGTAAGATTCTTGATCGTTTATTCCTTCAGTTTATAGTTACTTGCAAACAAATATATTGAACCTACTTGCTTCATTTGACAAAAAGACAATTGAGATCAAACAAACATCTTATTGTATTTTATCCTCAATAATGCTATACATAAGGGATGACATTAGTAAAAAAATGTTTTTCATTTTATATTATTGTATAAAAATATGTTGTATATCAATTTATGAAAAATATTTTAAAAAATATAACACTACTATATAATACAAACTTGCAATAAAAAATGTTCATAATTTATAATATAATACAAACACTATGTTAATATGTTAACAAAGATATGAACTTTAAACATGATTAATAATAATTTTGTTTATAATATTGATAAGTCAACATTAAATTTTTTGAAGGCTATGTAATTATATTAAAATGATATCATTTTTTAACCGGTTGATTTATTCTTACTAAAGTTGTGATTAATAGATGTGGATATACATACTTAGATACCTATAGAATAGGATAAGATAGAGTATTAAAGAAACGTCTTAAAGAAAGTGTATTGATCCGCGACTCGGCCAATAATCTGTTCGTTGCTGTTTCTAAAACCGATTTTATTTTAATTCGAAAACTTCCGTTATTAATAATTCATGAATTAATCGTACCCATCTTACACAAATTTACACAAATTTATCAGTATCACTAATCCAATACACGTACAAATGTTAAGGAAAATGCTAACTATTTATAAGATATAATTCTACCGCAACCAATTCAACTATCTCTTATTCAACACTTTTATATTCTCCAAAAGAAAAACTTGAATTTTATTTTTTCAAACATACATCAATAAGTTCAAAGCTAGCATCTTCTTAGTTTTTTACAACTTTACATGCAGAGATGGAAAACGGTTGAAGGCTGTGGTAATTGAGCACAATCTATTTTCCATTTTTCTTCTTCACAATTTGCTGAATTTGACCTCGACCCCGTCAATAGGAGCAGGATGTGAAAGATAAATTATATTTGCGTTCGGATTAATGAGCTCCCACCTGCATTAAATGTGTTAGATAGTATAACAATTTATTCTATAAAATTATTAATAGAAAACTATTTTACAATTGATATGGTCTCATAAATTAAGATATCAAAATGAAAGTTTATTTAGTCATTCTACACTGTTATCAAATTCAAAGTAAAAACCAATAACATGTTGTATATCAAATATTATGAATTTATGATCAAACATGTTATATATAAATAATCTTATCAAACATTACTTGTATCCTATTGACAAATGGTGAAGCATAAGTGCTAGTTGAATTCTTGCAAGCATGTTTCCAGGGCAAAGTCTTTGTCCACCACCAAACACTTGGTATGTTCCTGGCTTTGCTGGCTCCTAAGAATTTTATATATAATAAAATTATCACTTATTGGCTTGATAAAATAATTATCAATTTAGGAAATTAAAGTTAACAAGCATAAAAAAAATTAAAACACGAATTATGTAAGAGTCACCATTCGTACATTCCATCTATCAGGATTGAAATACATAGGATCTTTATAGTTCTCTGGATTGGTATGAATATAACGAAGGAGGAGAATTAAATTCCATCCCTTTGGTATCTTATAACCTACAAAAATAGTGTTTTTATGATCGCATAATTAGTTCTAGCTAGCACGCACACTATTAATTACTCCCTCCATCCCAAAATATAAGTAAAAGTTGGTCAACAAAAGTGAATGTATTTGGTCCAAATTTTGAACCAAATACATCAAATTTCTTTGACCCGCTTTTGCTTATATTTTGGGACGGAGGGAGTATATTCTTGACTAAAGGCAACCATATATGTACCTTTATAGTCGACTTCATTTACAGCTTTTCTAAAAACAAAAGGTGTAACATTGGTTATTCTTATCACTTCTTCAACAACCTTGTTTGTGTATTTTAAATTTGAAACATCTTTAGTTGTAATAAATTCCTCTGGACTTCCCTTTTTGAAAGCCATGTTTTCTTCCTACAATTGCAAATATAAAGTAGACAAAGTTAAATTTAACAAATAGTTGTTGTAAATATATATAGACTTAAAATCGTCATTGTGATCCGTACCTAATTATAAGAAAAATTGAGCAAAAAAATTGATGTAGAATAGATCAATTTTTTTTGACTTTTTTTTTCTTATAATTAAGGACGAAGGAACAAACCTGCAATTTTTATATACCGCAATTTAAAAAAATCATGGATATTAGAAACAAAATTAATATACCCTTAGCTTTTGTAGCACATTTGGATGCTTGGCAAGAAGGTAAATAGCCCACATTGATACAATAGAAGTAGAGATATATCCACCAAACACTAGAGAGACAATGTTGTCTATAACTTCTTTGTCACTTAATTTGCCACCTTCACTATCTTCAATTTGTATCAACCCATCCATTAGATCTATTAATGTTTCCACATTATTTTCATTCTTTCTCTTATCTAACTCCATCCAAAAAATGTCCTCAAGCTTTCTTCTACACTATAATATTCAAGGAGCACACATGAGTTAGTTATGAAAGTACAACAATTCTACACTAATAAAAATATAAATTAGCAAGAAACATTTAGAGAAGAAAAATATGAAGTCACTAGTTTTGTAACTAACTTTTGTGAAAAGATAATTAGAAAGTGATTTCATTTTTCAGTCGCTAATTTTCGTAGCTAATTTTTTTTAGTAGTCCATATTATAAAATCAAGAAATTAATTGAAGAAACTTATTGATGATTGAAATGAGAATTTAATTAACATATGAACCTGAAGAGCATGGTGGTATGCAAAACCAGGAATGTTAATTGGATAGGCTCTCACTCCTGGAAGTACACCTTGATAGAGCTTATCCAAAGAATTTATAAAAGGGCCTGAGTCCTTGCCCAAGAATAGCTTCCCAATGTTCTCAAGTGTTAGCTGCATTCAATATATAAGAATTTAGATCTCAAAGTGCTTAATAAGAAATTCCACATCTACTATATTATCATAGCATGTTTGAGATAAAATTAAAACTATATTAATTTTACATGAAACTTTTACAGAATTAGCGCATGTATGGTATAATTTAGAGATTAATTTTTATGAATCAACGATGTTAGTGGTATCTAAGTAAATTTCACCCAACAATCAAGAAGGCGTACGAATAAGAGTAAAAGAGGGTGTTACTAACAACTATATAAATATTAGTTAAATACCTTTTCGGTTTCAACCTTGGTATTGATTTTACCCATTTCTACCCAAGAACGAAGTGCAGCGACTTGGCGAGGTTGGACAAGAGCAGCAATGCGGCTTAGGGCATCGGGCCGATTGATGGCATTGGTAATACAATTGCGGACTCGTGTATGGGCTTTCCCATGGACGGCCGCTATTGAAGTTTGGCCCAGAAGTTCAACACTGGGCCATTCTAGTTTGAAGTTGGTGTCAGAAAATAGCACAAATTTGTTAACAGCTGGAGTGTATACTATGATAGATGGCTTCCCAAAGAGGTGTGTTCTAAACATGCCTTCTCCATCTCCATATCTGTTTCATTGGTATCAACAAGACAACAATTGTGTGTCATAATGATATATAATAACAAAATAAACTATTAAAAATCTTGGACGTGAATTCTAGATTGAATAATCAGAAGGAATAGCTTTTGATTAAAGTTAATAAATTTTTAGATTTTTAAAATAATTTTTTTAAATATTCAAAAAAGTTAATCCGATAAACTTTACCAAATCGACCAAACTCGATCTTTATTGGTTTGGTAAGTTACATAAATCAAACCAACTATTTATCGTTCAATTTATTTATTCTCTAAAAAAGCTAAACTAAATCGACCTTTCAACCTTAGACACTTACTTGCGCCTCTTAGCATTAATGAAATCATCTGGACGTCGAACAATTTTAAAATACCAAAGAAAAATAATCATTTCTCCGATAAAAGGAAATCCCAAGTGACCTGGTGGCAATTTTGTAGCCGATTTTGAGCATTTTAACTTAAGAGGAACAACATACCAACACTCATTCCACCACCACAACACAAACCCAATTACTAGACCAAACCATCCTAAATAAATTGTATCCATTGTAAACTTTGTCACTTGCTAGATTTAATCTATCTAATGTAATTCTCACTATGTTTCTGAATTAATTAACATGTCATAGATATATTTATAAGAGTAGTATATACTCCTTTCTTTTTGGGTAAGATTCTTGAATGTTTATTCCTTCAGTTTATAGTTACCTGCAAACAAATATATTGAACCTACTTGCTTCATTTGACAAAAAGACAATTGGGAGCAAACAAATATATTTATTGTATTTTATCCACAATAGGCTTTACTAAGGGAGGACATTATTGAGGGAGGACATTAGTAAAAAAAATGCTTTAAAATTACTAAGGGAGGACATTGTTATCTCTTAAATTAAAAGTAAAACAAATTCATTAAATTGCAAAAAGTGATAATATTGAAAAACAGAGAATGTGATAAGATTCTTTTCATTGAATAGTTTGTTATTACAAAAGCTATTACAAAAGTGATTAGACTTTGACTTATATAAGCCTTCACAATCTCATGCCATGTCAGCATTACTCTAACTGACTCAGTGACAGCTGTATGCCATGTCAGCATAACTCTAACTAACTTATTGACAGCTGTAGTGTGAGTCACTGACAGCTGTATGCTGACTGGACTATGAGTAGTAACACAACTTTCTACTTTAACACTAATACAATAGTATACTCTAATATCCCCCTCACAAACTCAAGGTGGATCAGTACATGGGAACACTTTGAGTTTGACTCTAATATCACCATAATTGGAAGGTGAGAGTGGCTTGGTAAGGGAGTCTGCCAGCTGATCTCGAGCAGGGACATGCAGCACATTCAATTGCTTTGAGACAACCCTTTCACGTACAAAATATATGTCCAACTCAATGTGTTTGGTACGGGAATGCAGAACTGGATTGTGAGATAAGGCCACAGCGCTGAGATTGTCACACAAGAGGGTGGGAGTGTGAAAGGGGACCTGTAACTCCTGTAGCAGTGACTGTATCCAGAGTAGGTCAGCTGTGGTGTTAGCCATGCTGCGATACTCAGCCTCCGTGCTTGAGCGGGCAACCAATTGTTGTTTCTTAGAGCTCCAGGAAATGAGATTAGGTCCAAAATATATACATGAACCAGAGACAGAGCGTCTATCATCCTGGTCCGTAGCCCAATCCGCATCGCTATAAGCACGAAGAGAAAAAGGAGGGCCAGATACAGATGGACTGATGCACAAACCATAGTGAATAGTGCCATTTAGATAGCGCAGGATACGCTTGACAGCCTTCCAGTGAGTCTCAAGGGGTCTGGCCATGAATTGACATACCTTATTAACACTGAATGCAATATCTGGACGAGTAAGGGTTACATACTGCAAGGCCCCAACAATAGACCTGTATAATGTAGGATCAGACAAGGAGTCAGGCCCAAACTTGCTTAGCCTACAGGTGCTGACCATAGGAGAGCCAATGGGCTTAGATGCCTCCATTTTAGCTTTGCAAAGCAGATCACGAATATACTTGGCTTGATTTAGAAGTAAGCCCCCTGAAGAAAGGTGATGAACCTCAATACCCAGAAAGTAATCAAGTTGACCAAGCTCCTTAAGTGCAAACTGAACATTGAGCTTATGAATGAGATCTTTGATAACATGTGGAGCTGAACCGGTAATCAAAATGTCATCAACGTAAATAAGAACATAAGTAGAGGCTCCCTGATGATTGTGCACAAGGAGGGAGGGATCACATTTACTCTTTATGAAGCCAAGATTTAATAATGTGTGAGTGAGCTTTTCATACCATGCCCGTGGGGCCTGCTTTAGGCCATAGAGAGATTTGTGAAGCTTACACACAAGAGACCTGTCACTACTTTCAAAACCAGCAGGTTGATGCATATAGACCTCCTCTTGTAACACTCCATTTAGAAATGCATTGTTGACATCAATTTGTTGTACAGGCCACTTGTAGGTAACAGCAAGAGTGAGTATAATTCTGATGGTGATGGGCTTAATAACAGGTGAGAAGGTCTCAGTAAAATCAAACCCAACAGTTTGAGCAAAGCCTTTAGCAACAAGGCGTGCCTTGTATTTGTTTACTGTACCATCAGGATTTTCTTTGACCCTAAAAATCCACTTGCAGCCTATTGCCTTTCTGTGAGGTGGTAAAGGAACCAGAGACCACGTTTTATTGTCCATGAGGGCCTTGTATTCAAGTTTCATAGCTGCCAGCCATTGAGGGTCAGATAATGCAGCTTTGACAGTGGTAGGTTCAAGTGTGCATACATAGGCTTTAGGCTTGAGATTGCCAGTTTTGGCTCTAGTGATCATAGAATGGTCATTGTGATTGGAAATGACAGGTTGTCCATAAATTGTAGTGGGTGTAGGTTCTGGAATGACAACAGGGGCAGAGGTAGGTGAGGCAGGAGGCACATGCTCAATGGGAGTATGAGGAGTTGTTGGGGCAGATTGTGTAGGTTCATGTGGACTATGCTGCCTGGGATTTGAAGATAAGGGTACAGATGTTGATGGAGTGTGTTGAAGATGCATAGGAGACATTGGTATAGTATGCACAGAGGACATATCACTAGAATTGGGGGAATCAAAGAACACAGTAGAGAGAGAAACATTAGTGTCTGCTGCTGCAGCAGTAGAGAACAGCTTATTGTAAGGAAATTGAAACTCATGGAAGATAACATCCTTGGATATGTAGACCCTACCATTATTATCAAGACACTTATGACCTTTGTGTTGAGGAGAGACCCCTAAATAAACACAAGGACTGGACCTTTGTTGAAATTTGTGCTGATTATAAGGTCTCATATGAGGGAAACATAGACAGCCAAACACCTTGAGAAACGTGTAATCAGGGTGAGTATGGAATAAAGCATGATGAGGGGACTTGAAGTGGGGTATAGAGCTAGAAGGAACTCTATTGATGATAAAGACAGCTTGGGTAAAAGAGTGGTCCCAGAACTTTAAGGGTAACCCAGCATGTGATAACATAGTCAAGCCCATTTCTACAATTTGCCTATGTTTTCGTTCAACTGTGCCATTTTGGTGAGAGGTGTGAGGACATGTGAGTCTGTGATGAATCCCTAATTCTTGGAGTAGAGAAGTGAAGGGTCTAAACTCACCACCCCAGTCAGATTGTAGGGCCTTTATAGTGTGATTAAACTGATTTTGAATGAGTGCAAAGAACAGTTTGAAAGCTTGTAAAGCATCTGACTTTTGTTTAAGGAAATAAATCCAGGTATATTTGGTATAAGTATCAACAAAGGTAATGTAGTATCTATATCCCTGATGTGAATCAAATGGTGCTGGTCCCCATAAATCAGTGTGAATGACCTCAAAGGGTTGTGTGTAAACAGTATGAGACAAAGGAGCATAAAGTCTGTGAGATTTACCAACACAACAAAACGTACAGGATTCATTAGAGAATTTATTTGTAACAGGAATATTACACAAATTGAGTATAGTAGTTACAGTACTAGAATGAGAATGGCCTAGTCTTAGATGCCATTTGTGAAATTCACTAAATTGTGGTACATTGTACATCACATTATTACAGCTAAAGGGATTGGAAACAACAGAAAAATTGTTATTGGAAAACTTTGAGACTGCATCAGAGTGAGGAAGGAACTTGAAGGGCTTGAATTGATACAATCCATCAGCACCCACATGTCCCTCAAGAAGAATTTGCTTAGAATCCTGAGATTTGACAAAGCATTTATAAGGATGAAACTCAAATATAACACGATTATCCTGTGCAAATTTACTAACAGACAATAGGTTTTTAGAGATATTAGGCACATGTAACAAGTCTTTAAGTTCAAGTTTGACATTAGGTTCAGATTGAGATAGAAAACTAGATTGACCAAGAGAATGAATTGACACACCTTGACCGTTACCCATCATGACTTGATCATGGCCATTATAAGGACTGCTTTGAGCAAGATTGTAAGGATCAAAAGTGAGGTGATGAGAAGCACCTGAGTCGGGATACCATGAAGCTTCAGATTGTGAGCCAGAGTAGTGAGGCATGGCCAAATGAGCAGATGGACGAAGGGGAGGGTTAAAGCTAGGTGGTCTAGGAGGTCCTGCAGTATAACCACCACGAGATGCATTCATCATAGCAGAGCTAGGATAGTACCTGTACCAGCATCCTGATGCTTCATGATTGGGCTTAGAGCAAATCTGACATTGAGTTCCTTGATTAGCACCCTGATTAGCACCCGAATACGAGCCACGACCTTTACCACGGCCCTTACCACGGCCCTTACCACGACCTTTACCTCTACCAGCAAAGTAATGTTCAGTACCAGCTTCATGTGATTCTAGATCAACCGAATTTTCACCGATCTTACTTTCAGCGTGTGCTACGTTTGCAGACACACTAGGACTCGCCAATTCTTGACGAAACTTGTCAAACTGTGCCTCTTGAAGAAGAAGCAATGCTTCAACATCTTCCACAGTAGGTGTATCAAAACGACTGTACACCATCATAACGAAGGAATTGAAATCCTCAGGAAGTCCTTCGAGTATCGCATCAACTTGATCCCTATCAGAAACCGTGTCGCCGACCGCAAGAAGCGAATTAACGATAGACTTGACACGAAGGAGGTACTCACTGATGGATCGAGACGCTTTCTTGGTGTTCTTGAGCTCGGAACGAAGCTGACGAGCTCTGGCTTTGAGAACGGAGGTGAAATACTTGTGGATTTGCTCCCAGACTTGAAACGCATGTGAACAACCAAGAACTCGAGGAAGAACGCTATCAGATAACGTGGAGAGTAACCACGTGAACAGAGTTTGATCCTTGACGAGCCATTTCTTGTACTCGTCGGAGCTTTTGTTGGCGATTCGATCCTCTACCGACGCGAATTGGATCGGAATTTGCGGATTCACCACAAATCGATGAAGATCGTGCGCAGTGATGACACCATTGACCTGTTGATTCCACAGCAAATAGTTCTTCTCATCAAGCTTGATTGTGAGAGAATGAGTGAGACCGGATCTTGCCGATTCCTTTGCCGTTTTTGGAAGATTCAACGGAGCGGTGGACGAATCTGGATCGGAACCAGAACCAGAATCTTGATCTGCCATGGATGAAGCTTGTTAGAGCTACGGCGAAGAAGAAAGACGAAGAAGAATACGCGGAAGAGTATGAACCGTTGAAGGCTCTATGATACCATATTGAAAAACAGAGAATGTGATAAGATTCTTTTCATTGAATAGTTTGTTATTACAAAAGCTATTACAAAAGTGATTAGACTTTGACTTATATAAGCCTTCACAATCTCATGCCATGTCAGCATTACTCTAACTGACTCAGTGACAGCTGTATGCCATGTCAGCATAACTCTAACTAACTTATTGACAGCTGTAGTGTGAGTCACTGACAGCTGTATGCTGACTGGACTATGAGTAGTAACACAACTTTCTACTTTAACACTAATACAATAGTATACTCTAATAGATAACAATTGGACTCACATTTAATAGGTACCTAAAAAAATATTCATATCAAATAGGGTAAAAACTCACATTACTAATATGGGTACATTTCACAAATAAGAGCGGGTATAAGTACTTCAGTACCCACCCCATATCACATAATATATATTTACATTTATCCATTTTATATAAAAAATATATGTATATCATTTTTTGAAAAAATATAACATTACTAAATTATCACACATTTTCAATAAAAAAATATTTATTTATAACGTAATGCAACAAAGATATGAACTTCAACATGATTAATAATAATTTTGTTTATATTATTGATAAGTCCACATTAAATTTTTTGAAAACTTTTTAATTATATTAAAATGATATCATATTTTGTTATAAAAATAAATGATGTCATTTTTCTTAATTGATCGATTTATTCTAAGTGAAATTGCGAGTAATGGGTACTTAGATATACCTAAAGGATACAGGCACCGGTACAAAAGTTGTTATTGCACAGATATGGATGTAAGTATGAGATTTTTTTCAAGCTGCGAATATAAGAATGAATACTACGATACCATGTCCATTGTCATCCCAAACAAGGGAACCAAGATTACATTTAAACTTTTTTTTATCTCTTTTGTGAAAATCGATTGAATTACATTGAAATTTGATTTTGTTTTTCTTCACATTTCATTCACTATTTCTCCCAGTTTAATGTGTGAACTCTTAATCATATACGTATAATGCAATAGAATTGGCATTAGAGCGAGCTCGGCTCCGATCATGAGAAAACAAAATGTTTTTGTCATGTCAAATGTCAATAGACTCATTAAAAACGATTATTTCCATGCAACACTTTAGGGACGGATCTAATATGGGGGCATTCTTGAAGGAAAGAATTCCGCAAAATGGGAGATCAAGCTGTATGGAGATCATCACAACTCGAATTTTAGCAACAATGTGACGACGGATGCACAAAGATTTGAATTCAAAGAATTTAAGAAAAAAGATTGCAGAGCGTTCTTCATCCTTCATTAATGCATGGATATGCAACAAATTGCAATTCATAATGAATACCGTGTGATTTATTCTCATACACAGTGTGCCCAAATTGTACATTTTAATTAAGAGAACACTTCCGAATTAGCCATTCCAAAGGTGTATTTGACCTGAATTTTTTTTTAAGAAAATTATTTTACACATCCGGATTGGATAATCCAAATAAACCTTGTTCAGACTGTGTAATCTTTGAGAGTGTAAATTTTGCAAAAAAAAAATTGAGGGTTTTTTTAGAACATATAGGGGAGAAATTTTTTCTCTGAGATAATATATATAAATCCTTTTGACTCGCTAACTATAGAAAAATGATCTTCTTGCTATCAGGTCCCCTAAAATTTCTAAAATACCCTCAATTATTTGTATTGTAGGATCCAAAAAAAAAACACCATATTGGAAGTTACGTTCCGAAATGGCTATTTTTTTTCACAATGTTTTAGATTTTGGAACGTAACTTCCGAAACTGAGTGTTTTGGAACCTACGTTCCGAAATAGTTGAATATTTGTTTTGCTTCAGTCAGTATTTTTGGAATCTACATTCTGAAATTAACTAATTTTAGATTCTAGGTTCCAAAATATCCTATAGGGATAATTTCGTCAATTTGAGAGGCTGAGAAGCAACTGATGGAACCTGAAGAACAATTTTTTAACTATATACTACAAAGAACTACAATAAGCCCAACGAATCATCTCATTACTAAACTTTGGGCTTTAGTGGTGGATAGAGTTATTAATTTTTTTGGTTTTTGACCACTAATTTAATCTGATTTGGGGGTCAGTTTTGACATCAAGTGGTTGCAGCTCTCTCCCAATCGTAGTTGGATAGAGTTATTACCTTGTTTCCAAACTTATAAAAAAAAAATTAAAAAAAATCTCACTTAAAATTTTACACTTACTTTTTTTTTTTGACAATAAAATTTTACACTTACTTGAAATTACAAATTAGGGAAAAGTTGAAGATATGCACTCCATTGTTTTGATAGCAAATTCATTTCAAGTGAAAGACCAAAATATATTGGTTTTATTTTTATATTTGTTTTTCCTTATTAAGACAAATCAAGATCACAAAACAACAATGTTTATAAACAAATAATATTTGATTTTCTGTTATATTTTAAATTGAAACGAAAATCACACAGAAAATACGACAAATGATAAAGGACAATACATTAAGTGTAATAGAAATGAGGACAAACATGTAAGTGTCTCTCTAGTTTCATACTAGTCATAAGCAAAATATTCAGAACAACAGTAGCAACTAATAACAAACATAAAAGTTTAAAATTACTAGCATTTTCATTGTCTACAATTTTACATATATTAAGAGAAAATGTTTGTTTGAGTACATGTGGTCAAATTGGCAAACAATCCATTTTTCCATAATTTTTCTTCACAGTTTGCTGAACTTAACCTCGACCCCATCAATCGGGGCAGGATGCGAAAGATAACCTATATCTGCGTTAGGGTTAATGAGCTCCCACCTACATCAAATTTAAATATATAAAAAATTAGATCGTAGCTCGAAATTTTCTACCCTGAATAAACACTCACTTGAGTCCTATAATACTTTTTTTTTGACAAATGAGTCATATAATACTTAAATGTATCAAAATTGTAAGATGCTGATCAAACATTACTTGTATCCTATGGACAAATGATGAAGCAGAAGTGCAAGTTGAATTCTTGCAAGTGTGTTTCCGGGGCATAGTCTTTGTCCACCACCAAATGGTTGGTATGATCCAAGCTTTGCTGGCTCCTAAGAATTTATATGTAAAATTACCATCACTTTGTTATTTTCTTCACAAGAAAATAGTTTAGGAAAAAAAGATTAGCTAGCATGTAGGACATTAGTATTATGGTAAATGATCTTCAGATAAAAATAAATTATTTGTAAGAATTTGAGTTAAAGACTTTTCTATTTAAACAATTATTTTTTAAGAGTTACTAATCTTCTGACCAAAATCAATGAAAGAAGATAATAAAATATAAAAATAAATTAAAGAAAAATCACGATACATACATCCCATCTATCAGGATTAAAACACATTGGATCTTTGAAGTTCTCTGAATTTGTATGAAGATAACGAAGCATGAGAATTACATTCCATCCCTTTGGTATCTTATAACCTTAAAAAGAAAAAGAAAAAAAAAGGAAATGTTTATGATCTTAGATGAAAAAAAAAATGAGACAAAGGGGAACTTTCTCAAAAACTATAACCATTGGAGTACCTTTATAATTTACTTCATTGTCAGCTTTTCTGAAAGCACAAGCAGCAACATTGGCCATTCTTATAACTTCTTCAACAACCTGTGCTCAAATTAATTTATAATGAAACTAGTAAAGTTTTGCACTACATAAAGTAGTATATACAAAACCTTAACAAATGAAATACCTTGCTTGTGTATTTTAAATAAGAAACATCTTTAGGTGTTATAAAATCCTCTGGTCTTTCTTTTTTCAAAGCCATGTTCTCTTCCTACAATTGCAAACAAAAAGTTAGGAAAGTTAAACTAACAACCGTGGTTATAACTATAAGCTTAAAATTGTCACTGTGATCCTTAATATTGTAGACAAATTCAATTTTTGTAGGAAAAAAAATATCATCAACAATAAAATTAGAGAATTTTTTTTCTCGAACTCTAATATTTAGCAAGTGTTAGAGACAAATTTATTTTTTGTCTCATTTCTATCGTTAATTCAACTTTTTCTAATAAAACCGATGCAGCCGCAATTAATGCCACAATGCTAATATTGTATATAAAAATTTATAAGAATAAAATTTAGTATACCCTTAGCTTTTTTAACACAATTGGATACTTGTCAAGAAGGTATATTGCCCACATTGAGACAAGGGAAGTAGAGATATATCCAGCAGCCACTAGAGAGACAATATTGTCTACAACTTCTTTGTCACTCAATTTGTCACCTTCACCATCTTCAATTTGTATTAGCCCATCCATTATATCAATTGTTTCCACCTTATTTTTATTCTTTCTCTTATCTAATTCCATCCAAAAGATGTGCTCAAGCTTTCTTCTACACTATAATTTAAAGTACACATGTTAATTGTAAAGTCCAATATTATAGGTTAAGTAAATAGATATTTTAATTTTTGGAAATATAAAGTTCGGTCAATTTACTCATTCAAATTTGCGAAAAAATAACAATTTAGTCTCTTAAATTAAAAAATATCAATTAATTTAATCTTTTTTCCAAATTTTGCACCACAATTATTTTGATGCGGCAACAATTAAACTATCAATAATTCGATGAAAGGATTAAATTGATTAATTGTTTTTAATTTAAACACTAAATTACCATTTCACAAATTTGAGAAACTAAATTGACTCAACCTTTTAAATTTAATGACTAAAATATCTATTTACACATTATAAATTTGAGGAATTAATTAAAGCAACCTTTGGAGAAGTGGTTTAATTAAGTGTATGTTTGGTATCACAATGGATATGTCAGAATCACGATAATCCACTGTGATTTTTTTAAAAATTACATTTTATAGCTTCTGTAAAATTACGGTAAGTCACCGTAATTCTAACATACTCACAATGATATCAAACATAGATTAAGACATTTACCTGAAGAGCACGGTGATATGCAAAACCAGGAACGTTAATTGGATAGGCTCTCACTCCTAAAAGCAAGGCTTGATAGAACTTATCTATAGATTGTAGTAAAGGGCCTGGCTCCATGCTCATGAATAATTTCCCAATGTTATCAAATGTCAACTGCATTTAATATTTATAATGGTTTAGTTTTTTATTTTAAGCATTCTTGGGTGCTTAATCCACATAAAACTATAATTGGATGGTTGAGAAGAAATTATTACTTATGACCACATTAATGACAAAAAAATTAAAAGAAAAAAATCATGGCTGTGGTGAAATTAAAACAAATAAACTATCAATTTAACTTTTACACTATCACTTCCTTTTCAATATGTAGTTCATAAACTAGTCTTAAAGTATATTAAAATTTATCGATTTAGTCTCTAACCGCAGACACTAAAATGATGGATTAGTTTTATATAGATTGAGATATAAATAAATACCTTTTGAGTTTCAAACCGGGCATTAATTTTACCCATTTGTGCCCAAGATCGAAGAGCTATGACCATGCGAGGTTGGACGAGAGCAGCAATGCGGTTTAGGGCATCGGGCCGATTGATAGCATTGGTAACAAAGCTACGGACTCGTGTATGGGCTTTTCCATGGACAGCTACCATTGAAGTTCGGCCCATAAGTTCAATAGTCGGCCATTCTGCTTTGAATGTTTCCTCATTATGTAGCACATATTTGTGAACACTTGCACTGTATACTATAACTGATGGTACCCCAAAGAGGTGTGTTCTAAACATGCCATCTCCATCACCATATCTGTTTCATTGTATATCAACAAACATATACGTTACCATGATTGCATGACAATTAATCAACATAACCCTCGGATTAATCGGTTTTTAGACTGGATATCGATTTTTTTTAAAAAAAAATAATAAACATTCCAATATTAAATTGATCGATGAGTTATTCAAATTTTATGTTATGAATGTGTGATAGTGAATTATATGGTTATACAAATGTTGAAGTTGTCTTGAATTTTTGAATGTATAGTTATTGAAATTGAAGTATCTCCAATGAAATTTTTTAAAATAAAATTAGGAAATTATTTGATATGGTTTTTTGTGTTTTTGGTATTGCGGAATTTGGTGGGATATATTTTTATGTGGAGAAACTCTAATTTTTTGTTCTCATTAAAAATAATAGGTACATGGCTCTATATATAGAGCTACATAAAAACAAATAATATCTTTAAATAACAAACTAATCCTATAAATTCTAAAGAAATCCTTAAGATTCTAAGCATAAATATAAATCATAAACCCTAATATTATTTTATTTTAAATATAAATCTAAACTATATTTTAATATAAAATCTTCCAAAAAAGATATTTAGGCATTATTCTCAACATTATTTTAGGTAGAATTTAAACTCTCGTCCCTTAGGGTTATAATCACAACATCTTACACACCTCATAACATGTCATTACGCTAAGTTGGAAAAATATATGATTGGGGTCAATAGATTGTCTCATAGTAGTATATTAAGACTTTCGTTTCCTTTAAACAGGAGTATGAATATTTATTTTAAATTTAATAAGTGTAGTTCAATTAATATATTATTAGAAGGTTTGGAGTTCAAACTTCAAATTTTCAACTTCTCGGTACTTAAAGTGTATGGCTCTAAACATTAGACTTTTGAGCAAAATAACTCTAATTTTTAACAACAATAAATTAATATTCAAATGATTATACTTTTAAAATACTTAACAAATTTATATATGAAGTTAAATTTTACTTATTTCAGTTACATATAAATTATTTCCAAATTTTATTATTAATTTTAAAAATAACTTTGACAAGGTGTAATTTTTCAATAGAAAAATACGGTTATTTATAGTTAGAGGGACTTTTTTTTAGTAAATTTGTTTAAATCAGAAGACGATCCTTGACATGGGGTTAACTAAAACCTAGTAAAACTTACTTGCGTCTCTTAGCATTAATGAAATCATCTGGACGTCGAACAATTTTGAAATACCAAAGAAAACTAATCATTTCTCCAATGATAGGAAATCCCATGTGACCAAGTGGCAATTTTGTAGCAGATTTTGAGCATTTAAACTTGAGAGGAACAACATACCAATACTCATTCCACCACCACAACACAAACCCAATTACTAGACCAAACCATCCTAAATAAATTGCATCCATTGTAATTCTCACTATGTTTCTGAATTAATTCACATGTCATGGATATATTTATAATAGTCCTCCTTTCTTTTTAGGTAAGATTCTTAATCGTTTATTCCATCAGCTTATAGCTACTTGCAAACAACTTTCTTCATTTGAAAAAGAAAACAATTGGAACAGACAAATATCTAATTGTATTTTATTCACAACGATGCTTTTCATTCCTTAGGGGATATTCTTTGTGTGTTCCAAAATAATTGCAAAATGACATACACAAAAACTATAAAACTTATTTGAGAGGTATTGAGCAGGGGCGGACTTACTTGTGTGCCTAATTTTTGAGTATTTGTACTTTAAGCGTTGTCTAATATATTTATTTTCTTATTAAGCAGGGATATTGCATATTAATTTTTTTTTACTCAAAACAAACGATATTCGTTCATTCAAATTGTTGGAGTACATTGATGCAATACAAATTCAAAATCACTATAAACAAAAGGGATAAATCTGCGAACAAACTCGCAGTATCCGTGTTAATAACATAAAACGGCAAATTGCATAAGCCTACAAATATGACTATATTGAAGTGTCCGGAGTATCCATGCTTCCGGATCTGTAGCGTTGATGACACCAAAGTCGACATTGATTGGATCTGCACTAGATCAATGTTAATCCTTTAACATGAAACAAATGAAACACCGCACAAAGACATAAAAACAAAATACACCGCACGGAGACGGTACAACAAAATACACCGCACGAAGACGGAACAATAAAATACACTGTACGAAGACGGAAAATCAAAACAAATAAATATGTGAAAATCACACTTATTAACGATAAAGAAAAACAATTTGGAGGGGTGATTTTAGGCCAAAATTGACCTTAAATCACCCCTCTATGCTAAACTAAGAAGACGAAAAAAGAGGTGACGACTAGGGTTAAAGGAGAAGAAGAAAAGAGGTGTTTTTTATACGCAATAGTAAGGATCCAATTTTTGTACCATTAAATTAATATGCAATATCCTTATTTGATTTAATGACGAGATTTATTAATCGAATAAAAAAATTATGCACGACAAAAACACATGTTTAATATGTGCCTCATAAACTTTACTTGCTTCTAATATTTCTTGGTAATAATGTTCCTGGAAATATTACTTGTAGGAATATTATTATCAGGAGTGTTATTCCTATCAATACGTTCGGTAAATAAATAAATTTTCTTGACATAATTTTAAAATAAATTCAATTAAAATTTTAAAATATTAAAAATAAATGAGTTAAAAATATTAGAGGATTGGAGAGTTAAAAGTGGTTTTATTTTTTATTTTTTAAGTAGTCTAGTAGCTATAAATTTCATCGATAAAATGGATAAGTGATATGACCGGAGTTCAAATCCCGATCTTCTACGTAATGTAATGAATGGTTACTTTTATTCCCATGAAAATGTAAGATTCTCACGCAAAACAAGAGAATAAAAAGTAAGAAAATTATGTGTGAATTATATTCAAAATAACAAATAAAAATATAGATATAATTTATGATAACGTGAAATAAATATAAGAATGAAAGATTCCCAACCCAAAGTCATAGTATTCCTTAAGATAAATTTGTACTCCGTAATCCATAAAACAAACATCAATGTCTAGCTAGGAACTAGCTGACTTTGTTCCTTTGATCCATTTCCCTGTAACCTGTTCATCATCAGCATTAATTTATTCATTAATCCTCCAAAGAGCAATGGGAAAGCATTATACCAACTAACAAGACCCGACTTATTTATTAATCAGTGAGCAACTGTGGGTACTAATTAAACAATTTGTGATCATAGGAAAAAATTGTGATGCGCAAATATCATTTCATATTAAACTACTATTACGGTAATAGTATTATGTATTAATTTTAGTTGGTTTAGTAGTAATTGAAGTTAGATTTAATAAGGGCAGTTTGATTCTTGCAACTGCAATCATAAGATAATTGAAACTATTATTTACTTTCAAATCATATTAGACGGTTTAATGAGTCAAATACTAGTGGTGGAAAAAAAAATTATTAAACTATCAGATATGATTAGTTAGGTATTGAATTGCTCGGTGATTGAGATTATGGGTGATCATATCCGAACCAAACCAAAAGTAAAACCGCAAATCGAACCAATCCAAATCGAAAACCGCAAAAACCGCATTTGGTTTGGATGTATTTGGATGACTTTTTTATTGAACCACGAGCCGCAAAAATCGCAAACACCGCGGTTAACCGCTAAAACCGCATTAAGCTTCTATTATATTCCAATACCACATTAAGTTTATACTATATTCAAATATACATAGCCTAATTACCAAGTCAGTCCACCAAATTAATGGAACTTCAAGTTGTAGTTATTTTTTGTACTGTAATGTTATTTTTGTGTTGTAATATTATTTTTGATCAACAACTTTTATCGATACTATAATGTTATTCTGGAATTTTAAATTCTTTTTTTGTATATTTAAAATTGTAACGTACTGTAATGTTATTTTTGATAAACAAATTTTATTGATACTTTAACGTTACTTAGGAAATTAAATTTTTTTTTGCTATGTTTAAAATTGTTTGGTACCGAAATATTACGTCGTAAACCGCAACCACCGAACCGTTCCTAACCGCATTGGTTTGGTTTGGTTTGGGTGACTTTTTTAAAATCAACCGAACCAAACCGAACCGCATGCATTTTTATCTCGCGGTTAGAATGACTTTTATGTTCAAAACCGAACTAATCCGCACCGCGATCACCCCTAATTGAGATGTCAGTTGCACTACGTATAGAGATTCTTCAAAATCAAAATCAACTTAATTTTTATTTATTTATAACATAAAAATTGTGTTTTAAGTTATTTTAGAAATTTTTATCAAAAAAGATTAAAAGTTATATATAGTGATATGACGAGAAATGATTGTCTCCATTTGAATTTCCTCCTTTTTCTCACTATGATAAATATTTCTAATAGTTACCAATTATTAATTAAATTACCCTTATAAAAAACTCATATTTCTAATTTTGTGGTTAAATGGAATAACTTTGGCCCTTGTATAAATGTAAAAATGTTGCTTGTGTATTTGATATTAAAAAAAATTTAATACAAAATTTCTCAATTTTAAAATTTTTAATATATGCTGTTAGGGAACAAGTAACCATAATATTAAAATTGATAATACAATAGTTAGTATTTTTATAGTCAATCTTAAGTTTTTTTTTTGTTGATAAATTTTAAGTAGTTTTTAGTTAATTTGAATCTTAATTTAGAGAACTTTGAAGTCAAACTGAGAAAAAAAAGAGTTGTGAAAATATTAAGTTGTGTTGATGTTTTTTTTTTTGACAAACACTAAGTTGTGTTGATGTTAATCTTTCTAACCAAACATATTTTCGTGGTTTTTTTTTCTTCTCTATATTGAGTTTTTAGATCATTAGTTGAAAGGAATTGTTGAAAGATGTTGACATTCCAGAAGTTACAATTTACAAAGGATTAATTAAAATAATGAGTTAAATTTGATACACTTCAATGCGTCAGGGCAAGCTCCCAACACACCAACTTAATTCCCAACACACCGGCCTTCTTGAGCCCGATCACGAGTACATCATACAACAACTTCAACACAAGAAGTGGGTGTAATGCGCCAGACACTTTATTGTTGTGCGCCTAAGTGCACTTTTTACACATCCTCTTTGCACTCCAACCAACCGGTCCAACGCATTTGTGCCATACTTCACTGTGATGTGTCGACTTTATATCTATGACGCGTCAGGTTTTTCTGAACAACTATAAAAGCCAAAAACAAATAAGAAAATAGGGTTCAAACTTCAAGGAAGAGAAAAGACGACTGCACACTTTGGATATCAAAGTTTTTGTGATTAATCTAACTTTGAACATCTTTCACTTGTAAATGATGTGTAATTTTCAATTCTCTTTTTGTCTTTAGTCAACCATCACGAGTAGCAAATTTTTCTATTGTTAGGGATGAATTAAATCTAGATGAAAACTTCATACTATGGTTTGATATTATTGATATGAGTGAATTTTAATGTCATGTTTATGTAATTTCTGTGCTTAATAATTTTTATTACTTGATCACTTTTAAATTGATTTAGGATTTTCACGATTTCAAATAAGAACGAAATTTGTGAATGCTTGAGATTACTTGGTCCTGCCTTTGTAGTCTAAAGATAGATGCAAACCCTTGAAACTATTATAATTTTTGATAAATATATGTTTATTCTTAATTTAAAATCACCAAGGTTATCTTAAGAATAAAAGTTTAACCACTAAGAGATTATGATTCAATTGGTAATAACAAATTGAATGAATTTGATATTAGAATCACATTTTTCTTAACATTATTAGAAAAATTCTAAATTTTTTTAGTAAATATTGATAATACTCTTTAAGCGTAAAAAATCGTGATTATCTTAATATTTACAGTTAAAATAATGACATGATTGATGTCAATGAGTTATAATTTTATTTTTTATTATTTAATTAACTTAGTAGTATCAATCAAGCCATCATTTAAATAATAAAATAAAATTTTTCATTACAAATTCAATTTTTTTTTCATACTAGAATGGTCTATAAATTACTTATAGAAAACACACTTCTTCCAATACATCTAGTACTAGTATCTTCTTTTTTAGTCTTTGCTTTGACCATCAGGTGACATGTCTCACCCACATGCATTACATAACCCGACCCAAAACCGTAAACTTACCTTTCCAAATTCACACAAAATGAACGTCCCTCTCTTCTATCACTCAAACGAATCACCCAAACCCGTATCCAAATACCAAATCCATAGAAACCTCATAAAAATTTCAATTTCCCGCTCCAACCCTTCATTCAAATTTCAAACTCCAAAAACAACCGTTAGATTCTTTCACCCCTTTCTCTTCAAATTAAAAATCAAACCCTTCTTCATTCATTTCCATCACCACATTCACACACTCTCTCTCTCATCTCTCCGACGACACAACCTCCGTGTCAACCACCACCGCACCACCATGGAAAAACGACCTCTCCAAACCAGCAATGCCGAGAACATTCCTTCGAAAACAATCGAAGAAATGTACCAAAAGAAAACACAGCTCGAACACATTCTCCTCCGTCCAGATACCTACGTAGGTTCAATTGAAAAACACACTCAAAATCTATGGGTTTACGAGAACGACGAAATGGTTCAACGTTCAATTTCATACGTTCCTGGACTTTACAAGATCTTCGACGAGATTCTCGTTAACGCTGCCGATAACAAACAACGAGATCCGTCCATGGATTCACTCAAAGTTACAATCGATCCTGAATCGAACACCGTTTCTGTTTATAATAACGGTGACGGTGTTCCGGTTGAAATTCATCAGGAAGAGAAGGTTTATGTTCCTGAGTTGATTTTTGGTCATCTTCTTACTAGTAGTAACTATGATGATAATGTGAAGAAAACTACTGGTGGACGTAACGGTTATGGTGCTAAGCTCACGAATATTTTCTCGACTGAGTTTATCATTGAGACTGCTGATGGACGTCGTCTGAAGAAGTATAAGCAGGTAGTGATTCGTTGATTTTGAATATTTGTTGATTATGAACTGAAATTGATATTGAATTTGTTGATTTACGATTTGCTAGGGTTTTTATCGTTTGATGTTATGAACTAAAATTGAAGTTGTCGATATAGGATTTTGCTAGGGTTTTGAATTGTTGTTATGAACTGAAATTGATTTTGAATTTGTGGATTTAGGATTTGCTAGGGTTTTGAATGTATTGAGTAATGAACTGAAATTGAAGTTGTTAATATAGGATCGTGCTAAGGTTTTTAATGTCTGGAATGATTAACTGAAATTGAGTTTGTTGATTTGGGGTCCTGTTAGGGTTATGATGTATGGTGAAATGAACTTAAGCTTTTGTTTTTTGATTGATTATATTTTGGTATGTTCTCAATTGATGACTCTAGGTGTATTTGATAGTTCTTAGGTATATGCTCCGTCAGTGCTTTCTTTTAACTACTAACATTGCAGAATCATTGGAATGCGTGGCTTTCATTTGTATGGTTCTCCTTTTTTTTTGTTAATCATTAAGCCTAATTTTCTGTGACTTGAAGCTCATGTATATATTAGTTTATGGGCTATTTATGCAGCTGTTTGTGGTGATTTATATGGCTATTGATGATTGGGTTGATTTTTTGTGTTACAAAGGTGTTCTCAAACAATATGGGGAAGAAGTCCGAACCAGTTATAACCAAATGCAAAGCTAGTGAGAACTGGACAAAGGTGACCTTTAAGCCTGACTTGGAGAAGTTCAAAATGACCTATCTTGAAGAGGACGTTGTTGCTTTGATGAAAAAGCGTGTGCTGGACATGGCAGGGTGCCTTGGAAAGACTGTTAAAGTTGAACTCAACGGCACCTTGATTCGTTTTAAGTCGTTCCGTGATTATGCTGATCTCTTCCTGAAATCTGCAGAGAAGACCAAAGCCACGCCCCTGCCAAGGTTTATTCCTATAGATATATAGTTTGAGAACTCAATCTGTGTGTGTATGTGTGGTTGTGTTTTTCCTGTTGTTATATAACTTGATTTGGTTGATATTAGGATTCATGCCAAAGTAGGTGATAGGTGGGAGATTTGCGTGAGTCTAAGTGATGGGCAGTTTCAACAGGTGACTAGTGACTTTTGAAGTATACTAATTTTGAGGTTCTTTGGTGTTAATTTTTTGTCTTACACATCTTAATTTTATTTTTTACCAGGTCAGCTTTGTTAACTCCATTGCTACAATCAAGGGTGGGACTCATGTTGATTACATCACCAATCAGATTACCGGCCATGTAATGAATAAAGTTAATAAGAAAAAGAAGGATGCCAATGTGAAAGCTCACACTGTGAAGAATCATTTGTGGGTTTTTGTCAATGCTCTTATTGACAACCCTGCTTTTGATTCACAAACTAAGGAGTCTCTCACTACCAGACAAGCTAGTTTTGGTTCTAAATGTGATGTTCCAGAATCGATGCTGAAGGATGGTTAGTAGTGCTTCATTTGCTGGGTGTAATGTGATCAATTAACTGGAAATTGTACTCTTATTTACACTCATGTTGTAAACCTCTGCAGTTGAAAAATCTGGAATAGTGGAAGCCCTCCTATCATGGGCAGATTTTAAACAAAGTAAAGATTTGAAGAAAACTGATGGAACTAAGACCCAGAGGATCCGTGGGATTGTAAAGCTTGAGGATGCCAATGATGCTGGTGGAAGAAACTCTGAAAAGTGCACCTTGATATTGACAGAGGGAGATTCAGCTAAGGCCCTTGCTGTAAGTGGTTGTACATTGTCTACTATTTTCTATATTCAAATACTAAAAGAAAAACTTATATTTTAAATTTTGGGTGTGAATATTGTCATTTAAGTAAATAAAAGAGTAAATGGTTGAAGCATATAATAATCATTTAAATCTAAAGTCAACTACCAACAATAAGGAAAACTTGACTTAATTTGACATTTTTTTGGTGTGAAGATGGCTGGGCTCTCTGTTGTGGGTCGGGACCACTATGGCGTGTTTCCATTGAGAGGCAAATTGCTCAATGTGCGGGAAGCTAGTAGTAAACAGATAATGGAGAACGAAGAAATTCAAAATATAAAGAAGATTCTTGGACTGCAGCAAAATAAAGAGTACACAAATGTGAAGTCTTTGAGATATGGTCATTTGATGATTATGGCTGATCAGGTGAGAGTTACTTACAGATCTGTTTATTAATGTTTTGACTTTTATGTTCAGTTTCAGTAGGGTGAGGCACGAATACGTACTATGTATGGTTTTTCTTATTCCCCATAATTATAATAACAGCCCAACGTTATGTGTGATTCAGGATCATGATGGCTCCCACATCAAAGGGCTACTTATAAACTTCATTCATTCATTCTGGCCATCACTGCTTAAAGTTCCATCTTTCATGGTTGAGTTTACCACTCCCATTATAAGGGTTAGTATGACTAGTGCTGTATGTTTTATATTGGATTTGATAATCTGTTTTGATGAAGAAAACACTGAGCTGTACATATATTTTTCTCTTGTTTTTTTTGAGATACATATATTGTTCTCTGCAGGCTTCTCATTCAAACGGGACAAAACTATCATTTTATTCCATGCCGGAATATGTTGCGTGGAGAGAAACATTGGGAAATGCAAGTGGTTGGCAGATAAAATACTATAAGGTCTGTTGTTGTAATTATTGACAACCCTAATATGTTGGGTCATATTAGCAACCCCTTCTTCCCTTATTACTTTTTCTTTCATTTTTCTGTCATTTCCGCCATGGCTGCACATCCCGTGAAAGGATCTTTGCTGGGCACAGAATCTGTCAAACCAAAATAATTTGTTTTTATAATTGTCCATTCAGTGTTTGCTTACTTTGTTTTTGTTGTTTCTATAGGGGTTGGGTACAAGTACTCCCCAAGAAGGGCGAGAGTACTTTCGAGATCTTGGTAAGCACAGAAAAGACTTTATTTGGGAAGATGAACTTGATGGAAATGCAATTGAGCTGGCATTCAGTAAGAAAATGGCTGAACATCGGAAGACTTGGATTCATAATTTTGAGGTTTGATTTTTACCAATATGCGATTCTGCTAACAGTAGCTTACTCTTCTAGGGTGTATTGCTAACATATATTTTACCATTCTCTGTTGTTGCAGCCTGGCACTTTTCGTGATCATGACGCCAAACTGATAAGCTACAAGGACTTTGTAAACAAAGAGCTTATATTGTTCTCAAGGGCAGATCTCCAAAGGTCCATTCCCTCTATGGTTGATGGCCTTAAACCTGGTCAAAGGAAGATTCTTTTCTGTTCATTTAAGAAAAAGTTGGTCAAAGAAATTAAAGTTGGCCAATTCATAGGTTACGTGTCTGAGCACTCTGGTTACCACCATGGTGAGCAAAGTCTTGCTAGCACGATTATTGGAATGGCACAGGACTTTGTCGGCAGTAACAACATCAATCTTCTCAAACCAAATGGTCAATTCGGTACTCGTAACTTGGTGAGTTGAACCTACCCTGCTGTTGCAATATTCATCATTTTCTTTTTGAAATTTGTCCTTAATAATTTTGTCTTTCCAGGGTGGTAAAGACCATGCAAGTTCCAGATACATTTACACTGAGCTAAATGCGGTTACTCGTTGCCTCTTCCATGAGGATGATGATAAGCTTCTTGAATACTTGAATGAGGACGGGAGGTCCATTGAACCAACCTGGTATTTTGTTTCTCCTTTGTTTCTAAAGGCTATTTTGTTTGTGATTAGTAACTTGTAACTGATTCGAATCCAAATACTGCTTGTTACCACTCAGGTACATACCAATTATTCCCTTGGTTCTTGTCAATGGTAGTGAGGGAATTGGGACGGGTTGGAGTTCTTACATTCCCAACTATAATCCACGGGAAATTAGTGCCAATGTTAGACGTTTGTTGAATGGTGAGGAAATGGTGCCAATGGATCCATGGTACAGAGGATTCAAAGGAACCATTGAGAAAAGCGCCAAGGAAGGAGGCTACATAGTCAGCGGCTCAGTAGAGGAAATAGATGAACAAACTTTCAGAATCACAGAGCTTCCAATACGGAAGTGGACTCAAGATTATAAGCAGTTCCTCGAATCCATAACTGATGGGACTCCTAATGTCAAGGATCCTCTCATTGAGGTAGCATCACCTATACATATACTATCCATATACACAATAGGTTAATTTGTGCCTTTTTCATATGTAAATTTCCTTTGTTGCAGGATTTTAGGCAAAATGGGGATGATGAAATTGTAGACATTGAAGTCAAGATGAAGGCAGACAAAATAGCTACAATAATGCAAGAAGGATTATTCAAGAAATTTAAATTGACCAACACTATTAGCACAAGCAACATGCATCTTTTTGATGCAGATGGAAAAATTAAAAAATTTGACAATCCAGAACAAAGTATACCCTTCTCTATGCATAATTGTTTTGAAGTACAATTTCATGTAATGTTTTTAATGCTGCTCACTTTTTTGTGTCATTTCTTATGTAGTTCTTGAAGAGTTCTATCCACTTCGGCTGGAGTATTATGAAAAAAGAAAGGTGAGTTATTGGTGTAATTACATATATCCGTCTCTATATTTTGTACATATTAATTAATGTGAACTGAAATGCAAGTTGTGCACGAATGCAGAAATATATACTGGCCAACCTCGAACGACTTTTGTTAATTTTGGACAACAAAGTCAGGTTTATATTAGGGGTTGTGCATGGAGAAATTATCGTGAGTAACCGGAAAAGAGCTGAACTGTTGAAAGAGCTGAAGCAGAAAGGTTTTACTCCCATGCCGAGGAAAGGTAAATCTTCAGAACCACAAGTTGCAGGGGCAAATGATGACAATTCTGAAGATGGTGAGCAGGAAACTGGATCTCAGCCTGTCAGGGTTGAAGAAGCAACTTGGGGTGACTATGAGTATCTTTTATCCTTATCTATTGGAACTTTGACCCTTGAAAGTGTTCAGAAGCTGCTAGATGAAAAGGCTGAAAAGGAAAAGGAGTTTGAAATTTTGATGGGAACCCCATTAAAGTCATTGTGGTTGAAGGATCTGGATGAGTTTGAAAAGAAACTTGATGTAAGAAACTTAATTTTCTTAGTTGAATTTGAAATAATGAAGGTCTGGATTATTATCTTTTATTCATTATTATGTTTTACATTCGTTTCAGGAGATAGATAGCAAAGAGGCTGAAGAGGGTCGGAAGAGAACAAGCCAAGCTAGTAAAAAGAATGGTTTTACTTCCAAACCCGCAAAGAAGCCGCCACAACCACGAAAGAATTCTAAGAAGGCACAAAATGTTGAGCCAGAGAATGATAATTCTACTATGGAAATTGGTAAGTCTGAGTTGTTTTATTATTAATTTATTATTTGAATTTTGATATCCATTTGAGTATGAACTTTCTTGATTTGCATCAACAGAGAATGCTGTTGGTAAGAAGGCACCACAACCACGAAAGAATACTAAGAAGACCCAAAATGTTGAGCCAGAGAATGATAATTCTTCAATGGAAATTGGTAAGCTGAGTTGTTTTATTATTAATTTCAATATTGTGTAATAATTTGAATTTTAATATTCGTCTGGTTATGAACTTTCTCGATTTGCATTATCAGAGAATGCTGTTGATATTGCAAAACCAAAAGGGCGAGCAGGTTCTAAGAAGAATACTCCTAAGGTATGTCAGTTGATAATTTCCTGTATTGTATGTTTGTTTTCCTTCCAATCATGTTTAACGCTTACACTTTCACGTGCCTCATCAGGAACCTGAAGAAGAAATGCTATCTCTTCAAGAACGTCTAGCTGCATATAACATTGAATCATCTGGCGAAAAATCACAAGGTATATTTTTTGGGATGAAGTAGTTTAAATGTGTTCTCAAATCATCAATTCATTTGCCATGCTAGTATATAGTAGTACATAGTACATATGGTTACACGTGCTTGTTACTGAAGTTAGTGTTTTCTTCCGCAGCCATGGAAAGTGAAGAACCTGTGCCTGCTACAAAGAAACAGATTAACAGAGGGGGTGGTGCAAAAAAGAAGTCAAGTACGATAGTCTTGGAATCAGATAGTGATAATGAAGTTCATGATGTTGACGATGATGATGACTTCGAAGTACAAGAGAAGGCTGCCCCAGTTAAGAAGGGAGGGAGAAAGCCTGCTGCTCAAAATGCCAAGAAGGCACCTGCAAAGGCAGCTGCTGCCCCCAAGAAAAGAAATGTAGGAACCAAGCAATTATCGGGTCAAAAATTGTTAACTGATATGTTGCGGCCAGCTGAAAGTACAGGTGCATCACCAGAGAAGAAAGTGAGGAGGATGAGGGAGTCTCCATTTAGCAAGAAAAGTGCTTCTCTACTGGGAAGGGATGCTAACAAGAATATAAGTTCACTTGCAGATTTGTCTGAAGGTTCTACTTCTAACTCTCCTATTGCAGAGGACGAGGTGGTTGAGATTCCACCACAGCCATCAAGGGCTAGACCTCAGAGGGCCAATCGTGCTCAAAAGAAATATGTTGTGAGTGAATCTGAATCTGAGAGTGATGATGATTCTGATGAGGATGCCGAATTATCTGATTTTGAAGAAGATGATGACTAGACTATTCCTTTAAATTGCATTAAAAAGTGTACCTGAAATTTTATGCTTTAGTACAACTAGATGAGGGCTGCGCTGTTCAGCAAAACTTTAATCTGTCTCTTGCAGATTTTCTTTTCTTTGTTTGATAACTCTGAACTCAATGAGTTTGAATGAATGAATCAGATTTATGACTTAAACCAATAACAATCTTCTATTAACATTTGAATTGTATTATTCACAAGTTTGTTTTTATATATTTTTAGGATTTCTTATTTTTATATTTTATGCCATTATTCTCCTGAGTAATTCCGCATCATTTTAACTTTTCTGAATCATCATTACCTGTATCTATGTATTTCAAATTGACTCAGGAGTTTTTCTATTTCTATTTTGCTACATACAATTGTGTCTACATCTAAACTACCTTAGCTTTCTATTTTTTTTCTTCATATGGCTACTATCTAACCATACTTATTATTATATGACATGATAGAAAAGTCTTCAGCTAGTCCATCTATTTCTCCTTTAATTCTGTGCTGTTGTATGATCAAAACTGAGACAGTCCTTGAGAAGTCTGGTCCTGAAAGAACATCCCCTATTGGTCCAAGTTCAGGACACTGTTGCCAATCATTCATCCCCCTTGTTAAAATAGAATTTACCCCTCCTTCTCTTCCTAAAATAACCAATGAATATTGTCCTTCAAATGATTTGAGAATAGAGAATGTCTCGGCAGCATTTGCAAGATGTTTCTCCATGTATGCAATTTTCCCCCCAATCACATGCTTCTCATAGAACTCTGCAAAACATTCATCATCTAACTGCATTTCTTTCTCTTGATCTGGTAGGATGATTCTGTATCCAGCTAATCTAGAGGATTCTGCACTTGTATCTACTAGGAATCTTATTACAGTGAGCTTTACTGCTGGATGTCGCGAGACACGGCTAGCGTAGGCAAGTGCTTCTCTATCATCTTTCCCACCAATGAATATGACTGCCAAATTTATTTTTGTTTGAGATCTTGATAAACGTTCAAATGATCCAAGGCCTCTATCTACTAGAATTCCAACAGAACAAGGGGCACTTCTAAGCACCTGCTCAAAACAGTATTATCCATAAGGTTAGCTATACATGTACTAAAAATGCTACCATATTAAACATATATATGTCTGTCTGACTATGAATGGATAGCAAATGGAGATAATAACTTGTAGTTTTATGTTCAAATCTACTCTTAAAATCGAGAATAGTGATGTTTAAAATCGTGGTTAATTACGTTCATTGACTGATTACCGAGTTGCGATACTTTTGTTTATTCATTAGCTGTCAACTTAACATAATTAACTGCTCCTAGAATTCAAAACTACATAAACCATCCGAATCATTGTCAATTTTTTTTTCAAATAAGTCAAGTCTAGTTTTAAAGACATTACCTTTCTGTTGACATATCTGAACCCTTGATTACCACCATCCAATGTTCCGTCCTGACGCTGAACCCTATGGAATGGTAATATGACAAGGGCAACCATCATGTCCTCTGCTAAAATACAAATGTCTCGTGGCATGTTATTAATTGTTGACAGTGCCAGGGTTCTTTTTAATGTAATACCTTCACCACTATCTAAAACATGTGCCTGGAATGAGTTTGTTATTTTTTCTCTCATTTCCATTATTTCCCTGTCTTTCACAGTTGCCGTGTGCATTCCTTCGTCCGTCTCTAAAGTTGCCGATATTTCGTTCGTTAGTTCAATCATGTCAGTGACATATACTAGAATACCAGGATCAGCTGCTCCTTTTGAAATCTCCACAAAATTTACGGAAGCAGGAGCATTGTGAGGTCCATGAACACATAAGAGGATCCTTAGTTCGCTCAATGGGTCGAGCGATTGAAGCACTAAGTGACGAGTAGGTACCCGTTTCTTTGCACGTTTTATGATTTGTGCTACAACTGATGGTGTGTACATAACTGTAAAAAATATTGCAATTATCATCCCAATGCCATTGGACTTAGTTGTTGCTACACAATTCATCTGTTAATAATACAAGAACAAGATATGAGCCTATATGGTATTGAAGTAACATATTTGCAAAACATGATTTCAGTTACTTCTGTTATACACAACAACAATTAAAGCCTTTAGGATAGAACATAGGTACTTAGGCACAGTTAGTGTTCTAAAAAACATGTTTAGAGAATCAAGAAAAAAAAAAAGGCATAAGGGCATACCACTTTGACAGCCAAGTAAATATGCAAATGTCCCTTTGTAGTAAGAAGCAATCCTATTGCAGTAGCTTCAGGCCAACGAAATCCTTGTACTGCCCCAGAAACAAGTGCTCCAGAGATTTTTCCAGTTATTGAAATAACCATAAGCAACACTATATCTGCCCATGTACGATACTTTTTAGCTTCGAAGTGTCTAAAATCGGCTTCAAACCCAACCCACAAGAAAAAAATTGGAAAAAAAATTGTATTCAACAAATAGTTGATTTTTGTGATAACCCATCTTGAAACCCTACCTTCTCTAGGAAAACAAACACCTACCAAAAATGCACTTAAAATTGGAGTAAAACCAACGAAAGCAGAAGAGGCACACATTAACACCACAAATGCAATTGAAAGTATCAAATGTGGACCTTTCATAGGTTTACCATCTGGATTTTCTTCATCAACCCAACTCATAAAAAACGGCGAAACCATTAGTGTGAATAAAACTTCTACAAAAACTGCCAAACCCATTTTGCTCGTTTTTGAAAGATAATTTTTGTGCAAATCATCGCAAATTTCGGGGAGTGGAGCAAGTATGTAACAAATGGAAAGAAAACAATAGCACACAAAATCTGAGTGCATTGCGGATGCGATTACAAGCTTCCCGATATCTGACTTTCCGATTTTGAGCTGTGTTAATAATCGCGTCAATGCAGGCGAATCCGTGCTAGATAGAAGGATGGAGAGAGCGGTAGTGTATTCTAATAGTTTATCCATTTGTGGGAAGAATCTTATAAGAGGGGTTAAAACAATTGCTAGCATGAATGTTATGCCAACTCCAGAATAAGCAACTCTAACATGTCTTGGTGGTTTTTGTAATAGTATATATGGGTCCATTTCTACTCCTAATGCAAACATGTAACCCATCATACCAAAATCAATTATAAATCCAAATGTCTTGTTGAATTCCGTAAATAGATTGCGTGCAAATCCTATGTTTCCAAAAATTAGTCCTACCTGCAGTGGCGGAACCAGAAAATAAAATTCGGAGGGGCCGCTAAAAAAAATTAATATAAAAATATAAAAAAAAATATTTCATACAAAAATTTAAATAATAAAAAACACAAATTTCATCATAAAAAATTAATTTGCACACCCTAAATAATATTCTACGTATTCTAAGTGATGTGAAATTATCAATGATTTACTTTAAACTATTATCAATGGTTAGAAATTGTGTATTTTTTGTATTGATACATACATATATAAAAATTAACTTTATTTAAGAAAATGTCTTACTAATGGTTTGTCACCAAAGCATTGATTTTCTTTAAAAAAAAAAAAAAAACAGAAAAAGCCCTCTCAAAGAATGTGTTTTGATTTTCAGTTTTAAAAAAAAAATCAGAAAAAGCACCCCCAAGGTATTGAACACGGGACCTCTTAGAAGAAGGGGCACTACTGAAACAACTCGGCTACAGTTCTATAATGTTAGTTTTCGTTTACATTAATATATATAATATACCTAGGTAATTTTATTAAAATATAAGGGTATACTAGTAATTTCTTATTTTTCCGGGGGTGGCCGAGGCCACCCTCAGCCACCCCCTTAGTTCCGCCACTGCCTACCTGCATTCATACAGAAGAGAAATGTTTTCTTGTAACCATTACAAAATCTTTCTTTTTCAATTTTTGTCTAATAAACCAATTTTTAAACATGCATGGAGAGACATCATTATGAGAGAAAGATCCCAACTAGGTTGACATCTCAAACCGATAAGAGATAGAGAAACTTACAAATATGTCGGAAGTGATTCGAGGTTGAGAATAAGGTTTTAGAAAAAAATGTATACCATTGCTCATAATCACCATTGCAATAAATAGAAAAAAGTTTTGTGCTACTCCCCATATGAGATTACCCAACTTGTCACCACAAAAATGGGCTGACTTTGGCAAGCCAAGTTTCACCATATTGACAAGCCAAAATCAATCAATCTTTTCTTTGTCTAGATTATCTTGTTGCGTTTCTTCTTCTTCTTTGAAGTTTCAATCACTAAGGACAACATTTTTTTTTTCTTGTAACTTTTGTTAAACTAATGAATAATTGACACAAAATGTTTTTGTGAAAGCAAGTGGTTGTTATTTCTTAGCTTTGTTTAAGGAGACAATAGAGGAGCACTCTAAGGACAACAAAGACTCATAATGTGATAGTACATTTTTGAGAGAGTGTGTGGAAAGCTATAAAACGAAAAACATGGATAAATCACAAATGTTAGACTTCATCCCTATCACTAATTCACTACATACTTGTAAACAATAATAATGTCTTTAAATAATTAAAAACAAAATCCATGTGGCTTAAACAATGTGCCTTATTGGCTATTCGTCAATTAGTAATTATAATTAGTAAAAGTTGGATCAATTCCTTAACCAAAAAAAAAAAAGGTTGGATCAATCATTTAGAATAAAATTCTTCTATGATTAGCTATTGATGGACCACTCAAGCTTTATATTTTTGGTAAAGGTGTTCGACAAATGTGAAATTGGAGATAGTGTTCGACAAAGATGAAATTATTAATGTGGTAGTGATTAAAGACTAAAATATAAGACTTTATGTTCGATTTGAATATATGATGGTTTAATCTTTGTTTGAGGTGTAAAATTGAATAATAGGAAGTATGTGCTTTTATGTTGTTCTTTTTAAACTCTTGTATTTTCTATATTATTGGACATATCTTGTGTTTGATTTTTTTTTTGGTTAGAAATCTCAGTGCTTGATTTTGAGTTTTATATATACTAGCCCTCAAACGGGCACGGAATGATATTTTTTTTTATCGATATTCTCTATTGTGCAAATATAAATAACTACTTAATCTCCTTTTTATCGAACTTAGTTAATTGATAACTACGTAAATCCTTTTTTTGTTGTGGCTAGTTATTAAGAAGAAAAAAATATATATTTTTTTTACTATAAAAAAACTGAAAATCTATTTTTATGTGGAAGTTATTTTTAAGGGTAAAATAGGAATAATGAAAAAGTCATCCCAAAAATTTGTATCCCCTTTATATACTAGTATAGATATATTATTTGACTTCTTTGGAAAAAAAATTGGATCAAAAAATACCGTTGTGAATAAATAAATAAATAAATAAAAAAAATAAAAATAAAACTACCAGATTTTTATTTATATTATAAAAAAATCTCAACACCAAATCACGTTTTTAATATTTAAATAACTTTTTATTAAAGAAAAATGCTAACTAGGTCCCATAAATACGTTAAATATGGTAAAATTATCATGAAATTTATGCAGTCAAAATTTAAGTCTAAATTTTAATTTTTTCAATGCATACATCTTTTTCTTGCTATTTTTAGTTCCTTATCTAGCAACATATAAAGCGTACAAAAAACAAAGTTTCATAATAGAAATTAGATTGCATAAATTTTGAATCATCAATAATAAATTTTGAACTAATATTTGCACGAATACTTCAAATAATATATATACTAAGCGCCTTGAAATCATAAAAAATATACTTGAACTAATTAATATATGGAAAATGTTAAATAGTGCATCCGACACACTAGTTAAACACATAAATAACGAAATTATGTCATGAAACTCATGCATTAGTACTTTGAAAATATAAAAAGTTATCTTTAATCATTATTAATTTTATGTTTTATTTCTATTTTTGGTATGCTTATCAAGTACACCGGATGCATTATTTAGCATGACCCTATACTCTATGATATCTATGAAAAAAATTGCTAAGGCCACCTGTATAATTATCTTAATTAAACCACCTAACAATTAAACACAATAATTAAATATCATAATTGTTGTAACTAAAGTTGTCAAATTTGAGTTTTTAGGTAAATTTACTTTGTCTGGTTAGATTCGACACATAAATTTAATTGAACTTACCTTGAATTAAAATACTGGTAATTTTTTTTAATATTATACTCCCTTCGTTTCTTTTTAATTGTCTTTTTAGAATGATAACACCAAATCAAGAAAGTGTATTTTTTACGTTATCTTCCTATTATACCCTCGTTTTAATCCCCCAATAAATTCCTATTTTTTTGCCGATAATTTCTCTTTCCAATAAATTTAATATATTAAATACAAAAAAAAAAACAAAATTTAATATGTTATGTA
The DNA here is from genome assembly GCA_030408175.1 of Trifolium repens. Taxonomy (NCBI): domain Eukaryota; kingdom Viridiplantae; phylum Streptophyta; class Magnoliopsida; order Fabales; family Fabaceae; genus Trifolium; species Trifolium repens. The sequence goes on from CP125840.1 coordinate 3,773,219, forward strand.
CCAACAAAAAAAAATTTCAAAAAAAGATTTAGTTTTCCAAATATCTATACTAATATATAAAGGGGATACAAATTTTTGGGATGACTTTTTTACTATTCCAATTTTACCCTTAAAAAATAACTTCCACATAAAAATAGATTTTCAATTTTTTTTAGTAAATAATTTTTTTTTTTCTTAATAACTACGCACAACTTCCACATAAAAGTAGGTTTTCAGTTTTTTTATAGTAAAAAAAAATATTTTTTTCTTCTTAATATAAGTAACCACAACAAAAAAAGGAGGTTACGTAGTTATCAATTAACAAAGTCCAATAAAAAAGGAGATTAAGTAATTATTTATATTTGCACAATACAGAATATCGATCACACACGAAAAAAAAGAATATCGATTCCGTTTGGCGGCTAGTATATCATTAATTGGTTTTATGGAAAAAGATAATTGACAAAGGGTATAATTGACAAATCATACCAATAAAATACAAAAAAGACAATTAAATAGAAACGGTATATATGATAATAAAAGACAATTAAAAAGAAACGGTTGGAGTATATATATAATATATTATAAATATATTAATAATCCAAACTTTCACCTTAAGCGTAAAAAAAATATGTACAAAATCATGATATAAAAAAAATATGTACAAAATCATCGTTATAAATTTTCATAGTCATATTTGTACCAACAAATAGTTTCATAATATATTGTACTAAAAAGAAAAGTTTCATCGTCAAAAACTTGTATAAACCATAAAAAAAAGTTAATTATTCCACCAAATCAATAAAACTTAATTTCTTAAAGTTAAAAAGTGTTAAAATCATAAAAAAAAACTTACGGGAACATAGAAGAATTGGGTTAGTAGATGGGAACCCTATATTTTAGAGTTGGGCTTCAAAAATCCTTTCAATATACTAAAGGATGATAGTGGTAAACCCTAATGCCATTTCAATAACCCTAGAGGCTTATGTCATTGATGATGTCATGCTGCAATTGCTAGCCAAATCCTAATTGCCACATGTACCCAATAATAAAGTGACTTGTGCATGGTTATTTGATCTGCATGATTGCCACATGTCCCATTAAAACAAACACATGTCCCATTAAAACAAACAATCAAAAAGCAAAACTAGGAAAGAAAGAAGCCAGAAGCACGAGAGAAAGAGAAAGAGATATGGCCGGTGAGTGAGAGAGAGAGAGAGGGGTGGTGGTGCGCCGGAGAAGGAAGGAGGTGCTGCGAGAGGGAGGTCCGGCGGTGCTCATGGCTGCGACGGTGGGAGCAAGGTGATTGTGCGGCGGTCGAAGAGGACAATTTGGTCGGATTCGGCGACGGCGGTCGGCGATTGTTCTGGTTTTCCATCTCTTTCGTTCTTCAATTTTTTTGTACATTGGTTTTGATTTGGGAATGGTGACGTGTGGTGGGTTGTAGTGGTTTTAAGCTTCCCAAGCTCCGGTCAATTCTTTTTCCTCCTTCTTTCTCTTTGGTTTTGTTTCTGTAGCTTTTTGTGTTTTGTTTTTCTTTGATTATGGTTGTTTGTGTTTCTGATTTTGTGATGGAAGTGGTAGTATTTTGTGGTACTGCTTTGTTATGTTTTTTTTGCAGGAAAATATTTGCTCTGCATAGTTGTAAGAATTGTGAACAAGTGCATCCTCTGGTTTCTCTTCTGCTAAGGTATCATCATTCGATTCCTGCCTCATTTTGTTTTAGGTTCTTTTTCTTTTATTAGATGATTTCACCAAGTTTATTGTTTGTGAAATTTTGATTTTGAATCAATTGTTTGTATTTGTACCCTGTGATTTGTTTCTTCTGTGGTGTTTTTGTGTTTAAATTCTCTTCAATTTATTTCTCTTCAGATTATTACTTTGGATTTTGACAAAATTGAGATATTGTTTTAAATTTTTAATTAGTTTCCTTGCACCGCAGTGATGAGTTTGATTTCGGATTCGGTTCTATCGCAAGTATATGGAGTTATGAGGTATAATAGCGAATTCTCTTAAATCTCCAACTCCGTTCTTCTAATTTTGCTTCTTTAGATATGTTCTCTAACCATTCCTCAGTTAGAAATACTACACTAAGATCTTGATGGTTTTATTTTCTAAATTTGTTCAGGTTTCCAATTATATTTTGAGTTTCCTTCCAACAATTTTTATTTCAGGTTGTCAATTTTGATTTTGAGTTATTTTGATTTTGTTCTGTTGGAAACTTTAGTTCATTTTGAAAATTTATATGCCAAGTTGTTAAAATGTTGAGAGTTGTTATCCAAATATCAATTTTTGTTGGTAAACTGTTTCATTTTGGGAGTGAGTAGTTTTGTGGGGATAGAATTAGTAATTGAGATAAAAATGCATTGTTGGTGTTTGATAAAATGCCGGTGAGAAGAATTTGGTGTTTAGCATCACATGTTTTTGGTAGTTTTTTTTGTAAGTTTGATTTGTGGTATCTTTTTGATGTTAATACTCCCAATTTCTTGAATACTTGGAAGGTAATATGGAAAGGTTCTTAATATTAGTTTTTATTTACAATGATTCAACATTAACTTGATGTTAATTTGTGATGTTCATAACTAAGCCTTCTTAGCTAATAACTTTTTTTGGGTAATTCTTAGCTATTGAATTGGTTTTAAAGAATTGGACACCGATTATGTAATGATTCTTTTTATGGCTTGCTAAGAATTCCATGGAGATTGAACCTTAAAAGAGATACAAGTTGAGATTCTTAGAATGACATCACTATCATTTTTAGAGATAAGCTTTATTTCTTTCTACTTTCTTTCACTTCATTATTTATAAAAATAACGTAACTGCTTTGTTGTCAAGGTACTCTTTCTCCTTTTTCCGGTGGTGATGGGGATAGATCTTAATAAGCTGAACAATGGAAAGGTTTCTATATTATGTGAAGAAACTGTAATTATTTGAATTCAGATATATGAATTTTTGGGGATATTATTGATAGAGTTGTTTATTTGTGTTTATTTTATTTTGTTCATGAGAAATAATTTGGTTATAATTTGGATATTTTATATGATTCGTGCAATTAAATTTGTGTATGTTGTTTCTAATCTCACCATTTTTAGAAGAAATTTGTGCCTTGCTACTGTTTAAATTTATTTCTTATTCAAAATTTTACTCTCAATTGCACATCACCTTCTTTGATGAAGTAGAATTATCTATCAAAGGAAAGTCTCTCTTCCCTTATGGCCATATTGCTACTGAGGAATGAATCAGATCCACAGTGATATAAATTTGAGCTTTTTGGTAATCACTACTTAATACTCTTTTGATTTTTTTTATTGCAATGAGTTTTCAATTAATCTCATATTAATTTGATTCATGATTTTGTTTTATTTTCTATAGCTGTTGTCTTTAGGTGGATTTTGCCCCCTCACTGCATTTCTCTAATTCTTTTCTTGAATATTAAAGATAACAATGAATATGGTGAAGCAACTTTCAGATCTAACTGACGAGAAGGTGATTCACGAATTCTTTTTCTGAACAGTTTTTTATGTTGTGGGTTATGTTTAGTTTAAACTTTAAATAATGTTTTTTGAGTGGCTTTCTAAGGTTCACATTGCAATAGGTTTGAGATTTTGATTCTTTGTCATTTTTCAAATAGAGTAGTTTAAAATTCTCCAACTTTTTCCTGTTTAGGAAGTTTTGTTTTGCATACCCAATTTTATTCTTATTATTCTTTGTTTATGCTAAATATGTCTAATTTGGTTGCTTGCTCCATATTCATAACATTACTGACTCAGTTTTATTGTGCATTATATGAAACATAGCTTGGTTGCCATCAACTGGATACTTCAGACACTACTAATTGGTACTGTTAGTAAGGCTTAATTGAGAAATTAGGGTTAAAAGAGGAAGATGATTTGAAATTTTGTTGCAGGAGTGTTAAATGCAAAGTTGGGATTGTGTTGGTAAGTTAATCTAGATTGTTATTATTGTTATTATTATTATTTGCATGTGTTCATGGGATCATGGAAATCATGTTCTATCTTATTAACTTCTTATATCTATTCTCCTTCTTTGTTTGTTCTTCTTTGGAGTCAATCTTATGGGTTATGCAGGAAATTGGTTTGCTATTAGATATTGCATGGTTTACATTACAAGCCTTAATAAGATCAACAAGAGAAAATGGGTTCAAATTGTTAATGTTTGTTGATTGGCTCATTTTTGTATGAACAATGTTGGATGCAATGTTTCAACATCCTGATACCTTTCCAGGCTGAGTGAGACGCGCGCTCATTTAATGTGAAATCTTTTAAATATGGAAAACGCGTTGTCCTGTTTATGGCTCATTTATTAGAAGATTTCTGCGTGATCATTTCCAGAAGAGCTCTGCATTGCTTATGGAAACAATTGACCAAACACATAAATGACGTGTGGAATCATGCAAAGAGATTGAAGCCCAAGTTTCAAAGAAGCCCATGAAGACTCTTAGTATATAAGCTTCTTTGTAATCCTAATTTCGTGTGTGTGTGTTGTATTCTGAAAGTAGATCTTTTTGTGTTAGGGTTTGTAACGTGTGAGCCTACCTTGCGTTTCCTTTATGCAAGTCTAGGACATAGGATATTGTATCTGTGTAAGACTACTCCAAAGCTTTGAAGTACGGAGTTGGTCTGGTTTTAGAGTGTGTACTCAAATTACTATATCTCTGTCTAGTATCACTAGGTGTGTGATGGATTAGGAGGTGAGATGGGATCTCAGACTTAGGAGTTCCTGAGTTGTAGTTGCACAAGATAGTGTCTAAGTCTTAAGGTGTGAACGGGTGTGTTTAGCTTAGGATTAGAACTATCATAGTGAACTTCTCTCCTGGATTGGTATCCCCCAGACGTAGGTCGCTGTTTTGCGCCGAACTGGGTTAACAATTGAACCGTGTCATTTATTTTCTGTCAACTTTATTTATTCTAGTATTTGCGTCGTTCAGTGAATGTTCCAACATCGTATTCAACATCTCAAGTGTTGGAACATTACATAGCACATCCTATACCTGTGTGCCGGAATTTCAATTGGCATCAGAGCAGGCACCCTGCCTGTACCTGGGTGAGATCTAGGGAAAATACTTTCTGGCGCTATGGAAAGGGAAGGAGGTTTTGTCAACAGACCACCCTTGTTGGATGGAACGAACTATGATTACTGGAAGTCTCGTATGGCTGCATTTCTCAAGTCCATTGACTCCCAAGTCTGGAGGGCTATACTCTCAGGTTGGGAAGCTCCCGTTGTTATTGACAAAGATGGGAACAAAACAAATGTCCTGAAGGCAGAGCTTGAGTGGACTAAGGAAGAACAAGAGCTGTCTACCTACAACTCCAAAGCCATCAATGCCCTGTTCAATGGGGTTGATAGAAGCATGTTCAGATTGATCAAGAAATGTGTAGTTGCCAAAGAAGCCTGGGACATCTTGGAAACTGTACATGAAGGTACATCTAAGGTAAAAATGTCTAGACTTCAACTCCTTACTACAAAGTTTGAAAGTTTAAAGATGAAAGAGGATGAAAGTGTTCATGAATTCTACATGAACATTCTGGATATAGCCAACTCGTTTGACGTCCTTGGTGAGAAGATGAGTGATGCTAAGTTGGTCAGGAAGATTCTTAGGTCACTCCCTAAGAGGTTTGATATGAAAGTCACAGCTATAGAAGAGGCACATGATATCAACACCATGAAAGTTGATGAACTAATTGGCTCTCTAGAAACGTTTGAATCGGCTATAAATGAAAGAAGTGACAAAAAGAGCAAGAGTATAGCTTTTGCCTCCAACACTGATGATTGTGAGTCTACAGGTGAGATTGATGAAGATGATGGTTTCTCTGAAGCTTTGGCCATGGTTGGTAGAAAACTTAGACAAGCTTGGAAACAAAAACCAAATGGGCAGAACATCCGATTCAACATCAACACTCAACCTGACAAGTTCAAAAAAGGTAAAGGTGATGATAAGCAAGCCCCTTCAAAAGGTATACAATGTCATGAATGTGAAGGGTATGGTCACATAAGGACTGAGTGTGCTACATTCCTCAAGAAACAAAAGAAGAGTATGACTGTCACTTGGTCTGATGAAGATGATTCTGAGGAAGAAAGTGAAACAGCAAAGTGTGTGACTGCTCTTGCTGGAGTTTGTGCATCAGATGTTGAGTCTGTTGATGAAGGGCTCTCATACGATGATCTTCTTGCATCCTATAGAGACCTATATGAGAAGGACTTGGAGATCAACAAGGTGCTGCGCAGACAAAAGAAGACCATTGCTCAACTGACTGTTGAAAGAGATGAAGGATTAACAAAGATAGCAGGATTATCTGATAAAGTCGCCCAACTCAATTCTCAGCTGGAAAGTGTCATGAAGCAAGTCAGAATGATGAATGTTGGAACAGATCTTCTTGAAGAAATTCTGGATAATGTACCAAGTGGGAAGTTGAAATCTGTTGGGTACAACTATTCAAGTCTGAACCAGTATCAACAGGATCCTGAAACCAAGTTTACATCAGCTGAAGAGGTTTTTGATCCTTGTACCGGAAAGAAGATGCCGAAGCATTCTACTCAACATTGCAGAACCTACCCCGTTCCAAAATTTGCGCTTGATTCAAAACCCCATGTGCATCAAAGACCTAAAAGTCAGAGGCGATATCGAAGGTGGGTGTGTCATCATTGTGGTGAGAAAGGACACATAAGACCTTACTGCTTCAAACTGTTTGGATATCCTAAATGGTATCATCACAATACAGAGGAGCAAGTCAACACTCCTACACATCAGCCTGAGAAGGAATGGAAGCCAAAGCTTGTGAATGAGGAAACAGCGCAGATTGCTCACATTGCTCTCAAAGCCACTTCTAGAAACTGTTGGTACTTTGACAGTGGGTGTTCAAGACACATGACTGGGGAAGATGATCATTTAGATGAACTTGAACCATATGCTACTAGCTATGTGACTTTTGGAGGTGGAGCCAAGGGTGAGATTGTTGGGATTGGAAAAACTGTCAAAAGAGGGCTACCTAAACTAGAAAGGGTGCTGTTTGTGAAAGGACTAACTGCAAACCTGATCAGTATCAGCCAGCTATGTGATCAAGGTATGAAAGTAGATTTCACTGATTCTAGATGTGAAGTTAAAGATGCACAGGGAAAGGTAGTAATGACAGGGATGAGATCAAAAGACAACTGTTACCACTGGGTTGATAATGAAGATTCAAACATCTCTACATGTCTGGTTAGTAAGGAAGAGGAAGTTTGGCTGTGGCACCAGAAGTTAGGCCATCTACATCTAAGAGGGATAAAGAAAGCTATTTCAACTGGAGCAATAAGAGACCTGCCTAAGCTCAACATTGAAGAGGGCAGAATATGTGGTGAATGTCAGATCGGTAAGCAAACCAGAATGTCCCATCAGAAGTTGGAACATCAGGTAACCACAAGACCACTTGAATTACTACATATAGACCTTATGGGACCAATGCAAGTGGAAAGCATGGGGGGAAGAAGGTATGCCCTGGTAGTTGTTGATGACTTCTCCAGATTCACATGGATTGAATTCATCAGAGAAAAATCAGATAGTTTTGATATTCTCAAGCTTCTCTGCTTACAACTTCAAAGAGAGAAGAATCTGTCTATTGTAAGAATCAGAAGTGATCATGGGAGAGAATTTGAAAATGCCAAGCTCTCTGATTTCTGTGAGTCAGAGGGAATAAAACAAGAGTTTTCCTCACCAATTACCCCACAACAAAATGGAGTAGTGGAAAGGAAAAACAGGACCATCCAAGAATCTGCAAGAGCCATGCTACATGCCAAGAAACTTCCATATCATTTTTGGGCTGAGGCTATGAACACAGCATGCTATGTCCACAATAGAGTGACCATGAGAAAAGGTACTAACTGCACTATCTATGAGCTATGGAAGGATAGGAAACCAACTGTAAAGTACTTTCATGTCTTTGGAAGTAAGTGTTACATTCTGGCTGACAGAGAACAGAGAAGAAAGATGGATCCAAAGAGCGATGAAGGGATTTTTTTGGGATACTCAAGAAATAGCAGAGCCTACAGAGTGTATAACTCCAGAACCAAAACCATGATGGAATCAATAAATGTAGTAATTGATGATCTTGGTACTGATACTGAAGCAGATGTTGCAGAAGATGTTGAAGCATTCCCCCCAACAGGAACATCTGGTGAAAGTAGGACAAATGCTCAAGAAGATGAGGAAGTAAGGGAAACTCACACTGTCAACAAAGGTCCCTCAGTCAGGGTTCAGAAGAATCATCCTCAAGAACTCATCATTGGTGATCCTCAGCAAGGAATCACTACCAGAAGAACCAATGAGGTAATTAGTAATTCTTGTTTTGTATCTCTGATGGAACCAAAGAATGTCAAGGAAGCTCTTAAAGATGAATACTGGATTGAGGCAATGCAAGAAGAGCTCAACCAATTTACAAGGAGTGAGGTTTGGGATCTAGTACCTAGACCAAATGGAGTAAATGTCATTGGCACTAAGTGGGTCTACAAGAACAAAACTGATGAGAAAGGAGTAATCACTAGAAACAAGGCTAGGTTAGTTGCTCAAGGATACACTCAGGTGGAAGGTCTTGATTTTGATGAAACCTTTGCACCAGTAGCTAGGTTGGAGGCTGTCAGATTATTACTAGGAGTTGCATGTATTCTAAAGTTCAAACTGTATCAAATGGATGTCAAAAGTGCCTTTCTAAATGGGTACTTACAGGAAGAAGTTTATGTTGAGCAACCCAAAGGATTTGTGGACACCAAGTATCCTGACTATGTGTACAAACTGAAAAAGGCCTTGTATGGTCTAAAGCAAGCCCCTAGGGCTTGGTATGAGAGACTCACTCAATTTCTGGTAAATAATGGATACAGGAAGGGAGGATCAGACAAGACTTTATTTGTTAAAGAAAGTGAAGGAAATCTGATGATAGCTCAAATATATGTTGATGACATAGTGTTTGGAGGGATGTCGAATCAGATGGTTCAACATTTCATATCCCAGATGCAGTCAGAGTTTGAAATGAGCTTGGTAGGAGAATTAACTTATTTTCTAGGCCTACAGGTCAAACAAATGGAGGATACAATATTCATCTCTCAAAGCAAGTATGCTAAGAATATTGTGAAAAAGTTTGGTCTAGACTCTGCTAGTCACAAGAAGACTCCAGCACCCACACATTTAAAGTTGACAAAGGATGAGAGTGGCATATCTGTTGATCAAAGTCAGTATAGAAGTATGATAGGGAGCTTGCTCTATCTCACTGCAAGCAGACCAGACATCACTTTTGCTGTTGGTGTGTGTGCCAGATATCAAGCAGACCCAAAAGTCAGTCATTTAGCTCAAGTGAAGAGGATTCTGAAATATGTCAATGGAACCTGCAATTATGGAATCCTATATTCTCACAGTGATTGCTGTAAGCTCATTGGGTATTGTGATGCAGATTGGGCAGGAAGTGCAGATGATAGGAAAAGTACCTCAGGTGGTTGTTTCTTTCTTGGTAACAATCTAATCTCTTGGTTTAGCAAGAAACAAAATAGTGTAGCTTTGTCTACTGCAGAGGCAGAGTACATTGCAGCTGGTAGCTCATGTTCTCAAATGATGTGGATGAAACAAATGCTCCAAGAATACAATGTTGAACAGGATGTTTTAACATTGTACTGTGATAATTTGAGCGCAATTAACATCTCCAAGAACCCTATTCAGCATAGTAGAACTAAGCATATTGACATTCGTCATCACTTTATAAGGGATCTTGTTGAAGATAATGTTATTACATTGGAACATGTGGATACAGAAGAACAAATCGCAGATATATTCACAAAGGCATTAGACTTGAAGAAATTTGAGAAACTCAGGGGTATGTTGGGTATTTGCCTGCATGAGGAGTTATAGCAGTTAATGGGCTTTAGGCGTGCAACTGTCATTTTTCCCTCTTTCTTATATTTTTGCACGCAATCCAAGGAAAATCAAAATCACATCATTACCTTCCTTTTTCAACTGCTCCTCACACGTTATATACTCCACTTCTCAACTTCTCAGGTTTCTAATCCTAGTTTTTCTGTTGCCGTCATAAAACTCCCCATCTCCTTGTACTCTCTACAACGATTATCAAACATTGGTCAAATCATGTCTTCATCCACCAAAACTCCCACAAAGTCACGATCCACTACCACTGCTCACATCAAACCAACTGTCACTAATGAAGTTCCTTTGAATGTTGATCCCATCACCACTGTTCTTCCTGATGAAACTATTGAGATTACGCCTCCTAAGACGAAATCAAAGAAGAAGAAATCAAAGAAGAATAGCAAATCTGTTCAAGAATCTCAAACGACCGCTGAACCCGAAAAGAAGGAACGAAAGCTGAAAAGGGGTGAATGCCGTTTTCCTTTGAACATGGATGATCTTCTCACAAAGGATGATCCCTTTAATCTCAAGGCAAAAAGCAATGTTGAGTCATCTGAGAACACTATCAAAGATGGCGATGTTGAAGCGTCTTCTAAAGCCTCTACTGGTGCTGACACTACCAAATCTGACAAAGGTAAATTTTCTGAAACCCTAGGATCTGCTGAAAACCTAGGTTTAGATGCCTTGAATGATGCTATAGATGATATGGATGTTGATATGACTGGTGTACGAGTTGAAGAAAAAGGGGATGATACTGTTCATCAAACCCCTGAGATTCCAGAGAAAACTCAGGATGTTGGACCGGATGCTGAAACATCCTTGGATCAACAAGCCAACATCTCTGAAGGGAATACAGAAGTAGATGCTGGAAAGGATGAGACCTTGGTTAGTACTGAGAAAGAAGCTGGTAAACCATCTAGTGGCTCTGATTTGGCTAAGGGTGCTCAGGCTATGCCTGAAACCACTGTTGAACTTCATTCTGAAGATGAAGAAACCTCTGTTCATCAGGAATATGAGGTCATTAATGTTGCTGATACTGCAGATGATGGTGTTGATGAGGTCCCTATCTCTCAAGCTTTTGGAATCTCCAAGCGTTTGAGGAGTAGCAAGGGCAAGTGTGTTGCTGGGTTGCAAGAAACACCTCAACCTGTGAAGAAAACTACAGGTACAAGTGTGGGCATTGGACCCAAGAAAGGGTGGAGTAAAGTGACTCCCAAAACTTCTGCTGTGAAGACAAGGAAAAGGAAGGCCGCTGCCTCAAGTGATACAGAGTACAATGTTGAAGAAGATGTGCCAAACATCCCTGCTCCTGACACTGGTATGAAAAAGTCTGCTGTCAAGTCTACTGTGAAGAGAGCTCCTACAGCTGTGAAATCTGTGCCAACTGACAAGATTTCCTTCCACTATCCTGAGTACTCGTACAGGTGGAAATACATTTATCACAGAAGACTGGCCTTGGAAAGAGAACTAGGAGAGGAAGCTCAGAAAGTTGTGGAGGTTGTGGATTTAATTAGAGAAGCTGGTCTTATGAAAACCATTTCTAAGCTGGGTCCTTGTTATGAGCAAATTGTCAAAGAGTTTCTGGTCAATATTCCTGAAGACTGTGATGATCCTGCTTCTGATGATTTTCAGACCGTGTTTGTTAGAGGTGAAGCCATCAAATTTTCTCCTAAAATCATTAACAACTATCTGGGTATTGTGGAGGAAGAGTGTCAACCATTGCAGGTGACTGATGCACAGGTTTGCAAAGTGATAACTGCAAACCAAATCAAGGTCTGGCCAAAGAAAGGTAAGATTCCTTCTGCCAAGCTATCTGTGAAGTATGCTATGTTGAATAGGATAGCTGCCACCAACTGGGTCCCTACCACCCACTCCTCTGATGTAGCTACTGAATTAGGAAGGTTGATTTTTGCTGTTGGTACTCACAAAAGGATCAATATGGGTAAATTCATTTTTGATCAAACCATTAAACATGCCAAGTCTACAGCTGTCAAACTCCCAATTGCTTTCCCCACTCTGTTGTGTGATCTGATTCTTGAACAACAGCCTGCTCTCAAGACTGTTGATGATGTGGCTAAGCCTAGAGAGGCCCCCTTGTCCTTCCACTTCAAGCTGTTTGCCAAGCATCATGCTCCAGACATTGTTGGAACATCTGGTACTCAAGCTCCAGAAGTCACTATGTCCAGGAAAGATATTGTTGTTGCTCTGAAAGACACCTGTGTCATGCTGGATGAGAAGAAAGCCTTGTTTGAAAAGATGATAGCTGCTCTTGAGAATGAAGAAGAGGCTGCAGAATCTGGAGATGAGGAAGAGAGTGCTGAAGACAACCCTGAGTCTGAGGCTGCAGAATCTGGAGATGAGGAAGAAACTGACAGTGACCCTGACAATTGATCATCTTCCTATCTGTGTTTTTTATTTGCTTTGTTAATTCTGCTCCTGTGTTGGACAAATTTTTTTTGCTGGTCTGTAATATTGGGCTCAGCCCTGACTACTTGTGTGGATCTATGCTTTATTTCCTGATAATATTATGCCTTTATTTGGCAAAATTTCGTGGCAAAAAAGGGGGAGTAATGACTGATTTCATCAATGTATTTGGTGTGTATGTTTGAGGGGGAGTGATGTTCTTGCAGGTGATCTTTGATTGAGGGGGAGTGTGCTCATGGTGTTATCCCTCAATGTGATACATCTTTGATTGAGGGGGAGTGTGCTCATGGTGTTATCCCTCAATGTGATACATCTTTGATTGAGGGGGAGTGTGCTCATGTTGTTATCCCTCAATGTGATACATGTTGAAACATTCTTGCATGTGATTTAGAACCTTATGGCAAATTCTGTGTGCTTCTGCTGTGTGTTTTGCCTCTGATGTTCATCTTAAGTAATAACTGTAGTGTATGAATGCTCCCTTGATTTGTGTGTCTGTGTTAATCAGGAGATTCATGCCATCTGTGCTATAGATGATTGTCTACCAGGTTCTAGAGTGTTTTAGCCAAAAATTTCGCCAAAGGGGGAGATTGTTAATGTTTGTTGATTGGCTCATTTTTGTATGAACAATGTTGGATGCAATGTTTCAACATCCTGATACCTTTCCAGGCTGAGTGAGACGCGCGCTCATTTAATGTGAAATCTTTTAAATATGGAAAACGCGTTGTCCTGTTTATGGCTCATTTATTAGAAGATTTCTGCGTGATCATTTCCAGAAGAGCTCTGCATTGCTTATGGAAACAATTGACCAAACACATAAATGACGTGTGGAATCATGCAAAGAGATTGAAGCCCAAGTTTCAAAGAAGCCCATGAAGACTCTTAGTATATAAGCTTCTTTGTAATCCTAATTTCGTGTGTGTGTGTTGTATTCTGAAAGTAGATCTTTTTGTGTTAGGGTTTGTAACGTGTGAGCCTACCTTGCGTTTCCTTTATGCAAGTCTAGGACATAGGATATTGTATCTGTGTAAGACTACTCCAAAGCTTTGAAGTACGGAGTTGGTCTGGTTTTAGAGTGTGTACTCAAATTACTATATCTCTGTCTAGTATCACTAGGTGTGTGATGGATTAGGAGGTGAGATGGGATCTCAGACTTAGGAGTTCCTGAGTTGTAGTTGCACAAGATAGTGTCTAAGTCTTAAGGTGTGAACGGGTGTGTTTAGCTTAGGATTAGAACTATCATAGTGAACTTCTCTCCTGGATTGGTATCCCCCAGACGTAGGTCGCTGTTTTGCGCCGAACTGGGTTAACAATTGAACCGTGTCATTTATTTTCTGTCAACTTTATTTATTCTAGTATTTGCGTCGTTCAGTGAATGTTCCAACATCGTATTCAACATCTCAAGTGTTGGAACATTACATAGCACATCCTATACCTGTGTGCCGGAATTTCACAAATAGTAGACAAATTAAAAATGATAATTTGGGGTTTCCTTTTTAGTTTTCGGTTTTGTTGTTAATTTTATGCATGTGTTCATGGGATCATGGAAATCATGTTCTATCTTATTGACTTCTTATATCCATTCTCCTTCTTTGTTTGTTCTTCTTTGGAGTCAATCTTATGGGTTATGCAGGAAATTAGTTTGTTATTAGATATTGCATGGTTTACATTACAAGCCTTAATAAGATCACCAAGAGAAAATGGGCTCAAATAGTAGACAAATTAAAAAGGACTTTCAGACATATCACATGTCTAAAGTCTCAACTGCTATATGATATCTTTAATTGCTAATTTGATTTTTATACACCAACTTTGCAAAAATAAAAAGTGATATATGAAATTTTCATTACTCATATAGTGTTAGTACAATCATGTGCATTGATTAAATTTTCTATACCAAGTTTGGTTTAGCTAGCATTTGTTAATGTTTAGTGTGTTTGAATAGTATTGGTTCAAATGGAAAATTGGCATGAGGTTTTTGTTAATATGATATGATAGGTGCTGGTGTGGCTATAATGATTGGGGCTGGTATAGCTTTTGGTAAAGCATATGGTCTATGCTTTTGCATAATATACTTTTGGGTTGTTAGTCTTTATTCAAGACAATTAATCAATATCTTGAAGTGCTTTTGTTGTGTGCTTTGAATTGTATGTTTTTTAAAGATCTTTAATTGAAACTATGCATTTCTTCGATTGGTGAGAAGGTCGAGCAAGAGGAATTTTTCTTAAGGTTGGCAAATACACTTAGCGCGTCGAGGCTGATCTTCCAATTTACCTTGCCGTTGTCCTTGAATATTTTGCCGTTGGGTGATTTTTGCTCAACGTTCTTATTGTGTGCAAGTCCTTTGCTTTTGAAGATTGTTATATTTATCTTTTTGACCTTTTTCTTATTTTGTTAACAATCTCAATGGCCAAAAGAGTTTCTTAATTTAAGGGATTGTGAATTCTTCCGCTTCATGCATAATCACTCCACATGCCTTTCACAGAGTACATATTTGATTAATGTGCAGGTCAAATAGCCTATGAACTAGCATCTTCATCAAATGAATCTTATTTATCCTAAAGTCTTCTTGATGGGTTAAGAGGTAGGTCATCAAATTATCTATATCATATAATAACTTACAATGAAATATTTTGCAATGAGTTAAATCGAATGATGCGATCCAACTTAAAATCTTAATGTGATCACTTATTTTAATTTCATAACTTGAAAACATTTTAAACTCGCTGTGCTTACTTTGCCTAAAGGATAGATAGGACTCGCAAGACATTCTTTGCGGGTTAATGATGATTACAATATGGTGACATTATTAGGTACCATATTTTCGTGGTGGTCATTTTGCTTAATGTCTTTGATCTGCATTGTGATTTACTAATCTTTTGATGTGCACAAGCACAAATGTGATTTATGTTGGGTCAAATCCATGTGGTTGTTTTGCTAGAGATAATGTTCTAAATTTGATTTATGTGTTAATTTTGCAGGATTGTGTTAATGACAAAAGTGTGCCATTTATAATACCAAGTTTCATTCAATAATAAGCTTCAATGGAAGAGATTGGGCAAGACAAAAAAAAAAAAAAAAACTCACATGAGGCATATGTATTTAGTTAAATGCAGTTAATGTTTCTTTTGATCTATTTCACTATGATTATGATAATTTGGATGATCACATGTTTTACTTTTTTTGATTCCCAAATATGTTTCAATTTGTATGTCCTCACTTGAATCATTATATTTTGTTTGTCCCATGGTTTTATTATCCTTTTCTAATGTTATCTTGATTTGAATAATTTTGGTTTTATTTGTGATTAAACCTCTTTCTTCAAGCAATAACCATGATTGACAATGACCATGATTGATATATCTATGGTATTTCATCAAACCCGTGCAACGCACGGGTCGGCGTCTAGTAGGGTATAATTGAAAATTAGAGTAAAGATGCAGTGTAGGAATTTATCTTGGTGGTGATTATCGCTGAACTTGATAGGGAGAACCATAGTTCGATACCCTGCAACTGCAATCGGGAAGGGTCTGAAACCACTTGATGTCATAACCACTCCCGAAATAGATTCAACTCGTTTTGAAAGCAAAAAAGAAAATATTCTAAATCAAATTTAGCGTATTTTGAATCTACTAGTTAATCAATTCATTAAAAATATCAATAAAAAAAGAAAAAGAAAGAAACCATGAATTGCTTTAAAAAAGAAAGAAAACCACGAAAAAATCATCAATGTCAATGACAACTATAATTCGGTAAATACAATAATCAAATCCGACAAATTATATTAAACTCAGGTGAAACTCTTAGAACATAAGACTAAAAGCACAATTAACAAGGTCCTTGAACCGGATACCGAGTTTAAAAAAAAAAGAAAAAAAAAAAGAAAACAAACGGCATCTTCGATTCACTTATTTGTGGGCAGTTGAAACCTACAGTAAGGACAAGAATTGGTCCTCTCTAACCAATCAAGAATGCATTCCCTATGAAGCATGTGCAAACATGGCATACGAATACCAATGGTATAATTTTCATAACAAATATCACATTTTTTCTCTGTTTCACCAATCACCGTCTCCAATTCCTCAATAGATGACTTTAACGCATGAACCAACACATCATCTTCGTCAGATTCATCACTTTCACTAATTTCACTAATTTCATCACTCTGTCCATTAATTTCACTAGTTTCACCACTTTCATCGTCTTCATGTAACCAAAAAAAACTTACATCGTCTTCTTCATCACTTTCACTACTTTCACCACTTTCATCATCATTGCTTTCATCTTCTTCCCGGGTTCTTTTAACTTCAATATCGACTTGAATAGAAAGTACCTTTAAATTCTTATGAGTCTTATTAACCATATCACGAGCACATTCCAAGACTTTTGCCACTACAATATTAAAAGCATCACGAGGAACATCCATTTGAGAGAGCCATGATACAATAGTAGTTTCTTGCATAATTTTATCCATCGAGACATTTGAAAAGGTGTGACGCGTTATCCCACCAGAAGTGTGACACTTTCTTTCACCACACAAAGTAGAAGAATTTATGCACCCAAACTCTACATTGAAATATTTATCATGGCCATGGGGGCATGATGAAATATTTTCTGTGTCAAAATTGTTGGACTTATTGTCTGGGTATGCATGGCAATCATATTCTTCCATGATGAATGAATTGGGAAAAACAATAAGAGGTTACGTAGAATTAGAAACAAATAAATACTATTAAGAAGGAACAATAACACTATTTTTTTTTTTTTTTGACAAAATAACACTATTATGATTTTTTCTGTTTTTAAATTGAAATAATTAAGGAGTAAATCTTGCTAAACGGTTCATATCGGATATCTAGAGATTTTGTTTCTATTTTTTCTTATAGAAGATTTTTTTTTTTTTTTTTTTGGTACAATCTGAATTTTTTCATCTACTAATATCTTAATTAAGAGATTAATTTTATTTATATTGTTGGGGACCCTGGTTCAATATCTTAATTAAGAGATTAATTGTTATGTACCGTGTAAAATATTTTTACACATGCATCCAATTAAATCACTCCCACTTTTGTACCAAAAAAACTCAAATTGTACCAAAAAAAAATCACTGCCACTTTAATTTTATCAAAATCAAATCACTGTCACTTTAATAAGTTTGTTTCTAAAATATCTCAACAAATGTCTATATGTCGTGATTTGATTGGATGAATGTGCAAAATAGTGTTACATCATCGGTGCACCCAAGTTAAATCCATATCTTAAATACAAAACAAACATATCCACTTACAATATATTAAAAGGAACTAATAGTAAAATACCAAATTTGTCCAATCAAGATTAATAATATTTCAGAGTTTATGCCCTTAAATGTAATTTTAACTTTAAACTTTAAACTTAAAAAAAAGATACAAAACAAAAATAGGAAGAAAAAAAAATAAGCATAAAAAATCTTTCCATAAAAATAGCATCGGAAACTACCTCCAAAAAAAGATATTAATCAAATATATTTAACAAAAAAAATTAATTTTAAAAAAATTTACGCATAAAAATAGAAACAAAAATCAATATAAAAGATACACCTACAAAATAGTGCAATTTTTTTTAATGAAAAAATAGTAACTTTTTTTTTGAATGATAACTCAATCTAACTTATAACAACTTATATATAAAAAATAAAAATAGAAGAACCTAATAAAAGAAGATACTTAATTATGAGCTTAAAAATAAAAAAACATAAAAATAGAAATAAAAACACAATAAACCCATTTGGATTGACTTATTATAAGTTTTATAATGTAGTTTATGAAAAAAGTTTATAAAGATAAAATTTTTGTTAGTGAAAACTTATGAATTAACATGCATAAAAAAAACTTATGAATTTACATGGGACAATTGCTTTAATAATTTTTTTTAATCATACACGGGACAAACTAATTTCATCGGCAAAAAAATAAATTAATTTATACGCACAATCGGTGTAAATTATACGTGCGTCCAATAATATATATTGACACATTATATATTATACCTATAAACACATGAATGTAGTAATGATACATGTTTAAACTAATTTTACACCGACATTGTATAGAAATTAAACTAAAAAAAGTTCAACATTTAATGAACAATATTAGTTAATTATAGATTAAACTTAGGTATCAACTATAAACTTCAGTTGCAATATTAATCAAACAAAAATACTACCTTCAAAAGCAGAGCAGCCTACACCCAAACAGTAGTAACTAGTAACTTACTAAATCTAAGAATTTCAGAAATCTGTATATTGCAACTATGCCTTTGATCTGAATATTTTAATTACACTGTTTTTTTTTTGAAGCAATATTAATTACAGTGTTTGATTAAAGGCATTATGCACCTAACATATAAAAAAGAGAGTAATAAAAACAAACACACACAAATAGAAATAGTAAAATAGCACAGTTGTTTTATTGGATTGTAAAATGATATGTACACTGACTAATTAAGAAGCAGCAATATATAATCAGCTACAATTTCTGAAAAATCACAGTTTTATTACATAATAATGTCACTGCTTATTCACTCATAGGCAATTGAAACCTACACAAAGGGCAACAATGACCTATCACCAACCAATCTTGAATGCAATTCATATGAAACATGTGGGAACATGGAAGTGGAACACCAACGTTAACATCTTCAAAACAAATGGTACATTTTGTTATTTCTTCTGCTTTTACCATCTTCAATTCTTCAAGACACGATTTAGCCGCGGGAATAAACCTAGTATGTTCTTCTTCAATCATCATTAGGTCTTCATCCTCTTCCAAATCATAATCACCTTCATCACTTTCAATTTCAATAACATCAGGAATCAACCCATTATCTTCTTCATCTTCACAATCAACAACTTCAATAGTCCTTGTAACAGAAAACTCGACTCGAATAGTAAAAAACTTTCTGTTCTTATAAGTCTCATCATGAACTATATCAGCAGCACACATGATTTCTTCTTGCACCAATGTAAAAGCATCTTGAGGAATGTTTATTTGAGAAAACCAAGACACAAAAGTATTTTCATCCATTATCCTATCCATTGAGACGTTACGAAGAGTGTGACGTTGAATGTCTCCAAAAGAAGATTGAAGCATTGTATGATCAGTTGGGACAAACATGGTTTTGTAATCAAATTGAATGTTGAAATACTTGTAATTGGCATCACATGAAATAGTTTGTGGGTTGGAATCTGAGAAACATAGCCATGCCTTACAATAGTAATCATCCATGGGAGGAATTTAGAATCAAGAGAGTAGCAACTAGGGTACAAGATTCACAAAGGAGAGAATGTAATGTTATCCTATCCTATCATATAACTTATATATATAAATCAATTGTGGCGGTAACTTGGAGATGAAGAAATATTTTATTTTTTGTTTAAGAATTATAGATAAATATTCATCTATGTATTTACTAAAATCATGGAGATGTTTTAGATTGATATCTTAAACCGTATCCTATCATATATATCCACAATCTTAGATTTTATTTTTTGTATTAGATTTTATTTTTTACTGAGAAAAAGTATCTTTTGTGAGTTTTTATTTATGACAATTAATTATTTGGAGATCAAGTAACTTGGAGATCAAGTAATTATTTTTTTGGTATTAGATTTTAGATTTTTTTGTCAGGTATTAGATTTTAGATTGATTCGCTTAAACCGTATCCTATCATATCTCTTAGATTTTTTTTATATTAGATTTTTGGCTAATCTACAAAATTTTACAAACTTACGATTTTAATCGATCCCTTAATTGTTGAAATATCACTTATAGCCCTCTACCTTTTTGTTTATTTATTTATTTATTTATTTATTATTAATTATTAGCTGACAAAAGAAGCTGACATGACAGTTGAATCACTTGTCACATCAGTGTTGACTTGGTCAAAATTGGCTTTTTACAAAATGAGGTAAAATTAAAGAGTCAAACTTGCTATTTTGAAAATTAGGGATAGAAGTCGTAATATGACATAGCCTTTTTTTTTTTTTATTTATTTACTAAAAAAAGTATCATTTGTGGGTTTTTTTTTACTTGCAACTTATAAGTTATAATATAAAATTATCAACTATAATAATTTTTTAACTTTTGAAAACAGATTGTTTTTTATAATACCAAGCTTTTAGTTTCTTTTTACAAAAGAGTAATTTATTTATTTTGTTATAGTTCGCATGTCAACCTGGTTAACTCGTGGACCAACACGAGTTGAAGTTGGACCAACATATCACACCTCACTATCATTTGTGGACGAGATCAGTCTGGTCCGTTTAACATTGAGTTTCTTGTAGAAAGGTTAAACGTGCTTTAAGGATATTTTGGTAAAATTGTAGGGCGTGCAAGAAAAAATGTAAATGTAGCAAAATGACTTGTCTAAACGAGATGGGTTAACATGTATAATTGGCTCCAACCAAACTCCAGTGTTTTTTTTTATTTTGTTTAGCTCCAGTGTATTGGAGTGTTCACAAACAAACACCAAAAAACTAATTTTGAGAAGCAAACTATATAATTCAAAATTTTATAAAATAAAAGGGTTAAATAATTTTGAGAAATTAAGTTGAGAAGCAAACTATATAATTCAAAATTTTAATAAAATAAAAGGGTTAAATAATTTTGAGAAATTAAGTTGATAAGCAAACTATATTTTGTATATAAATATATCCAGTTACGATATTTATGACCAAAGATAGGACTTAAATTTTAGGACAGAGGAAGTAAAAAGTTGAAAATGATAATGGTGCAAAACTCCAAGTTGTAACCTTATGTAAAACATCTGAAATCTAATGATTCTATTATATAATAATTTTGTTGTTTGAAAATATTCAGTCATAATAATTTGTATGATTATACAGGTGGAGGTGGCAAGTCTAGCAAAAGCCAGAAGCCAACACAATTTTCAGAATCTAACTCATCTTGGATTGCAAGGAAATGCAAACCTCCAGAAGCTTTCTTAGCTGCTTCCCAAGCATCGGCTTCTTTAGTTGTGGTAGGACTTTTCTTATAGGTCGCGTATACATACCGAGTCGAAATTCCAACTGAGAGTGTCAGGTTACCGCGAGCAGTGTCTGCTTCAATAGCACAGAGCTCCAATCCATTCATAAAAGCTGTGGCAGTAAAGTGTCATAAGTTATTTTCATCAGTTATATAAAACACTTCCAAAAGTGTATATGTCATACGACAAACCAAAATAAGCTGTAAATAAGCTCGTCTGAATACACACAAAGTACGCAAAAGCTTTTCAGCATGAAGATAACTTAAAACCTACAATTACAATGCTCGGAAAGAAACCAAGTGTATATGAAAAATGAAGTTCAAAGAAAATATGTAACGAAGTTCTTTACCTGATAATATTTTAGCACGAGAAGATGCAACAGCCAGTCCTGGGATCAACGTCTTGTCGTCGATTTCAATACCCAATAAGTCAAGATCTAGCCCAGAACCATAGCCAAATCTTTCCTCTGAGGCCGAGGCCTCCTCTCGAACAGCTTTAAAATAGGTTAATAAAAGTAAGACATTTTTTTTGACAAAATAAAAGTAAGACATTTATATCTTAGGAAAACAATTTAAAGTATTAACAAATAAGGAACATAGCTTTCAATTATAATCTATGTAATGTAGTTATCAATCTATACTTTAAACTAGTATAAGCAAAGTAAATGATCAATGAAAATTGAAAAAACATGAGCATGAGACCCTCTATACATGGAGGATGTGTCTATACCATAAAAACATGTGACGGCTGCCTATGTTATACATGAAAAACCATGTCCTGCAATTGTGAAACAAATGACATAAAGGCCGATAAATCTATACCTGAGTAAGGTAACTGAACAAATGCCCATCTTTCACCAAAAAGATCTTCTGGAAGTTTCGTGGGAAAGGGATTGTCTAATGGCAAAAGAGGCTTAGATCCCTTTTGAAATCCAGGATGTTTTGTATATACAGTTTCGTAGCGTTCCTCTAGCCATAAAAGTAATGACAAGCACTGAAAAGGATCAAATGAAGCGCATAAAATATACACCGGTACGTGCACCTCTGAAAAGGAAATAGAATCGCCAAATGAAATACAGTCACCAAAAGATTCTCAATTTTTTATCTTTTACTTTTGCGCAACAAATGTCTCTTGAAACATGTTAAAGCTGATGCATATTCTTAGGGAGGTACTTTTTCCACCCCTCACAATACTGAAAAATCACACATCTATCCGGAAGTGTACTTTTGGACGATATATTTTGGCTGGAAGTTTACTTCCATACACCACAAATTTACAATTTTTTCAAATGTATACATCTGAAGTCATATTTGGAGTAGAGAAAATTCCTCCCATATTCTTATTACTTCATAGGTAAATTTGAAGTAATAGACAGTGTTTGAAATTGTGCTTCCTTTATTTCTAGCACACTACTATCAATTTTCCAAAGCCTGTTAACCCCAAAACAACAATTGTTGTTGACTCAACAGGTGATAGGCCTTTTTCCAACGTCAAATGGAAATAAGCCTACAAGTATTGACTATTTTCCATTGTTCCCCCTTGCCATTGTTGACCAATTTTATACTGATATCCAATAAAAATCTACTATTTTGTCGCATCACCCACTTTTGTAACTGCATTTTTAATTTTATGGTATGACATGAAAACATGGAGGCTTCTCATTGGATGTCAGTGTAAAATCGATTTACATGGCCATTAAACTCATTGAATATTTATAAAATCCTTCCCTTTCATAAGTTAATTACAGGTAATTCAGACATTCCACACAAATCAATACATATGGAACCTATTTTTTGAACCTTTGTCTAATGGACAAGTTAAGTTTTTTTGTCCAAGTTTTGTCGGCCACATTACAAGACCACTTAGGTATATTATTTCCAAGTAGTGTCTCAGACTATCAATCATTCAGCAAACTAACTTATTTCTATCAGCAAGGGTACCTATATAGTTTTCTGTTGAGCAATGAAATTTCACATCCACATCAAAATCTAAATCGTACTCACCCGTTTACTAGGAAGAGCTCTTATGCCAAGCTCCTTACATGCTTTTGTAATAATTGTCTGCATCTGTGACCTACAAAGCAATAACAATACACTTCACCAAAATTCCTTACTCCAACATGAACACTGAATAAAGCAATGTCTTAAGGTAGCATTTGGTATATAGGCTATAACATGATACAATAGAAGATATAACTTATGGAAATAAGTGCTTATGGTATATAGGCTATGACAAGTGATTATAGCACAAGCACTTGTCATAATAAGTGCTTATGCATAAGCTTACATACCCTATATTGGAGAACTTATGATAATAAGTTAAAAAAGACTTATGAAAATTGTCGTAAGTTGTTTTCATAAGTTCTCTCAAACAGTCTCACAAAACTTTTACCAGTTGATAAGCTCAAATAAGTTTACACATAAGCACTTAAAAGATAAACACTTATGCTATATAAGCGCTTAATTAAACTGTTTATCCAAATATGGCCTATGTGCTAACAGAAAGAATAGTAACACTAACTGCTAGTATGCAAGTAAAAGAAACAATAACTACTAAAACTGTCATAACTGAACAAACTGAATCATATCATATAGTTGAACCAATTTACCTAAAGAAGCGAATGTTTCTAGGCACAGGTATATCCAACTCATCACAAATACCAACAATAGAATCCTTAAGAGTAATACTATTAATAACATTATTTGGAAAATATTTAGTATATTGAAGTGAAAGAGATTTATCACAAACAACAAGCTCCCAAAGTTTCTTTCCTCTAGCATCTAGAATGGGTCTAGAACAAAAATCCAATTCCCAGCTTAATAAGTTATCAGGATCAGTTTCTGGATCAAGAAAGCATGTTTCAGCAGTTGGGTCTTCTTGTTCTTCTTCTTCTTCAAATTCTTTCTCGGTTGTTGTTGTAACTGAGGTATCTGAGACAGAACATGTTTGAAATTTAAGGATGTGTTTTTTGTTGGAGGAAGTGAAAAATGGGAACTTGATTATGGGTTTTGAAGAGGAGAGTTTGGTGAGTATTGGGTTGGTGTAGTTGAAAGATGGGGTTTTGATTCTTGTGGAATTGAAGCTTAGAGTAGCCATGGTTATGGCTATGCTCTGTGTAACTGATTTGTCTGTGTGGGTGAGGTAGTTATCTACTGCCACATGTTTTTCTTTCTCTCGGGTCAAACCGTAACCCGGTCCATTCCATACTTTCCATTGGGTCGGGTTGTATAGTCCATCAGACATTTCCTAACTGTTACAACGTCCTGCTGTAACAACAGGAAATCCGTTTCCGGAGAAGAGCAAAAACTTATGTGAGCTTATCTATTAACATAAGTCGTTATATTAGTGTTTGAGTAAATTAATAAAAAGTGTTTATCACAATTTCATTAGTTGCTTATATCATATTTTGATAAGCTCTCCCTATTTAGATTATAGCATAGCTTATATACAATTGACAATATTGCTCGTTCTTTTATTATTATTATTATCTATGATGGAGTCAATGGTTATTGAATCTAAAACTTCATGCATTATATCTAAGGCTATGTATGAATTGATGTAATGAGATGAAATTGAATGAAATATATTATATGTAATACGCGAGGACGATTTATAATCTCTCTCCTCTAGAATACTTGCTTCTCATGCATTCTGCTCTCTGGTGCATTTGACATTTAATACAATTATGATTTATTTATTTTTATTTCAAAAATATCTTTATATTATACACTTGAGACTTATTTTATATGCCCTATTTAATGTTCACAAAACTATTAGAGAGATTGCATTCAATGCATTTATTATTCAATGCACTTATTAAGAAACAAATAATTCAAATTCAATTATAAGAAATAGGAAGTAATATTCCACTAATATACCATAAAATATTATTCATGAATTAGTAAAAAGATAAATACTTCTTTATTCTTTTATTAAAAAAACAAGTTTTACTATTTAATTTTATTTTGATATTACAAAATTATTCTATTTAGTTTTTCGAAAAAAATTCATGATTTTTTAATTCTTTTTTAGTGATTTGTTTATTTTGAATTTTAACCATTTGGAAATTAGAGAATAAATAGTGATATCAACTATGATAAACAAAAGTTTTAATTGATTATATATATATATATATTCACACAGATAAGGAAAATAATTATTTTTCTTCACCAATTATTTATTTTTATAAATACATAATTTTTTTTTAATATACGCTTTTTTAAAAGTTCTATATACTTATTGTTTGACATACATAAACACAATACTTTTTTTAGACAGAATATGAAATGCTATATTTTTTTGACAAAGAATTTGAAATGATGCTTAAACTATCCATGGAATAATTGATTTTAAAATGATTTGTATTACTCTTTTAATTATTAATTAGTAATTTTTTTTGACAAAAGTAATTAATAAGTATTAGTAATTAGTAATATGGATATTCTTTTTGACCAATAATAATTTCCTTTTATAGCAACAATGTTTAAGACAATTTAAGAAAGAAAATATTTTTAATAAAAATGCGTGCTTGATTACATCACCGTAAACATTAAATGAAGATTCTTTTTGTTCCAATTACAAGCTTAAATTAATGGAATAATTTATATTTTATACGGTTAGTTGCTTTCTTTTGCTATAAATATTACTTTTGAGTCTTAGGATTTTCACACCATTACAAAATTCTGAAATTCTTCTCAAAATTTCTCTTTTCCTTTATTGAAACAATTTTCTTATTTTCACTTTTTTCTTTTCGTGACTCCGATTCCAAAAGCTGATTCAATTTATGTCAATATATTTCTATCAAATATGATATTGTGGATTTAGTCATTTTTTACATTTCATTTTCTTACATAGAAGCTAGAATGTTTATTGATGAAGGTGTGCAGAATGAATATATGACATGAACGATGTTGAGACAAAGATAACCAATTGAATCCATTTATGATGGATTAATGTTACATTATTTGTATTTTTTTTTAATATTGATATGTATTACTTAGGTTTCACGTTATTTTTAATTCACTAATTACGAAACATGTGTAATAGATCAATGTTGTTTCTCTGTTTTTTTTTTTTATGGTAAATGTTTCTCTTATTTATTTGTAGAAGAACTAATGTAAATTTGTTACATTTTTTTAATAGCAATATTTATTATAAGAAAGACATCCTTTTACAAGATGAAATCCATAAGGGTGCCAAGGAAATATCACATCATCACTCGCGCCTAAACATACAAATCGCACAATATTGTTTTCTCTACGTTCATTTCTAATTCTGTTATCGTCTTTTATATTATTCTTCTAGCATTTACCTCTATTCATTGAAACCACATAAACTCCTCACACAAACCAACTTCATTTGATTTATTTTTTCTGCTAGGTGTTCAACTTAATAAGAAGTCAATATGAAATCGGAGTCTTTCATTTTTCATGTTTTACAAGAGTGTTTTAAAATATTCGGTTGTTGTATTTGACTAACCTTTGTTGAAAATTGAACATGAAAATAATTAAAAAAAAAACTAATATTTATGAAAAGCAATACATGTTTTTTAGTTTTTTTTCATAATTAAAATTGACATGCATGTGTGATCATTACATATAATGAATTGCAAAAATTAAAATTAAAACCAAAATAAAATCTTCATGTTAATTTAATAATACATTTAAATTTGAAATTGTTACATGTTGATCATATTGGCCACTTGAATATCACAAGCAGCTTAACACATGAAATCATGATATAATCGAACGCCATTCAATGATTACACCACTTGCACCCCAAATACAATTGAACATTGAATAGAAACTTTATTACACAATATATTTGGTAACAATTATCATAAATCAACAATCTATACATATACATTAACTTTTATAGCTGTTGAGAAAAGTTCTAATAATTCTATTAATTAAATATTCATAATAAACCAATTGTTAGTTGGCACAGTGGTGATTGACGGTGGTAATTTCTAATTTTATTATTGATACAAAAGCTAATTAATAGTAATAATGAATCACATATCTTAATTAAAAATTTAAAGATATATACCATATATGACAAGTAATATATTATTTTTGAAAAGAATATACACCCCGCACTTTATTGGTGCAAAATTATAAATGATTTTATGATCATATATGTATATATCTTTAATCTATATATGAGATGACCCTCCCCTTTTTAATTTTCAAGGATTTACTCATATTCTACCCATGACTCAATGACTCAATTTCATATTTTAATGACATTTTATATTTTACTGTTATTGTTTCTCAAGTTCAATGCAAAGGGTTCACCGATATTATTTTCAAATACTTCAAGCCTGATGAGGAATTCATTTTTGGTCTAGCGTTGTTTCTTTATGTTAGTATATGTGTGTAAATTATTTGTGGTATTATTATGTGGTTGATTGATGTCATTAGATTTATCCTGTGTGAAGTTGTTTTTCCTATTGAAGTATATAATAAGTGATAATATATGAGAACTACATATTGGAATGCATCTGCATATATTATTATTTATTTATAATAAAATGACCATGTCTCACTTTCTTTTTTGATGAATAAGGCTCATGTCTCACTTCTATTGAATAATATATTAGATTTTAATCACTTGGTTTGAGAAAACAATAAACACTCAAATACAAAGTTAGTATTTTAGAGAATTCATGATTTTCGATTATGTCAAAAAATTGTTCAGTTACAGATGGCAAATAAAATTTTTTGCATGTAACTTTTTAATAAAAAACTTTCATTTGTTCATATTTTTGAAATATGATGTGATGTCAATTATTTTGAAGCGTGATTTTATTAAAATGAAATTAATAATTTCAAAAAGATTTTATATGATAATAAGGATCAAACGATAGGAAGATGGAATTATGTGCAAAACAAAGGAAAATTAAATTAAAAGAATTAAATAAGACCATTGATACATGAATTATTTAGTGGTACATATTATAAACACTAAATACAACAAAATTGATGTTGATGCTTTTTTTATGGTATTGACCTTCTCATGATTTTTGTTTTGAAATTATAGCTACCAAAACCATAGTACAATTAACATCATAATAATAATAATAATAATAATAATAATAATAATAATAATAATAATTATTTGAGCATTAATTATAAATTCACTATAATACTTATTTATTTGTAGGTGAAGTCTCAAACTCACGGTTATTATTTGAATTGTGTTAAGTTATTTTTATAATTAAACTTGATTTAAATGTATATTTGATCTTTATATTTGCATCAATATAAAATTTCCGTTCTCCGTTTTAAAACTGATATTTTGATCCCAAATTAAATTTTGTTTGGAATTTTGAATTATTGTTTATTTAAACATATTTTAATTTGTATACAAATTAAAAATTGGTATTTCTAAAGAAAACTTTATTCAGTGACTTATTAAGCATTTTTTTATTTGATAGTTATAAAAAATTTAATATTAAAATATTTATTTTTGTAGTCTCATTTTTATCCGTGCTTGGCACGGGTCCGGACACTAGTTTAGATGTAATAGAGTAATGTTCAATGGTTTGAATTTGACAAATAATAATGAAATGAGATAGGATGAAATGAATTTCATCTCATACCACCACTTACCTTCAATTTTATTTCCCTCCAATTTGGGAGGTAAGTGACGAAATGTAAAATTTGTTTCTCTCCTTTCAAAAATATTCAAACAATAGAATATATGATTTGCTCCATTTCACTACACTTTATTTTGCTATGCTCCATCCAATATATTCCATCAATTCAAACATAAATTCAACCACTAGGTCAAACTTAGTGACCTCAATATTGCTCCATTATAAATGTACACTTTTAGATGAGATTTGTTTAAATTTACTTCGAACGGTTCAAATCACAAATACTTTGATGTGTTTAAGTTCGAAAACACATAATTTCCAGGCGGTTAATGAACCAAGTTCATGTAAATATATATGAATTGAATTAACACAAACATTTATCATAATAAGCAATTATACATAAATTTGTTAAAAAAAATAAAATAAAATAGTTTTCATATAGTAAGTCATAAGGTGCTTTGATAATTTCTATCAAACAATCTTATAAAACTTATCTCAATAGTTCATCTAAACAAACCCAGAATTAGATTTTAAAATTAAATAGGGGTATTTTAGTACTATTGTTAAATGTATGTATTGGGTTTGAGGGATATAATCAGAAAAATGGGGGTGTAAATAGAAGTTAGAAGCAGGTCACAGTACACAATACCTTGGTTGGTTGGAGAGGAAACTGGCGAACAGAGAACAATTTGCCGCCGGATTCTGTCAACAACGGTAAGTTCCTTCCACCACTCTCTCTCCTTAATCTAATTTCTCTGTTAAGATTCCGTTTTTTTTTTTATTTATACTTTTCTATTAAACTTTTATTTATTAAAAAATGGTCCTTCAAATCCATGTTGAATAATTCATAGTTAGATTAGACCTTTACTTATTGAATTTGTGCAGGTTACGGCTATTTTTTGCTTATAATTCAAAGCAAGAAGTACACAGTGTTGTTGCAATGGTTAAAAATGACTATTTTCCTCCTTGGTTTAGGTATCTATGCTTTCTTTATGCTTGTGCTATCTATTGACTATAGGCATGATGTTATGATTTGACATTTTTGTTGTTGTTGTTGATTGCATTTCAGTGTGGCTCCAATGATGGATTGGACAGACAATCATTATAGAACTCTTGCACGTCTCATATCGAAACATGCTTGGCTTTATACCGAGATGCTTGCTGCTGAAACAATTGTTTATCAAAAGGGTAATCTGGTAAGTTTTCAATGATAATTCTGCTTGTAGTAGCATAACATGTGCAAAAGACGATTTAGAGCGAAAAACCATTGATTCTTTTTTGTTACATATACTCAGGACAGATTCTTGGCATTTCCTCCAGACCAACATCCTATTGTGCTTCAAATTGGAGGCAGTAATTTAGAGAATTTGGCGAAAGCAACTGAACTTGCTGATGCTTATGGCTATGATGAGATCAACTTCAAGTTAGTTTGTTTCTTTCTTAACATCTTAAGTATTAAAATGTCATTGTTATATTGATTTCTGACAGATCCATTTATTTATTTTTCAACATATAACAGTTGTGGGTGCCCTAGTCCTAGAGTAGCAGGACGTGGATGCTTTGGTGCACGTCTTATGCTTGAACCAAAGGTTAGAAAACTATGTGTAGTTAAATATTACTTGAGAAGAAATTGAAGATTTATGTTTTCTTCATCATTGTGTATTAATAGAGAACTCTAATGTATACAAGGAAAGTTTGTTGCCGAGGCTGTTTCAGTAATTGCTGCCAATACAAAGGTACCTGTCAGTGTCAAATGTCGAATCGGTGTGGATGATCATGATTCATACAATGAACTATGTAAGGCCCTTTCTTAGTTTATCCTTAATTGTTGTCCAGTCCTCCATATGGATAAAAAAAATCTTGGAGCCTCATCTCAAGATTCAACCCTTATTAAGACCTCTGCTTGTTTTTAGGCAAAACTTGAAAGAATATCCTATCTAATTTTTTTATGCGGGTTATACTATTTCCATGGATATCTAGATTACTGTCTGTAGGCCACTGACCACGACCTTCCATTACCCTTTTTTTTTTCTTTTTATGAACCTTATATTGAAAAGCAATATATAACTGTATTTTGTAGCAAATGGCTCTCAAACTTTAGATGCTGGTTTGATACTAAGAATTTGGGATTGGACATAATAAGATGAGCACTTTTTATGAAACAACTGTCGTAAAGCTTACTGTTATTGATTTAATTTAGAAACCCTAGAGCACAACTTCTTTAAAATATTTGTGCCTTTGGTTGTTGAGAATACGCGTTGACTTTTATGTGGCACTCCTATTGTTTGTCTGTCAGGTGATTTCATTTACAAGGTTTCTTCTCAATCACCTGCTCGGCATTTCATTGTTCACTCCAGAAAGGCACTGCTGAATGGCCTCAGTCCTGCTGAAAATCGGAGTATTCCTCCACTGAAGTATGTCCCAATAAAATTTGATTTTTATTTATAATATTTATATATGGAATTGGAGATAACACATTCCTTTCCGCAGATACGAATATTTTTATGGCCTCTTGCGCGACTTTCCTGACTTAACATTTACAATCAATGGTGGTATTACTGGTATTGGTGAGGTGAGTTGCAGTCACACTGATCATTCTGTGTAATTGGGGACTTGGTATTCATTATAGAGAGATATTTAGCGACTAAAAGTTCTCACTATGATTTCATGATCACACAAAATACGTTACTGTATTTTTATGTACAAATTCGTAGAAACCAATTCATTGTTTCGACAGTCATTCTGTTTTGTTACTCAGCTGTTTGCACATAGGTTTATCATACATCTTCATATGGAATTCTCTGTTTTCATTTTGGTCTGTCTCCGGGTGTAGATATCTAGAGAAGAGGAGTTTTATTATGTGTTGCTTTGGCAACTAGGGGCTTGAATTTTTTCTGTTTTCCCCCTCTTTCATTTGATTGGGAAATTAATAATCTTTTGATTGGGAATGCTTGAATGAGATTGAGTAGATTTTTCCACATTTTTACCGGGAATTTGCCAAATATAGTCCTAGTTCAAATTAAATTCCATATCTTGGATTTTACTTGTGTTTTAGGTGAAGAAACATGAATAACTATCTCTAACATGCCCTTCTAAGCAAGATCGCTTCACACTGAAAATGTGGACTTAGACAGGTCCACCCACCACATGTTAAAATTTAACTTTTATTCGAAGAATGGAAGAAACAATAATAGAAGTTTAGACATTTGATCATAACGTCTTTGATTCTATGTCATGATATCTATAATGTTCAAGATACCACTTCGCTTCTTCATGAGATTGGGCTGCACTTTTTTGCACTCAAAATTCCAGTGAACGGCTTCTAAAATTTTACGGATACATCTGTTGTTTGTGTGTTCAGTATTAAATCAATTTTTCCCTTTATTTGTGACTTCGGAGATGGTTTTGGTGTAGTCTCTAGTCATGAGTTCAACGAATGTATAGGAATATTGTATTTGTTGTTATTATAAAAGATACACATTGATCTGATGCTTCCTCTGTGATATCCTTACACGTAGATTTTGATTGTAGATCAATGCAGCTCTAAAGACTGGTGCTCATGGTGTTATGATTGGACGTGCTGCTTATCATAAGTAAGTGTCAAATGCTTTGAAACATAAAGGGTGCATTTCAATACTAGAGGAACACGTTTTCCCTTTGACTCATAAATGATCATGTGATTACAGAAAAATATTGTAGAATATGATGGGATTTAATACTCACAATTAGCTAAAGCTTAAAACAAAGGTCAGTGTAGAGCTAAGACTGGAGAGCTGAATGTGATTTATTTAAGAAAGATGGGGTGGAAAGGGGCTAGAGGAGAGAGAGAGAGAGAGAGAGAAGGAGAGTCTGATGAAAAAGGCAAGCTGTGGTTTTAGTCGAGAGATTATGCTATTTTCTTCGATCATTTCCTTTTCTTTGAGCTTAGAGCTAGGGCTAGGTGAGGTACTCTATAGATGAGAGTTTTCTGCTCTTTTCCTCTATATCATTTCCAGTTTCTCATAATTAAACTGTCCCATTTTTGGATAGGAATTACTTCATGTCAGAATTTATATATTTTCTTTGAAAATGGCTGGAATTTATATTTTAAATTGAAAGTTGGACAAGAATTGGAAGTCAATTATCACCGAAAATATTTTATGGAATTTATCTATATATTATTGATAGGTACCGGAATCTCTTCTCATAAAATACAAAATATAGAGTACAACTCCTTACAATTTGAAATTATGTTAAAAAACTAGAAGAAAAGAAACATGAACTTAAGGGTCTGTTTGGGAGGGGAGGTTTGGAGGGAAAAGTCTGTGTTTGAATTTATATTTGTGATTTGAAAAAAAATTGAAAGAATACCATCATATATGACCATATAACAATTCAATTATACTTCACTCATTTTTTGAAACATTTTATAACTTGTTTAATTAGAAAAGAAAAAGCAAGCCCTCCCCTCCAAAATCCTCCTCCTAAACAGACCCTAAAGGGTCTGCAACCTCCCTAGCAGAATGGCTCCAAACTCTTAGCCAACAATTTGCCTTCCCTTTTCTCTTCTTTCCCACTATTTATAATCCTAACATATTCCCATTCTAAATAACCTGCTGTGCGGCTAGTTAGTTACAAATTTCAACCCATCCTCTCACGGTCTAGATAAGGAGTCTATCAATGATAAACAACTTTTGATAACAGAAGTTTTTCAAATATCAAACATGGGAACGTATGATGTGCACCATCTCAAAGATCTATGGACATAAACATTCAACTATTGGATATTCACAGTTCTTAGATCAGTAGTCGAGATTGAATGATAGCTAAAGGAACAAGCTGTAAGGTGGAGATCAATGTATCTGACCTGCCTTGTAATGTGAATGTCCTTTGGGCTAAACAGTTAGACAAAGTACAGGCGTAACATATTTTATGCCGAAATTCAGAAATATGGACTGTTAAGGATACAACTGGCTAGTTAGTTGTTGTGGTTCTGTTACCATGTCAAGAACCAATGGTCCTAATTTCTTAAACCATAAATTGTTAGGTTGAAGTCCATAAATGATTTGGCCTCTCTCAAAGTTTTCACGGTTAATTGAACATTTTTAATGTGGTTTATATAAACTGATACTTGATATGATAGCTCAAGTAACCATTTTTATAATTTCAACAGCCCTTGGCATCTTTTGGGAAATGTTGATTCTGCAATTTATGGTGTACCAAGTATTGGTCTTACACGTCGTCAGGTTCAGTTACATACTATTTGAATTTGAATGTACTAAGTTGCTCAAATTCCCTAGTTCATTTTTGCCATTACTTAGAATTTGCTAATTTTTATTTTGTTTTGATTATTATTATTATTATTATTATTATTTGTTTATTCAAGGTCCTTGAGAAATATCAAGCATATGGAGACTCTGTGTTGCTACAATATGGACTTCGACCAACTGTGCGAGACATTGTGAAGGTGTGAACAGACAAATAGAGCTCGTTATTTGATTTGCAAACTTCATACTCTTAGTATTTTTACTATTCAATGAAAGGTTCTACATAGTATTGTATATGCTGACATATTGCAAAATGAAAAACATGAGTGAATCCATGTGCTCGAATTATACATTGGACGATATTATGCATAATAATATAAAACACAAGCAGCTCATAATTACCCTATTTCATTATTTCTAATAGCTAAGCTGTAAAAATTGAAGACATAAAACTATATTGTTTCAAATATACATTTGATGTCCTTGTTAATTTAACAAACTCATGTATTTTGTTTTGGTACTGTGCTTCAAAGCATCGACTAAATAAGGTTTCCTGATTTATATTTTGGGTTAAAACTATGAACATGCACTGTAATTTTTTTTCACTTTTTTTCCTTCTCTCTCTCTCTCTCTCTCTCTCTATATATATATATATATATATATATATATATATATATATATATATATATATCAATGATATTAATCTGCTGTTATCACATGACCCTCTTTTATTTTGCTGCAGCCTTTACTTGGTTTTTTCCATTGTGAGCCTGGGAATGGACTTTGGAAGCGCAAAGCAGATTCTGCTTTCCACACTTGCACGGTATAGTACTTACTATGAAACACCTAATTATTTAAGTACTATGATGTATAGTATTTCACTTGTATCAAATGTGATTAGTTGAATTTGTCAAACAGCCAGATAGACATACTTAAATCATCAAGAAAATCTTACCAGTCTTCTTAATTTTCTGTAATTTTCCCTAACTTTCATTCTTGGATAATAAGGTGGCTTGGCATTTTTTTAGTTATGTAATTAACAGAGTTAGTGCTTACAATTTGGGAAGTAATTAGTCAACTGTTAATAGCACATCGATGAACCAATTAAGACAGATAATTAGGAAATAGTTTGTCAGTAGGTTTCACCTTGTCCTCAATCCTCAAGGTGAAATTTCACATTATATTACCGGAACTTTGTATGATCCGACCTAGTATCTTGGAAGTGCAAGAAATGAATTTGTGTTTGGATGTTGCCCTGAAATTGAATACCTTGCCATTACTCATCATTTGTGGGCTAATTTGGTTGAAATGAGTTGTAAATGACACTATTTTAGGATAGAATATTTCATGCTTTCCTTCTTCTTTTGTCTCATGAGTTAATTTGTTTAATGTTCTATGTATTAAAAAGCATATAAACTGTGATTTATCAATCCATAATATTCAGATTAGTCAGAACCTTGGTTGATAAATAACTGTAACTGTCATTTTATACTTAAGTAACTGCATTAGTTTCTTCAAACACTTAATGAAATTCTTGAATCATGCAGACAATAAAATCATTTCTTGAAGAAACTCTTGTAGCAATTCCAGATTCGGTCTTGGATTCATCGTTTGCGAAAGCACCACTTGGCCGTGAAGATATTTTTGCTAACATTGGCAGTTTATTGCCTCCACCATACAGAACAAGAGATGAAGATGCTGTGTAATCCATTAGGTATCTGTTATATGCAGTGACTTTAAAAATGTAACCCATTCTATGTAGAAAGTAAAAATATTAGGGGATTACTATTCTTTTTGGCTTCTGCTGTTACTGTTGGTTTTAGCCAAAGTAGTATTGTATTATCTTTTAAGAATGATGGGTGGCTTATATTACTCCATATCAGATAAGCCTGACCCCACCCTATTAAAAAGGAAACAAAAATGTTAAAGCATATTCTTAATTTTTGTGACAGATTAATTATGTGATAAAAGTTCTAATATGGACATGACGACATGTTACACAGTGGACTATGCCGATAAAAATGTTCAAAATATATCATATATTTGCATTTCATGTATGATTGGTTTCAATTCTGGACTAGTCAGAATTGATTCCAGACGTGTAGAATTGATTCTGATTTGTTTGGTTTCTTAAAAGTAGAATTGATTCTGTCTCTAGAATTGATTTTACTTGAAGCTAGAGATCGTAGCTTTTGATTCTATAATTGATTCTTACATTCAAATTGTTTGTTCAACTCACTTTTATATGTTTGTATCCAAACATAAACCACTTTATCTTCAAATCAATTTTGGCCATAATTAATTTTACAAAATCAATTCTGCCAAAATCAATTTTTCTCACCGGGGAACCAAAGCTGAGCATGTACACATGATGCCCTCTAAGACCTCAAAGTTCAACTATTATCACTTATTCAACGTGGCAATAACTTATTGGCCATCTCATATATGAGATAAGATATTGCACGGTCCTAAGGAATAAGCTCCCTTTTTTTGTATGATTTACATACCATATATTCATTCTTGCATTCAACAACCACTTCCACACCATAGAAATAACATAGAGACTAGTTCAGAATTACAATCACATAGTGAAAATGGCATCAATCACCATGACAGCTGCAATCTTTGGCTGCCCTGCCGTAACCAAACGCTCAACCGTCGCAACACAGAGGAGACTTGTTGTCAACGCTGTCCGAGCAGTCGAAGGGGAAAAGATGGTGAGCCATGACAATGACAAAGAGGGTAACAATGGAAGAAGGGACTTGATGTTTGCTGCTGCAGCTGCTGCTCTTTGCTCTGTTGCTGGTGTTGCAATGGCAGATGATGAACCAAGAAGAGGTACCCCTGAAGCCAAGAAAAAGTATGGCCCTGTTTGTGTCACCAACCCAACAGCTAGGATTTGTCGCTATTGAATGGCTTGATTTATTTTTCTTGATTTGTAATGTACAATGAAGTTGTTGTGTTTCTATTTCACTTTAATCGTATTGTACTACTATGCTAGTTGTTCATAAAAGCACAAACTTTGCATGATCTCTTTGGTATCAACAGTTCAATGCTCAACCAAGGAATTAATTAATTTTTATGTTTAACTATGTTTTTGGAGTTTAACATACCATAGATACTTGACTTCCTCTGAGGGTAAGAACAAGATTTGTCTAGAAAAATAAAAGGGAGCAACATGCTATGCATACATAATGGAACATGTCGCAATTGATGTAGAACTTCTTAACAACATGTATGACAACGAGTAGATAGAAATTTAATTGACACAGTTGAAATGTCTCAAGACCTCTATGTTTAAACCACTAATAAAATAGTTATTGGCCATTGTTTGAGCAATGGACAAGTCACTCTAGAAGATTTGTGAGTCGTGACTTATTTATGGATCGAATTATTCTCTTCAAAGTTGTCTTGTTTAATGTAACATACTAGACAAATTGGTGGTTTAGAAGTAAATTAGATAGAATTATAGACAGGATGCTTCTTAGTCAAATTTGAAATTCCTCGAGAGATAGGAAAGACGCTCTGCTCTAAAGGGATACTGAAAAAAAAAGGCAAGTCAATGCCCGGATTGACAACTTGATGTCGCAAGATCAGTAGATCGAATTATGCTCTTTATGTAGCTCAGTTTGGTAAAGAAATGATTCAACATGTACTTTTTGATTGTTCGATTTTCAACTAGGTTTGATTTTCAATCTTGAATTGATTTTTAGGCCAAACACACCTTGTCATTTAAGTCAGATGTTTGTAACAAATTAGTCTTTGAATTTATTTTATGATAAATTGATCTATTAAGTAGGGAAAAGCAAATAAATAATGAGAAAATCTATAAAGTTAATAAATATTTTTTATGAATGAAATTTAATTAACAATTCCTTAGTTAAGCAATAAACTAGTGACACACCAAAGTGATAAGGTAAACTTTATTATGATTTTATGAACAACTGGTATATATAGTAGTACAGTACGAACAACTCCATTGTACATTACCAATCAAGAAAAATAAACCAAAACACTCAATTGCGACAGATTCTAGCTGTAGGCATAGTGACACAAACAGGAGCATACTTTTTCTTGGCTTCTGGAGTACCTCTTTTTGGTTCATCATCTGCCATTGCAACACCACCAACAGAACAAACAGCAGCTGCTACTGCAGCAAACATCAAGTTTCTTCTTCCATTTTTGCTACACTCTTTCTCATTTTCATACCTCACCATCTTTTCTCCTTCAACTGATCGGACAGCTTTGACAACAAGTCTCCTCGGTGTTGCGACGGTTGACCGGTTGGTTACAACCGGGCAGCCAAGGATTGAAGCTGACATGGTGATTGATGCCATTTTCACTATGTGATTACAAATCTGAACTAGTCTCTATATGTTATCTTTATGATGTGTAAGTGGTTGGATGGAAGAATGAATATATAAATATATATGGAGGTAGGGTCAGGCTTATCTGATATAGAGTAATATAAGCCACTCAACATTCTTTCTTCAGAAATAGATAATACCAATACTAATTTTGATCAAACGCAAAAGCCATAATAAATAATGCTCTAATTTTTTTACTTAAACTTTCTACATAGAATGGATTACATATTTTAAGTCATTAGCATAAGAAGACAGATAACTAATGGAAAGAATTCCTAAAACAGGAAGAAATGAATAGACAAGAGAATGATTTTAACTAGAATAAGATTTATCAACAAAATCAAGACAAGAAGACTTCTTTGAATATCATTCTATTACTAGCTACCAATTGAATGGAACATTGCCACCAAGAACAGACTAAACGAAAGCGGATGAGGTAGATTTTAGTGTCGAGTTTTTCGGACATCGCAAGGATCGAACCCATGCTGTTCACGCGAAGGGCAAGCTTTGCTACAACTGCAACACATCACAATATTGGTATAAGATTGCAATTTATGGAGGTGACATTAAATTCTTGGTGGAGAGTGAGTCTGAGTTGTTACTAGTGGATATGTGTATAGATATGTTGGTAGTGGTTATCATGATTCATGACCATGATGATGATGTATGGATTGATTTGTTTAGGCTTGATGAGAAAGAAAAGATGTGGGTTAAGTTGGATGATTTAGGAGATAGGGTTTTATTTTTGGGACAAGGCTGTTCGTTTTCTGATTCTGCTTCAGATTTGGGTTTTCCCAATGGGAATATTGTGATATGTAATAACAGTGATGTATGGGAGAAGTGTGAAATGAGTGTTTTTCGTGTAGACCGAGGTCGGGGTTTGATTTGAAGTTGTTCTGGCCACCTCTAGAGTGGATCGTTGGGCCGGACTTTGAGAGTAAGTTATCTTGCATTTAAAAGCTTCTAATGTGTGCATTATTGTGCTTTGCTTCCTTTCTTAGGTTAGTTAAGCTTTTTATCTCCTAAAGAATAAAGGACTAGACATAACGGTTGTACTGTGCTTGATTTTAAAACTGTTTTTGGGGTTTGACAAATTGAGCGCCAAATCACTAAACCACAAAACAAAAACTATACCAAAATAACATTTTGTTCACCAAACATCGCACACGACTAAATTTGGCCAATACATTAAACTTTGTATTGTTCTGTTCACCACTGACATTTTGTAGATCAAATGGACTTATAGGATATACAAAGTGTTGAAATTATCTTACATTTTTACTGTGTTTTTCAAACTAATAGTACCGTTTGTATAACTTAAAAATGGTATATAAGTTCCTTCATTTAACTTTTCCATATACATGTTATTGACAAGCAACATGAGATTTAATGTAAGGGATTGACTTATAGTTCTTCATTCTTCAACATTGTTCATTCATTAGAACTTAAAATATGCTATCTGCTTTAACATGCTTTTTGACATAAAGCATAAGTCAAAATTTTGAGTTGAGAAGCTAGCCCAATGGTATCATGTGACCTTAAAATGTTACTTGCTATCTTTTGAGTTAAGATTCATGTGGAGCAATCTTGCATAGAAGAACATCTTACCGTTTTACATTCAAAGAATTTTTCGAGGGTCAATTGTTGTAGACAAGTCTCTATTTAATTTTCTAAGAACTTGTATTCTTCATTTGTTATAACTAAGCACCTATTTGCAGGGTTTATTAGATATATGTGTGAGTTACTACCTCTTCTTATTTAACATTTCCATATTTCTTTTGCAGATATTGAAGAATTCTATTTACTCTTTAGTTTGTTTGGGCTCTGATGAGAATATTGTAATAATGTAGTAGTATGTTAATTTGCCGGAGGTGGCAATTGAACCCGAGACCACTCTTATTACTCAACAACTTTTAATTCTTCCACGCCAGCCACCAAACTAACCTTATATAGCTTCTGTAGTAGTAGTAGTATATGGTGTTAAGGAAATGATCAATTACAATCCATTTTGAAACAAAAAAAAAAAACATATTTATTGGAATATTTTAGCGAAAAATATAACAAAATTAAACTAGATTTACTTAGAAAAAAAAAACCATACTATAAATTATAGTGACCAAAGTTTTTCCAAAGTAATATCACTCTCGACTGACCAAACCACCAAACCCTGCTAAATATATAATTGTATTTTATTTGCATTTATAAATAGTTAGCATACAAATTTCCACATTAACACAAGTATGTCATGTCACGTAGTTGTGCGAGTGTGCGATCAATATTTTTTTTAAAAGAATCAGATATTTTTTGCACGCAATTATAGAATTAACACATTTGCAAAAATTGAACTTAAAACTTTTGGTTAATCCTCAAGTTGGATGGAACACTGTAAAAGGAGAAATTTTAGTATAGGCATAAGCCTAAATCAATGTTTCTTATGCATTTTTTAAAAATCAAAAGATAAAAGAAATTATTGATGTGACTACTTTATATAAATTTTATTTTTTCTATGTATGTATATGGTGCCCAAATGCATTTTTCTTGGGTTTGTGCCCATCTAAAAATTGCTCCTATAAAAGAGAACAAAACTCTCCTTCAAGTGAATTTAACACATTTGCAATCTTAGGACTAAAATTGTACCTAAGACGTTTGGTTAAGAAGTCTCTTGCCATATCATTCAAGTGATTTTGGATCTAAGAAGAGAAGTATTATTATACCCTCCCCTCCACCCCTACATACTCCCTTTTGTCCAAAAAATTTACTTTTTAAATTTATTGAAAATTTAATATACATGGCTCACATTATAGACTAGATATATTAGATCCTCAATGAATCTAAAAAATAAAGTTTCCTTTATATTAGAAACCAAATGAAGTAATAAATATTCCCACAATATTTCACCATGTGACCTACAAGTATGTGCCATAGAAGATATTTTTATGTACAATAAAACTAAAGTTAATTATATTTGGGGCAACTAAACGATACAATTTCGTATGAAATGTCTGCAAAATACTAAGTCGTACGTGGATCAAGATCTTAGGAAGATATAGAAAGAACCGTCTCCTGCGCACCAATGCAAAACAAGACTCCGAAAAGATTCTGATCATAATCGTTTAACACGTCAAATTGACACTACTTATAACTCTTTTTTGCCTTCTGACCTATTCTCTAGGAGCTAGGCTCAATGACTTACGAATACGAGACAATGAATGACTCAATGATTTTAACTTGCCTTACCCATAATCTTCCTCGACTCTATCTATTTGGACTGGCTTCTAGACTTACAACGCTTAGTTACACTTTTTTTTATCATAATCATATATTATACCTTATAATTATCATAATTATTATTTTATTTTAGTAAAAAACCGAATAACCGATAATTTTTTAATAAAAAAATGAAATATTGGAGCAAAATTCACATCTACCTTTTGAAAACAAAAGTGAAATACACAAAAATCAACCACGAAAACATCACAATTCAAATTGAATCCCGCTAAATAATTTAACTGCAATCTTTTTCTTCTTCATTTCCTCTGAGTTGCAGCTCCTCGCAAGTCGCCACTACACACTCGATCCCCTTTCACAAACCAAAACCTAGGGTTAGGGTTTTGGTTCCTCCACTTCACACCCATGGAAGCCGCAGTTATCGACGCCGGTTCCAGCCTTCTCAAAGCCGGTTTTGCAAT
The DNA here is from genome assembly GCA_030408175.1 of Trifolium repens. Lineage (NCBI taxonomy): Eukaryota > Viridiplantae > Streptophyta > Magnoliopsida > Fabales > Fabaceae > Trifolium > Trifolium repens. Next base: position 3,815,449 of record CP125840.1, read on the forward strand.
TCCCGATCAAACTCCCGCCATGGTAATAACTTCTCTCCATTCTCATTCTCATTTCTCGAAAACAACAATGCGTGTTCCTAATTTTTGATGTTTGGTTATGTTTGGGTTTAGATAATTCCTAGTCAGATGAAACGTATGGTTGACGATAAGGGATCAGCGGATGATAATGGTAATGGTAATGGTCAGTTAGTGGTGGATGATGTTGCTGTTGAACCGGTGGTTCGAGGTTATGTTAGAGATTGGGATGCTATGGAGGATTTGTTGAATTATGTTTTGTATTCTGGTCTTGGATGGGAAATTGGTAATGAAGGACAAATACTCTTTACGGATCCACTTTGTACCCCAAAGGTATTTGATTTCAGGAGTTTTTATCTATTTATTTAATTATTTAATGTTTTCGAAAGGCTCCTTTTTTATTATCTTATGTTATTGTTCAGCTTGTTAGTACGTATTTGTTTGCGAGTTTAATGGAGATAAAATGTAGTGTAATTTTATTTGAAACGACCAAAGTCAGTAATTAGGTGTTAATGTTAGTATTTTCTCCTTCACTAGGACTTGAACCCGGGAAGTCCTTTTATACCTTAACACCTTTAACCCTTAGTCCAAATGAGTTTAGCTACCTAACCCCGCTTAAACCAGTTGACATCCAATGAGAGGATTTTAATTGATGTTAGTGTAAACTAGGACGTGTATACCCTTTAAATCTGTTGTTTACTACAAATGCAAACTTGCGAATTTTTTTTTCCTGGTTTGATTTGATGAGATTATTTTAGGCTTTATGTCAAATGCTACCAATTTAAGGTTGTGAAAATATGTCATCGTGGTTACTGTTTTTATACGCTCAAACTGTAAACAGACGCTACTGATCACGTGTCACCATCTTGTCACATGATAATATTGCACATGCCTCTGATTACGTCAACATCTTGTTACTTACTATTTGTCTATATTGTGATCGGATTGTGAAAATGTTATTGCACGTGTCCATGTTTAATCTGTTTACATAGTCGGTGTATAGTTATTATTTTTTTGTAATTATGGTAATTTCTGACTTAAATGAACAGGGTTTTAATGTTTAGATTTATACCTTTTATCCAAATAGGGTTTTAATGTATCATGGGATTGTGTGTGTTAGCTTGTGCATTATAACATTTGTCTCCTAGGTTAACTGATTTTATTATACGATGATCCTAGATAAAATTGATATAGATTTTGTGAACTTTTTCTTCCTGGGAATGTTTATATTTCCTGTTTATGATTTATCCAACTAGGCACTGACTTGTTTGTTTTTATATACTCCTGCAGTCTTTTCTTACAATGAAATAAGGGGTGGAAATATTTTTCTTTTGATTTATTATTCGACAGATTTTTTTTAACAGATGTATTTGTTATTGTTTTCCAGGCTAACAAAGAACAGCTAGTGCAACTAATGTTTGAAACATTCAACATATCAGGGTTTTATGCATCGGAACAGGCAGTGCTGTCGCTCTATGCTGTTGGAAGGATATCTGGATGCACAGTTGATATTGGTCATGGAAAAATAGGTATCTATATTTGAATAGGAATTTCAAGATTTGTCAGAATTTATGAATAAGTATTGCATTTAACTGATGGTTTATTTGATGTGCTTTCTATATGTCAAAGTCCATACAATTGGCCCATTGCGTGTAATTACATATTCTTTACCCTGCACATTGTCTACCCCATGTTTTTTTCAAGTAAAATGCTAAGGAGTGCCCTTAGGGCATTGGTAAAGGAGACAAATATAGAGATGCTCTATTGGAAAGTGGTGAATTAACCTATTTAGAAGCTCAGAAATCATTGTTTTCAATGTAAAATTACTATTTTTGACTCCCTTAACTAGTGGTCTTAGGACACTCGCTAGCATGACCCTTTTTTATATTATTTGTTTGTTTACCTGGTTTTCCATTATCTTCATAACAATGTAAAAAGAATCGAATGCTTCATGCTTGGGATCTGTATTGGTTAATGTATATGACATTTTCTTCGATGAAATGGCATTCAATCGCTATATGTTCGGTTAGTAGTAGTACTCTTGCATTCAAGTTGGATATAGTTTGCAAACTTCAGAATTTATAGTTTTTTTTTATTTGAACTGTTCAAGTTTATAAAGAGCCATCACTTGCTTGCCCACTTCCACACCTTATTTTGGGATTGAATTTTTTTATCTCCATAAAATGAGATTCCCCCTCCCCTCCAACAAGAATACATTAACCAAAAATTGACTGTTCATTAATAAGAGATCCTTCCAAATTTGCTTTTGTCCAAGCAACAATATCTGTAATGTATAGCCTCTATTTTCATTAATCAACCCTATTCTTGGAGATCATTTAATACATTTTAAAGTTCAAATTACTATATCCCAATGGATCTCAAAATAAGAGTTCAGAAACTACCACACAGTTTGTATTTGGTTTGGTTATGGTGAGATTATTCTACTTTTAAACCATTCTTCAGTATCTTACTGGTTCTGAATATGAATCTCCCTGATTTGGCAAGAACTTAATGTTCAGGTCCATAGTAGTGTTTTTTGACTCGCAATCTGTTAGATCCCAGGACAGTCCTTTACCAAAGGATAAAATCCTCCATATGGATCATAGGAGGATCAGTTGCAACCATGGAAGTGTGGAACCTAACACAATCCATCATCTCAATTTCTTCCATTAAGATACTACTTTCGTAAATGCTAGAATATGCGCTGTTCTACTTCTACACCTTTAATGCTCTAATGATCAATACCTGTAATTATAATATCTATGTACAGAATGTGGGTATTCTGATTCCCATTCTAATATATGTCAAAACAAGTCAAATAGTATCAACAGGTCTTATGACAAGGTTCTTTCCCTACTTTTTATTCCCTGCAAAGATGGGAGTTAGTTTACTATGAATTTAACTTTCAGCCATGTAAATTAGTAATTTTGATTGTAAAAGGCAGATTGTTAAGTAAACAAGAAAGTTATGGTCAAAAAGTTATACAAAAAAGAAAAGTAAAATAATTTAAGGTTCATATTTAATTGCATTTTTTTCTGGTAGTTTCTATCGTATCAATTATCAAACTAAATAACAGTTAGAATACTATTATCAAAGGTATTGTCTATGATTTGAAATTATCTTTCACATGGTGGTAACTTGGAAGACAAACAGTTATGATGTGCTAGCTTTATATTGTGGTTCAAGATAGCCATTCTAATGAAGTTGTAATGCAAATTATATAGATGACTTGCGTTTCTCTTTCAGTTTGACTATACTCTTGATATTATTGGTTGTTCTATGTAACTTTTTCGTTTGTTTTATTCTTTATACTTTTGTTATTCACCGTACACCTTGTACGTTTAATAGTTTTTAAACATATTTTTTGGCCTTTTCGAAAAAATAACTTTCTTATTTTGTAACCAGATATTGCTCCAGTAATTGAGGGTGCTGTTAACCACATTGCCTCAAGAAGATTTGAGTTTGGAGGTACTGATCTAACTAATTTCCTGGCTCAAGAACTTGGAAAATCCAATCCACTAGTGAATATCAGCATGTCGGATGTTGAGAAAATAAAACAGCAATACTCATGTTGTGCTGAAGATGACTTAGCCTATCAGAAGACCGAAGATTCTTGTCCTGTGGAGACACATACCCTTCCTGATGGACAGGTCTGCTTTTTGATTCTTCTATAGTTATGACTTAATATTGTTAGGAACCCAAGAATTGAATGGAATAGAAAGAACAATTGAATTAAGAAAATAAGAAAGAATAAGAGTAAATATCTCCTCCAATGGTTTCCCCTTCATGCTTAGTGTTGATATTAGTTACGAAAATTAGTTAGTTATTGGTTGAATTCTTGGGTTCCTAACAATTGGAATTTCCCATTTACATGTTCCTAATCTTATGCATGGTTGCTTCGTCAATCTAGTTTATGCTCCCCTAGATCTGAAAATCGGTTCATCAATCTGTTTCTTCTTTTTATGGAACTAATTAATATGGATGCATAGTTATATCGTAGTTTGTAATGATTTGATGGGCTCTAGTAGATTTATGATTTATCACCATATCATTCTAGAGGAAAAGTGTGATTAATCCAACCTGAAACATGTAATTTTCTTTGTTCGATCAATGTTAGTAAGTTAACGGTCCTGTATGTTGAAGTTGAACGGGACGATCATAGAGATGATCTGGAAGGTCATGGACCTTTAACCATCTTTCTCGTACAGGTGATAACAATTGGAAGAGAAAGATATACAGTTGGTGAAGCTTTATTCCAGCCAAGCCTATTGGGTTTAGAGTCTCATGGTATTGTAGAGCAGCTTGTCCGTACTATTTCAACTGTGACATCTGATAATCACCGGCAACTTCTCGAAAATACTGTAGTTTGTGGTGGCACTTCTTCCATGACCGGTAAGCTATTATTTTTGTTAGTTTTGGTGAATAAAGAAAAGTTTGATCAAAGCTTCAATTCTAATCTGTTAAATATTTTCTTTTTTGTATTTAAAGAATAATAAACATATCCTATCTCTGCATAAAATTTTTACTAAATGGAATCACAAAATTTTATGCTTAGTATAGGTTATATGCTTTGTTAATTACATTGCAATATAGTTGAGATGCTGTGCTTGCCGAGTGATACTACTCATATTCTCAGATAGACAGAATTTACTATTCTTCTGTCAGTGATTTATTCACGTATAGTTTCACATGGTATTTAGGTTTTGTTCGCTAGAAAGTTAATCCCTATTGTCTTGCTCATCATTTGATTTATTATGTTCATGATAAGATGATGGTCATCTTGTAGCAACTCTTTCTTTATGAGGATGCTGTTGTTTTTCTTGTACATTCATACATGCTAATGTTTTTTCTTTCTGTAGGATTTGAAGAGAGATTTCAGAAGGAATCTTTGCTAAGTTCATCTGCTGTTCGACCTACCTTGGTTAAGGTAATTTGGTCTAGTTTCAATTAGCTTCTACCTTGTGACTGTGAGAACATCTCAATTAAAACAAGTTTACGGTTATTCACATACAAAAAAATCAAGATGCAGAAGTTAATTTCACCTTATACAAGAAGCCATTGTTCAACAAATTAGAAATTATTGCAATAATTTTTTTAATATTTTTTTTTCTTTTCATAAATGCTTATGAACATCTAAAGTGACTCGTAGTCTTGTAAAGTAAATCATGCAACATGTCTCATAGGCATATTATTAGGCATTATATAGTCTTTTTAAAATTGTAATTGTTCATTATTGTCCTAAACTTCTCTGTGCATGATCTTTATCATTTCTCATCTTCTAATTATGTTTTTTCTGGTGGATAATCTCTGGTTGATTGCAGCCTCCAGAATATATGCCGGAAAATTTAACTACATATTCTGCATGGGTGGGAGGTGCCATACTTGCCAAAGTAGTTTTTCCTCAAAATCAGCATGTAACTAAGGCAGACTATGATGAAAATGGGCCTTCCATTGTTCACCGGAAATGCTTCTGAAGGATATTCCTGAAACAGTCAGTTCCTTGTGTTAGAACATGTGGTAGGCCTTCATTTGACTTCAGGTACTTGTATGATTTTAGAAACTATATAGTGGATCTCCATTAATTAAACTCAATTATATTTCCGTGTACCAGTGTTTAGACACCAAATCTAGATGATTTCAGTAAATTATGGATTTGAAAAATATCTTAAAAACATGTAAGGTACAACAATAGCAGCTATGCTTATCTAAATTACTATCTTGTAATGAGTAGAGCCTACAAGAGATTAAGTTTGGTCCTCATACATCTACTTGCACAGTTTTTATTATTTTACTACTAACACGCACTTTTTTGCTTGTAATTTATTGCGCTTCATTGAAAACATTGTTTAATCAGATGATATTATGTTTCTGAGTGTATTTAAAAGCTACTAACATGAAGTTACAGAATTTCAAAACCGCATAAAAAGATACAATGAAGTGGTGTAAATATGCTAGTGTGCTGGACTGCTAATCAGCTTTCTTCCTATGTTTATATATATTTTATGATGAATAGAACTTAATGACATGAAATGCAATGAAGTTTTCATTTCATTGTTAGGATTAAACTGTATGGAAAAGACAAATTTGTTTTCTATTGCTTGAAAAGTAATTGAGTGCAATGTGTTATAATTTCATTATTTTTATGTTACCCTTGTAAGCATATTAAATTCTAATTATAAAAAAAGAAAATCAAGTGATCAAATGAATGAGTTTTTTTTTTTTTTTTGGGTTACCATGATATTAGTACGAAATTTCCACCGCCGTTAGCGATGATTAATCTCAATTTGTTCTACCGAAAGAAAGAAAAATCAAGAGTAAATTAGCGATATGATTTCACACAATTAACTTTTTTTTTGACTAATTCACACAATTAACATGAAAAAGTACCTTTTTTTTTATTGTTTGTCAAAAATCAGCATAAACAATATTATGTTTAAATTATTCTATAATAATTGTTTTTTCAATAGTTTTTGTCTAACATGTCGTGTGCCTTTGTGCCTAATTCTAAATAACTGATAACTGATTTTGTATATACACAAATCTTAATTAATTTGATTCTTCTTTCTTCATGGATGGCATTTAGGATTTAATATTCCACTCTTTGAATATCTAACATTGTCACATTTTGCAATGGTGTAATCATTGTCTTGTGGTGTTAAAATCACATCTTGCAAGTGAATTCCTTTGCATGGGACAGCTTGGCTGCATTCAAGTTTGATTGCCACTTCTGAGGCACTTGTTCCTTTTATGTTTTGGTACAAAATGTTGCTTAATTGCACTGCTGAGTCCTGCAATTTGACCATGATGGTTTTGATTAATTATAATAAATTTCATGAAATGTTATAATTACAATAAAAAAAATGTAAGCTAAAGACATGTACACCTCAAGACATCATAACTAAGATCATACACTCTTTAATATACACTTTTTAACCAACTCTCTTTTAGTACTAGCAAGTCAGCAACATACTCTTATATTTTTTAATAAACTCTTTTTTATTAGTTAAAGTTAAATTGTCCCCACCAAACCTCATGAATCCATATAAATTTAGTACGATTCGTATAAATATTAATGGATAAAAGATAATATGTTGAGAAATGCATGTTAAGATGATATTTTGCCAATATTATTCAAAGAGAAGAGAGTAAAACCACAATAATCCATTATTATAAGAAAGTTTGAAAATAAATTTTATACAGGAAAGTAGACTAACCCAACTCAATTATAACTAAGTATATTGTAGTTTGACACATGAAACAAAACACATAAAAATTAATTGGGGTGGGGGTGTATTAAAAGGAATGAAAAGATGGGCTTGGAGCCCGTATTGCAAAAATAAGATGGGCTTCGGAAGTTGGAGGCCTTTCTATTTTGATAATATTTTGAGTTTTACTCTCCTTTTTTGAGTTACTCGCATATTTTATTGGAAGATAATTTATAATAGTTTACATTGTTTATTTTTTTCTTTTACAAAACACACTATTGAGAGTTATCTTTTGATAGGATGTATGAGCAACACCGAAAGAGGAGAACAATTTTTTTTTTTTTTTGTGTAATTAAAAGTTTTAGTTTTAGTTATTTGGCTTTTGAATCGGCTTGTTTAAATCTCTAATTTTATTCATTAATTCTATTTTTCTTCTTAGTAATAAAGAGAAAAGTAGTTAAGACATTTAAAAACAACATTCACCTGCTGTTGACATTCCTCTTTTTGGTCACAATAGTTTTGATCAATGATTATGGGATTTGTCACATTTCGCATAGCTATGTTGTGAAATTTGATGTTTCTTACAAAGCCAGAACCTCCCTGCGTTGGTATAAATATATAAAATGTCAAAAATATGATATTAGCACTAAAAAAATTATTATCTTTTAAAATAAATACTTTAGATAACAAGCAAGTTTAGGTAGCTCAACTGATTTAAGTTAACAAAGAAAATTTATCTAATAACTAATTATTAATATTAGCCTTTTAAAAAAGAAAGAAAGAAGGTAACAAGGTATTTCTACACTAATTACTAATAAATGGCAAATGAGTTTTTTCCAATTGTTCATAAAGAATTTTACCAACCCAATTGTCATACCATTCCACGAAAAACAAATGATAAATATATAAAACTATTTTCTGGTTCAAATTAGTTAAGAAGAAGGACTAAAGAAAGTTGAACAACAAAGTTTTTTTTTTAAAAAAATATTGTTGACTTGTTTGAAGTAATAAGGTCAGGAGTTGGTAGAATGTAAACTTGCCAAACTTGTTTAGTTAAAGTTTCTCAAGTCAAACTTTGTGTTAGTTAGATATGATAATCAACCAAATTAAACTTATTTACACATGGTCCTTGTAGCTTAAATTAAGAGTAAGCATTAGCAAAGTGGAAATTTTGCAAACTTTGGGTACACCATTGCCCCATTTATTGGTCAACTTCCCAATATTTAATAGTGTTAGATTGTAATACACCTATATATTGAGTATTGACCCTAAATTAACATTTAACATAGTTTAATTAACAATAACAAAAGAATGTGTTCTAGAAGGCCTTGAGGTAACTTTAGTAAAACCAAAAATTAAACTAAGTGGGTAATTAATTTAGAGTGCTTAATTAATTTACCTGCCAAGTCTTAATTCTAACTCCATTAGTGGTTCCTTTTAGTGTGGCTCTATTCACTTCCACATTGGTTACTTCAGCTTCTGAGTTACCTTTTCCTAAGCTTCCAATACTACAAAATAATATATTACCAAATCAATATTTTTAACCAATTAATAGAAAATTCAATGAGAAAAAAAAAAATTCAGCTAAGAGAATCATGAACCTTATTCCATGTCCCGGTCCACAAATGATATCTGTAGCTTGAATATTTTTGGACCCACTTACAATTGAAATACAATCATCACCTTCATTAAAATAGTGACATAGAAAATTAGAAATTTTAAATTGAAGTATCTTTCCATTTATTTATTGGGTTAGGTTAACTATTTTGTTTATTAACACTACAAATATGATATGATTTTTTGTCTTATTATTAGTTTCTATAAAAATATAAAAATCTTCAATTTTAATGATTAAAAATATGTATAGATGATTTCTTAACTCTACAAATATATATATTTGGTACAATTTAAAATATGACATAATTTTAAATGATTTGATGATATATATATACTCAACCAAACTCCGGGCTATAAAAATGTTCATTGTGAAAGAATTTTATAATATGATATTATAATACAAAATATTTTAGAAAATATATTATTAGATGATACTCTTTTCGATCCTATTAAGTTGATTGAATAATTGATGTATTTTTTTTAGATATCTGTATTTTATTTATTTTTATTTCAATAAAACTTAAAAAGTGATATTTTGTCTTATAATAAAGATGAGAGGGAGTATTATTTTTTCATTTAAATAAATATTTTTTACCGGTCCCAATGATGCTGTTGCTTATTAAAACATTTTGTGACTGGGTGACATGAATTCCATCAGTGTTGGGGCTGTGCCCTGGTGCTCTGACTATTAACCTTGAAACCAAAACATTGTTGCAACTTTGAATCCTTAGATGCATTTGTTGTGCATTTTTGAACCTTAGGTTAACCACTTTCAAGTTGTTGCATTCATTGAAAGTCACAGCCTATTATATGTAACAAATTTTCCAAAAGAAAAATAAATAAATTAAAATGAGTATGAAAACAAAGCAGAGCAAATAATAAAAAGGTTACAAAAATGCAAATTTAACTTACAGTTGGTGCTCCTATGCATGGCTGTCAAATAAAAGGAGAATAAAGAAATTAAAGTTAGTATTGAAAATCCCAACCAAATTAAAATGAGAAGAAAAAAAATTAAAAACCATATATTGATTCATTAAAACTTAAATCACTAATTGAAAATAAAATAATAATATTAATAATAATAAATGGTTATTCAGATATACAATATTCTCTAATGTAGATGAAATAGGGGTCTCTTCAATTTAATTTTTGTTTCTATTTTTAAAGATTAAAATAAAAATATTGAGATCAATTATATTTTCTTTATGTTTTACATATACACATACTTTTGTTAAAAAAAATATACATAATTGTTTCAAGAAAAATATCCATATATTTTTTTAAAAGAGAAGAAAGTGTATAATAGCATATGATTTTTTCTAATTACTAAAAAGTAAACAAGAAAAAAAATGGAAACATAAAATATTTTTTCTTAATTAAAGAAATCCAAAATCAACCCATGGAATAAAATTAAATAAATGAACTACTATAGGAGTTTGAGTCAAATATCATACAAGGCTTTCATTGACTTTGCAAGAATTCTTCCACCAAATTTTTCCATTGCCATTTATGGTTCCACCACCATCAACTTTAAAATTTGTGATATTATCAAACATAATCCATAGTCTTCTATCTTCTCCATATGCTGATCTTTTAGGCCATGCTTTAATTGTTCCATAAATCTAACATAATAAAACAGTGATTAAACACAAACCGTTACAAATATATACTTAAGTATATTGAGGTTAAAATTATAAATCACTTTAATTTTCCACTAAACGCTGATATAGTTAATGTAACTATTGCTTAAAAAAAAGTTAATGTAAGTATCTTACCTTAAATGCAGTATTGGGTTGGCATGGACCTGAAAATGTTATAGGCTTTAGATGGTAGACACTATTTTCAGGTACCACAAGAATAGCCCCATTAGAACATGCCTTATCCCATGCCTTTTCAAATGCCTAAATTGAAAAATTAAGACAAAAGAAAAAAATTGAGAACTCAATCCAAATGGACTTAAATGTCTATGACCTTAACGGTGTAATTGTTATTGAAATGTCAATTTTTTCACCAGAATTGCAATTTCAACAATTAACTACAATAGTACTGACATTGACTGTTTTAAAAAAAAAGTATTTGATCGTAAATTTTGATCACAATACGAAATATCACGATGCAATCTTAATGTGATCGCATTGTGACACTAAACATTGATCACATACATGTGAATATACTTTGTATTATTTTTGTTAATTAAGTTACCTTATTATCAACTCGTCCATCATTAGCTATGGCTCCATAGTTGTCGACATTAACCATATTGTGGTGAGATTGCGAAGGTGCGATCGATCGATGATGAGCTTTTTTCATGACATGAAATTGTTGATGTTTTGTCTTCATCATCCTCTCATTGTAATGTTGATCATTTGTTTCTTGTAAATAAGATCCAAAACACAAGCCAAATGAGATTAAAATGATGAAAAGTGAAAGAACTAAACTTTGTGAATACATTATTCCTATGTTTTCACTTAATAGGAGAAAAAAAACAAGCTCAATATGAATTGAAGGAATGAAAAAGTTGTAAAGATGATGATAGAGATATTTGAGGTAAATGACAAATGAAGAGTTATGATATATTTATAGGAAAGTTTGGAGCTTAATTGGTTACTAGAGAGAAATAATGAAAATTGAATAGGGAGAAAGAGAGAGAGAGAGAATTGAATGTGGAATAGAAGCAAAGTTTTCTTAGGATTGGAATGCTAGAGACTTGGACGAAAAACTAATGATGGGGTGTTACCAGAATTTAGGAAAAAAATCATCAATTTGGGGTTAGTTATTTTCTGGTGCTATGTTATGTGCTTGTTTACCAACAATACAAGCATTTTATGAATTGAAACAAATATTGTTGTTATTTGTTCATGTGTCAACCCATTGACTAAAGGAAGTTATTTTGTACCTCAACATACGTATGCAGTATAGGACTGTTACTTCAATATTATTATTTTGTTTTGTTTTTATGCAAAATAATTATTAATTACACAAAGAATAAATTGATAGGTTCAATTTCTGACTATTATAGAACATTTACATATAATTTAATTAAGTGTTCTCGTGAGCATAATTCAGTTAATAGAGGTATCGCATTATATATGCATGAATCAGATTTCGAACTCCGAGTTCTCCACCTACTCATTTCAATAAGTGAATTTCTAATCACTAAACTATTTGATCAAATTTTTTAACTAATTGGTTAAGTTAAAGTGGTTGATGAGTTATACAATTAAAATCGAATGATTGTGGAGAATCCAAATTTGACTGAAGTAATTTTTTTCCAACTTTTCTTATCTTTCAACCAAATTCCATATTAGTGGTATTTCTTTTTAAGATAAGATTAGTAGTCCTTTTTACTTGATGATCGTATGGTTAAGGGAAAAAATTACATATATTTCTTTTTTTTATATAGAAAATGTCACTTTTTTTTTGGGTCAAGGAAAATGTCACTATATTAGACACTGAGTTTAAGAGATAATTTAATGAATTTTTCTTAGGACAAATCATTCTGAATTTAATTTTTAGTAAGAATTATTTCTTGACCAAATTTTACCTACTTCAAAACCGAACTTTTGTATAATTTTGGTATAAAGGTGGTATATTTGTTTAACGGAGATTCTTTTTGCTGGTTAAAAAAAGGAAATAAAAGTCGAATTTGTTAACATTGAATAATTCATTTATAAGATATTAAATTGAGAAAAACTAACTTACATCAAATCAAACTTGGTGTTTATTAAGGTAACGACATTTGCAAATTAAGGAACTCAGTTATCTATTTTCTCAACATACGTATAATGAAAATTTGGATATATAATCTGGTCAAAGGTAGAAAATAGAAACTAACTTTGCAGTGCATTCCTTATATAACCTTGAAACATAGAATCATATCACATTAATTTTAATTTATTATCTGATTGTTGAAGTAAATAATTAAAATTAATTAATTTAAAGTAAAGAAATCATACATAATTTAATTTTCGACCAACTGGAATTTGGTTTGAATCGTGACTAGAAGGGCATATGATTTAATATTTGACTGTATCTCAATTTTTTTTTGATATTCAACAGGGCCGAAACTCAATAGAAAAAGATTACACAAAAATTAATCGGGGAAGAGAAACACCCCTAAAATTATCAAAGGCTATTAAGGCAACTTCGGAGTTGAATTATGGTTAAGAGAATGTCCATATTCATATTGATAGTATCTCAAACATAAAGAGTTAAATACGTTTTTTTTCTTATTAAATTAGCAAATTTTGATTTTTGTTCCTATGAATAAAAACACTAGTTTTCGTCCTCAAAAATTTTATGTTTTAGTCCTTAATAGACAACTTTTGACATATTGTTGACATTTTTTGGACATAATATAACATTATATAAATTTAACATAAAAAAATTCACATTAATGTGTGTATATATATATTTCAAAAATCTTACCCAAAAAAATATATGTTTCAAAAATATACTGGCTCAAATATAATTTTGGCCAACTATTTTCTCAAATTTGGGATTTGTAGTTTCCCTTTTCATTACTTTTAAAGAAATTATGTCCCCACATTTTATTAATTGAATTTTTCGTCTTTCATGTTTTGGCTTTTTGCGGTTTCTCTCTGCAGGCCTTGTTTTTGGAGTGTTGCTTCTCATTTGCTAATAATGAGAGTATTTTATTTTTTTGACAAAGAGAGTATTTAATTGTTTTTTTTTTACATTAATTTAATTGTTTATCTTGTCTTCATGTAATTGTATGTGGTAGTAAATTAAATTAATTATTTTAGTTCTATCAACAACAAAAATTTGGAGTTCGCTTACATCATTTTCCCAATACTCATTCATGTACCCCTACTCTAATCATTGTACATCTTGTGTTTGGGATAAGTGTCTTTTGATAATTTATTTATTTTAGTTTTAAAAAATTATTGTAGGTTTTTCTGATTTATCTGAACAAAAAGTAAACGAGTAACAAATTATGCCGCTAAATTTTATTTTATAACAAAATTCAATCTCTGAAAAAACTACATTTATAGACCTAGACGATATAACATTACCTTTTTTTTTTTGTTACAAGGGTGTATATTCTATAAATTAATTTTAAAATCATGTGTTTGTATTATTGTTTCTTTATAGTGTTGGAGCGTACATACTATAAAGTATATGTGGAAGGTCACACATTTATATACGTATTAAAACCATATATATCAAGACAAAAAAAAAAAAAACCATATATATCACAAAATCAAAAACCATATATATCAAAATCAAATATTGATATAAGCTCATTTCAGTTAAATTTCCAGAGAAAAGTGTAACATTAGTGTTCATAGTTGTTTTCCATTTATAGTGCGTTATTCATATTTCACATTGCTCTTAGTTTTGATTTGTTTTTTACTTCTTTTTTTGGTAAAAATGGAACTGGTAGCTATCCACTCATAAGATACATATTTCTATAAATAAGGAACAACGACCTTGCTAGTGTTTCTCTTCGTCTTTTACACCGGTCTTTGACTTTTAAATCACTTTATATTCTTTTACTACACACACGGTTTTATACATTTTGTCTATGGCTGAATGGGAGCTTTTATGGTACATTAAAATAATTCTAATGTACCGGTACATGTATGTTATAAATTAATAAATTAACAACTATTTTTATGAATTAAATAATTATTAGTCAATTATTGTATTTTAGATATAATAATATCACAAGAGAATACACAATTTCATTGTTTATAAGCATTAAACTAGTTTTTTAATATTTTTTCAAAAAATAATTCAATATTGACTATTATTGAGAGTAACAATTCAAAAAAAAAATCAAATTTTATATTTTTGACAATATTGATAAATAATGTTTGATTATTATAATATTTTCAATAATAGAAAAAAATGATTTACTTTAAAATATATTCATTTAACCATTAATTTAATGTTCTAATGTACCGGTACATTAGAATTATTCTAATGTACCATAGAATTTCCCTTTATCTTTTACGTAAATTACGTATCCGTATACATATGTCTCTATTATTGATTTTTTTTTTATGTTTTAACACAAATTACTACTAGTTAATTAAAATATTCCCTAATTATTAAAAAAAAAAATATTCTCTAATTGTATTTTGAATTTGACTGGTAATAATAATAATAATGAGTTTTATATATGTCAAAAAAATAATAATAATGAGTTAAAAAAATTTGGTGTTGACTGTTGAGTTAATTTATTTTGGGTAAAACAAAAAAAGAACATCTTTATAACCATTTTGGATTCCAGTTGGAGAATTTATTGCTCATGATCAATGTTTATCCATAATGCTTATCGTGCGGAGTACAATAATACTTCATTCGGTCATTTTTATAAGTGATAATTCAATTTATAGATTTATTAAATAAATAATATATTTGATTTATATTATAAACAAAATACATAATTTATTCGATGAATCTCTTATAGAGAAGACTAGATGTAGTATTATAAAAGTTAAGCAAAAAATCTATATATCAAATAAGATGAAGGCTTTTCCAAAAACAAATAACTTTAAAAATGTTAGATTTTAGATCATCTAAGTAAAAATTTGGATAAAGGATAATCTTTTGGTTGCTACTAAAAAAAAAGGATAATCTTTTGGTTGGTATTTTTTTTGGTAAGTTGATAAAATGATAATCACCATAAAAAACTTACATATACAAATTTGAAGTTTCAAATTCAAATTTAAATTTAAATAAAAGTGTTATGCCTAATAAATAATAATAGCGACATTTATCAGTTAAACTAAAGTTTTGGGACTATGGTTGACATTTGGCTAGTTGTGACTTGGATTCACATTTGATTTTTTTAACCGTGCATAAATTTTATTATAAATTATTAATATATATATATATATTAATTGATGGTTTTCTCTAGTGTAATATGATGCGTCTTTTATCAAAAATGGATTTGTTCCATTGGTAAAAGATTTAATTTAAGCCTCTTAAATAAATAGTCAGAAGTTTGATAATTGACTATTGTATAAAAAATTTAGCTTTTTTTTTTTTTTGAATGGCATATACAAAATTTAGCTGAAAAGAGAAAATTCATTTTATAGAGAAGTTTAAGTGAGATTAATCACAACAATGAGAACTTTTTACTTATAACATCATAAAAGAAAATTATGTATCCCTCTAAATCTATACTGTATTTCATTAGCACTATGATTAGTAAGTTTTTTGTTTAGCTTTTGCAATTAGTGTATGGGATAAGGATAAGTTTGGTAAAACTATAAATATGGAGGAAGATGGAAGTGATTTTGGTTGAGGCAAATGTGTTACTGAAAAGGAAAATAGAGAATGTTAAGATTGTGTGGCTAGCTATAAGAGAATGGGATTTGCGTGTGTTAATTAGGGAAGAAAATTGAAGCAACACATTGTCCATGACCTAAAATATTTGATGTAATGTGCTTATCAAATAAGAAATGATGCATACATAGAGATGGGGCTTTGGTTTGCTTCTCAGTTTCCGATTGTCTCTCAAACTTTAGCTTCTTTTTTTTTCCAATAAACTCAATTCAAGCTATAAGATTAACTTGTAGTTATAGGGTTTTTTCAATTTATAATGGTTATATTAAACTTTTGTTACATTGAGTTATTTTTAGGTTTCACTTATTCCCTTAATTAAGTTTTTATGTTTCATTATAGTCTTTTAAATTATAAATTGAACTAAAATGAAAAGGAAAATAATTTAGTGAATTTTTTCACCTAAAACTAACTTACAACACCAAAAGGATAATTTAGTCATTTAAAATTCTTCATTTAGAAAAATGTCCATATAAACTTATAGAAATCTGTGAAAAAGTTAAATAGTACTACTTCCGTTTCAAAATAAGTGTCACAGAAAAATTGTTTTAAAATGAATGTTATTTTTTTTCAACGTAAAAGTTTTCAATTGTGTCATTCAATTACTCCCTTTGCTTCAATTTATAAGGTATAAAATAAACATACTTATTATGAAAATCAAAACATAATAATTTGAAGTATATTTTTTGGTATTTTCTTTAGAATAAGTTGCATGAAAAAATATAAAACAATTTTTATTAGTTATGGAAAACAAAGAGTTGATTAAGTGTAATTTTTATGAGAACTAGCAAAAACTTTTCTGGATTTGAATGCAATTTAGGTTTCAATTTGGCTTAATAACATGTTTGGTCTCTTATGTTTATTTTAAGTTTTAATTTGGTCTATTAAGTTTAAAAAGTTTCAAGTTAGTCCTTTTAGTCAAATTTCAGTTTAAATCATTGATATAGCTAACAAAAATGCATACGTGGACAACTTAAGAGGGTGTCATATGGAAGTTTTAGACCAAATTAACTAAAAATTTAACAGAAAGTTAGAAGAAATTAATGCAAAATATAATAAAAAGGATGAACTTATGTTGAAATCAATAACATAAGGGATCAAATTGAAACTTTTAAAATATAGACGACCATCTTGAAACCTAAAATAAAAATAAACGACTAAATATGTAATTAAGCTTTTTTTTTTCTGTTATGATTTGAACAAGAAAAATGAATTTATTCTCTTATATTTTAAAATAAAGGGAGTATGACTATATAAGCTATTCTCAAAGCATTATATTTCAATATGTATTCATGATGATAGAAAACACACCAATAATTCAGTTAGTTTAATAAAAATATTTGTCTTTTGACAATATGATTTTATTTTTTAATGTTTAAAAACCTTAAACGATACTTATTTTAAAATGGAGGAAAAAACCTTATGAAAAAGTTGAGAAAAAGCTCATCTCAAATTAATACAAAATGTCATTGTTTAAAATCTTCAGAGTTATGGGAATAATTCATATTTTACTTTTTTCGTGAATAATCCTCAGAATCTTATCCAAATAGCATTTTCTTTTTAAAGAAACCCACTGTAGTTAATGTTTTCAACTTTTCAATGTTTTAGGCTCTTGAATGGTTAATGTACATACAAGTTTGCATAAAAATGCACGAAAATTTGGTTACAATGCACCAAATTTTAATTAGTACCATGCCATACCATATACGTATAATTTTAAGCCAATCTTTACTGTTAAGATTACTGCCAAATCTTATAATTAAACCTTTGAAAAGTCCATGTTTGCCCAACTTCATTTTCACATGCAAATTTGTGAACCATATTGTTGCGTTTTTGAATTGTAAGGACATGGTTATTGACGAAAGTTTCACATGGTGGTATCTAATATACATTGCTTCAAGGTATAAATATAATGTGCTCTTGGTTTCATTACTAAATTTGAATTGTGTGTATCATGATATAAAAATATTTTAATTTTTGAAATACCTTTTATACAAATTTATATTTATATGAACATTATTGTAACTAAAACATGGTTCGTAAGACTTAGTTCACCTGACAATGATGAAATTTTTAGGCCGGACAATTCAATATTCTCCGTGTGTTAAAAATATGCTATGGCAAATTTGCCGCCACTACGTTCCGACTCGTGCTAATTTGAAGTAGAAGGGAATGAATTGCGCACTATGTAATAACAATGTTGAAGATTGCTATCATGTGTTTTTCAATTTTCCAATAGCTTCGCATAATTTTCAAGATACATTAGAATTGGTTTTCTATCTAATGCGGCAGCTGAATGCAGATGATGCATCTCTCTTGGCATGTGTCATGTGGAGTATATGGAAGCAACGCAATAATTTAACTTGGAACAACATCACAGACACGCACAGTTTTGTTTTTGTGCATATAGTATGTTGCTTGACGGTCGGGCAGGTGAAATGCAACATTGATGTGTCCTCGTCGATCTATAATCGAGTTGGTATTGACATTTGTATTAGAAATAAGTTTAGTGCCTATGTTTTGGCAAAGCAACATTGATTATGATCAACCAACCACACTTTTCTCAACAACAAAAATAGATCAACCCCACCATTACACTTGATTAAAGCATGCGAATCCTTTACATGTTACACATTACATATATGACCATGTACATGCACAAAATATATCCCCCACATTAGAAAGCAAAAGTAAGAGTTCAATACAATGCTTTAGCAGCAGAGTGAGAAGCATGAGAGTGATTACATGTTAGTAGTACTAATACAGATACAAAGAAGACTACTTCACATAAAAAGCACAGTTTTTTTGTGCATGAATCCAGATGTTGTGTCTCACATAGTCATGCTCTTTCTCTTTATCCCCCCTGCATAAAGTGATACACGGCTTTCTGTTAGGAACTAAATGACAAGATCAAATAGCTACAAATAAACGACGGAATATCAGATACTAACCTAAGTAAAACTAAGCAGGAAACAGCTAGAACTATACTTATAAGTTGCTTCATTTAACTTGATTTCATAAGCTGCTTCATTTAACAGCAAATTGAACTTAGAAATCAGGATTATATGCATAATTCTAGCTATATTTGCAAAAGAAAATTGTACCAATTTAAACTTATGCAAGAAGGTATTTGTTAGAAAAACTAAACCAAAATGCATGATCATTTCAATATTCATATTTCCACTAGTACTAGTTGCAAAGTTTATCTAATCTAACAACACAGCAGAATAATATAAATACACTACCACCACTATCACATCAAATCAAAAACCTTTCAATGCAAGAGAACATACTCTTGCTATAGTTATACTGCTTGGGGATCCAAGTTGGAGGTGGCCAAAATAACCTCATATAATCAGGATAATCAGACAAATGTGAAACCCGATCTTGATCCAAGTGAAAAATACGCAGTCCATATTGTATGGCATCGGGATATATTATGTTAGAGTTCCTACTAAAGATCACACAATTTCCTTTGGAAACCCTCAAATCCAAAGCCGAAGCAGAGAACGCACCATCTTCCCCCAAAATTAAAACCATATCCCCTAAAGTGGTCAACTTGATCCACATTTTCTCTTTCTCATCAAGCTTAAATACATCAAACCTTACATCCTTATCACCAGCCCTAATATCAATTCCATGGCAATCCACTAGCAACAACGATGTCTTACATTCACTCTCCACCAAGAATTTAACATTGCCACCAAACACCGGATTAGCCAGCAACTGGACACTGGAATCCTCCGGTCCAATCATGAAAGTCCGACCGTTTATGTCTGTCACACAAGACCGCCCTTTGAAAACACAAATGTCTCCCCATAAGGAGCCTGACATGGTCAGGATATTTGTCCCAGAATCATCCTCGCATCTGACTATCATCGGCAGCTCAGAGTTGTTGTCAAATGTGAGGAGAGCAAGAGGTTGTCCGGCCTCACACGTGGAAGCAACAATGGCCTTTTCATAATCATGATGAGTCGTATTCCTCCTATTTAAACGTGATTTGGTGCGGTGGATGTAGAACAAGTCTCTGAGATGGAGGACAGAGAGTTGGTTGAAATCGATGAGATGATGATCGAGATCTAAATAATCATATTTGTGGTGAGGATGAAGGGGATGGTAGAGGTAAGTTTTACCGTTTAAATCTGAACCGATTCTGATCAACCAAGGGTGAAGAGGAGTTTGATTTGTAGGTGGTGGTTTGATGAGAAAGACATTTTGTTTGTAGAGGTGGCGAATATAACTGATTTCATCGGCGGGGAAATGTGGAAGTTTGGAGGGTAAGTGGTTGTGATGGCAGTTTGGGATGGAAGATCGGCGCCACGAAGAACAGACGGAACGAAAGCGGAGAAAGTAGAGTTGACTGTTGTTGAGTTTTTGGGATATTTGTTGAAGAAGTTCGGTTGGAAGCTGAGACCAATCTGCCATTGATGATGATTCTATGCTAGTTCGGTGACGCAAATGGAGAGTATTGTGTTGTGTTGATGTTATCAAGTTCGCCGTTCACCTGCATCAGCTGGCAACATGATAGACAGGGATAAAGGGTGTTTGTGTGTGTTACCGTTGGGGATTTAAGCTTTTAAATAAATGGAACATTAATCAATGCACCAAATCTAATAACTTTTTTGTAAAGATTATTATTTTTTAATGTACCAAAAAAATAAAAAAGATTATTATTTTTAGGTGGTGTATATGTTGATTTTGGTAAAAAGGAAAATGTACTTTCAATCACTATTATAAAAAGAAAAAATTACTTTGTAGATTCATTAAAAAAGTAGCATGTGAAAAAAAAAAAAAAAAGTAATGTATGTGGTCTATATTATTGACCAAATATATTGTTTGAGAAGTGTTAGCAACACACATACCAACACACTCTCTAACACACATACCAACACACTCTCTTGTATTGGTTGAAATCCATATGGGCCCCATAAAAAATTGTGGGTTAAGTAGTGTGTTCCTAACATTATTCTACATTATGTTTTCAATGAACCTAAAAAATAATTGTTTGCTTATAATAGTGACCAGAGGGAGTATGTGCTGATTATGAGGGTTCTCTCCATTAAATTGAGAGTAAATTTTTTTTTTTTAGCCCTTGATTTGGAGAGAGAAAGAGATGAGTAAAAGGAAAAAGATAAATTTAAGGGTGGTGATGATTGAACTTTAGGAACATGAGGAAAAAATTTAGAGGATCCATTCTCGTTGATTATGGTCTTTTTTTTTACGATGTTGATTATAGTCTTTGAGGAATTGGATTTGCCGCAGTAAATGTGTCACACAGCCATCCAAATCAACGGTCATGATCGTTTAACTATGTTATAATTGATATGTAATATGAATCGTCTGATCATACATCGGTGATTAAATGTGGACCCAACTCTTTTCCTAAGGTTCCAATGTGTAGAGAGTCATTTTAAAATGGAAGTGACAGTTGATTTTGGAAGGATAAGTGGATCCATCATTAAGATCCTCTTCACCTCAGCCACGCTGTTAATATCCAATTGGCCAAGAGAATTTCCTAGTATCTTATTATTATAGCCTAATGAGAAGGGGAATTGGAATATTCTAAAATTTCTCTCATAGATTACCTGCATATATTCAAACACTAATTCACACAATGCACCTCCAACATTCATCTATTAACTTTACAACCCAAAATTTAACGAACGAAATCTTCAACACTACATCAGCAAAAGGTCCAATAGTAACAGAACATATCAAAATTAAATTGAAGACTCACAAGGTATGTTACTAAAAACTTAGCCTACTTCGATCATAAAAAGTTGTTTTGTTTTGGTATACCTAAAAATGTCAAGAAATTGTTGGGACAATTCATTGTTACTTGAGGTAGAAGAAAGATGAATGATAGATATAAATTGTAAAGTGTTTATTAATTTTCGATTCACACATTTACCATACACATTGTTATCTATTTATACTGATGGATAACAATGGCTAACTAACATTTCTTGATTAACAAGCTACTAACTAACTCACAACAGTTTAACTAACTTCTGTTACAATTAGTTACACTAAACGTGAATTATCACTAACAGAAATTTGCTCTCAAAGGAAACTAAGACAGATATAAAGAAGACTACTTCAACATAAAACACTCAGTTTTGTGCATGAAAACATGTAGTTCTAGTATTGTGATTCAGGGGTATAATATAAAGCTTTTGATTATAACTTTGCTTCTGCAGTGACAGACTGACAGTAACATCAGATGCAGAGGCGTTCTAATTGCAGAATAAATAACAAAATACATTGGATCAAGTAATCGCCAATAAATGTAATCAGATAGATACAGTAGTAACAGTACAAACATGACTTGATAGCTTTAAAACCAAGGATAACAAGAAATAGTTAACTTGAAATAACAGATTAAAATTTATCTTAGCGAAAGACTGAAAAATTGATTAGAAATTACAACTTTCGGCGATGTCACTGCCATGTTGTCTAAACATAATAGTAAAATATTAAATTTGCATGAAGCCAGATGTTGTGTCTCACATCGTCTCTCTCTTTACTATCTCTGCATAAAGTGACAAGACTTTCTGTTAGGAACTAAATGAAAAAGATCAAAATCCTAATAAATAACGACTAGGCTAATATATGATGTGAGATTTGGGCACACCCCAATACCAAAGTCCCTTAAAACACTAACCACTAGAGAAGATCAACATCAAGTAAAATCAATTGAGATATAACTGTATCTGATAAACTAAACTTAGAAGTCAGGATTATTTGCATGATTCTAGCTGTATATGAAAAAGTTAAATTAAGGAGCTTACAAGAGAAAATTGAATTCCAATACCAATTTCAACTTTCAACTTATCCAAGAAGGGTATTAGTTAGAGAAAAAAAATCAGTCAAACTGCAAAGTTTATCCAATCTAACAACACAGCACAATAATACACTACCGCCACTATCACATTAGAAACCTTCCAATGCATGAAAACATACTCTGCTTATCGTTATACCGCTTGGGGATCCACTTTGGAGGTTGATAGAAACAGTAATAATTCAGATTTACCTGGACAGTTAATTCACCATGCTACTAGTGGTCCCAAAATATGGCGTGTATATTCTAGAAGGGGCAGGAAGGTAAATAGTGGCTGAGGTTGTTAGCAATCATGAGCTGGCAGGAGAAGAGCAACACTCTTTCCACAATATAAGGAGTAGTACGTTAGAGAAAGATTTATTCTGGATGGTAGTCAGATTTGGATAGAATAGGATACTCTAATATCCTATAGGAGCTTAGCTCTGGGCCCTATTCTAGGGATTGTTACATTCCATTCTCTGTACTAAATTCCATTACATCAATAAAGCTTTTTTCCTCATTTATTTCATCACTGTACTGTTTCATTGCTTTTTATACAGTTAGTACGTATCAAACTGGTCCGACCTACCGGATTCCGTTGCCGGGATCAGTGAATGCCACCTAAGAAAGTTAATTTCCCTGAGTTTAGAAGAATGGAGGCGAAAGTAACAGCTTTGGAAGGAGAAATGTCTGAGATGAAATCGGCATTGTTGGAGGTTCAGGATGCTGTTCGAGCTAGCCATGAGAATCTCATGGCCATGTTCGAGAAATGTTTAGCAAGGTCGCTCTCGGAGGGGGAGCAGAGTGCGAACAACGGCGGAAAGAAAAAGACAGATCCACAACCGTCGTCGCAAACAGACCCAGCCGGCTCAGGATTTCAAAATCTGAGTAACGCTGCGTTAACGGAGTTCCGACAATCCATCAAGAAGGTCGAGTTGCCATCGTTCACCGGCGACGACCCAGCTGGATGGATCTCGCGCGCTGAGGTGTATTTTCGCGTTCAAGGAACGCTACCGGAGTTGAAGGTGAATCTCGCTCAGTTGTGTATGGAGGGAGCAACGATTCACTTTTTCAATTCTCTTATTAGTGAAGAGGAGGAACTATCATGGGAGCGGCTGAAAGAAGCTCTGTTGGCTAGATATGGAGGGTGTGGTGAAGGCGATGTGTACGAACAATTAACGGGCCTGAAACAGAGTGGGACGGTGGATGACTATATCACCGCTTTTGAGTATTTAATCGCTCAAATCCCAAGGATGCCGGACAAACAATTTTTGGGGTACTTTCTCCATGGATTGAAGACGGAGATACGAGGTCGAGTACGAAGCTTCGTAGCCATGGGAGACATGAGTCGGTCGAAGTTGTTACAGGTGACGCGCGCTGTAGAGAAGGAGATTAGTGGTGAAAATGGGTCACACAACTACCGTGGGCCTAAAATGGGAAACGGGTCGAACCGACCCGGAACTCATGGGACGGGTCGAAGTAATTCGGATTGGGTTTTAGTGAAGGGCAAGGACGGTGGACCTAGTGGATCAAATACAGGGCAGAGACAAAATTCCATTGGGCCTGGAGGAGATAGGCCGGCCCACAATGATAGAGGGAGACCTGGTCCACGTGACAGGGGATTTCAACATCTCACGTACCAAGAATTGATGGATCGGAAACAGAAGGGTCAATGTTTTCGATGCAAAGGCCGATTCCATCCTACCCACCAATGTCCCGAAAAGCATTTGCGAATATTGATCGTAGATGATGATTATGTGGCCGAAAATGATGCTCAAATTCTGGCGGTAGAGGTAGAAGACGCCGAAGAGGAGGAAGTCGGAGAGATGAGTCTGCTCCACTTGGATCATATGGCTAATCACACACCACAAACCATACGATTTCAAGGTGAGATACAGGGGGTCCCGGTGCTTGTCTTAGTAGATAGTGGAGCCACACACAATTTTATTTCACAAAAATTGGTGAGCAAAATGGATTGGGTGGTGGAAAGAGATTCTCATATGCGAATCAAGTTGGGTGATGGTTTCGTGACCATGACACAAGGAGTCTGTAGAGGAGTGGAATTGAAGGTAGGAGATTTTGGAATTCATGCTGATATGCATTTGTTTGAATTGGGGGGAATTGATGTGGTGCTTGGAGTTGAATGGTTAAAAACTCTAGGAGATACCATTATGAATTGGAAGAAGCAAGTGATGAGTTTCTGGAGCAATAAGGAATGGGTCACACTACAGGGTTTAGGGGACACAACTAACCCCATGGTGTCTCTACAAAGCATATTGAGTAAGACTGGCCAGTGGAAGAGGAAGATGTTATGGAGTGTGGAGAAACAGGAGAGCAATGAACAATGGTCACATTTGTCTACTACACAAAGGGCAAGTGTGGATCAGCTGCTACAGGAATATTCCTTGGTATTCCTAGAACCTAAAGGGCTACCCCCCATCAGAAGCAAAGAACATGCGATAACATTGGTAGAAGGATCCGGTCCGGTGAATGTGAGGCCCTACAGATACCCTCACCATCACAAAGATGAAATTGAAAAACAGGTTGGAGAGATGTTAACCACGGGAATAATCAGAAACAGTACAAGCTCTTTCTCTAGTCCGGTAATTTTGGTGAAGAAAAAGGACAACACATGGCGTATGTGCGTTGACTACAGGGCCCTTAACAAGGTAACAATACCAGACAAATTTCCCATTCCTGTTATTGAAGAGTTGCTGGATGAATTACATGGTGCTAGATTTTTTTCTAAATTGGACCTGAAATCTGGTTATCATCAAGTTAGAATCAAGGAGGAGGATGTGTATAAGACGGCGTTTCGCACTCATGAAGGGCATTATGAGTTCCTAGTTATGCCTTTTGGTCTCATGAACGCGCCTTCCACTTTTCAAAGTCTCATGAATGAAGTTTTTAAACCCTTGCTTAGGAAGTGTGTACTAGTTTTCTTTGATGATATACTAGTTTATAGTGCTGATTGGAAAACTCATTTGGAGCATTTACAAACTGTTCTGCAATTGTTGGTGGAACACGGGCTAGTGGCCAACAAAAAGAAGTGTCACTTTGCTCAACATACCATTGAGTATTTGGGACACGTCATATCCCGGGACGGTGTAGCAGTGGATCCCAGTAAAATAGAAAGTGTGACTCGATGGCCTACCCCTAAGAATGTGAAAGGAGTAAGGGGATTTTTGGGTTTGACCGGTTATTACAGAAAATTCATCAAACACTATGGGAAGATAGCAAAACCATTAACAGAACTCACTAAGAAAGACGGGTTCAAATGGGGAGATGAGGCTCAAAGGGCTTTTGATGAATTAAAAATTAAGCTTACCACAGCCCCTGTGTTGGCTCTGCCAGATTTTAACAAGCAATTTGTCATAGAATGTGATGCATCGGGTAGCGGAATTGGGGCGATATTACTGCAGGAGAAGAAACCTATAGCTTATTTCAGCAAAGCTCTGGGAGTCAGAAATTTGTCTAAGTCAGCATATGAGAAAGAGTTGATGGCAATAGGGCTGGCTATACAACACTGGAGACCCTACCTTCTTGGCAGAAAATTCATTGTGTCCACTGACCAGAAAAGCTTAAGACAATTATTACAGCAGAAAATAACCACTGTAGAGCAACAGAACTGGGCTGCCAAGCTACTTGGTTATGATTTTGAAGTTGTATATAAGCAAGGGAGATTGAATAAAGGAGCTGATGCTTTATCTAGGATGCATGAAGGGATGGAATTTCAAAGTATTACAACATTTCTCCAGTGGGATCAGACACAAATCATCCAAGAAGAAATACAGAAAGATGACCATTTACAACAAGTAATTGCTGATTTATTGCAGGACCCAACTTCTAGACCCGGATATGCTTACAGACAGGGTGTACTTATGTATGAAGGCAGATTGGTGATCTCTAAGCATTCAGCTATGATTCCTATCTTCCTAAAGGAATTTCATAGCACTCCACATGGAGGACATTCAGGTTTCTATAAGACATATAGAAGACTAGCTGCAAATGTTTATTGGGTTGGAATGAAGGGAGCAGTGCAGGAGTATGTAAGGAATTGTGATATATGTCAGAGACAAAAGTACTTGGCTGCATCACCAGGGGGTCTACTCCAACCATTACCCATACCTGAACGTGTTTGGGAGGATATCTCCATGGACTTTATCACCGGACTACCAAAATCCAAGGGCTATGAAGCTATTTTTGTGGTGGTGGACAGACTTACCAAATACTGTCACTTCATCCCTCTCAAACACCCTTACACTGCTAGGAGTTTGGCTGACATTTTCAGTAAGGAGATAGTGAGGTTGCATGGCATATCCCTCTCTATTGTAAGTGATAGAGACCCAATTTTTATGAGCAATTTCTGGAGAGAATTATTCAAAGCTCAGGGCACTCAGCTCAAAATGAGTTTCGCGTACCATCCTGAGTCAGATGGACAGACCGAAGTAGTGAACAGATGTCTTGAAACGTATCTGAGGTGCTTTATTTCTGATCAACCCAAAACATGGGTGTCATGGTTGCATTGGGCTGAATATTGGTTCAATACTTCTTTCCACACATCTACAGAGCATACTCCTTTTGAATTGGTATACGGGAGGCCTCCTCCAGTGATGATTAGGTGGGTACATGGAGAAACAAGAGTGGAGGCAGTACAGAGGGACTTGATAGACAGAGATGAAGCAATTCGACAGTTAAAAAGTCACTTACAAAAGGCACAAGACAGAATGAAGGCCCAGGCTGACAAACACAGGACTGATAGGAGTTTTGAAGTAGGAGAGTGGGTGTTTGTAAAACTTCGAGCCCATAGACAAAATTCTGTAGTTACCCGAATCAATGCTAAGCTGGCTGCTAGATATTATGGGCCATATCCAATCTTAGAGAGGATCGGAGTTGTTGCTTACAAGCTAAGACTGCCTGAAGGGTCCAGAGTTCATCCCGTATTTCACGTCTCACTATTGAAGAAAGCTGTAGGGCAGTACAATGATGATCAGGAGCTGCCAGATTTAATGCCAGAAGAACAAGGTGAGGTCTTTGAACCTGAAGCTGTGTTGGCTGAGAGAAGGATACAGCAGCATGGTGAGGTGGTGAAACAATTACTCATACACTGGAAGGGTAAGACAGTAGAGGAAGCTACTTGGGAAGATTATGTGATGCTCAAAAGTCAGTTTCCTAAGTTCAACCTTGAGGACAAGGTTGATTTGGAAGAGGGGAGTATTGATAGAAACAGTAATAATTCAGATTTACCTGGACAGTTAATTCACCATGCTACTAGTGGTCCCAAAATATGGCGTGTATATTCTAGAAGGGGCAGGAAGGTAAATAGTGGCTGAGGTTGTTAGCAATCATGAGCTGGCAGGAGAAGAGCAACACTCTTTCCACAATATAAGGAGTAGTACGTTAGAGAAAGATTTATTCTGGATGGTAGTCAGATTTGGATAGAATAGGATACTCTAATATCCTATAGGAGCTTAGCTCTGGGCCCTATTCTAGGGATTGTTACATTCCATTCTCTGTACTAAATTCCATTACATCAATAAAGCTCTTTTCCTCATTTATTTCATCACTGTACTGTTTCATTGCTTTTTAGTTAGTACGTATCAGAGGTGGCCAGAATAACTTCATGTAATCGAGATAATCAGACAAATATGAAACCCGACCTTGATCCAAGTGAAAAAAATGCATTTCAGCTAGAACGACATCAACATATTGTAAGTCAAAATTCCTCCTACAAATCAGACAATTTCCACGAGGAACTATCAAATCAAAGCTGAAGCAGAAAAGGAACAATCTCCCCCCAAAAATAAAACCATATCCCCTAAAGTGGTCAACTTGATCCACTTCTTCTCCTTCTCATCAAGCCTGAAAACATCAAACCTTACATCCTTATCAGCAGCCCCAGTATTATATCCATGGCAATCCACTAGCAACAACGATGTCTTATATTCATTCTCCACCAAGAATTTAATATTGCCACCAAAAACCGGGTTGGCCAGCAAGCGAACAGTGGAGTCCTCCGGTCCAATCATGAGAGTCCGACCGTTTATGTCTGCCACACAAGGTCTCCCCTTGAAAAGATAAATGTCTCCCGACAAGAACCTTGACATGGTGGGGATACTCGTCCAAGAATCGTCCTCGTATCGGAGAAACTTTGGCATCTCAGAGTTGTCATATGTGAGGAGAGCAAGAGGTTGTCCCACCTCACAAGTCGCAACAACCGCCTTTTGATACTAATTATAATTATAACGTGGTTTGGTGCAGCAGATGTAGAAAATGTTTCGGAGATGGAGGATAGAGAGTTGGTTGAAGTCGATGAGATGATGAGCGAATTGTAAAGGATATTTTTGGTGAGGATTAAAGGGATGCCAGAGGTAAGTTTTACCGTTTATTAAAGTACCGATTTTGATCAACCAGGGGCGAAGAGAAGTTTTTGTAGGTGGTGGTTTGATGAGATAGATACTTTGTTTGGAGAGGCCGCAAACATAATTGATTTAGTCTGCGGGGAATTGCGGAAGCTTTGACGGTAAATGGTTGTGATGGCCGTTTGGGATGGAAGATTGCCGCCACAAAGAACATACAGAACGAAAGCGAATGAGGTAGAGTTCACTGTTGAGCATCCAAGCTCATAATGGCACTATTAAAAGTAGGGAAATCTTTGAGCAGTCGCACAGTTTTAAGTCATTTAATGGAAAGATTTAAGATTGTGATGGAGAAAGAATCAAAGAAACACTAAGAAGGTTTTCTGCCTCTAAAAATTAAATATATTGGGATTTAGGACTTTGTTGGTAAGCTTATAGTCTGCAAAAGTAACAATAAAAGAAGATAATCAAACCCATCAAAATTCCTACATCTAGTTTTTGTGGTTCTTTTACCTATAGAGTATGTTATTAAAAGACATGAATGCTTCGATCCCAGCTATATTTATTTTGAAATTTACTGGTACTATTGACTGAAACATGTTGCCAAAAACCATAGTATTTAGTTCAACAATTTTCCATTTTAGCCTATTAAGCCACAGCTCCCTCTACCTCTTCTTAATAAAACCTTTTCCACAACTACATGTGATCCAAACCTTTGCTCAAAATCAGAGCATCTCATGAAAATCCCATTTTAAAGAGACATCATACAAACTCAGTGTTTCTCCCTCTTCTTATTACAAATTCTATGATGTAGCACTTGCACCAGGAAAGTTAAGCATAACTAATTCTCATTCAAACTCACCCTTTTGCTTGTATTCTTGTTAACAAATTTTGTACTTGGTAAGTAACTAGGTTTGATTAAATAATATATGCTTCACATTCTTGGTTTATGCATCTAAGTTTTTTCTTTATTAAAATAGGATAGAATGATGAAATTATTCATTTTATTTACAAGCTTCTTCTTTAGAAAAAGTAGTTTATTCATATTATTTATTTCTGACCTCTTGTTCTCCTTAAAGTTGTTGGACTTACTCGTAAATGAAATGGAACATGATAGAATGCATTTCATATTATTGCACACAGTATCATAGTAAGTTAGAAAAACTCAATATAAAAAACATATTAATATAAGATCCTATCGATATTTCTAATTCTACATGATATATACACTATCAATGACAATCACATTAGAAACATCCAAAGCTAGATAACATACTTTTTTTCCCCAAATGCAGCTCTTCACGATCCACTCCTGAAGCCACAAGTAAGTTGAAATAATCAGGATAGTCAGACAGAGGTGAAAACCAATTTTTATCCACATTTAAATCGCGAATTGCACAACACTCGCCATCCACATCCATATTGATCACACAATTTCCATTGGCAAAACCCAAATCAGAAGCAGAAGCAAAAAACGAACATTGTGTCCCCAAGAACAAAACCCTATCTCCTAAATTTGACAACTTCACCCATTTTTTCTTCTTCGCATCAAGCCTATACACATCAATCCATGCATCACGATGGTCATCGTTGTCGTCGTCATCATCATCATCATCATCATCATCATCACAATTACAATACTCCATATTAACTAGCAACAACTCACTCTCAACCAAACATAATCTAACGGTGTAAGGATCGGATTCAGATAGCCTAGCCGCCACGAGATCAACGCTTAAGTCCGGTCCAACCATCACAGTCTTACCCTTATTGTTTGTCACACAAGGCCGCCCTTTAAAATTGCAAATGTCTCCAGAGTCGCAGTCTGAAACATTGGTGATCTGCATCCAACCATCGTCTCCAGGCCGGATCATCGACAGCTCATGCCATCTTCTGTCGATTGTGACAATGAGAGGTTGTTGTTCCCCCGGATACGTGGCAGCTACGACCTTATCATAATAGTCATAGGAATATGGATGATTTTGAGGCGAGTCACTGTCTTCTTCGATCATGTAGAGCAGCAAGAACACGTGTCCGAGATCGACGATGGAGATGTGATTGAAGTCGAAGACGACCTTATGTGGGAAATGGAAAGGTAAACTTCGGCGAAGATTGAGGGGATGCCAGAGATGAATTTTACCGTTTACATTTGGACCGATTCTGATCAACCTAGGTTGGAGAGTTTGTTGATGTTGGTGTGAGGTTGGGATTGTGGTTGGTTTGATGAGAAAGATGTTGTGTTTTACGAGGTAAAATATGTTGTCGTTGTCGTTGTCGGGGTAGGAGTGTATTGGTGGAAGCTTGAAGGGTAAGTGGTGGTTGGGACGGTTGTTTGGGATGGAAGAGCGCCATGTGGAACAAACAGAACGAAAGCGAAGAAGATAGAATTCAGTGTTGAGTTTTTGAGATATTAGTTGCAGAAGTTCCGTTGGAAGCTGAGACCAATCAGCCATGGATTGTGCTGCTGTTCGGTCTGCTTCTTCGAAAATGCAAACCCCATAATCCCATATGGGTTTTGTTTTTGTAGCTGGGAGTTAGCCCTATTTTTTTTCCGTTTGGATTAGCCCCATAATCGCAAAGAAAAAATAAAGTTATAAAACACTCAGTTTTGTGCATGAAAACATGTAGTAGTAGAATCAAGAAGTAGTCCTACTTAACTTGCAATAACACATTAAAATTTATCTTAGCTAAAGACTTGCACCAAAATTAACAAAAGAATTTACTCCTTTGTCTATATGAATTTACTCATTTTTCTAAGGTTGGGATTACACTTGACCCTCCATTTGACCGGAGAGGATCCAGTAGTCTCGTTGTACCTCACATCCTCTTCCTCTTTCCCTTTATCGTACCTGCATAAAGTGATAAGATTTTCTGTTAGGAACTAAATAACAAATAACGCCTAGGCTAATTTATAATAAGTAAATTGATTTTCTATATCTATTCTTTAGTACATAATTTATGCAAGATAAGTATTCAAGCACTTGCAAAACTTTCCATCAAAATTTATCTTATCAAGAAGAAAGAGCCAAGCCGCTTAAATATTCCACCCAACATCCCATAACAATGCAAATGGTCAAGATGAAATAAAAATAACTTAACAACTTCTATTGCAAAACATATATGCTGCAGCAAAAGTAACAAAAAAAAAAAAAAAAAAATCCAACCCATCAACAATATTGTTACAACTAGTTTAATTATAATGTTTATCTGTTCAGTATATACTATTCCTCGTTTACTTGTAAATTTCAATTCTATTAGAAATCTGAAACAATAACTGAACTTGGGATGTCATTTAAAGTATATCACATCCACATGATTATTATGCTATGTTCATTTAACTTTTTCCTATACAGTTAGAACTATACTTATAAGTTCCTTTGTTTAACTTGATTTTAATAAGCTTCTTCATTTAACTGTAATATAAACTTAGAAGTCAGGATAATTTGCATAATTCTAGCTATATATGAAAAATTTAAATTAAGGAGCTTACAAAAGAAAATTGAATTCCAGATACCAATTTTAACTTATCCAAGAAGTAATTGGTTAAGTCAAAATGCAAGGTCATTTCAATCGTCAATTGTCATATTTCCATAAGTACTAGTTGCAAAGCAAGTAAACATACCCTGGCTATCGTTATACCGCTTGGGAATCCACTTTGGAGGTGGCCAGAATAACTTCATGTAATCGGGATAATCAGACAAAAATGAAACCCGACCTTGATCCAAGTAAAAAATACGCATTTCAGCTTGTATGACATCGGGTTCTTCTGAGTCAA
This sequence comes from Trifolium repens, assembly GCA_030408175.1. Lineage (NCBI taxonomy): Eukaryota > Viridiplantae > Streptophyta > Magnoliopsida > Fabales > Fabaceae > Trifolium > Trifolium repens. The sequence goes on from CP125840.1 coordinate 3,848,557, forward strand.
AATTCCTCCTATAGATCAGACAATTTCCACGGGGAACTCTCAAATCCAAAGCTGAAGCAGAAAAGGAACAATCTGCCCCCAAAAATAAAACCATATCCCCTAAAGTGGTCAACTTGATCCACTTCTTCTCCTTCTCATCAAGCCTAAATACATCAAACCTCACATCCTTATCAGCAACCCTATTACCAATTCCATGGCAATCCACTAGCAACAACGACTCACATTCACTCTCCACCAAGAATTTAATATTGCCACCAAACACCGGATTGGCCAGCAAGCGAACACTGGAGTCCTCCGGTCCAATCATGAGAGTCCGACCGTTTATGTCTGCCACACAAGGTCGCCCTTTGAAAAGACAAATGTCTCCGGACAAGAACCTTGACATGGTGGGGATACTCGTCCAAGAATTGTCCTCGCATCGGAGGAACTTTGGCACATCAAAGTTGTCATATGTGAGGATAGCAAGAGGTTGTCCCACCTGACACGTGGCAACAACCGCCTTTTCATAAAATGCTTTACATTTACGTGGTTTGATGTGGTGGATGTAGAACAAGTTTCGGAGATGGAGGATAGAGAGTTGGTTGAAGTCGATGAGATCATGAGCGAATTGTAAAGGATATTTTTGGTGAAGATCAAAGGGATGCCAGAGGTAAGGTTTACCGTTTATATAAGTATAGATTCTGATCAACCAGGGGCGAAGAGGAGTTTCTTGTTGGTGAAGATTTGTAGGTGGTTTGATGAGAAAGATACTTTGTTTGGAGAGGTCGCAAACATCCTTGATTTCGTCGGTGGGGAGATGCGGAAGCTTTGATGGTAAATGGCTGTGATGGCAGTTTGGAATGGAAGATTGCCGCCACGAAGAACATACAGAACGAAAGCGAATGAGGTAGACTTCACTGTTGAGTCTTTGTGATATTAGTTGTAGAAGATCCTTTGGAAGCTGAGACCAATCTGCCATGGATGCTGCTGCTGCTTGCTGTAGGCTGTTTGGAGAAAGTTTGTTAATCGAAAATGGTAATTAGGGCTTTTGCAGCGGAAGCGATCGCCGGACACACATGGCAAACAATCGCAGCAGTAGGGTTTGTGGTGGTCCTTAAATAATGGTTTGTGTGCATTGCCGTTGAGAAAAAAATGGGCGGTTTATGTTTTTGAAAAGAAAGTATAATAATTAAATTTTTGTTTAGTAACACAAATAAGCTGCTGCTATCAGTTAGGTTATCAAATACTCCCTCCTAATAGTTAAAAATAAATAAAAAAATACTCCCCCCGGTCACTAATTATAAGAAAAAATATATTTTTTATATTCATTAAAAAATTGATGTATCTAATATATACAATGAACTAGATATATCATTTTTTTCCAATGAACCTAAAAAATATATTTTTGCTTATAATAGTGATCGAAGGAAATTAGCTTATAGCTTAATTTTACTAAACAAACCCGAAAACTAATTTTCTTTTTCTCAATTTCAAAATGGGACAAATTTTATTATTGCAGCATTATTAAAATTAATATTTCATTATTTTTTAACAGTATTAATGAATATTAATCTAATGAGAGATGTATGAGTCACTTGAATTGAGTGATGGTCTCGCAATAGTGGGAGGTGGATTGAGGTTATTAAACGGTGGCCTTTATCGAGAGATGTTTCAGGTTATTGTCCGATAACATTAGGGTACATATGTGGTGTATGATTGGGGTTCAAAACCTTTTAGATTCTTACCATGCATAATTATTAGGTCATATATATGGTCTAAGCGGGAGATTGTTGGATCACTAATCTAACATTGGTTCTATATGCGAATAATTATGTATTGTAGACTGTCATTTAAGTTAAACTTACTTAACAGTGATTACGATCTTTGGATAAACATCTTATTTGCAGTTTATATATAACACTAACGCTTATTATGATAAGTGTTTATGTATAAACTTACATAAACTATTTTTATAGAAAATGATTAAATAAAGATGTATAAGTTGTTTTAATTTATATATGCTATGAGTTGTTTTCATAAACTATATTGGAGAACTTATAAAAATAAGCTTAAAAAGTTTATGAAAATTGTCAAACTGATTTCATAAGTTCTGTCAAATAGTCATCTTAGATAAGTTTAAATAAGTGAATCAAAACAGACCCATAATAAAGTTTGAATTATTAATCCTATTTTGAACTTATATGTTTCAAAGTATTTTCCAAAACACTCTAAAAAAAAATGGATCTAAACTAAAAGAGAATATACAGTTAAGCTTAAACAACACGATTTAAAAACTACTAATTTTTGTTTTTAAACAAATCTTAACCATATCCCATGTTAACACTAATTTTGTAAATTCAATTTTAAACCATATCAAATACTCCCTCCTCCGTACCAAAATAAATGACTTGTTTGACTTCGTTTACGCTTACTAATGTAAAACTTTAATCGGTAATATCTTTAATTATCTATTATTAAAAATTATAAAAATTGTATATTTTGAAAATACTCGTCAAGACAAATCAAACAAGATCTCATTTGCTAATATTTACAAGTATATATAAGTAGAAAAATAAGGTCAAAGTAGGTCAAATGAATAGTACACTTAGGCCCCGTTTGGCCCGGCTTATTTTCCTCTTTTTTTTTTTCTCCTTAAAAATAGTAAAGAAGGAAAAAATTGTGTTTGACTTAATTTTTGTTTTGTTTTTTACTTCTTTACTTTATTTCTCTAATACTTTTAAGAAGAAATAGTGTCAAATATAATTTTATATTTCTTTATTTCGTTTAAGCTAAAATAAAAAGTAAAAAATAAGCCAGGCCAAACGGGGTCTAAGTCAAAATTAGGTTACTTATTTTAGGACGAAGGGAGTCTAAATTGCCGTAGACAAAATCAGTTTTGTTTGTAGATTGATTGTAAAAACCCGTTTTGAACTAATATATTTCACAGTATTTTCCAAAACCCGTTTTAAAAACTGCTAATATGTTTCAAGCTTTGAGAATTGAAATTCTTTTGATTACAAGACAGCTTCATTTGTCTCCCTCCATGCATTAGAGTAATGATGGTCTCTGGTTCCATCTTTATTTATTTGGCAAAAGTAAAGGCCATAATTTAGTAACAATAACAAAAGACATTACATAACATACAAATCAATATTAGCACTCACCAACAAAAAACTAAACTGTAATTCCTCACCAAAACAGTATCATGCCCTACCACTTTAGATTCCATTCAAGCCTCTCATTTAAAACATGTTACCTTGAATGCAATAATAAGCACCTTTATAATGACAGTTACTATCCATACTGCCTCACCAAGATCTGTTGCTACCTGCATACATCTAAATGATATCATGAGAGTGATTACATGTTAGTAGGTCTCATTCAATTTTGTATCTTTTCTAATAAAATTATAAAACAAACGACTTTTGAAAGACCCGAACAGGGTGCGACAAAAACAGTGCCACTGTCCCTTACCTAAATAAAGGCTTAAATTGAAAATACCAAAATTCTGAAAAATTGAAAACAACAACAATGCACAGATCACTTCAGCTAAGGTACTAGAGAAGGAAAATTGTTTAAGTAGCTTCTAACTAAAAATTGTCAAGAAAATTGCTCCAATATTTCAATCAAAGAAAACTAAGATAGCATATCCAAGTTTACAATGGCCCTATTCAAATAGCCAAGAAAACTTGCCATAGTTTAGTAACAACATTTCAATTATTCTATTTATGAAAGTACTAGTGAAAAAGCTTATCCAATCTAACAATTAAGCTAAGCACAATAATGCAATATGACAATCACATTAGAAACCTTTCAATGCAAGATAACATGCTCAACTTTTGACGATCCATACGGAGGTGGCCAAAACAAGTTGAAATATTCGGGATAATGAGACACGGGTGAAAGCCGGCCTTGATCCAAATGGAAAACACAATCCTACCGGTAAGCCTATTAAACTTTTTATATGTTTCAAGAAAGAGCAATTCTACCGTATTCACAACCGAAAATCTATTTTATATAGGCATACACACATAAATTATACAAATTAAATCATAAATAATTTAGTCACATTAATTGATATTAAGTTATTAACTATTTCATTTAAATTTTAATTTTATTTAAGTTTTGTATGTGTCCAAATTTAAATAATTTGTATTTTTGTCTATATAAGTGTTCTTCAAAAAGAAATATATATAAAAACAATAATTGGTTGTCAGTAAAAAAAGTTGTTAAAATAAGATATATTCATCCATGAGTTGTCTTGTACAAAAACCATCTAAAACTTCTTTTTCACAACCAAAAACTTATTGAACTAATGCAAAATTGGTTGTCTGATTTTAGAGTTTTTATTTTAGTGTTGAATTGAACTGATTTTGAGACAAGTTAAATTTTCAGTGGTTGTTTTAACAGTGGAGCATACACCCTGAGACAAATGCACACACACAACAGCATGAAAATAAGATCAGCCACTCCAAAGAAAAATCCTCCCCCCTTGAACAAGCCCAAAAAAAATGAAAAAGAGAAGCAAACCAGTCTGACTCAACAGAATGCTTAGGAGTACCTACATCAGAATGTTACAGATGCTCTCGAGCAGCTAAGAAAAGGGGACGCCGCAAACAAGAACCACCCTCTGATGAATAATCAAGAACAGGAGCTCCCTATAATTAAATAGAACCGGTTCATTAGAGAATCTAAACAAGATTCAGCAGCAACCAATCCAACAAAAGGCGATATGTGTAGATCCCAAAAACAGAAACTCGACTCAGACAAAAATATGCTTCCTCCCCTCACACCAAATTTACAGCCCCTAGAACCAATCCATTGCAAACCTCCATTAACTATTCCTCCCAATAAATAATCTTCTTTGCCAACTCTTCACAAGCTTTACAACTCTCTCTTCCACAACTATCTCCGCAACAGGCTTATTTTTATACACTGCGACACCAAAAAGTCTACTAAATTGGTGACGCAAAATGACTCTACCCACATGGATCCAACTAGAACCTAGTGTTCCTCCTGTCTCCAATTCCTTTCCTAAAATTTTCGTCAAACCAGCCCGCCCCACCACTCCTCCGTAAACTCACAATAGACTTCAAATCCTTCTACCACAATTGTGACCATATTTATGCATAAGGACCAATTTCCCCAAAGAATCTGACTCATACTTCAATCCCCACCACCACTTACCTAGAAGAGCTAATTTATAGTCTCGAGTTCCTAATGTCTAGACCTACTTAACCCAGGGAACACATGTAGAGAATCTCTGCTTGTTCTAATTTCAAGATAGATAAGATAACAAGGTATAGCATCAATTACTGTAATCCAATAGATACAATAAAATCAACACTTGACAGCTAAAAAAAATATGGATAACAAGGAAAGACTTGCTCCTGAACAAATAAAAGAGCTTATTCCTTAAGTATATGCATTATACTATAGTAGTCAAGAAAATATTATAATGATTATAGTAGTCAGTAGTGGATGTAATTTCTAGTTCCTCATCAAGACCGAGAAAATATTATAAGATTCACCAGAAAAAGTCAAGAAAATAAAGGGCGAGAATAACCGATTAGAAATTATAACTATTTTCAATATATAAAACAAGTGTAGTGGTTGAATAAACAATTAGAAATTATAACTTTTGGTAATATCACTGCGATATTGTCTGGACATAAAAGTAAAAGACTAAAGTTGCATATTTCCATGTTTTACGCATGAATCCAGATGTTATGTCTCTTGTCCTCTTTCTATCTAACGCCCCTGCATAAAATGATAACGCTTTCTATTAGGAACAAAATGAGCAGTTCAAAATCCTAATAAATAATGTCTCTAGGCTAATTTATGTAAATTAATTTTCTATCTCTGACTCTAGTACATGATCTATAAAAGATAAGTATCCAAGAACTTGAGGAAGCCTCCCTTCAAAGCTAGCATATCAAGAGAAAAGAACCAAGCCACATAAATACATTCCACTAAACATTCCATACTATTCAATGTGATGTCAGATTTTGGCACTCACCAGTAGCCAATACCCTAACAATGCACAACAAAGAAAACCTCCAAATAGCTACAAATAAAGGATGAACTATCAGAAGCTAATCTAAGTAAAAGTAAACAAGAAACAAAAAGGACAGAACCGGTCATAGATAAGTTGTTTACAACTTCATTTTTCAAAGTTCATTCCTAAATAGAGACTCAAACCCATCACAAGATACAGTGCAGTGGAAACTAAAAAAAATCACTCAATAATCATTTAGAAATCATAACTGTTGGCAATTTTGATGTCATATATCATATAGACTGATCTTAATAGTAAAATGTTAAAGTAGTAGAGATGTTGAGTCTCTCTTTTTATCTCTTATATTATTTGTGCATGATAAGTATCCAAGAAGTTGAGGAACTCTCCAATAAAAGCTAGCTATCAAGGGAAAACGAACCAAACCACTTAAATACACCACCAAGCTTTTCATACTACTTAACTTGGGTCTTGGACATCCCATAATATCAAAATCCATCTCAATGCACAACAAAAAACCTCCAAGTAGCTACAAATAAAGGATGAACTGTCAAAACCTAATATAAGAAAAGAGGACAGATCAAGTCATATATGTGTTATTTAGAGCTTCATTTTTCACAATATCCATTCCGATAAAGCAAGCAAGAAACCAACAGTTTGCTGTCATAATTAGGTAACATGTAGGCAAGTCAAACACATAGTGCACTTTACATACAAACGCTAATAATGCAAGTTGTCAACATAAAATCAAAATAACATAACAAAACTTGAATAATCACAAATTGCTTAAGATGTAGACTTAAAGAATCCGCCGGAACACTTATGAGCCCACTCAAATTCCAACTCATTTTCAGCATCTTTTCATATGAACATGTAATTAGGAATACGAAGTTTGTTGGTAAACATATAGTCTTCAAAGGTAACAATTAAAGAAGATAATGAAGGATGTCAACATTGTTACTTCTAGTAGGAATATCATAACAATAATAATTACTAAAAAATGAACTGAGTTCCTGAAAAATCAGTAGTGTGGATACTTATAGTCAATGTATTTGCCAAAAAGTTTATCCAATCTAACGACATAAATTAAGCTCAATAATGCACTATCAATCACTATCACATTAGAAACTTTATACAAGATAGCATACCATGTTTCAAATTTAGCTTTTCAAGATCCACTCAGGTGGCAAGAACAAGTTGAAATATTCGGGATATTCAGACACAGGGGAAAGTCGATCTTGTTCCAAGTTAAAAACACAGCTCCCATGTCCCAAATTGCCACAACAGAGGACGGATTCGTCAAAAAAGACAACACAGTTTCCTTTGGGAAGACCCAATTCCGAAGCATATGCAGAAAACGAACATCCACTCCCCAAAAACAAAACCCTATCACCTATATTCCTCAACTTCACCCACTCATTCTTGTTCTCATCAAAATCCATCAACCTCACCCACATATTCTCCTTCTCATCAAGCTGAAATAAATCAATACCGAAGAAATCTTCAGAATAAGATTCACACAGGTTCACTAACAATAACTTACCCTCACTCTCCACCAACAATTTTTGGCTCACACCATGAACGGAAGGTTGAGCCACTACCTGGACGTTCGACTTCGGTCCCACCACAACTGTCTCGCCAGATAAATTGACTGCATAAATATGTCCTTTAAACACACAGATGTCTCCATAGTAATTTGATGAGTAGATCGGCGTCCAACGCTCATCATTGCCACGAAAAAGCATCGGACGGTGAGTAGCATAAGACAATGTTGCGAATACCAGAGGTTTTTCCCCATGGCCCGTGATAGCAAGGACAGTGTCGTCGTTGTTATCGATAATGAAATCAGTTCCTAATTGAAGGACGGATAATTTGTTGAAGTCGAGTATGTTGGAATACTTAAAAGAAGGGAAAAGTGATTTAAAGGCAGTATCTGGTTGAAATATTTTGGTTTTTCCATATGAATTTTGGATAATTCTAATCAACCATGGTCGAATTAGGGTTTGTTGTTGTGGTGGTTTGATGAGGAAGATACTGCGTTTGGAAAGGTACGAGAATGGAAATTTGGCGTCGTTGATGTTGATGGAATCAAAGAATTGATAGTCGTTGATGTAATCAGAGAAGTCGTAATCGGAATCATTGAATTCGGCGTCGTCGGTGTCGGAATAAAGAACATGTTTCAGGAGTGGGAACTTGAATGGTAAAATGTTGGTATGGTGATTTGCGATTGAAGAAGAGCGCCAGCTAGAACAAATTGATCGGAAGCGAATGAGATCGATTTCGTTGTTGATTCGTTGTGATATCAAATTCAGAAGATCCTTTGGCAGTTCAGACCAGTTTGCCGCCACCGCCATGGATGATGCTCCTGTGTCGCGCTGATTCTCTCCTTATTTTTTACTTTGATTTTTATTAACGGTAAAGGAGGCACAAGAATCCTAAAATATTGGCCGCCAATCACAACTATAAATACAGGCCGCCAAACGGGCACGTCGTGTCCGTTTGTGTGATCGATATTCTTTGTATTTTGTTTGTTGCGATGGATATTCTCTGTTGTGCAAATATAAATAACTACTTAATCTTCTTTTTTATTGGAAGTTAATTGATAATTACTTAACTCCTTTTTTATTGTAGCTAGTTATTAAGAAGAAATTTGTTTTTTTTACCATAAAAAAACTGAAAACCTACTTTTATGTGGAAGTTGTGCTTAGTTTTTTTTTGTAGTTTTTTTTAAGGGTAAAATAGGTATAATGAAAAAGTCATCCCAAAAATTTGTATCCCCTTTATATATTAGTATAGATTTTGCTTATAAAAAAAAAAATCTTTTATTCAACCAAATCACTAAAGTATTTGTAAATAAAAATCAGCTATGGAATACGGACTTCGATAGAGACACCTCACACGACACATAATATAAATATAAATATTGTAATTTAAAAAATATATGACAACAACACCGCTACATATATTTATTTATCATTTATTATAACTAGCCGTCAAACGGGCACGTTGTGCAATCGATATTCTTTTTTTTTTGTGATCGATACACTACAAGAAATAAGATTTTTGACAGCGACTTTTTCGCAGCGACATTCAAATTATTGATAAAAATATATATATATAGTAACAACTAATTAAACTTGTTGTTATAAGTTAGTCTTTTTCTCAATAATTACATTATCGCTGGGAAAAGTTAATTATCTCAACAATAATTATTATTGTCGCTAATAGTATAACTTTTTTGCATCAACCTTGTAAAGTCGCTGGGAAACCACTCAGTTACTATTTTTTTTTATTATCTTTTATCATGGTTTATGTTCCTATTTTTATGCGTAAATTTCTTTTAACATAAAATTATTATTTTTGTTACTATTTTTATGTTTTGCATCTTTTTTTAATGATTACATTTAAGGATTGAATATTTGAAATATTATCATACTTGATGAGAACAAATTAAAGTTTTTTTGTTCCTTTTAATATATTGTTAATAAAATAGAAATACATTATATTAATTTGAATATAATAAAGCAAGATGATTCTTTGACAAATTTTTCATTTGTCATCTAATGAGAATGCTTACTATTTTTAAAATTGCTATATATTAATAATAAGATTTTTATGACTATCTTTAATTATTTTTTAATTATTTAATTTATTAATTTCTAACTACTATATTTTTTATTGTTAATTATTAAATAGAATAATTAATTTAAATAAAAAAGGTTCATTTTTTTTATGTTATCTTTTAATTAAAAAGGAATCATGTTATTTGGGATTTGAGATACACATGATCTTTTTTTTGTTTGTTTTCTTTTTATAGGCAATGTTAGTTGTTAGTATTTACAATGTTTTTTTTGTTTTTTTTAATTCTAATTGAAAATTAATATTTGTACGTTTTGACTAATTGGATAGACATAAACATTTAACTGACGCCTAAAAAGATTCAATTGTCATCTATTAATTATTTTTTTACTAAATCTATTAATTAAATAGAAATTATGTTATTTGGGATATGTTTGATTTTTATTCTATTTTTTTTATACTAATTGGATATTTTGGTAACACCCTAAAATTTAAAAATAGTTATTTATTTAGAATATAGTATATTTAAGTGATTATATGCTAAGTAAACTATTTGAAAAATTAGAATTTATTTAATATAGTGAGAATAGGAGAATTATTTGAAAGATAGAATTAATTAAGATATATTTTAGAATCATAGATATAATTTTGAAATACAGTATATTTTAGGAATATATCATCAAAATAAAATATTTGAATTTTCACGAGGAATAAGATGAGAGTTTTTAGGGAATTAAAATAGAAACAAATCCGTTATGAATCTTGCTTGTTTTTAGGAAAAGAAAAACATAAACTTCCTCTATAAATGGTGCAAAATAACTTAGAATTATGATTACCACAATTTACAAACAAAAATTCGTGTACCCTTTATGACCAAATAGTAGATTTCGAGAGCAATACTAAAATACTCATAACTTTCTCATCCGAATTCCGAATTCGATTCCGTTTGTTGCTGAACGACCGTAGGAGCAAGGGCACAGTAGATATCCCAATTTAGCTGGAGGAAGTTTCTGCAAATTCTAGGTAAGGGGGGAGATTGTTCATGCATAGGGGTAGTGTTGACCATAAGAATAGTCGAGGGGACCTTGCCCTCCTTCTGTTTTCCCTTGTTTGTTTCCCTTTTCTTTTTAATATTTTGATTCCTTTGAGTTTATGATTCATAATATGTTTTTATTGATTAATTCGTGGGTTTTGTATAATGGAGTTATGCTAGTTAGGATGTAACTAATTGAGAGGAATCAAATAGCAATATAGTAAAGTTAACTAATATTATGGATAGTTACTTACTAATTATTGTCATATGCTACTTTTTTTTTGTACAAGAATTCATATGTTACTTTAATTCATAATATAATGGGTCAGGATCAAATGACACCAAGGTGTCAAACTTAGCAACATGACACCTCCGATAATTCTTTATCGGATAATCGTATTACAAAATCAACCGTTGGATTCAAAGCTATTATTATATAGATCATGCCTATAAAATTTAACATCAATCGGAAACCATTTGATAGGTTAAAGAGAAGGATAAAAATTAACGGTTTTGACGAAGTTTTGTAAGACGTTGGTTTTTATGCATCTCATTGACATATCAAATGATTTCCGATTGTTGTTAAATTTTATAGACATGATCTATATAATAATAGCTTTGAATCCAACGGTTGATTTTGTAATACGATTATCCGGTAAAGAATTATCGGAGGTGTCATGTTACTAAGTTTGACACCTTGGTGTCATTTGATCCTGACCCTAATATAATAGATTATTTTTTTATCGCATTAATAACTTGCCTTTGAATAGTCATTACTAAAAGAAAAAGTCGCGGTTTTCTTTTTCAGTTTTCTTTGAGTTTGTTGTGCTTTTCAGGTTTGTTAAGCTTTGTCACACAAATGAAGATTTTAAACAGTTGTTCCTATAAGTTGAGTTATAACAAGCTTTTATGACTAATTAAGAGATACAAAGAAGGGAGCTTACGAATGGAGACCGTTTTTGCAAGTTTTTCAAATAGGAAATATGTTGTAACAAACTTGTTCCGAGTAGGAAGCTTATCTGACGATATTTTAAAGATTGATTTGTTATCATTAGATTGTTATCTTTAGGAATTGTATTATTATGATTTTTAAAACACTTGTTTGTTATCTTTAAATTGATCTATTTCACAAAATATATTGGAAAATAAATTTGTTGGTTTATGTTGTATATCTTTTATTATGAATCTAATTTGTTGGTTTATGTTGTATATCTTTTATTTTTGGAAAATATAATATATTCCAACAATTTTTATTGCTGAGGTAAAAATGATATAACAATAATTTATATCGTTAACAAAAAATAACTATTTCGCTGCGAAAACACTAGTTATAGCAGCGACATTAATTGTCCTTGAAAAACAATTTTTTTCGTTGCAAAAAACACATTTTTTTCCAGCGACAATAATTGTTGCAAAAAACATTAGTAATGACAACGACAATAAATGTTGTTGCAAAAAATCACTAGTTATGCCAACGACATTAATTGTTGCTAAAAATACTAGTTTTGTCAGCGACATTAATTGTTGCTGCAAAATACTAGTTATGGCAACGACGTTAATTGTCCTTGCAAAACTTTTCGCAACGGCACTTATGGCAGCGACATGCAGCAACATTTTTTTTGCTGCAAAAAATACTTTTTGCAGCAACTTTGCGTTTTTGGCAGCGACATTTGTCGCTGCCAAAAACGATATTTCTTGTAGTGATATTCTCAATTTTGCAAATATAAATAATTATTTAATCTCTTTTTTATTGGACTTAGTTAATTGATAACTATGTAACCTTTTTTTTTTTGTGGCTAGTTATTGAGAAGAAAAATATATATTTTTTTTTACTATAAAACAACTAAAAATCGATTTTAATGTGGAAGTTATTTGTTAAGGGCAAAATAGGAATAATGAAAAATTCATCCCAAAAATTTGCATCCCCTTTATATATTAGTATAGATAAATAAAATAGTAATATTAATTGTAAAAGATTTAAATCGATCAATATTTATTTTATTAAAAAGTTCTGAAATGAGATATGATAGTATTAGTATTTGACTTTTATTTATCCATCTATTTTGAAAAAGTTAAAAGAGCATTGCTATTTAGCATGAAATTTTTACACAAGAAATGCAAGAATTAACACATGGCAAAATCTTAAAGGATGATGTCATTTAATCTTCTTTTTTAGTGGAAAACATGGGTGGTTATAGATGTAATCAAGGGTGAGGATTTATTCTTCTCTTTCTTGCATCAAAAAATTCTTGCTAAATAGCATTTTCCAAGTTAAAAATATGGGCGGTGCTATATCCCGACAAAGTATTCACGAAATACATCACGAATGCATCAAATAATATATAATTTTTAATTTTTAATTTTTAAATATTGATAAGATTAAAACCAATCACCGTTTGAGTTTAATAAGCTCTTACGACACTATCTACTTTTACTTTGTTCTCTTGTGCACCATACATAGTTGACATGCATACATGTCGCTGCAAACAAGTATTCCCTCTGATCTTATTTATAAGCAAAAGTCAACCAAAAAAATTGGCCTTAAATATAAACAAAAGTCATTAAATTCAACTCTAATTAATATTTCATTTCCAAAAGTACCCTTAGACAAGCATTTATTCATTTCTACAAGTAACTCATACTTACTGGTGCAGTATTTTCAATTTAATCATACAGATTAGAAAGCTTATTGTACAACTAATGAGAATATGAGAAGATGCATGCGTCGGCTCAACTACAATAATTATTGGTGCAGTATTTATTGCATGTTGGAGTTGTGTAGTTGTTAATGATTATTACGTCTAAGTTAGATTTCTTAATAGACAAAAGGACATTTTAGGAATTGCAATGAAAATTCAAAATTATACATGAAACTAAGATAAAAAACCAATTCCTTAATAAATGTGCAAAATGGAATATTTACTTAAAAAAGAGGCCGGAGGGAGTAAGATCCTACCACACCGCCACACTATCCACTTTAATTGTTATTTTTATGGTAAATCATTTGTATTGTTACCCAAACCTTTTTCCATTGTAATAGAGAGTAGTTGTAGCAAGTAAGTGTGTCTAATGCTTACAAAATGTCATTCGTGATAATAGTTTTAGGGAGATTAAGCATTTCCCTAAAAATATTGTAATCAAGTTTAATGGATATAATATAACCCCTCATTAATCTGTTTCAAAATTATATCATTGATCAGGGTTGTGTTAAAAAAGTAACGGAGTGAGTATTTTTTTACAGTACAAACGAAAAAAGTCATGATTATATAATTTTCAAAAGTACGGAGTATTGCCGAAAGTCGTTACAATTTCTAATAATTTTAAATATTGATCCACGGTGGACCACCGTAGCATTAGCGATCATGAACATTTGACCTCATAAAGAAAAGTCTTTTTAGTCAATCTTTTAAACAAATAAATTTTATTTAATTTTTTCAATTATGCTTTTAGCTGTAATGCCTCACGAAAACAGTATCATGCTACCACTTGACATTCCATTCAAGCCTCTCATTTAAATAATCTTACCTTGAATGAAATAATAAGCACCTTTATAATGACAGTTACTAATACACACTGCCTCACCCTCACCATTTCTTCTTACATGAACACAAACTAAATCCTTACTTTAAGCAACTCTGTTGGTAGGTCTCATTTGATTTTGCATCTTTTCTAATAGAACTAACAACTTTTGTCAGATCCAAACGGGGTGCGAAAAAACAGTGCTACCCTTATCTAAAAGAAGAATTAAACTGAAAATATCAAATTCTGAAAAATTAAAAACAACATTGCACGGATCACTTAAGCTAAAGTACTAGAGATTGAAAATTGTTAAAGTAGCTTCTAACTAAAAATTGTCAAGAAAATTGCTCCAATATTTCAATCAAAGAAAGCTAGGACAGTACAGCCAAAGTTTACAATAGCACTTTTCAAATAGGAGATGGCCTATAGATCATAATAACCATTGAGTAAGTCACACAATTTTAATACATTTGATAGGAAAGATTGTAATGGGAAAAGAAACAAAGAACCATAACTATTATCTCTCTTTTGGGGTCTAAGAAGGTATACTGTCTTGCCTCTAAACAATTAAACATATCGCATCTAGGGAAAATCAATCAAGATTCAACTGTATAGCACCATAATAATGCAAGTGGTCAACATTAAAATAACATAACTTCTATTGCTAAACATATAGGCTGCAGCAAAAATAACAATAAAAAAGATAATTTAAGCCATCAACATTGTTACAACTAGTTTAGAACGTGTATCTGTTCAGTTTATCAATGTTTTTCATCTTCATTAAACTCATCATTTTCTCCTCCATCATCATCATCATCATCATCATCATCATAACTTCCAATATCAACTCCACAATCATTTGATCCTTCATCATCATCTACAGCACTTCCAATATCAGCTCCATCATCATATGATCCATCATTGTCACTCTCTATAACTTCAGAAACATCAAATTCATCTACATGTGTAGCAATAATATATATAAGTATATATGACGTAGGGTGGCAACAATATTCGATCTTAGGGTGCCATATAACGTATATCACATCACATGGTTATTATGCCAAGTTTTTTCATATATAGTATAGCTAGAACTATGCTTGCTTATAAGTTCCTTCATTTAACTTTACTTTAATAAGCTTCTTCATTTAACAGTAATATGAACTTAGAAGTAAGGATTATTACCATAATTCTAGTTGTAAATGAAAAAGTTAAATTAAGGAGCTCCCAAAAGAAAATTGAATTCCAGATACCAATTTAAACTTCTCCAAGAAGGTAATAGTTATAAAAAAACTCAGTTCAAATGCAAAGTTCATGCACAAACTAAGATATAAGCACAATAATGCACTGCCGCCACTACCACTATTGCATTAGAAACATACTCTGGTTATGCAGCCCGAGGATCCACTTTGGAGGTGGCCAGAATAACTTGATGTAATCGGGATTATCAGACAAACGTGAAACCCGGCCTTGATCTAAGTGAAAAATACGCATCCCAGAATGTATGGCATTAATATTGCGGAACTTAGCATGCATATTATAGATGATACAATTACCATTTGCAACATGCAAATCTGAAACTGAAGCAGAGAAAGAACATTCTCGATCCAAAAACAGAACTCTGTCACCTAAAGTGGTCAACTTGATCCACTTCTTCTCCTTCTCATCAAGTCTAAATACATCAAACTTCATATCCTTATCATCAGCACCCATATCAATTCCATCACAATCCACTAGCAACAACTCACATTCACTCTCCACCAAGAATTTAACATGAAAACCAAACACCGGGTTAGCCAGCAAGATGGCACTGGAATCCTCCTGACCAATCATGAGAGTGCGACCGTCTTTGTCTGCCACACAAGGCCGCCCTTTGAAAAGACAGATATCTCCCCACAAGGATCTAGGCATGGTGGGGATATTCATCCAAGAATTCTCCTCACGTTGTAAAATCTTGGGCACATCAGACATGTCATATGTGAGAAGGGCAAGAGGTTGTCCCATCTCACAAGTTTGAACAACGACCTTTCCAAAATGAAAACCCGGGCCATAGATGTAGAACATATGTCCGATATCAATAACTGGAAGTTTATTGAAATCAATAAGATGATGAACGAAATGGCAAGGAGCGAAAAACAAAGGATATTGTAGGTAAACGTCGAAAGGGTGCCATATTTGTGGTTTACCGTATACATCTGGACCGATTCTGATCAACCAGGGACGTAGGTGGTGATGATGGTGTGGGGCTAGGGTTGCAGGTGGTTTGATGAGAAATATATTTTGTTTGAAGAGACGGCGATCATAGGGGTCACGGAATTTGGGAATCTCCAACGGAGAGTGGTTGTGATTACAGTATGGGCCGCAAGGTTGCCGCGAGCTTGGGTGTGGTACCATGACATAGATGTTTTGTTGTTTGGGGAAGTTGGTAATATATTCGATTTCGTCGGGAAAATGCGGAAGCTTGGAGGGTAAGTGGTTGTGATGGCAGTTTGGGAGGAAAATAGATCGGCGCCATGAAGAACAGACGGAACGAAAGCGGAGAAGGTAGAGATCACTGTAATTGAGTTTTTGGGATATTTGTTGCAGAAGTTCGTTTGGAAGCTGAGACCAATCTGCCATTGATTGATGGTAGTTAGTTCCGAGAATGTGAAACAGGAATTAGGGTTGAGGATGGTGTTGTGTGGCGGTGATGTTAGCAAGTTCGCCGTTCACCGGT
This sequence comes from Trifolium repens, assembly GCA_030408175.1. Lineage (NCBI taxonomy): Eukaryota > Viridiplantae > Streptophyta > Magnoliopsida > Fabales > Fabaceae > Trifolium > Trifolium repens. The sequence goes on from CP125840.1 coordinate 3,865,399, forward strand.
CGTAGTGTGTAGGGCTTGTGTGAGTTACCGTTTGGGGGTTTTTGTTTTTGGAAAATGTAACTGTAGGAGTACATGTCAAGGACAAGGAGACTGATAATGATAAAAAACAAAATTCTTAAAAAATTGTTCATTTCAATTTTTTTTATTTTTTTTTAACGATTTAGAAGATTCGATAATGAACTAAGTAAAATTTAATCAAAAATTATTTTTACAAAAATCGATATGTGATAAATGAATTTGTCGCATTTAACTTTTGATTTTTTGTTAAGTATATGGTCTATCTTTTTTATAGAAGTAAATGACCATCAAGTAATGCAGTAAATCTATAATTACATGATTCTTAACATGGCAACAGAGATTGAAAGATGCAATTGAACTCATTTGAATGGATCTTTTCAGCAAAATGATACGAGTTTTGTTGGTTGGAAACAACCTTTGAAAGGATTGGTCAAACTCAACTATGATGACACTCATAAAAATTCAATTAATCTTTCAGGGTGTGGTGAACTCCTAGTGATATTTGCCTAAGTAGTTTTTCCCGTAAAATTGAATTTTGCGACGCGCTCCATGCTGAGATGTGAAGTATGTACATTGGAATGGACTTAGCTCGAAGACAAGGAGTTGCGCTCCTGCATGTAGATAGTGATTCGATGGTGTTAGTCGACATGGTCACACGAAACTGTAATATTAATAGAAATATTCCTACTTTGATCAAGCGCATTCGTGATCTCAAGAATATGAACTTCCAAGTTGAAATTAATCATGCTTGGCGTGAAAGAAATAGATCAACCAATTGGTTAGCAAATTTCAGTTTAACTTTGAACTCTTTTCATTTGTAAGTTATAAAGACTCCTCCAAAAAAACTTAAAAGTTTCCTCTTTAATGACATTTCCGGTATTTGCATGCTTAGAGTGTTCGTTTAAATTCTTAATTTTCTTTTTCTCTTATACTTTCCCCTTTATGTACCAAATTTTTTTTTCTCTAATCACATTTTTGTAAAGATTATTACAATAATAATTTTTTAGTTTGGCTTTACTTTTTTAAATATCCTCTATTTATAATGGGTACAAATATTCGTGGACATTCGTCAAAAAAAAAATCGCATACACATGTAGTATTAAATCCACATTTATATTAATTAATTAAATACGAATAATTGAAATATATATTTATTTTATTCTCGAATATCCGTTAAATTATCCAACCCTGATACCAGTTTTATAAAGCTTTTTATTTATTACTAGCCGCCTTCCGTGCCCGTTTGTGTAATCGATATTCTTTCTTATTTTTCGTGTGTGATCGATATTCTGTATCGTGCAAATATAAATAACTACTTAATCTCCTTTTTTATTTGACTTTGTTAATTGATAACTACGTAACCTCCTTTTTTTGTTGTGGTTAGTTATTAAGAAGAAAAAATATATTTTTTGTTACTATAAAAAAACTGAAAAGCTACTTTTATGTGGAAGTTGTGTTTAGTTATTAAGAAGAAAAAAAATTATTTACTAAAAAAAACTGAAAATCTATATTTATGTGGAACTTATTTTTTAAGGGTAAAATTGGAATAACAAAAAAGTCATCCCAAAAATTTGTATCCCCTTTATATATTAGTATAGATATTGGTAAAAAAATATATAAAGCTTTTTATCATAACTTGCTTCTGATTACAATTTACAAACTGAGAATCATATTAATCTTTTTAAATAATATTAAAACACATCCAACCACAAGGTGTGTAAAGAAGAGAAAGAGATACAAAATACAAAAGTCACAAGGCAAAAGAACTAAAAAGTAATACTGCAATAACTCCAACACAAAACAAAAGCTAAAAAAAATACAGCAATTAGATAACCAATCCTAGCCAGAGAAATGAAACCGGCCAACTAAACGACTAGCCACCTGCAGAAATATGCAGCAGTAGCTTCAACACAAAACTAGCAAAAGGATAACACCCCGAGACAAATGCACACACAGCGCCACGAAAATAAGATCAGCCACACAAGCGCCACTCCCAAGCAAAAGCCTCCCCCGATGAACTGGCCTAAAAAAAGCGATGCAAACTAGCCCGACTCAACAGAATGCTTGAGATTACCTACATCAGAATGTTAAAGATGTTCTCGAGCAGCTAAGAAAAAGGGACGCCGCAAACAAGAACCACCTTCTGATAAATAATCAAGAACAGAAGCTCCCTATAATTAAATAGAACCAGTTCATTAGAGAATCTAAACAAGATTCAGCAGCGAGCAATCCAACAAATGACGATATGCATAGATCCCAATAACAGAACCAGTGCAGAAACTCGACTCAAACAGAAATATGCTTCCTCCCCTCACACCAAATTTACAGACCCTAGTACCAATCCATTGCAAACCTGCATTAACTATTCCACCTAGTAAAATAATCTTCTTTGCCAACTCTTCAAAAGCTTTACACCTCTCTCTTTCACAACTATCTCCACAACAGTCTTATCTTTATAGACCGCGATATAAAAATGTCTACTACATTGGTGACGCAAAATGACTCTACCCACAGATCCAACTAGAACCTATAGTGTTCCACCCGTCTCCAACTCATTTCCTTAATTTTCATCAAACCAGCCCACCCCACCCCTTCTGGTAAGCTCACAATAGACTTCAAATCCCTCCACCACAATGAGCTCTTTTTATTAATCTCCTCCAAATTGTGACCATATTTATGCAAAAAGACCAATTTCCACAAAGAATCTGACTCATACTTCAATCCCCACCACCACTTACCTAAAAGAGCTAATTTTTAGAGTCACAAGTTCCCAATGTCTAGACCTACTTAACCCAGGGATCATATTATTATTTTCTTTTTAACTCATGCAGTGACACTGTGATAGTAACAACACGTGCAGAGACTCTCTGCTTGTTCTAATAGTAGAATAGATAAGATAACAAGGTATATTAGATCAAGCTAGCATCAATTACTGTAATCAGATAGATACAATAAAATCAACACTTGACAGCTAAGAAAAAGATGGATAACAAGGAGAGACTTGCACCTGAACAAATAAAAGAGCTTATTCCTCAAGTACATGCGTTATAGTAGTCAGTAGTGGAGGTAATTTCTAGTTCCTCAGAGACTGGAAGATTCAACGACAAAAGTCAAGAAAATAAAGGGCGAGAATTGTTGGATAATAAACTTGATTTGGTCCATTGGACTAATCAAGTGTTAGGCCCAATTTAGCAATAAGGTAGTAAGCCCAAAGAATGTTCTAGAAATATGTAGAAATAACTAATAATTTTGAAGACAATGTTAAATGTATGTAGTAGTAGAGAGAAGTGTGTAGAAGAATGTAGAATACTCTCTACTTAGAAGTATGTAGAAGTATTTCTTGATGTATCTAGAACTCTCCCTTGAAAGCTATAAATAGGGGAGAGCTAGTCATTTGTAAACCAAGCAAGTAAGAAGCAAAACCAAGTAAACAATTAGCAAGCAATAAAATTGTTCTTCTCTCAAATAATTTCTTCTCTTCAATTCATCCATAACCTTCTCCTTTTCCAACAAAGTGGCATCAGAGCTTAGGTTCTGAGAAGAAGTACCATAGTCATGGCAAGCGTTGGAGCGGCGTCCTTCCATGTTCCACTACTAAAAGTAGGAACCTATGATAATTGGTGTATCAAGATGAAAGCTTTACTTGGAGCACATGATGTTTGGGAGGTTGTTGAAAAAGGTTATAAGGAATCACAAGATGAGGATTCTTTAACCCAAACACAAAGGGACATCTTGAAGGATTCAAGAAAGAGAGACAAAAAAGCTCTCTTCCTCATCTACCAAGCATTGGATGAAGATGAGTTCGAGAAAATCTCAAATGCAACATCGGCTAAGGAGGCATGGGAGAAGCTTCAAACATCTTGCAAAGGTGAAGATAAGGTAAAGAAGGTACGTCTCCAAACTCTAAGAGGCGAGTTTGAATCTTTACATATGAAAGAGTCGGAATCTATTTCAGAATATTTTTCAAGAGTCATCACTGTTTCGAATCAATTAAAAAGAAACGGTGAGAAGTTAGAAGATGTGAGGATTATGGAGAAAATACTTCGCTCGTTAGATCCCAAATTTGAGCACATTGTTGTCACAATTGAAGAAACCAAAGATTTAGAGACCATGACAATAGAGCAACTTCAAGGGTCATTGCAAGCTTATGAAGAGAAGCACAAGAAGAAGAAAGAGATCACCGAGAAACTATTCAAGTTGCAAATAAAGGAGAAAGAAGAAAGTCAGAGAAATAAGCGAAGCCAAGCAAGTCGAGGTAGAGGTCGAGGACAAGGTCATGGACGTGGACAATTTGGACGTGGCAACGGAGGAAGAGGCTCAAATTTCATCAGTAGCAGTTATGAGAAAGGAGAAACCTCAACAAGAGGACGTGGTAGAGGATACTCAAAGACAAGGTATGATAAATCTCAAGTTCAATGCTACAACTGTCAGAAATTTGGCCACAATGCTTCGGAATGTAGATTTGCCAAAAATAGAGTCGAGGGGGAGACCAACTATGCGGAAGAAAAGGATGAAAAGTTTGAAACAGTCCTGCTAGCACGTGGATGCAACGAAGGAAGTCAAGAAAATTCATGGTACCTTGACACTGATGCAAGCAACCATATGTGTGGAAAAAGGAGCATGTTCGTGGAACTTGATGAATCGGTAAGTGGCAATGTTTCATTCGGTGATGATTCCAAGATTCCGGTGAAAGGCAAAGGTAATATCTTAATTCGCTTGAAAGATGGAAGACATCAATTTATTTCAAATGTCTACTATGTCCCAAATATGAAGAACAATATTTTGAGTCTGGGACAACTGTTAGAAAAGGGCTATGATATTCACATGAAAGATTTAAGTCTCTCCATCAGAGACGGGAGTAATAATCTCATCACCAAGGTACCAATGTCAAGAAATAGAATGTTCTTATTGAATATCCAAAACGATGTGGCAAAATGTCTTAAAGCTTGCTACAATGATTCATCATGGCTTTGGCATCTTCGATTTGGGCACTTAAATTTTGGAGGCTTAAGTTTAATGTCGAAAAAAAATATGGTGAGAGGGCTACCATCAATCAACCATCCAGATCAGCTGTGTGAAGGATGTTTACTCGGAAAGCAGTTCGGGGCAAGTTTTCCAAAGGAGTCAAACTCAATAGCCAAGAAGCCGCTCGAGCTTATTCATGCTGACGTCTGTGGGCCAATCAAGCCAAGCTCACTAGGTAAAAACAACTATTTCCTTCTTTTCATTGATGATTTTTCAAGGAAGACATGGGTCTATTTCTTGAAGCAAAAATCAGAAGTCTTTAGTACCTTCAAGAAGTTCAAAGCTGTCGTAGAGAAGGAAAGTGGTCAAGAGATAAAAGCCATGCGGACAGACCGAGGAGGTGAATTTACTTCCAAAGAGTTCCTGGAGTTCTGTGAAGAGAATGGAATCAGACGTCCACTGACAGTTCCAAGATCCCCCCAACAGAATGGCGTGGCAGAAAGGAAGAATAGAACAATTCTTGATATGGCTCGAAGCATGCTCAAAAGTAAGAAAATGCTGAAAGAATTTTGGGCAGAAGCTGTGGCGTGTGCAGTCTATCTATCCAACCGATCTCCAACAAGAAGTGTGTGGGGAAAGACACCACAAGAAGCATGGAGTGGAAGAAAGCCCGGTATCTCACACTTGAGGGTCTTCGGGAGTGTATCCCATGTTCACATTCCATATGAGAAAAGAGTCAAACTTGATGACAAGAGCGAGAAGTTCATCTTTGTCGGTTATGATCAAAGCTCAAAGGGTTACAAGTTGTACAACCCAGACAACAGCAAGATTGTAATTAGTCGAGATGTGGTCTTTGATGAAGAAGGAGAATGGGACTTTGGAACACACAAAAAGGAATATAGTTTCTTTCCAGAATTTGAAGAAGAAACATCTAAGGAAGTTCAACAAGTACCCAGCTCACCAACATCTCCCGCTTCTGAAGACACTGGAAGTGAAAGGATTACGACGCGTACAAGAAGTCTCCAAGATCTTTATGACAACACAGAGGCCTTATCACCACAAAGAATTGAAGATCTTTATGAGGAAACTGCCAGAGTTGAAAGTCCCACACTATTATGTCTTTCAGCAAATTATGAACCAGGAAACTGTGAAGAAGCTGCGCAAGATAAGAAATGGAGAGATGCAATGGTAATAGAAATTAAAACCATCAAGAAGAATGATACGTGGGAATTCATCTCGCTTTCAAAAGAACATAAGGATATTGGTGTCAATAAAGTTTGCAAGGATAAGAAGAATGTCAAGGGAAAAATAAAAAGATACAAGACAAGACTAGCCGCAAAAGGATACAAACAAAAGGCTAATAATGAAAAGATGTTATGTCGCCCGCCTGGATATCATAAAAACCATAATTTCTCCAACATTACAGCACAAGCTAAGAATCCATCAGATAGACAGGAAGTGTGCATGTTTGAATGGAGTCCTCGAAGAAGAAGATGTGTACATCGAGCAACTATTGGGATACAAGGCGAGGAAGACATTTTATGGTCAAATCAAGTTTAAGGGGGAGTGTTGGATAATAAACTTGATTTGGTCCATTGGACTAATCAAGTGTTAGGCCCAATTTAGTAATAAGGTAGTAAGCCCAAAGAATGTTCTAGAGATATGTAGAAATAACTAGTAATTTTGAAGACAATGTTAAATGTATGTAGTAGTAGAGAGAAGTGTGTAGAAGAATGTAGAATACTCTCTACTTAGAAGTATGTAGAAGTATTTCTTGATGTATCTAGAACTCTCCCTTGAAAGCTATAAATAGGGGAGAGCTAGTCATTTGTAAACCAAGCAAGTAAGAAGCAAAACCAAGTAAACAATTAGCAAACAAAAGACTAATAATGAAAAGATGTTATGTCGCCCGCCTGGATATCATAAAAACCATAATTTCTCCAACATTACAACACAAGCTAAGAATCCATCAGATAGACAGGAAGTGTGCATGTTTGAATGGAGTCCTCGAAGAAGAAGATGTGTACATCGAGCAACTATTGGGATACAAGGCGAGGAAGACATTTTATGGTCAAATCAAGTTTAAGGGGGAGTGTTGGATAATAAACTTGATTTGGTCCATTGGACTAATCAAGTGTTAGGCCCAATTTAGTAATAAGGTAGTAAGCCCAAAGAATGTTCTAGAGATATGTAGAAATAATTAGTAATTTTGAAGACAATGTTAAATGTATGTAGTAGTAGAGAGAAGTGTGTAGAAGAATGTAGAATACTCTCTACTTAGAAGTATGTAGAAGTATTTCTTGATGTATCTAGAACTCTCCCTTGAAAGCTATAAATAGGGGAGAGCTAGTCATTTGTAAACCAAGCAAGTAAAAAGCAAAACCAAGTAAACAATTAGCAAGCAATAAAATTGTTCTTCTCTCAAATAATTTCTTCTCTTCAATTCCTCCATAACCTCACCATAACCTTCTCCTTTTCCATCAAGAATAACCGTTTAGAAATTATAACCTTCAAAGCTAGCATATCAAGAGAAAAGAATCAAGCCACGTAAATAATCCACTAAACATTCTATACTATTCAATCTGATGTCAAATTTTGGCACTACCCACCCAATAGCCAATTCCCTAAGAATGCACAACAAAGAAAACCTCCAAATCTAGAGTAGACAAAGGATGAACCATCAGAACCTAATCTAAGTAAAAGTAAACAAGAAACAAAGAGGACATAACCGGTCATAAAGCAAGCAAAAAAGCCAACAGTTTGCTATCATAATTATGTAACATGTTGGCAACTCAAACACAGTGCACTTGAAGACAACATATCGATAACACTAGGAAAGGGTTAATTATATTCCTAAACTATCTCTCTTGAATACAAACAAAAGGTTTGGTAAACAATGGAACATTACATCCAGTCCAAGTTTATAATAGCCCTTTTAAAATAGGGAAGAGTTAAGTAGATGACCTTTAGTTTAGTACATAGCCATTCAGCTCTCACAGTTTTAGCTCATTTGATCGAAAGTTTGCAATCAAGAAAGAATCAAAGGTCATACATAACCTATGAAGTACGGACACTCCTCGAATTAGGTATGTCACAACGCATGTCCAACACCGACACTTATGATTACATTAAATTATGTTATTTTCTCAAACTATTATCGGTGTCAGTGTATCAGTGTTCGCGTCATGTCTGATGTCCGTGTCTCTGTTTCATATAACCCTTATTTCTCTTTTTGGATCTAAATAGGTAACATTGACATTAAATCCCAAACCACCAGAGAAGGTAAAATCAGTTGAGACTTGAAATACAAGTATCAATTAGATTTCAACTTTACAGCACCGTTGATGCAAGTTGTCAACATCAAATCACAATAACATAACAAACCTTGAATAATAATTAATAGTTTAGGAAGTAGATTTAATGAATCCACCGGATCACTTATACAGTAACTCAAATTCCACCATCAGCAGTAGTGTAGATACTTGTAGTCTATGTAATAATCAAAAAATTTATCCAATCTAACAACATAAACTAAGCACAATAATGTAATCACATTAGAAACCTTATACAAGATAACATACAATGTTATCAATCATATTCCTCTTATACAAATTCGTCAGAATGTACGTAGGATCAAAATTTCACAACTATAAGTTGCACCGCATTCCTACTCAACTCAATGTCTAAAATATAAAGACCATGCGTGCCATGGGACTGAGGCAAGACCGGCAAGAAGGTACACTCTTTCCTCTAACAATGTTATGCTTCTCTTGTGAATGTTTGAAATTTCATTGCCGCTATAACCAATGTGCATTTGTTTCAATTGTATTTTTCAATCCTTGCTTCAATCTTCGCTTTACATGATTGTTTGAATCTTTCTTTGATTTCAAGTAAAACTATGCTGTAAAATCCATAATCTTGACATAGCCAAAACGCAAAAACGCCACTGTAGATTGCATTGGACTATGCCACGTAAGCTTAATGGGTTGTGGTTGTACATAATTTTTGGCGTTTATTTTTTTGTCTTGTGGGAAAATATATTAATTTTTTTGTTGTTTCTTTTTGTACTGCTTTTGACAAGTGTATAGTCTATCTCGCCGAGCTATTTCCGTAGGGTTTCTTGGATAGAATTTGGGATAAATTTGTTTCTTGTATCTGGTCTAATTGTTGGTATGGAGGGAAGGTGATTGATGTGAGTTTATCTCGTGAAGGTTTATCTTGTGAAGGTATATTTGCTTAACAATTTTCCCTCCCAAGCAAAGTTATACTGAATTTGAATTTCGATTTTTTGCTAAATCTGGTGGAGGCTTTATCTGGTTGCATATTCATCTATAAATATGTCTTCAGCTTCATAATTTTCTTCAAACAATTTTCGCTTGGCTTGGCAAAAATGGTGTACAATAAAAAGGAGAAGATTGATTCCAAGTTTGATGATGTTGCTGAAATATTGCCTGGCAAAGAAAATGTTCAATATCAAGGTAAGGGTTATTACGTATATTTCTTTCTCCTTTACACAACTATTCAATTATATATTTTATTACCTATATTTCTTTCTCTTGTAATCTGGCTGGAAATAAATATGTAAATTGGGTTGAGCGTCTATTATTTGTCCATTGACGAATTTCATTCGCTCATTGGAAAAATGGTTCATATGGGGAGGGATGTTCAAATTTTTTGAAGAAAGATAGTAGCAAACAATTCTAAAGTAATTGAGATAGAATGCACTGTAGCTGTTTGATAAAATGTCCATGAGGAAAATTGTGATAGATACAATAGAAATGTGTGAATCACTATGTAACTTATTGTTCATTGTATATGGTCAAGTCCATATATAGATTGAAGATTATTCTGATAAGCTTATCTCGTGTAGGCTATATCTGGTATTAATTTTTCCCTCCGAAACAAAGTAATTTGGATTCTGAATTTCGGATTCCGTATCAACTCGTGTGGGCTCTATCTGTGTTTAAAGGTGTATAAATATGTAGTCAGGGTGATTCATTGTATTCAAAGAAGAAATCCTCTTCAAAGAATTATATCTCGTCTTCACTAAAATGGTGTATAACGAAGGGGGAAGTCTAATTTCAAGTTTAATAATGTTGCTGATATATTGCCCGGTAAAGAACATTTTCATATCAAGGTAAGGGTTCTTCGCTTGTGGAAGGTTCCTGCTTTCCTTAATCCCCGTGAGTCTAGCGCTCTTGAGATGGTTTTGATTGATGAGAAGGTTAGTTTTTACATGTTTGTCTCATATTTTTGCTTCTATGGTATTGTTGGTAATAACTTTGTCTGCACATTTACTTTCCATGTACTGATTTGTTGATTATATCTTAGGGGAAAAAATCATGCCACTATTAGGAAGCAACTGATTTATATGTTTGAATCGAAGCTTGAAGAGGGTCAGGTCTATGAGATGTCCTCTTTCTCAATTTTTTCCCCAAAGCGATTTCTATCAACGCTTCACCCATACAAATTTGTGTTTCAAATTAAGACAAAGTTGAAGTTATCTGAAAGTTCTGATATATCCCAGCTTGGTTTAACTTTCACTAATTTAGCTGAGATTACTGCTCATACTCGTGACTAAGAGTATTTGGTTGGTAAGTAATATACGGACTAGGTTTGATTTTTATGATTTATATCGAAATTGATATTTTTATAACAAATAGTTGATGAACTGATATGCAGATGTAATTGGACTTATGATGGGGATATCTGCTGAGCAAGAGTATACTAGGGATGGTAAGATTACTAAAATGTTCATTGTTGAGCTTACTGATCATAGGTAATTGTTGTTTTATTTATAGTGTAATCATAACCTTTTATGATTTGCATAATTATTCTGCCATATTTATTTTTTGTGATCATTGAGAATTAATTTTTGTTTTTTTTTTTAATATATACTAATACTCATAGTAAGGTTCTATATCATGTGTGGTAAAATTGAAATTATACTGCTGTATATAGTTTTGAAATTGTCTATCAAATAGACAAAGGCTAATTACTAAGAGCATTGACTTTAATTCAAATTGTTTTATTTGCCAAATTTATACTGAATACAACTGGCATCTTTTCCTATGTTGTGCTGATAGTGTAAGTTGTTGGAGAAAACTAGGCTTGTGGCCAGCGCTGGAAGCATTGATGGATAACACAAAGTTTTTATGATATTTTTGTCAAGGTACTGCAGATTCTTACTAGTGATCAAATAGTTTTATTTGCAATGACATCTTGGAGCATATGGAAAAAGCATAATTTGCAATTATGGGAGCAGAAAATCGAGACGATTGAGTATGTAATTCACCGTGCACATGGGGTGTTGTAGGCATGGCAATACGCACAATGTCGCCGGGATGAAGGTGAAAACAACAGACGGCAGGAGAATAACATACGGTGGCAACCACCCCCAAAAGGTTATGTCAAATGCAATGTCAAAGCAGCGGTATTCGAAGTGGATGGGAAGGTGGGTATTGAGGCCTGTTTGAGGGATGCAAAAGGTACTTTTCTTGCTGCCCCATGACATATTTTTGTCATGCTGTCATGACAGTTACAGAGGTGGAATGTTGGAGTTTGTTTTGTGCTCTTGAATGGCTAGCTTCAATGGGATAACACATGTGGTGATGGAAATGGTTTGCAAGTTGGTGATTGAGGATGTGCATAATGGGAAAGAAAATAGATCAGAGTATGGCATGACCCTGCAAAACTGTAGGGAATTTCTTAAGAACCACAACAACTACAAAGTTGTTTTTGCTAGGCGGCAAACAAACGGTAGAGCTCATGCACTTGCAAGGGCATCTATATCTTACGCTTCTCGCATTGTTTTTGATGTAATTCCAAATTGTATTGCTACAATTATTATAAACAAAATGCCTTAAGTTTGCTTCCGTAAAAAAAATAGTTTTGTAATATTTTAAATATTTATATATGCTATAAAATATATAAAGTGCATGGAATTTGAAGTGGTTTTATTTTCATGAAATTTATGTATTAGATTTTTTATAGTTTTTTTTTTGTCTTTAGATTTTTTATATTTTTTATAGTTATGCTGTTATAAAATTAAATTTCAGTGTCAATAATATAAATAGTCAACCGTGTGGGAGCACGGGTTAAAAAACTAGTTGTAATCCATGCAATGATGCGAAACTATGCTAAATATGACGTGTTAGGTGAGGGACCATACAAGAATTTATCTTTGATAAAAAGTGTAATATCCTGTATAATAATTAATTAATAAGTTCTTTTAATTTTAATAAGTAGTATTATTACATAATAGATTAAGCTAGTGAGCTGTAACATCTTAGCTAAGTAGATAGTAACTAGTGATCTTTTTACCTTTTTACTACCGAAAAGAAAAAATAAATAAATTTAGTTACACAAGATTTATATTAGTAATTATTTAGCAAAGAAGAGAGTAATTTTAATTTAAACAAGTAGAAAACGAGGTGAGTGTGTGAAGCCTTATAAAAGAAGTGCGTAGAAGTGAGATCAAGACATGTAGTATTTTATAAATCCTTACCCTAGTACCATTGTATGTAAATTCAAGGGAAAATAAAATCTTTCTTACTCCACAACTATTACATGCATAGTATGGTTGGAATGGACATGGTAATAGTTTTGGAGTAAGAAAGATTTTCTTTTCTGCCGAATACTATGCAAATTGTACTGTTAGGGGTAGTTTTAAGAGTTTTAGTTCAGTAGCAAGGGCATAGTATAACATAAATATTTGTTGCTATTAAGCATTAGATATTATATCATTAGAACTATTAGCAATGGAAATCAATTTTAAGAATAGAAAATTGTTAGTTGGCTAGAGATTTAGAAAGAAAAATGTAGTTATTTGAAATTATCCGTTGGCCACAACGAAGAGATAACGTGGTATCCGTTCGCCGCAACGAAGAGATAATGCGGTATCCGTTCGCCGCAACGAAGAGATAATGCGGTATCCGTTGGCCGCAACGAAGAGATAATGTGGTATATGTGAACATAGTGAGAAACGATAAGCAATAAGAGATATGACAAGTTTATTATTAGTTCAGTTGTAGATATGGGTGTAGAACTTCGTGTAGAACTAGTAATTAGTTTAGGTTAAAGATTTTTTTATCAGATATTGGTCCATATAGTGAATAAATTGGCTTTTGTCTGTGTTAGAAGTAGTGTGTTTTTATTTATGGTTTGAATTTCTCCCTTTGCGCAATTCATTATTATGCAACCCGGTTGTTTTATTTAGTGAGGTTTGGTTGAATTCCGTTTGATTCGATTTTGGTTATGTTTTGTTTGATTCTACTTCCTTTAATTTAGATCGTTGCAGTTTGTTTTGATTATGATTTATGTGCACATAATGAATGAGATAGCTTTTATATACCTTGTTGATATTTAAACAACACTTAGAGAACTACGTGACTCTGATTCCCTAATCGTTTAGGGATACGTAGGACCAGGGAGTCTCCTGCCGAGCTATAAATTTCAGTAACTTTATATTTTAAATAAGTATTTTTTTATTATAGTGTATTAGGCTTGCCAGACTAAATATAGGGTTAGTTAGCGATGGTCTGTGCGCCGGTCATGACCAGAGATTGGGTCGTGACAAAGAGGTTGTAATAATTAAGTATTTTTTAATTAAAAGTTGTAATATTTAAGTTGGTTGTGTATATGGTAACATACTAACATCCCTCTGCATATAATGTTTAATGAAAATTTCTATATTTTTGTATTATGTATTGATTTGTGATGCAGTGATACTTGCTCATATAGATCATACAACAAGAGTACTTGTATCATGCTCAAGATTTCTGTGTCCATGTGAACAGATCAGATTCTCATGTTGCAGCAGCTCACAAGAAGATGCACTTTGTCTCTTCATTCCTTCTATGGTGTGCTTGAATTGACCAATAAATTATTTCCTTCAGTTGAACTCATATACTACATAATCAAGGAATGTGTACTCTGGTAATGGACAAATGGTTCTGGTTTTCTTTTTCTGTCATTTGTATTATTAGGCATCCAATAATACCAAAAACCCTATGAATGCACCACGAAAAAAATCTCGAAATAGCTACAAATAAAGGGTGAACTATCAATATTCAATACCTAATATAAGTAAACAAGAAAAGAGAACAGATCAAGTCATATATATGTTATTTAGAACTTTGTCCATTCAAATAAAGCAAACAATAAACCAAGAGTTTGCTGTCATAATTACATACTCAGAGTGCATTTGAAGACAACAGATCAATCAGCACCAATACTGCAAGTTGTCAACATCAAATTAAAATAACAAAACAAACCTTATACAACATAACATAACCTGTTAAAAAATTCATCTTTTGAGGATCCACTCTGGTGGATAGAACAAGTTTAAATATTCGGGGTATTCAGAGATAGGTGAAAGTTTATCTTGATCCAAGTGAAAAACATAGTTCTCATCTCTCACATTGCCAATACAGAGGACGAAATCATCAATGAACACAACACAGTTTCCTTTGGGAAGACTCAGCTCCGAAGCATATGCGGAAAACGAACGTCCAATCCCCAAGAACAAAACCCTATCCCCTATATCCCTCAATTTCACCCACTTATTCTCCTTCTCATCAAGCTGAAATAAATCAATACGGAAGAAATCTTCAGAATAAAATTCATACATGTTCACTAATAATAACTTACCCTCACTCTCCACCAGCAATTTATGGGACGCATCAGCAACGGAAGGTTGAAGTAACTCGACGCTCGAGTCCGGTCCTACCAAAACTGTCCGGCCGAAAATGTTGACGGCATATATCCGCCCTTTAAACACGCAGATGTCTCCGTACAAAGTTGACGAGTAGATAGGCGTCCAACGTTCATCATTGCCATAGAAAAGCATCGGACGACGCTCAAAAAAACACAATGCCCCGAGCACCAGAGGTTTTTTCCCATGGCACGTGACAGCAAGGACTGTTCTAGGGATCAGGTAGTCGTCAGCGTGTTGATAGGGGAATATGAAGTCGTCGTTGTCGATGATGAAATCGGTTCCTATATGAAGGACGGAGAGTTCGTTGAAGTCAAGCATGTTGGAATAATGAAAAGCACGGAAAATTGAATCATATTCAGTATCTGGTTGGAAGATTTTGGTTTTGCCGGTTGAGTTTTGAGTAATTCTTACTAACCAAGGACGAAGTAGGGTTTGATCTGGTTGTTGTTGCGGTGGTGGTTTGATGAGGAACATGCTGCGTTTGGAGAGGTATGCATATGGAAATTTGGTGTCGTTGATGTTGATGGAATCAGAGAATTCGTAGTCGTATATAGAATCGGAAAGTCTTCATTGGAATTAGATTCAGTATTAACAAAATATTTAACCAGTGGAAACTTGAAGGGTAAAATATTGGTATGGTGATTTGGGATTGATGAAGAGCGCCATGTTGAACAAATTGATCTGAAGCGAATGAGATCGATTTCATTGTCGATGCATTCCGATATCTGATACAAAAGTTCTTCCCGCAGTTCAGACCAGTCTACCGCCATGAATGATTATGCACCTCCTGCCTGTTTTTTTTTTTTCCTACTTTGAACTTTAGTAACAGTAAGTGACAAACAGAACCCTAACAAGAACTTAATGCACAATATTGAAGCCGGTGGTTAAAAATACAATTATGTGAATAAATAAATATATTTTTAAACTCAGATCCTCTCTATATAATATTTCTACCAACTAAGTTATCTATACTAATATATAAAGGGGATACAAAATTTTGGATGGCTAGGAAACACGGATTCTATCGGATATTATTTTTTATTTAAAAATAAATATTTAACCGATACTTTTCCTATACGAGTATCGGGAAGTATCGGACGCGTATCGGATATTATTTTTTTATTTAAAAATAAAGATTTAACCGATACTCTTCCGATACGAGTATCGGGACGTATCGGAAGAGTATCAGTATCGGGTGCGTATCGGACACGATACTTCACCAATTTTAGAGTATCGGGACTTCAGAGCACAATATTGTAGCCGGTGGTTACAATTATGTGAATAAATAAATATATTTTAAACTCAAGTCTTCTATTTATAATATTTCTACCAACTATTAAATTAAACTTGTAGATGCAACAATTATTAAAAAAAATAAAATTGATAGCAATATTACGAAAGGCCCGTTTGAAATAGTTTGTTTTCGAATTTATACAAAACCACTTATACAAATAAACACATTTTTATGTATTATTGTAATTTTTTTCAAGATACTTTATGATAAAATAACTTATAAAAATACAATTTTTGTTTTTTCTTTTTGATAAAAAAATACAATTTTTGTTAGTAGAAACTTATAAATTAACGTAAAATCTTATTTTTTTGCATAAGCTAAAAAATTAGTTCATCCAAACGAGCCATAAATCTACTAACTATATATTACAAAAACTACTACTAACGTACCTAATTTGTCTTTATCAATTTTAATAATATTTCAAATCTATATATATAGGAAGAAAAAAAGATAAAATCCACAACTAACTTCACCGGATAAAGATAGTAATGGTGGACGAAGTAATGACCTAGATCAAGGACATTGAATTGTGAGAAGTTGAGGAATTACAATAAGAGAGAATGGAAACGTGAACGTGAGTCAAATGATAGAGGGTTCCAGAGACGGGTTCGGCGTGGTAAATCATGGCTTATTTGATCAAACATGGAAATTGATTGTGTGGCTTAGTGAGGAAGAAACTGCGTATGGAGATGCAGCTAGGAATTGAGATGACAGTGTTTTTTTTTTTGGAGGAGTGGAAAGTTGTAGGGTAAATTGTGAGGTTTAGGGATGGAACTAGTATGACAAGTTCTTTTGGGAGGTTAGACAACTGTGAAAAAAGTTTCAGGAAGAAAAATTGTATTACTAAGAGTGTTTGTTTCCTAGGGGAGTCCAAGGATAAGAATGGAACCATAAGTTCTCCGTAAAGAGATATGCCGGGATGGAAAAATTACTGTGCACATGATATCAGTTATTTGTGGAACAGATGCATTCAGGGCATTTTATAAATAATATCTGCTCAATCTAACAAGACTAAATATAGAAAATTAATCATCAATAGTAACTGAGAAACATGCCAATGAAATACTTGTTTCTACCCCCCAAAACTGAAACCAAACAAGTCTATGCACAAACTGATACTGGCTAGGAACTCAATCCCATAACATAAATTGATTTAGCTTCTATCACATGGTAACTTCCCAAGTGAGTTGAGTAGATTAGTTCCTAACCTATGAAAAAATCTTTCATAGGTTTACAGGCACTCAGCTAAGAAAATCAAATGAAAACGAATTGAAATTTCAAACTAGTGTTAATATTATGTTATTTTAATTTCAATAATCTATTTGAAATTTCAATACACACCTTTTGTTCGACAGAATTTCAATAAACACCTGACAGATGTTCTTACACAAAGGTTCTTAAGACTTAGATTACATAACACAGTGAGTTAATTTAAATATGCATATCTCACCTTCCATCATCTATACTCTACACTTCCCATTAAAAATGACTTGTGTTATGTAAACTTACAAACACCAAATGACTTGTGACTAACCGATTATCAAAATCAGTTTTCAACTGATTTTTCGAAACTATTTTAAACACTGACATTCCAAACAGATTAAGAAACTGGACCTTAGGTTTAAAAACAAAGTTATTTTAAAGTACGACTGCTTCAAGTAAGAATTGCAAACCGACTTGCTTCGTACTAGCAAGAATGATGGAGACAGTATATGGTTATTGACTAAATCACATTGTTCCAAATTAAGTCCCCTATACATCAAAATTGAAAATTATACAATCAAATACTAGGGGGAAAAAACCAGAAGCAATTCCCCAATGTCTATGGGCAAAAAACATCTGCAGCATTGCCGAAAGTTGCATCAATGGGCTGGTTCACAACCTGCAATTAAAATGAATTCAAATGCAATATTAATATATAATCAAGAAAGAGTATTTCTTCTACAACAAATCTACGGACAATATCATATTATCTTGTGATAAGCATAAAACTTAAACCCCAATCCCACCAGCAGAACTTTTATGAACTAGAAGAAGTTATCAAATATTGTACTATAAGAAAGGAAGAATCATGGACTCCCTCTTCTACAACAAATCTACGGACAATATCATATTATCTTGTGATAAGCATAAAACTTAAACCCCAATCCCACCAGCAGAACTTTTATGAACTAGAAGAAGTTATCAAATATTGTACTATAAGAAAGGAAGAATCATGGACTCCCTCGTAAACAATTCATGTTTAAGTGCATCAACCTTCAAATTAAACATCACATCAAATATGTTACCAGTTTATATTTAACCTAAATGTTATCCTATTTTTATCTATAAAATCATAGAAAACTGTAGAATTCCCTGTGCAAGTCAAAAAAATTAGGCCATCAACAACGGAATTTCAGCATATTCGACCATCAATTTGTTAATCGGCATAGCTAGCTTACTCTTGTAAGCAGAAACTGTGGGCTTATTAACATTAGATCAAAATATACATATATATATTAGAATATAACTTATACTTTTATCACTAATGGAGGGAGTTTACCCGTTAAGAAATGGTACCAAGTACCCCATTGTGGCATAATTCACAATGGTACCTAACCGGCACAAGTACCTGCACGGGGTACTCTTTTTCTTGTTTTTTGCGGGGTCGGCATGGCAGGTTTAAGGGATGAGCCGCAGTTAATATATAATAATTTAATAAATAAATTATTGATGAAATATAAGAATGCACAGTTATTGGTGTGAGATTAGTTGGGGTGGAGATGCTCTAAGCAACTCAACAAACATTATGAGCAGAACCAGTGGGATAATTGATCCAATAACTTCTAATAATTTGAAACTCATGCAAACAAACATGTGAGTTCACATTTTTGGTTTTCCATAAAGAGCCTGCTTCATTGACAGAAGCATGAAAAAGGTGGATAAAGTCCACATTCTCACTCCACACGCAACCTTAATGCCTCACAATATTTTCAGTATTGCTGATAACTAAATAGTACAAAGAATAATTGCAGAGATACGAGAAAGTGAGAAACATGACAGTAAAGAAGACATAATTTAGTAATTTACAAGGAAGAATATTTAATTCCAGAAAGATCAAATTGAAAGGGGAATAGTCATGCAAGTATGTGACACCAATGCCTTAGTAGCAGGAAGTACTATCAATTCAAGATTAAGGTTGATGTCAAAAGGCATTTTAAAGCAGATAGTTGATTCTTATTTAGAATAAATCAATCTCATTTCACTTGGAGAAAACAAATCACTGTAAAGTTAAATTGCATACAGTGATGGAGCTAGACTAAAAAACTCGGGAAAAAATAAAAAATGCATAAACATCAGGTTTGTCGATTTTGTTAAACTTCATCCTTGATTATCAAAGCATTGATTTGAAAAAAATATATAGAAAAGAAATAATTCAATCTAAAAACTCAAATCATTATATTAACATTTGAATAATGTTGTTAAAACTCATTTATATTAATGGTGTTTCACAAACTAATAGTTGTTTTTGTGGTGTAGCAGCAATGAGTGAGTGGATGCAACTTAAAGAAATTCAATTAAAAAGCTAAAAATAGGTCCCTCTAGGGATCGAACACAGATCACCTGGTTGGTGGAAGCGCCCAATTACCGCTGAGTTAGCGCAGTATCTTGTGATAATCTATCGGTCATATATATATATATATATATATATATATATATATATATATATATATATATATATATATATATATATATATAACATAATAATAGTTAGTAAAAATATCTATACATACCCATTAAAAATTTTAAAAATTGGAGCGAGCTGTGGACCTGCCGAGTCCGTAGGTGGCTCCGCCCCTGATTGCATAATGGTTTTCTATGGCATTCGATTCCATATTTCAGGTCTGTAATATTAGCATGTATATCCCTTCTAAGTTATAATGAATGAACTATACAAAGACCTATGGTTCATAACAGGAAAAAATCAAAAATGCATAAACATCAGGTTTGTCGATTTTGTTAAACTTCATCCTTGATTATCAAAGCATTGATTTGAAAAAATATATATAGAAAAGAAATAATTCAATCTAAAAACTCAAATCATTATATTAACATTTGAATAATGTTGTTAAAACTCATTTATATTAATGGTGTTTCACAAACTAATAGTTGATTTTGTGGTGTAGCAGCAATGAGTGAGTGGATGCAACTTAAAGAAATTCAATTAAAAAGCTAAAAATAGGTCCCTCTAGGGATCGAACACAGATCACCTGGTTGGTGGAAGCGCCCAATTACCACCGAGTTAGCGCAGTATCTTGTGATAATCTATCGGTCATATTTATATATATAACATAATAACATAATAATAGTTAGTAAAAATATCTATACATACCCATTAAAAATTTAAAAAATTGGGGCGGGCCGTCGCCCTGCCGAGCCCGTAGGTGGCTCAGCCCCTGATTGCATAATGTTTTTCTATGGCATTCGATTCCATATTTTAGGTCTGTAATATTAGCATGTATATCCCTTCTAAGTTATAATGAATGAACTATACAAAGACCTATGGTTCTTAAAGTAAATCTTATGCAATAGTATACTTGTCAATCCCTAAGGAGTCATAAGGCTGGTCAGGTTGTTGGGAGAGTGAGATATAGGAGCAGGGTTAAAATCCCATTTGCCACAAACATCTAACAAATCTACTAACATTTGCCTTTCCAAAACAAAAAGATCCCTTTTTATCGGTAGTATAACTCAGCTTTTGGTTAGTTTACAACTTATAGGAACTTCTCAAGTGAGTTAAGCATTTAGCTCCTAATGAAAAAGCTCACATAAGTTTAAAGTTGCTTATTAACATGTTAGATAAGACAATTTCAATTTATACAAATAGTAATCAGTTAAAAGACCAAAACACATTGTAAGAACATTTCAATATTTCTTTTTCTTCAAGCTCATGTTAAAATTTTATCCACTCTGGCAACAAAAACAAATTGCATTAACATAAGTTTATTTCCAGCACAATTCAGCGCGCAGTATACTAACCAATAAGTGCAAAATTCAGCAATTTCAAATTACAAACCTTTCAATCCAAGATAATTGTTGTCACCAACGCAACTTGATCCATTCCGGAGGTGGCCAAAACAACTTAGTATAATGAGGAAAATCAACCAAAGGCGAAATCCGATGTTTATCCAAGCAAAAAACACGAACCCCGAGCCCAGTAAAATGAACATGGCGAAATGCTTCATCCCTAAATATCACACAATTCCCATTTTCCATACCCAAATCCGAAGCCAAAGCAGAAAAAGAACAACCTTCTCCCAAAACCAAAACCCTATCCCTCAAATTTCTTACCTGCACCCATTTCTTCCTCATCTTATCAAGCCTAAACACATCAAATTTCACAGCCCTCTTCCTTCCAAATCTAATCCCATAATTCCCTTCACCATCCACATGATCATCCAAAAAACCTTCATGTTGAACATTAGTCAAATGCTTATCAACTAGCAACAATTCACCATCACTCTCCACCAAGAATTTCTTATTTCCCCCAAACACCGACTCCGCCACCAAATCCAAACGTAAGTCCAATCCCACCGCGACAGTCCGGCCATTACTATCAACCGCAAAAGGCCGCCCATTGAAGACACAAACGTCATCATAAGCCGCCGACATTTCAGGGATTAAAGTCCAGCGCTGATCACCACATCGAAAAACAGCAAGTTTCCCGGAAACATGAATAGTGAGAAGAACGGAACAAGAAACCTTACCTTTTCCGATATGCCACGTGTCAGCATCAAATACAACGATCTTTTCCATGTTGTTACGGTTGAGACTAGAAGAAGGTAAATCATCGAAGACGAATTCGGTTCCGAGATGAATAACGCGGTGTTGATTGAAATCGATGACGTCATGGAAATGAAAAGGAAGTTGTTTATCACGAGAGAGAGGATGCCATAGATGAGTTTTGTGAAGTGAGTCAGGACCGATTTTGATTAACCAAGGGTGTAGGGTTTGTTGATTTGGGGGTGGAGTGATGAGGAATAGGTTTCGTTTGGAGAGATGAAAGGTGTTATTGGAATTGGAATCATCATCGGAAGGGATTGGGAATTCGAGAGGTAAATTGAGATAGTGATGGTAATTTTTGGGAATGGAAGAACGCCATGATGAACAAACGGAACGAAATCGGATTTGATAGAATTCGCTGTTGAGTTTTAGGGATATGTGTTGAAGGATGTCTCTATGGAGTTGAGACCAATCTGGTGCGGCCATGAATGAGTGAGGGGTGGTTCTGATGAAGAAGAAGATGAAGGGTGAAAGGTTATATATATGACGACGTGAATAGTCTATCGGTGCGATTCAAATCATTCGATAACTTTTTTTTACTTCTTTAGCGGGAGTTTGGTACTTACTCTTGTATTTTTATTACAATAAAAATTGTTTTATGTTCGATGTATTTAGTTCATTCTATGAATCAAATACATAATTAAAGGGAGTATCGTGTTGGTTTATTGTGTCGAAATTATTTGTAAAATATTTATTATTATTTTTTATCTTTGATATAAGAAAAAGTTTGATTTTTAGATTTTATTGAGTTTTTAATGTATCTAGTCTATAAATAGATCAAATACATTAAAAATTCAATTAATCTAAAAAACAAATTTTCTTTTATATTAAGGATCAAAGAGAGTAGTATTCTTTGATATTTAAGTCAATATATGATTAAGGTAGAGTGAAAAGTGAAAGAATCATAAACTTGACAGAATGCATTCATGCATGCATATATGGGAAAGACAAATGTAATAGTTAGCGTAATATTCGTCGTAGATTGCGGGGAGTTGTTGAGGTGTGATGAGGTTTTTTTTTTAATGTCAAATTGTTAGTATATTTATAATATTATGTTATGTTAGTTTTTTTTTCTTGTCAGGACTTGAATCTTGAATTTCCAACTCTTACACCCTTACTAGCTTAACCAATTGAGTTATCCATCCCACCCGTTGAGGTGTGATGAGTGTATTCGTCGTAGAGAAAACACATGGTCTTTGGTGTGTTGCATAACTGACTATGGGCTAATTCGTCAAATATGGATTGGGCCTATAAAAATTGGGGCGCTTGTGTTGAACTTTGACCCAATCTAAAATAGATATGCTTTAAAATTATAAGTGCAAATTTTTTATACTACAATTATCTGTGCAAACTTAGTTTATAGTGTATGTGCATATCCTATATTCTCTTTTGATATTAGATAATTTAGAGATTTCTAGAAAAAGTATGAATTGTTTGTTGTTTTATTTTTTTTAGGCAAAATGCATCTGTAGGTACTTTAAGTTTTACTTTTGTATTTGATAGATCCTTTAAGTTTTTTAAGTATCAAATAGATCCTTTAAGTTTTATATTTGTATCATATAAGTCCTTTATGTTCGTAAGACTTCAATGTTCTTAATTTTTCATATGCATCACCGCTTCCATCTTCTATGATCTACACTGGTCATATTGTGAAATAAGGATCTGACTGGCTTCTTTTTGTTAAGTCAGAGTTGCAAACTTACAAACAGTAATGGAACAAAAGAAATTCGATGGTAGAGAAGCTCCAATTATGCAGACTTACAAACACCAAATGGTTTTTGACTAAATGATTATGAGAATTAATTTTTAACTGATTTTTCAATACTAGTTTCAAAACCTGTTATTTTTCTAAACAGTTTAAAAAACTCAACTTGAACCACAAAAACCAATTGCAAAACTGAAATCATACATTTAAAAAATTATTTTAATGTAACACTGCTTCAAGTAGCAAGATAACTTCTGTAGGAATTAGGATATACTGATGGCACCCAGATACACTAACAAAAATGACTTGGGCAGTATGTATACTGTTAACCAATAGTCATATTGTCCCAATTTAAGTTCCCTATACACCAAAACTATACAATAAAATAGAAGCATTATCTAATATCTGTGGGCACAATCATCTGTATGTAATATTGCTTAAAGTTACATCAGAGGGCTTATTCAAATCTACAATTAAAATAAATTCAAATGCAATATTAAGAAATAATCAAGAAATAGAATTTCTTCCTAAATACATATATTTGCAACGGACAAAATCACACTACCTTGTGATAAGCATAAAAGTTAAACCTTAATACTCCATCAGCAAAACTTTTAAGAAAGGAATAAACATGGACTCTCTGGTTCATGTGCATCAACTCTCAAATTATGAAATTAACATTAAAACATCGTATACACATCAATATGTTATAACCTGAATGTTATCCCTATGATTAATATAATATCTATAAAATCATAAAAGAACAGTTGCATTCCCTGTGTAAGTCAAGAAAATTAGGCCATCAGCAACCAAGTTGACTTAGCGAACTTACTCTAGTGACCAGAAACAGTTGGCTTATTAACATTAAATCAAAAGACACATATATGATTATGGTCCTGTAACTAAATTATGTGATTATAAGATAAACGCTTATCATACAAGTTTATTTTTTTTTGGAGATAATCATACAAGTGTTTGTGTATACGCTATATCTATAACATATGATAAAAATAATGTCAAACTATTTTAATATAATATATAACTTATTTTCATAAGATATCCAGAACAGATTATAGAAATAAGTAGAAAACATCATATGGACATCTCAAACTATTTCCATGAGATCTCTCAAATAGCTTCATAGGTACTTATGTCAGAAAGATAAGTTTGAATAAGACAATTCAAACAAACCCTATAACTTAAAAGACCATCCTCAATGGTGGGAGCTTACTAATGAGACATATGTGGATGGTCACAATCAAAAATAAAAATTATTTCGGCGCATGCACAAAAAAGCACTTTCTTCATCTACATTTTTTTCTTTTTTGAGTGTGTGCCTAAGTACCGTGTCCACACAAGACTTTTTCCTTACACATTAAGAAATAGTACCATATAAATACCCCATTATAGCCTAATTCGCAATGGTACCTAACCTAAGTAGGTAATCTTTCTATTGATCGGCTATTAATGAGGTCCATTTAGTAAATGTATTGGATGTGTTGAGTTTGAGGGATGAGGTGCTTATAAGACAATTAAATTTAAACAAAAAGTAAAAATAAGAAGTTATTAGCTATGTATGATGTGTGCAAGTGAAACCTACTTAATAACCCATATAAGAGTAGCTGTGGTGAAGATGTTTTAAGCAACTCAACAAACATTATGAGCAGAAGCAGTGGCTTCATGCAAACAAGCATGCGAGTACATATATCACATTTGTTGCCCACTACACATTCTTGGTTTCCGATCAACGAGCCTGCTCCACTGAAAGAAGCATGGTTTTTGGGCTTATATGGAAAATGGATTAGTAGCAGAATTTACACAACCTTAATCCCTTACAACCATGTTCAAACATTAACTAAACAAAATTTCTTAGTAATGAAATAATGAGCTATTAAAAGAAACAAGTTTTGTTTCTGCAAAAGTGAAAAGGATCCAACACAAATGCACTTTAGAGTGTCCAAAACAAGGCAACTGTTTTACATGCAAGATATACGGCTACTGCAAACATACGAATACGATCATGATCAGGATCAAGCATACAAATGCAAGTTTTGTTTCTTAGGCTGTTAATTTCAACTTTTGGACGATTCGTTGGGAAATAGTAAAATTTAGTAGCCCCGTCAGCACCATCACATTCATCCTTTCAGCATTAACATAAAAATTATGGTGTTTTGTAGAACTACAAACCTTTCAATCCAAGACGCATACTCTGCTGTTGTCAACACGCAGCTCGGCCCATTCTGGAGCTGGCCAAAACAAGTTAGAATTGTTGGAGATAAACTCTCCCAAAGAATGAACAACAAAGAACTTAGAACACTAAGAAAGAAAAACGAGAACTATGAATAAAACTTGAAGAGAAATGAATAAGGAAAAAGTAAATCTTATTCTTCCACAAAGGGCCTTAGTAGTTATATATACAAGAGGGGGTTGCGTAAAGTGCAACTGCCTTAACTACCTAGGACAAAACAAAAAAAATAACTAACTAACTAACTACGCTAGCTAACTACTAAAACAGAGCAGAAGCTAAGCAGCTTCAGAAGCTGTTGCTTCAGA
Organism: Trifolium repens; assembly: GCA_030408175.1. Taxonomy (NCBI): domain Eukaryota; kingdom Viridiplantae; phylum Streptophyta; class Magnoliopsida; order Fabales; family Fabaceae; genus Trifolium; species Trifolium repens. The sequence goes on from CP125840.1 coordinate 3,891,475, forward strand.
ACCTGTTCCATCAGAACCTGTGACCTTCAGAAGCTGTGTGAGCATCAGAAGTTGGTTGCTTCAGGTTCTGATGAGTTCAGCTTCTGATGAGCATCAGAATTCAGCATAGCTTGAATTACAAACCAACACTCCTCCTTAATTCAAGCTGTCAAAGCTCACAACTCCCATTTCTCTTCTGAGCTTGAGAAATTGGTCTCTTTTCACAGCCTTGGTTAGAATATCAGCTTGTTGATTGTCAGTAGAGCAATATTCAAGTTTCAACTTTCCTTTAGTGACTTGGTCTCTGAGGAAGTGAAATCTTGTCTCAATGTGTTTGCTCTTCCCATGACTAACGGGGTTCTTAGCCAAGTTGATTGCTGATTTGTTGTCAATCTTCAGTACCACTGTGATGTCAGCAATAATGTTCATCTCACTGAGAAGTGATTGCAGCCAATTTGCCTGACATGCAGCTAGGGACCCTGCTACATACTCTGCCTCACAGCTGGAGAGAGCTATGACTGACTGCTTCTTAGAGCACCAAGACACTGGTGCATTTTGAAATTTAAACAAATAACCACTGGTACTCCTCCTGTCCACCTTATCACCACACCAATCTGCATCAGAAAATCCACTTAACTCAAGTTTTCCATTGTCCTTAGAGTATGGAAATACAACACCATAGTGGATTGTGCCATTGATGTATCTGAGTATCCTCTTAGCTGCCAATAGGTGACACTTCAGTGGTTTACTCATAAACCTGCTTACATAGCCAACTGCATAACTGATATCAGGTCTAGTTTGACACAAATACCTCAGTGAACCTATCAATTGCCTGAACATGGTAGAGTCCACTGCATCACTGCCTGTATCTTCTTCAATCTTGGCTCTTGTATCTGCAGGTGTGACTGATGAATTGCAATCAAGCATTTCAAATTTTCTCAGAATCTCAGTGGCATATTTAGCTTGATGCAATATCATCCCTTTTGGAGTTTCTAAGAGCTCCATTCCCAGAAAGTAAGTTAACTTTCCTAGGTCAGTCATTTCAAACTCACACTTCATCTGTGATTTGAATTTCTCTATCTCTATAGATGAGCTACCTGTTACTAACAGATCATCAACATACAAACATATGATTAACATGTGTTTGTCATCACTGCATTTCACATAAACACCATACTCTACACTGCATTTTCTGAAGCCTTGCATAACAAAGAATTGATCAATTCTTTTGTTCCAAGCTCTTGGAGCTTGCTTCAGACCATACAGAGCCTTATTCAGCTTCAGAACTTTGTCTTCCTTGCCCTTCAATTCAAACCCTGGAGGCTGCTTCACATACACATCTTCCTCTAAGGGTCCATTTAGAAATGCTGACTTCACATCTAAATGAAATAAGGGCCATCTTCTACTACAAGCCAATGCAATTACTAGCCTTATAGTTTCATGTCTTGCCACTGGAGAGAATACCTCATCATAGTCCAAACCTTGCTTCTGAAGGAATCCTTTGGCCACAAGTCTTGCCTTGTATTTTATCACCTTGCCTTCAGGATTTTGCTTGACTTTGTACACCCATTTCACACCAATTGCCTTTTTATCAGAGGGCAATTCACACAAGTCCCATGTCTTGTTCTTCTCTATAGACTTCAACTCATCAATCATTGCCTCCATCCAAACTTTACTCTTTAGTGCAGCTTTGGTATCTAAAGGTTCAGTATCTGCAAGCATTGCATAATGCACAATTTCTCCTTCATTGTCTACTGCATTGTCTAATACAATCTCACAGTCAACTAACCTTCTTGGCAATTGAATGTTTCTCTGAGGTCTTGGTGGTACAGTAGTGACCTCATCATCACTTGAAGTATGCATGTCTTCATCACTTGCATTACCTTGATGCTGATTCACAAAAGTGGGAGTGTCATTAACAGTGCTTGCTTCACCACCTAAGTCTACTGCACAAGTTTTCTTAGATGAGAGCTTCTGACCCCAATCCCAACTTTCATTTTCCAGTACCTTCACATCTCTGCTGATCTCTACTTTGTCACTTGTAGGATTATACAGTCTATAGGCACCAGTTCTATGATATCCAACAAATATCATAGGAACACTCTTGTCTTCCAGCTTCTTTCTCTTAGCATCAGGTACATGTTTGTAGCACAAGCTGCCAAACACCTTTAAGTGACTTACACTTGGCTTACTCTTGGACCACACCTCTTCAGGTACCTTATCCTTCAGCTTCTTAGTAGGACTTCTATTCAGAATGTAAACAGCTGTAGCAACAGCTTCACCCCAGAACCTCTTGGGCAGATTCTTCTGCTTCACCATGCTTCTAGCCATATCTAGAATACTTCTATTCCTCCTTTCTGCAAGACCATTGTGCTGAGGAGTATATGGTGCAGTAACTTCATGAATTATGCCTTGTTCCTTGCAATAATTCTCAAACTCTGTAGAGGTATACTCACCTCCACCATCTGTTCTCAGGACCTTCAATGACTTGTCACTTTGCTTCTCAACCAGTGTTTTGAACTTCTTAAACACCTCAAAAGCATCACTCTTAGCTTTTATATGGTATAACCATATCATTCTAGAGTACTCATCAACAAACGTCATGAAGTATTTGTTTCCACCAGTTGATGACACATCAAATGGTCCACAAATGTCAGAATGCACAACATTTAACACATCACTAGATCTCATAGGAAGATGACTTTTAAATGATGATCTATGATGTTTTCCTAACAGGCAAGTAGTGCATGTATCAACTGGAGTTATGACACTAGGCAATCCTAACACCATGCATTTTGAATTAAGCATTGACAAGCTCTTAAAATTCAAATGCCCATACCTCTTGTGCCATAGATCACTATCTTTCTCTTCAGCAGTTGCGGACAAGCATGTAGCTTCAATAGCTTTGATTTGAGTCTTGTAGATCCTGTTCTTGCTTTGGGCTGTTTTGAAAATCAGTCTCTTCTTGGAATCAAAAAGTTGCAGAGTCTCATCCTCAATTACTATCTTGAAACCCTTTGAGATTAGTTGCCCTATGCTCATCAAGTTACACTTCATACCAGGGACATAGAGAACCTTTTCAATCACAGCTTTCTTCCCATTCGATCTTTGGATCACCACATTACCCATACCTTCTGCCTTAATGGAATTACTGTTGGCCAATCTGATCTTTGTGTTGAGACATTCATCAAAGTCAGTCAAGATGCTTCTATTTCCAGTCATATGGTTAGAACACCCTGAATCAAAGTACCAAACCATGGAATCTGCTGCTTCATCAGCAATTGTCACCATGAAACTGGTTTCATCCTCAGAACCTGAGCTATCATGTGCTACCTTGGCCTCTTCTTCATTGTCTTGACCTTTCTTTTTCTTTGGATTTTTGCATTCATTTGCATAATGCCCATATTTGTCACAGTTGTAGCACTGAATCTTGCTCTTGTCCTTCTTCTTTGACTTATCTTTCTGTTTCCCTCCTCCTCCACTAGAGGATTCAGGCACTGTCTCAGCATTCTCCTTGCTTTTCTTGGAGTCTTTCTTGTTCTGCCATTTCTTCTTCTCACTTTGATACTTCTTGAATTTTGAGAAAAGAGCTTGCTCATCTTCTTTGCCATGGCTCCTCTCACCATGCTTCAACTCATGAGCTTCAAGAGTGCTTTGCAGATCCTCTATCTTGATCTCACTCAAATCTTTAGTCTCTTCTATAGTCACCACTATATGCTCAAATTTAGAAGTCAAAGTTCTTAGTACCTTTTCCACCGTTTCTTGCTCATCAAGATTACCTCCACAATTCTTCATTTGATTAGTGAGAGTCACCAATCTTGTGAAGTAATCAGCAATGGATTCATCACTCTTCATCTGCAACAGTTCATACTGTCTCTTCAAGGCCTGAAGTTTTACTTTCTTCACCTTTGCATCACCACCATAACTCTTTTGCAAGATATCCCATGCATCTTTGGAGGTCTCAGCATCTGCAATCTTCTCAAACACCTTTGAATCAACACATTGATGAATGAGAAACAGGGCCTTGTTATCTTTCTTCTTTGCTTCTCTAAATGTTGTTCTTTGTTCTTCATTTGCATTTTCTGGTAGAGGAGTGATTGCTGCATTCACTTGTTCATACACTTCTTGAACATTGAATATCACCTTCATCTGCTTCACCCATCTATCCCAATTCTTTCCATCGAAAACTGGCAAATTCGCATGGAAATTGTTGTTCCCAGCCATGGTTGATTCACTTTCAACCTGATTCTTCTTTCAAGAACGAATCAAGATCCCTCTGGATCGTACGAGCTCTAGATACCACTTTGTTGGAGATAAACTCTCCCAAAGAATGAACAACAAAGAACTTAGAACACTAAGAAAGAAAAACGAGAACTATGAATAAAACTTGAAGAGAAATGAATAAGGAAAAAGTAAATCTTATTCTTCCACAAAGGGCCTTAGTAGTTATATATACAAGAGGGGGTTGCGTAAAGTGCAACTGCCTTAACTACCTAGGACAAAACAAAAAAATAACTAACTAACTAACTACGCTAGCTAACTACTAAAACAGAGCAGAAGCTAAGCAGCTTCAGAAGCTGTTGCTTCAGAACCTGTTCCATCAGAACCTGTGACCTTCAGAAGCTGTGTGAGCATCAGAAGTTGGTTGCTTCAGGTTCTGATGAGTTCAGCTTCTGATGAGCATCAGAATTCAGCAGAGCTTGAATTACAAACCAACAAGAATAACAAGGAAAATCAGACAAAGGCGAAGTCTGACGTCCATCCAAGTGAAAAACACTCATCCCAAACTCAGTGGAATGAACCCTACCTAAAATACCATCCCTAAATATCACACAATTCCCATTGCCATTGAACGAAGCAGAAAATGCACAATCTTCCCCCAAAAACAAAACCCTATTCCCCAAATTGTTTACATGCCGCCACCTTTTCTCCTTCTCATCAAGCCTAGACACATGAAATTCGACAACTCCCTCGCGAATTCCTTCACCATCAACATCCAAAAAACTCTCATCACAATCATCATAAGACAAAAATGCAATTACCTGCAACAACTCACCATCACTCTCGACCAAGAAGTTCTTATCTCCACCAATATGACGCTTCACCACCAAATCCAAGCTTAAGTCCGGTCCAACCGCAACAGTCCGACCAGCCCCATCAACCGCAATGGGTCGCCCATTGAAGACACAGACATCAGTATAAGGAAGATGACTATCTCTAGGAATTAACGTCCACTGCTCATCACCAGATCGGAAAATTGCAAGTTCCCCAGTAACATAAATACTGAGGAGAATATAACAATGATCTATTCCGTTATGCCACGTGTCACAAACAACGACCTTTCCCATGTAGAGTGGATTACCGATGATGTATTCACATCCGAGATCTCGTACGGAGAGTTGATTGAAATCCATTGTAACGGGATAATGAAGAGGGAATTGTGTGTCACATGATAGAGGATGCCATAGATGAGTTTGGTGATGAGAATCAGGACCAATTTTGATTAACCAAGGGTTTAGGGTTTGTTGATTTGGGGGTGGAGTGATGAGGAAGATGGATCGTTTGGAGAGAGGAAAGGTTTTGGAAGTGTGGTTGCAAGGGACTGGGAATTTGGAAGGTAAGTTGTTGAGATGATATTTGGGAATGGAAGAGCGCCATGGCGAACAGACAGATCGAAAACGAAGTTGATAGAATTCGTTGTTCAATTTTTGGGATATTAGTAGGAGTATATCTTTAGGGAGTTGAGACCAGTCTGACTTCGCCATGAAAGATGAAATGAGTGATGCTGATTTTAGAAGAAAAAGATCAAGCACTAACGCAAGGACTAAGAAATGTATTCCCATTTCCCGCCCATTGTCAAAAAACAAATTGTATTCCCGCCCAAATCGTGTAGTGTGAAGCTTATCCACACCAAGGCTCTTTGGCAAAAATAGCGGATAACTGGTAAGTTAGCTTATTGCTTATAGCTTATAGTTGATGGTTGATCACTGATAAGCTGATTAAAGTGTTTGGTACAATCAACGGTTCAACTGACTGGTAAATTGGAGTTGGTATTTCAAGTTTTTTTTATAGGAGAGGCTATCAAATATGGGGGGAGGGCGAATTTCTTCGTATATTTTCTTTTTTGTTTTAAAAATGACAAAAAGGGGTATATAAAATCTTTTATAAAAAATCATTATTAAATATATATCTAATTAATATTTAAGACACTTCAAATTTAGTAATTCAAATTTATTAATTTAATATATGTTTTATATATTATTAATTTTTTATATATAATTAAATTTTATTCTTTGAAATTTTATTTCAATTTATTTTCATTTCAATTATTATACTTTATATAAAAAATTAAACATTACATTCTTTAGGCTTTTATACAAATACATAATAGATCAAAGGGTTAAATATATTTTTAGTCCCTACATTTTACCCTACAGTCAAGAATAGTCTCTATATTTTTTTTATGATTTAAAAAAACCCTATAACTTTTTCCGTTATCAATTTTAGTCATTACCGTTAATTTTGTGAATGGAATGCTGACGTGGCAAGTGTTATCCCATTATTTTAATAAGCTAGCCAATCAAATGATGACATGTGTCAACCATTGCATTAAAAAAACTTTCGATAAAAAAAAGACCCATTCCAATTATAAAAAATTAAATAAATAAAAGAAAAACTTTCCACGGCCGCTCATATTCATCATTCATCACCTAACATTCAAAGAAAAAAACTTTCTAGAATTAAAAATCCGATATTCATCTTTCAACACTTCACCTTCATTCAATTTTTGGCTCTTTTCTCTCTGAATCATGATGTCACATCTTTGTAGCTAATATTTATATTAATATTTATACGAATATAATATGTATATATATAATTAATAGAAATTATTTATAAAATATATTTTTTTCTTAAAAAATTGAGATGTTTTGTTGAAAAAACAAGAAGAGGAAGTGAAATAGAATATAATAGGGTGTATAAATGTTATTATGGTATATTATAAACATTTGTGATTTAAGGGTGAAAATCAATCTCCCACCATGGGAGATCTACACCACTTATCCACCCTAGACTTGCCCACAATAAAATGGGACACAATACCATTTTTTTTTTGCCAAACTTATATAAAAAGTAAATTAAATAAATAATCAAGTAGCAATTCTATTAGAGCTTACCCACTTAATGAGCATCCGAGTTTTATAATATTGACGTAATGATAGTCATTGTATATAATTTTTCTTTTGGCACAATTGTATATCCAAAATGAGCACATGCCAGAGCATACCAACCATGGGCGTCCCCCACACTGGCCACACATGTGCGGCGACGATATTGGGCCTTCAAATTTTGAGGGTCTCAACTCAAAATTTTGAGGTCATATAATATTACTTATATATTATTTATACCCATAAAATATCAGATGTATATTAATAGATTAATTTTTAGGTTCTAAAATAATAGTTATATATTGTTAATGTTCATAAATTATCAAATGAGTATTAATAGATTAGTTATCTATACTAGTAAATATAGTTCTAGTCCATTTTAATCTTTGCATAAAATTTAAAGACGAATATTATATATACCAGTAGAAATATAGTCAATTAAAAAAGCACATGCCAGATCATAAAGATGGTCATTGTATATTATTTTTCTTTTGACACAATTGTTAGTATATACCAAAATGAGCACATGCCAGATCATACCAACTGCGTAGCAAGAAGATTAAAGAGGAATATTATATATACCAGTAGAAATATAGTCAATTAAAAAAGATTAAATAATGTATCTGATTTTTATAAAAAAGGAAGCATTAGCCATAGCAATGATAGCACTGAACTGAGACTGAGTCACATACAATACAATGTCTTCTTTTGCTACACTTTTCTGCTCCCTAACTCTCACATTAACCCTTCTTTCAATTTCTTGCTCATCACAACAGTTCTTCTCACCAGTTGAAAAAGACCCAATAACTAATCTATTCTCCACTTTACTTTGGGTAGGAACAGAACCTACACATGAATTCAATTTTGTGATTGATATTGGAGGACCAATCTTATGGTATGACTGCAACAAAACCTACAATTCTTCAACCTACATTCCCATCTCCTGTGAATCCAAACAATGCAGTAATGATGCTGGATGTACTAGCTGCAATGGCCCTTTCAAACCAGGTTGCACAAACAATACATGTGGTGCTAACATTATTAATCCATTAGTTGATGCTATTTTTTCAGGTGACACTGGCAGTGATGCTTTGTTCATACCAAAATCTAAAATCAAAGTCTCTGACTTTATTTCTGGTTGCACCGACTCTAATGCATTTAATACTGATTCTAACTCTGATTTCCCTCTGAAAAACTTACCAAAAACTAGTAAAGGTATATTAGGCCTTGCAAGAACACCACTTTCATTACCAAAACAGCTTTCATTGGCTCCTTTTAAACTTCTTAACAAGTTTTCTCTTTGTTTACCATCTTCTTCAAACCAACTTGGCAGTCTTTTCATTGGTGGGGTAGGATCTTCTCTTTCCAAGTTTAAACTCACCACTGTTCCTCTTGTTGTCAACCCCTTTAGCACTGCTCCAATATTTACCGAAGGTGACGCTTCTTATGAATATTTTATTGATGTGAAATCAATTAAAGTTGGTGGTGAAGTTCTAAGCTTCAAGACATCCCTTTTGTCTATTGACAATAAGGGAAACGGTGGAACAAAACTTAGCACAATCAAGTCATTCACTGTGTTGCATAGTTCCATATTGAAACCACTTGTTAGAGATTTTAATAAGAAGGCCTCTGATAAAAAAATAAAGAAAGTGACATCAGTTGCACCATTTGAGACATGTTTTGATTTGAGCACTATTGGTAGGACAAATAGTGGATTGGATGTGCCTACTATTGGTTTGGTGCTACAAGGGGGTGTGGAGTGGACAATTTTTGGTGGAAATTCAATGGTTTTGGTGACTAAAAATGTTGCATGTCTTGGATTTGTGGCTGGTGGTAAGGAGCCAAGAACAGCTGTTGTTATTGGTGGACACCAATTGGAGGACAATCTGTTGGAGTTTGATTTAGTTTCTTCTAAATTAGGTTTCAGTTCTTCCCTCCTCCTTCAAAATGCAACTTGTTCTACATTAGGAGCTAGTCAAAATCTCATTTCAGTCGAGTGAGTGATCGAGCTGTTAATTAATTATTATGAGTTTATTAAGTAACTTTTGTTGTTAATTTCCCTTTTAATTGAATAAGATTGTCATTTTCTCTCTATGTATTGATGATTACGAATCAATGAAAGTGCATGCGTTCATTTTCTTTCAAAAATACATTGTATGGTACTAGTTCATTCGTGTGTTTAGGAATTAATGTTATTGAGGAAAAGGTTACATATATCCTGGTTTAGATAAAAAGCAGTGCCTGAAAGATCTGGTTTTTGCTATTGAGCATTGTGTGGTGCTGTCATGAATAGAGTGGTAGGTTAACCCTCTTCCAAAGAAATAGACCACTTAGATCTAATGTTTGTTTGATAGCAATAAGAGTTTTTTTTGTTGAAGGATTGTTAGGAATAAGATTTCTTTATATATAGTCTCGACAACTTTTTAGTCCCTACATTTTACCCTACAGTCAAGAATAGTCCCTATATTTTTTTATGATTTAAAAAAGCCCTATAACTTTTTCCGTTATCAATTTTAGTCCTTACCGTTAACTTTGTGAACGGAATGCTGACGTGGCAAGTGTTATCCCATTATTTTAATAAGCTAGCCAATCAAATTATGACATGTGTCAACCATTGCATTAAAAAAACTTTCCATATAAAAAAAGACCCATTCCAATTATAAAAAATTAAATAAATAAAAGAAAAACTTTCCACGGCCGCTCATATTCATCATTCATCACCTAACATTCAAAGAAAAAAGCTTTCTAGAATTAAAAATCTGATGTTCATCTTTCAACACTTCACCTTCATTCAATTTTTGGCTCTTTTCTCTCTGAACCATGCTGTCACATCTTTGTAGCTAATATTTATATTAATATTTATACGAATATGTATATATAATTAATAGAAATTATTTATAAAATATATTTTTTTCTTAAAAAAAATTGAGATGTTTTGTTGAAAAAACAAGAAGAGGGAGTGAAATAGAATATAATATGGTGTATAAATGTTATTATGGTATATTATAAACATTTGTGATTTAAGGGTGAAAATTAATCTTCCACCATGGGAGATCTACACCACTTACCCACCCTAGACTTGCCCACAATAAAATGGGACACAATACCATTTGTTTTTGCCAAACTTATATAAAATGTAAATTAAATAAATAATCAAGTAGCAATTCTATTAGAGCTTACCCACTTAATGAGCATCCGAGTTTTATAATATTGACGTAATGATAGTCATTGTATATAATTTTTCCTTTGGCACAATTGTATATCCAAAATGAGCACATGCCAGAGCATACCAACTACCAAGAAGATCAAGAGGACTATAAACAAAATCTAATGCCTCGACACATATATAATTAACTGGATAATTAGTAGTAACAGTTAAATTTAGATCGGACAACTTAGATTTAAAACTATATTTTTTTAATTACATCGATCTTGACCGTTCAAATTAAATCAGACGATTTAAAATAAAAACAGTGTATTACTGCATGATATTTTTACAGCATTTAATCCAATTCGCACTTAATGAGCATCCGAGTTTTATAATATTGTGACTATAACGATGGTCATTGTATATTATTTTTCTTTTGACACAATTGTTAGTATATACCAAAATGAGCACATGCCAGATCATACCAACTGCGTAGCAAGAAGATTAAAGAGGAATATTATATATAATATATACCAGTAGAAATATAGTCAATTAAAAAAGATTAAATAATGTATCTGATTTTTATAAAAAGGAAGCATTAGCCATAGCAATGATAGCATTGAAAATCGTCAAGAATTTTTTTTTTTTCTTCTTTTCTTTCCCATTGGTTTAACGTGGTTAGAATGTAAGTTTTGACATCAAATGGTTCCGGCCTCATCCGATTGCAATTGTGATGATTGAATTGTGATCTCTCTATCAAATTTAGCGTCAATAATCGAACAATTTCACTTTTAAGTGAAATATTGGGACATGCACCAGTAACTTCTCTAGCATTTTACATATTATGCTCTTGGACACTTAAATTATTGTATCCAATTAATTAACTTTTTAAAGTAGTTTAATGGCTAACGATTTCACCTAAAAGTGGATAAGTGGATGGCCGAAATTTAAACGTTAATTTATTGCGTATATAATGCAATGTATCTACCAACTAAGTTAAGCTCATGATGGATGAGACATTGATTAATCTTTCTATTAACATTAATCAAGTAGTTAAGACTATTAACAATCTTCATTTTTAAAATTGATAGCATAAACGGCTTAATATCTATAAATGTGACAGAGCTTACGATTGATATGACAAATTTAAAATGTTCGGAATACTCATAGCTCTAGATTTACAACATTGACAATGTTTAGAGTCATTGAATTTGCTATGGATTTGGATCGTGGTAAATCTGCAAAACTGAACTAAAAAACACCATACTAAAACGGAAAATGAAGAAAATATTATATTTAGACGAGAAATCAAAACAAACAATTCCGAACTAAAACAACACTACATCAAGGCAAAAAAATCACGAAAAAGAAAACTCAAATAAAATTTCAAAATATGTAGATATCACTTGTTTTAAATAAAAAAAAAAACCAATCAAAAAGAATGATTCCAGATCAAAGTTAACCCCATTTGTAACAAAAATATCATATGCATGGTTTGAAAATTTGTAAGAAAAAACATTACGGTGAATCATTTAGGATTTAGGATTCAATTCAAAACATAGGTATCCCACCATCAATATGAAGGATAACACCTTCCCTTCAAACCTGCCCTTATATTGAGCTTAAGCTTAGCAGTCAATATGCAGTAGCAGCCTGAGATAGCTCCATACTATAAACAATATTATTTATAAATACCTTTAGTTTAGTGGGTGACTGAATATGATATACTCCATTCGTTCCAAAATAATTGTGACCTTAGAAATAAAATTTTGTTTCAAAATAAATGTCATTTTTCCTTTTCAATATAATACTTTCCAATTATACCCCTAATTATTATTATCTATACTAATATATAAAGGGGATACAAATTTTTGGAATGACTTTTTCATTATTCCTATTTTACCCTTAAAAAAAAAACTACAAAAAAAAACTAAGCACAACTTCCACATAAAAATAGGTTTTCAGTTTTTTTATAGTAAAAAACAAATATATATTTTTATTCCTAATAACTAGCCACAAAAAAAAAGTAGGTTAAGTAGTTATAATTAAATAAGTCCAATAAAAACCAAGTTGTTTGGGCTCAAGTGGCAAGGAGCTCATTCCAAGGACGTGCCCAGGGAATACCGGGTTCGATTCCCAGGGGGAACAACGCTTGGCCAGTGCGCATGCCTCTACGCACGAGCCGGATTAGTCGTCCATCTTTGGTGGGTCGGAATCGGTGCGAAAGCAAAAAAAAAAAGTCCAATAAAAAAGGAGATTAAGTAGTTATTTATATTTGCACAATAAAAAATATTGATCACATCAAACAAAAAAAAATATCGATCACACAAACGGGCACGGGACGTGCCCGTATGGCGGCCAGTATGTATTATTCTGAAGGAAACAATCCTATAACTTATAGGGACTAAATGATGAAATAAACTCTTAACATATAAAACTACAAATAGTTAGAGAAGAGATGAAAAGAACAGAGAAAAATAGGTAGAGAATAAAAAAGAGCATTTCAATGTTTAGTAACATGCATGTCTGCAGAACAAACAGCAAGATTGGATCCTATCTAAAGATGTGTGATGGATTTTACTTAGTTCAAGCAACAAAATAAGATTGAAGGGACGAAAATTTCACTAAGAAATTCTATAGGAGACAGAAATGAGAAATCTAACTAATAAAGACAGCTCTATAAAACCAAATAAACTGCAACACTGGTTCAAAAATGAAGATCAAATTCATTTTGCACATGAGGATATTAAACCTTATCTCTGCACAACCAAAATATTATGAAAATTGAAAACTATATTAAAGAATTATTTCAGCACCTTGTCAATAACTGGAATTCTGAGAAGACCTGGTTCTTGAAAGATTAACGGGGAAATTGATCAAGAGCGTGTAACAGACTGTAATAACTAACTGATGCAAACAATATAATCAATATGCAGAAGGCCAAGTTGGCGGTTGTGTAGACATTATAACCAATACACGAGTATGTTAGAGTTACTAGAGTTCAAGGCACTCTAAAATGTGCAATTAGGATTGTATACTCATTAACACATTGCATGTCTGCAAACAAATACGATGAAAACAAAAGCATTGTTGGTGCTGCATATGCAATTCAACTCAACTTTTTTACATAATAAAATCCTTTTATGCTGAATAAAGTTGTACTTGTGACAAAAATAGTGTATAGCTGGAGGATTTACTAAGAAGTGATGAACGAGTGACTAAATAAATGATCAACTAAATATTCACATATATTATACATTAGCAGAATAGAGGAAATTAACTCAGCACATTGTTTCATATGCTCAATGACAGAGTTACATTACTCATGCACTGATCCTAGTAGCAAAACGATTCTGCAAAGAGCCACATAATGGTTATATGACTATATATGACTCCTAATCAAGGTTGTCAGAATCGGGATTTTACTTTGAATCGAAAGAGGATAGTAAGATCGAAAAATCGTAAATCGCAACCAAAATCGGTGGATTCTACTCAAATCGTTTTGTTGAATCGAAAGGGGAAATCAAGATCGCATAATCGAAAATCGCAATCAAAATCGATGGATTCAACTCATAATAATAACTAAATATATATATTATCAAGTGCAAGTACTCAAAGTTTAAAATCATAAAACAACCAAGTCTCATATCTTAAATATAAAAGTACTCAAAAGTTTAAAACCATAAAACAAACATAAAACAACCAAGTCTTAAATCTTAAATATAAAACAAAATAACCCCAAAATCGGTGGAATCCATATAAAATCCCGGATTTTGCTGCGATTTAGCGATTTTGTGTGATTTTATTGGGATTTTGCTCTGTTTTAGGATTCTACTCAAAATCCAAATCCTTAAGGCTGATCAAAATCGCAAAATCCATGGATTTTACGATTTTAATCCCGATTTTGATAACAATGCTCCTAATTATTAACTCACCAATATATTTTGGTCAGATTGACATTTCAGCAGAGGTTTGCAAAAAGAACAGACCTACCCTTACCTTAAAGAAAAATTGCAGTGAGAATACCAAGATTTTGAAAAATCGAACACAGATACATCTATCATTTCGGCTAAGGTATCTACAGAGGCAAAATTGTTAAAGTGGCTTCTAACTAGACACACAATTGAAAATTGTCAAGAAAAACAGAAAATTGCTTCAATATTTCAATCAAAGGAAACTAAGACATACAGAGGAGATTACTTCAACATAAAACACTCATTTTCATGCAGTGACAGTAACAACACTTGGGGAGGATCTTTGCTTGTCATAGATAACAAAATACATGAGATCAAGCCATCACAAAATATTGTAATTGGATGGCTAAAGTAAAATCAAGACTTGACAGCTAAAAACAGATCAAAATGTTACCATAGCTAAAGACTAGCAGCAAAATTGATAGAAGTATTTATTCCTTCGTCTGCATGCATTACATTATTGATGGCGATGTCTAGTTCCATCATATTATATATCTTTAACTTTTGAAGTATAATCTGATAGTTAAATTTCATTTGATTAATCTCTGTCAGCAGTGTGCCGACGCAAAAAATTAATTAGTCAGCTGAGGCATAACAATAACTAATGAATTGAGTTTAAACATTATACAGCACCATAGCAATGCAGGCATTCAACAACAAAATAACATAACCAAGACCAACCTTAAGTAAGCTAAGTTTAGATATATATGTAACTGACCAAGTTTCAGCTTTACATACATTTTAACTTTTCTAGAAATCCTACTGAACATGCAGTCCCAACTTGCAAACTTCTCTAGCATTAAGGTTTCCCGATTTAACCGAATACATTGAAGCGTCTTGCGCAGTTAATTTCAACTTTTGGACGATTACTAGGGAAACCATGTGTCTTGTGAACGACAACCATGTTTTTTTTATCCCCAACTAATGAATTTTGGAACATCAAATAACATTACTTACTAAATTTAACCTAGTCTTTCTATATCAGCTTTCTTTAGCAATACCATCACGTTCATCCTTTCAGCATTAACATAAAAATGATAAAACTTGTTTTTTTGTAGAACTACAAACCTTTCAATCCAAAACACATACTCTGCTGTTGTCAACACGCAGCTCGGCCCATTCTGGAGCTGGCCAAAACAAGTTAGAATAACAAGGAAAATCAGACAAAGGCGAAGTCCGACGTCCATCCAAGTGAAAAACGCTAAACCCAAGCTCAGTGTAATGATCACTGCGAAAAACAGCATCGCTAAATATCACACAATTCCCATTGCCAATGAACGAAGCAGAAAATGCACAATCTACCCCCAAAAACAAAACCCTATTCCCCAAATTTTTTACATGCAACCACTTTTTCTCCTTCTCATCAAGCCTAAACACATCAAATTGCACAGCCTCCTCGGCCTCGTAAATACCTTCACCATCAGCATCCAAAACACTGTCATCCCAAGCATAAGACAAATGCCCACTGACTAGCAACAACTCACCATCACTCTCCACCAACACCTTTTTATTTCCACCATACCCATGCTTCACCATTAAATCCAAGCTTAAGTCCGGTCTCACCACAAATAGAGGATGCCATAGATGAGTTTGGTGATGAGAATCAGGACCAATTTTGATTAACCAAGGGTTTAGGGTTTGTTGATTTGGGGGTGGAGTGATGAGGAAGATGGATCGTTTGGAGAGAGGAAAGGTTCTGGAAGTTTTGGAAGGGTCTGGGAATTTGGAAGGTAAGTTGTTGAGATGATATTTGGGAATGGAAGAACGCCATGGCGAACAGACAGATCGAAAACGAAGTTGATAGAATTCGTTGTTCAATTTTTGGGATATTAGTAGGAGGATATCCTTAGGGAGTTGAGACCAGTCTGACTCCGCCATGAAAGTGATAGGGGTGCTGTGCTGCTGATTTGAGAAGAAGAAGAAGATGAAGCACTTAACGCAAGGACTGTAGTTGTAAATGTATTCCCGCTCATTGTCAAAAAAAAAAAAAAATCCCGCCCAAACCGTGTGAAACTTATCCACACCCTAATCATAGATTAAGGATTTTGATCTGCAAAATATAAGTATGGATACAGCGGCGAAGCTAGCCAATTTTTTAAGAGGGGGCCAAATATATATATAAAAATAAATAATATATTTTAAATATTCATTTGTCAATTTTTATTGTAAATAAAACTCTCTTTGTAATTTTTTGAGAGTCACTAGTCTTAAAATAAGATAAAATACATCTATAAAAAGAAAGAATACCGTTTATATTATTTATTTCTATTAATTTTTTATATATAAACTCATTTATGGTTGCTAAATATGTATTATTGGGGTAGCTAATTATAATTATCATAACCTATTCAACTTTTTTTTTTTTGAGGTAGTCATAGCTACCCCATCAACACACTGAGCTTCGCCCCTGACAACAGTACATGACATAACAAGATAGAACAGTACAAGACAAAGATTTTAAGGTGTTGAACAAAATTCTGTATTTGTACAATATTTGGTGGACAAAAGGTTATTTTGGTATGTCAGTCTAAATTCATGTATTGATTTCCGTAATTTTCTTTCTCTCCTCCCTTTTTCTCTCCTACCAAGCAAAGACTTAGGGATGTTAATTTGATTTGTAAATGAAGATCTTTGTCCTGTTTGAGGATCCGAAGACGGGAAATTTTTTCCCGTGCAAATAGATTAAAAAGTTTCCCTTAAAATGGTTTGAGGATGAGATGAGATTTTTTCTTCGTCTAACGGAAATTCCGTCCTCGAACACTTTATTAAAATAACATTTATGTATATTTAAATACTTTATATGTTATACTATTTATTTTATATTTTCACATAATGTGTGCATAAACTTTTTTTTATGTGATATTTATTATTGTCAGAACTCACAATAATAACTTAATTATTTATTTGTTTTATGATTATTTTTCTATAACTAGTTTGAATTTTACCATCGAAATCATTTCCCTATGAATGGTTTCTCATTTGTATAGCATCCTCAGGCTAATCAATATTTGTATACGATATATCTTAATCTATTAATTTAATTGCACTTTTAATCCTCATATTCTTATCATTTTGTATATTTGGTCCTCTTATTTTAAAATTTGTCAGTTTCAATCTCTCTATCATAATTTTTAATTATAAATTGTCGATTAACTAAGACTCAGCTCAAAAAGACACACACCCTAAACACCTTATCAACCCCAAAACTAAAAAAAAAAAAAAGAGTTAGCGACGACTAAAATGGATCCGAGTAATGGAGGCGGCCTCCAAAAAAAATCACCCACAACAAACACCACAAAATCACTCACCTCCACACCTAATCAACATCAACCACCCCCTTTTATATCTCCCGTCCACAAATCTTTCCGACACCAAATCCGAGTCCAAAATAAGCCACCACCACCCATCCAAACCATCTCAATATTGTAGTTAAACAACACCAAGTGCCGATGCCGGATGCACGGAAACCACAACGAACCGCCATCCTCACGCAAGGCAACCGCAGGAACAGAGCAGCGCAGGAACAAACCTAAAAACCAAGATCAGCGCAAGAACAAACCTCAAAAATCACAAGAATCATGTGAACTTAACTACTTTGCTTTATCATCATCTAATTCTCAACTTGATTAGCTTAACTTTCAAAATTACTTATTTTTTCTACATCCGTAACTTAAGTTACGGAAGAGTATTTTGGTCATTTCATAAGACACGCAAGTAACCCATAGGGTGACAAAAGGAAAAGAACAATCAAAGGGCTGGCTATATCCAAAATTTTGGAAAGAACACTCAAAGAAGCATCTGTCAGCCAAAACATGCCAAACCTTCAGCTGAAATGAATCATTGCTCAGTTGCTCAGACTGCCTAGCCATCAGATACTGCCACTACCATGGTACTCTCATTTCATATATTTATATTTATGGTGCAAAATAAAAAGTTACTACAGAAGCAACAAAAAAGTTATTTGTTCATCAAGGGTTGAGAAAAGTGTGCAGATACTAGAGAGTAAAGTGTGTAATAATCTCGACAGAAAATAAAAAATTTAGTTCCTAATGAACTCACAAGTTTATAGCTGTTTTTGAATAAGTAAGATAAAAGTTGACTGATAGGCTATATTAAAGTACACAACAACATAAAGGAAATTTGAAACCATGATCCGAGTATGTGCATTTGCACTGTAACTTATGAAAATGGTAATCAATGAGCACAGATTGACCCGTATAATGTAACAAAACATCAAACTAATCACCACAACAGAATTCATTTCACACATGGTATAATTAACAGCCATGAAGAGTAGACAATACAAATTATTTTATTCATAACAACCAAATTTAAAGCCAACCAGTTTGATAGTAATAAAAAAATGTTAACCAGTTTTCAAGAATATGAGAATTCATCCAAAGACAATTTTATATTACTCCAAACGATTTCAGCCGCACGATTTAGATTGAGCGGTCCTAATCTGTTACATCATTCAGGAAATCCAGTTCCGGGTCCTTACACTCACTACAACTATGAGAAATGCACTTCGAAACCAAAGGAAGGTCGCACAGCATAACTTCACAATCTTCGTCCAATTGGCAAACAAATTCTACAATGTAAAATAAATAAAAAATATTGTTAGTAATAGTATTTGATAAAAAGGAAATATCGTTTATATCATATAAATGAAAACTTGATTATGGTGTCAAGAAGTGACTTACGAAGTGGCATTTCTAGACCCATATGGATGTCACCACTACCACCACAATAGGTTACAATAAGAAACATAGAAAGAAATATTATTAAAGCAGAAACAAATTTAGCAATTTGAGCCATATTTTTGTTTCTTTGTATTTAGTAAATTGAAAAATTGTTTGTTCACTTTATAAGCAAATTTTTTTATAGTTTTATAACTATAATTAAATAGATGTTAGCACTTTGGAGTTGCAAGAAGCCAAACTTATATCTTTTTCTTAAATGTCTCTATGATATATTAAAGTGTCATGTTAATCTTGTAAGCTCGCTGAGCAAATAGTCTCTACATCACAATCACATTAGAAACCTTTCGGTGCAAGATAACATACCCAATTATGAATTCAGCAGCTTTTGAGTTTTGACAATCCACACGGGAGGTAAGAACAAGTTAAAATATTCAGGATAATCAAACAAAGGTGAAACCCGGGCTTGATCCAAGTGGAAAATACGGCTCACATGTCGATCGAACAAACAACCTCTGAAGATATTATCCATAAAGATCACACAATTCCCTTTAGGAACACACAAATCAGAAGCAGAAGCAGAAAACGAACATACCAACCCCAAAAACAAAACCCTATCCCCTAAACTAGTAAACTTGACCCACTTCTTCTCCTTCTCATTAAGCTTAAACAAATCAATCTTTAGACGAGAGTCATAAACGTCCACTAACAACAAATCACCCTCACTCTCCACTAAGAATTTTATATTCCCACCACCAATCAACGGTTCAGCCACTAACTGGACACCGGAATCGTCGTCCGGTCTAACCATAATTGTCCGACCAGTATTGTCAACCGCATAAGCTACCCCATTGTAAAGGCAGAGGTCTCCGTATCTAATTGAAATGTCAGGGATCACCTTCCAATTCACATTCTCATCATCATTGCCGTGAGGTGGTGGTGAGATAGACGTCCATGTGCAGAAAACGAGAGGCTTTTTCCCATGGCGCGTGACAACAACGAGCTTTTCAGGTAAAATGCTAAGGATGTTGGTGATGAAGTTGGTTCTCAATTGTAGGACGGAGAATTTGCTGAAATCGAGCAATTGAGTATAACTAATAGCATTTGTATTTGTGAGTAATGGGTTGAATAGTTTAGTTTTGTCATGTGGGGTTTGGCTAGTTCGTATCAACCAAGGACGAAGTAGGGTTTGATTTTCTTCTTGTTGTTGCTGTGGTGATGGTTTGATGAGGTAGACATTTTGTTTGGAAAAGTGACGGGATGATGAAGTGTCTCTTTTGTTGGCGGGATATGGGTATTTGAAGGGTAAAATGTGATAGTGATTTGGAATGGAGGAAGAACGCCATGTGGAGCAAACTGATCGAAAACGAATGAGATCAAGTTCAATGTCGAAGCGTTGAGATATCAGATTCAGAAGCTCCATTGGGAGTTCAGACCAGTCTAAGGCTGCCATGGATTCTCTTCTTTCATTCTTCATCTCTTTTTCAGAACGGAAAATAGCAAACTACGTACAAAATAGAGGAACAAAGAAGACGGCACGACCTTACAATTTATTTTTTTTCACGACCTAACAATCTTAATCTTAATCTTAATATAATAAAAATAATAAAACGAGAGTAACCATAGGCACCCTAAACCCTAACCCTAATATGAATGGTTTAGATTCTGACACATGGAAAAAAATATTATATCAATTGATACGATAAAAACTTAAATACTAAGTTGCCACGTCAATTAATGAATGTGACACGTCATGTGTTTAAAAACCCCATACATGATGTGTCAATATATGATTGGATGTGTATATAAAATAATTTTATACCAATCCCTAATTTTGTTACCTACTAATCCCTAATTATATGTTTTCATTTGATTATTGGATATACTCTATATAATCTATTTTATTTATAGCTTTAAATTATGTTTTTTTTTATAAATAAAAACACTTTTATTTCTTTCTCCAAGAGTGAAGAATGTATATGCATCTATTTTCACTTTTTCTCACATATTTATACTTTTTTTTATTTAATGCATATTTGACTTTGAGGTTCTATAAAGGTATGAATTGCTATATATATTTTAGGTGTTTAAATTCTGATTATAGTTTGTAGTGTTCCATATTAATTCTCTATTCTTTTTTAATTTGATTTTTATTTCAATATGTATGGATTCCTAAAGGTATAGAGACTATTTTTATTTTTATTTTTATTTTTGTAGTGTTTCATATTATTCTGATTCTTCCATTTAAGAAAAAAAATTGGGTTTTATTTTTCTTAAGTTTCATATATTTTCTATTGGATGCAGGTTTTGCTTACGAGTTCTACAAAGGTATGTACTCCTATGAAAAAGTTTGCCTGAAAATGGTTTGAGGATGAGATGGAATTTTATCTTCGTCCAACGAAAATTTCATCATCGAACACACTATTAAAATACTAACATTTATATGTATATATTTAAATACTTTATGTATTATATTTATTTTATATTTTCACACAATGTGTGCATAAATTTTTTTTATGTGATATTTATTATTGTCACAACTCACAAAACTCACAATAATAACTTAATTTTTTATTTGTTTTATGATTTTTTTTTACAACTAATTTGAATTTTACCATTGAAATCACTTCACTATGAATGGTTTCTCATTTGTATAGCATACTCACGGCTAATCAATATTTGTATACGATATATCATAATCTATTAATTTAATTGGAGTTTCATATTTTTATCATTTTATATATTTGATCCTCCTATTTTAAAATTTGAGAGTTTCAATTTCTTTATCATGATTTTTAACTATAAATTGTCGATTAATTAAGATTCTTGGGGCCACTCATAGAAATAGTTCTTTTTTGCAAGTGTTGTAACTTTGTGGGTTTGTGAATGCAAAGTCCTAAAAGAGATATTATTGACTTTTTTTTAACGGCAAATTTTATTTAATAATTAGATCTCTGCTCAAGACGAGCAAAAACCGATGATTTAGATAATACAAATAAAAGGCACCGTGTATAGGCGGAATATCTGAAAATAAATATAAAAAAAGACACTCCTCTACACACAACACCTAGCCAAAAATAAACATCACCATCTCAAGCAGACTCCTTCAAGAAAACGACCACTGAAACTAAAACCATTCATCGTCGCTACTCACCCCTAAACGAACACCATCTAAATGCAACTCCCATGTCTCCTCACCAAAGCTGAGCCACACCCGTGAAGCTCCTGTTAGAAAGATCATTCAGCTTCCACCACCTCTCAACCTCCGATCCACCGAAAGAACCCCGGTCTACTAGAGAAACACCATGGCTAGCCAAACAAGATTGCACCTAGACACCAACTCCCGATCTCGAAGCAAAATTAACCGGCTCATCGGAATACAGCGCACAAAAAGTAAGACAAACGACAAAAGGTGGTGCAAACAACAATCAAATCAAAAAGGAAAAGACTCACCTCGAAAAGACACACACCCTAAACACCTTATCAACCCCAAAACTCAAAAAAAAAAAAAAAAAACTAGCGACGACGAAAATGAACCCGAATAATAGAGGCGATCTCCAAAAGAAATCACCCACAACAAACACCACAAAATCACCCACCTCCACACCTAATCAACACCAACCACCCCCTTTTATATCTTCTGTCCACAAATTGTTCCGACACCAAATCCGAGTTCAAAATAATCCACCACCACCCATCCAAACCACCTCAATATTATAGTTAAACAACACCAAGTGCCGCTGTCGGCATCACGGAAACTACCACGAACCACCGTCCTCACGCATGGCAACCGTAGTAACAGAGCAGCGCAAGAACAAAACTAAAAACCAAGATCAGAGCCGACAAAGGCATCCCCAATTTGGATCTGAACCAAGACCACCACCGGAGTCAAAACTAACCGTCGACTCCACCATCTCCAACCGCAACACAAGATTCGCAGTCAAAGAACGACCACAGAAACCGTTGAAACGCCGAACCAAAACCCCACTGTAAAGAACACCAAACCACAGCCGGATCCGCCGAAACCATGACTCCAACACAAAAAAACCAACAGCCACTAGAGACAGCAGCGAAACAACCAACACCTCCGGCGCGGAGGAGGAACGTGGAGGTTCAATCCCGAAACGAACGATGACGAAAAACAGACAAAAAAAAAGAGCTCATCGGATGGACAACTTTGCGATGGTGCGGAGTTTCGAAACTCATCACACCACCGTCCTTTATGTTTACATTGTAATGGCCGAGATTTGAATTTTAGGGTTAAAGTGGTGCGGCGGCTACAAAGTTTTAGAGAGAAGGGAGAGGATTTTGAAAGGAAGAGAGAGAAAGAGTTTTTTTTATTGAACCCGGATTATGCTAGCTGAATGCACTAGATATTATTGACTGTGTTTGTGTTTCACACCAAACCAACCTACTTTTTGATCACCTTGACCTCAAAAATCACAAGAATCATGTGAACTTAACTACTTTGCTTTATCATCATCTAATTCTCAACTTGATTAGCTTAACTTTCAAAATTACTTATTTTTTCTACATCCGTGACTTAAGTGGCGGAAAGATATTTTGGTCATTTCATAGGGCGCGCGAGTAACCCATAGGGTGACAAAAGAAAAAGTCCTCTCAGAAGACGTATTAATTAAGGGCCAGCTATATCCAAAATTTTGGAAAGAACAATCAAAGAAGCATCTGTCAGCCAAAACATGCCAAACCTTCAGCTGAAATGAATCATTGCTCAGTTGCTCAGACTGCCTAGCCATCAGATACTGCCACTACCATGGTACTCTCATTTCATATATTTATATTTATGGTGCAAAATAAAAAGTTACTACAGAAGCAACAAAAAAGTTATTTGTTCATCAAGGGTTGAGAAAAGTGTGCAGATACTAGAGAGTAAAGTGTGTAATAATCTCGACAGAAAATAAAAAATTTAGTTCCTAATGAACTCACAAGTTTATAGCTGTTTTTGAATAAGTAAGATAAAAGTTGACTGATAGGCTATATTAAAGTACACAACAACATAAAGGAAATTTGAAACCATGATCCGAGTATGTGCATTTGCACTGTAACTTATGAAAATGGTAATCAATGAGCACAGATTGACCCGTATAATGTAACAAAACATCAAACTAATCACCACAACAGAATTCATTTCACACATGGTATAATTAACAGCCATGAAGAGTAGACAATACAAATTATTTTATTCATAACAACCAAATTTAAAGCCAACCAGTTTGATAGTAATAAAAAAATGTTAACCAGTTTTCAAGAATATGAGAATTCATCCAAAGACAATTTTATATTACTCCAAACGATTTCAGCCGCACGATTTAGATTGAGCGGTCCTAATCTGTTACATCATTCAGGAAATCCAGTTCCGGGTCCTTACACTCACTACAACTATGAGAAATGCACTTCGAAACCAAAGGAAGGTCGCACAGCATAACTTCACAATCTTCGTCCAATTGGCAAACAAAT
The DNA here is from genome assembly GCA_030408175.1 of Trifolium repens. NCBI lineage: Eukaryota > Viridiplantae > Streptophyta > Magnoliopsida > Fabales > Fabaceae > Trifolium > Trifolium repens. The sequence goes on from CP125840.1 coordinate 3,915,920, forward strand.
TCTACAATGTAAAATAAATAAAAAATATTGTTAGTAATAGTATTTGATAAAAAGGAAATATCGTTTATATCATATAAATGAAAACTTGATTATGGTGTCAAGAAGTGACTTACGAAGTGGCATTTCTAGACCCATATGGATGTCACCACTACCACCACAATAGGTTACAATAAGAAACATAGAAAGAAATATTATTAAAGCAGAAACAAATTTAGCAATTTGAGCCATATTTTTGTTTCTTTGTATTTAGTAAATTGAAAAATTGTTTGTTCACTTTATAAGCAAATTTTTTTATAGTTTTATAACTATAATTAAATAGATGTTAGCACTTTGGAGTTGCAAGAAGCCAAACTTATATCTTTTTCTTAAATGTCTCTATGATATATTAAAGTGTAATGTTAATCTTGTAAGCTCGCTGAGCAAATAGTCTCTACATCACAATCACATTAGAAACCTTTCGGTGCAAGATAACATACCCAATTATGAATTCAGCAGCTTTTGAGTTTTGACAATCCACACGGGAGGTAAGAACAAGTTAAAATATTCAGGATAATCAAACAAAGGTGAAACCCGGGCTTGATCCAAGTGGAAAATACGGCTCACATGTCGATCGAACAAACAACCTCTGAAGATATTATCCATAAAGATCACACAATTCCCTTTAGGAACACACAAATCAGAAGCAGAAGCAGAAAACGAACATACCAACCCCAAAAACAAAACCCTATCCCCTAAACTAGTAAACTTGACCCACTTCTTCTCCTTCTCATTAAGCTTAAACAAATCAATCTTTAGACGAGAGTCATAAACGTCCACTAACAACAAATCACCCTCACTCTCCACTAAGAATTTTATATTCCCACCACCAATCAACGGTTCAGCCACTAACTGGACACCGGAATCGTCGTCCGGTCTAACCATAATTGTCCGACCAGTATTGTCAACCGCATAAGCTACCCCATTGTAAAGGCAGAGGTCTCCGTATCTAATTGAAATGTCAGGGATCACCTTCCAATTCACATTCTCATCATCATTGCCGTGAGGTGGTGGTGAGATAGACGTCCATGTGCAGAAAACGAGAGGCTTTTTCCCATGGCGCGTGACAACAACGAGCTTTTCAGGTAAAATGCTAAGGATGTTGGTGATGAAGTTGGTTCTCAATTGTAGGACGGAGAATTTGCTGAAATCGAGCAATTGAGTATAACTAATAGCATTTGTATTTGTGAGTAATGGGTTGAATAGTTTAGTTTTGTCATGTGGGGTTTGGCTAGTTCGTATCAACCAAGGACGAAGTAGGGTTTGATTTTCTTCTTGTTGTTGCTGTGGTGATGGTTTGATGAGGTAGACATTTTGTTTGGAAAAGTGACGGGATGATGAAGTGTCTCTTTTGTTGGCGGGATATGGGTATTTGAAGGGTAAAATGTGATAGTGATTTGGAATGGAGGAAGAACGCCATGTGGAGCAAACTGATCGAAAACGAATGAGATCAAGTTCAATGTCGAAGCGTTGAGATATCAGATTCAGAAGCTCCATTGGGAGTTCAGACCAGTCTACGGCTGCCATGGATTCTCTTCTTTCATTCTTCATCTCTTTTTCAGAACGGAAAATAGCAAACTACGTACAAAATAGAGGAACAAAGAAGACGGCACGACCTTACAATTTATTTTTTTTCACGACCTAACAATCTTAATCTTAATCTTAATATAATAAAAATAATAAAACGAGAGTAACCATAGGCACCCTAAACCCTAACCCTAATATGAATGGTTTAGATTCTGACACATGGAAAAAAATATTATATCAATTGATACGATAAAAACTTAAATACTAAGTTGCCACGTCAATTAATGAATGTGACACGTCATGTGTTTAAAAACCCCATACATGATGTGTCAATATATGATTGGATGTGTATATAAAATAATTTTATACCAATCCCTAATTTTGTTACCTACTAATCCCTAATTATATGTTTTCATTTGATTATTGGATATACTCTATATAATCTATTTTATTTATAGCTTTAAATTATGTTTTTTTTTTTATAAATAAAAACACTTTTATTTCTTTCTCCAAGAGTGAAGAATGTATATGCATCTATTTTCACTTTTTCTCACATATTTATACTTTTTTTTTATTTAATGCATATTTGACTTTGAGGTTCTATAAAGGTATGAATTGCTATATATATTTTAGGTGTTTAAATTCTGATTATAGTTTGTAGTGTTCCATATTAATTCTCTATTCTTTTTTAATTTGATTTTTATTTCAATATGTATGGATTCCTAAAGGTATAGAGACTATTTTTATTTTTATTTTTATTTTTGTAGTGTTTCATATTATTCTGATTCTTCCATTTAAGAAAAAAAATTGGGTTTTATTTTTCTTAAGTTTCATATATTTTCTATTGGATGCAGGTTTTGCTTACGAGTTCTACAAAGGTATGTACTCCTATGAAAAAGTTTGCCTGAAAATGGTTTGAGGATGAGATGGAATTTTATCTTCGTCCAACGAAAATTTCATCATCGAACACACTATTAAAATACTAACATTTATATGTATATATTTAAATACTTTATGTATTATATTTATTTTATATTTTCACACAATGTGTGCATAAATTTTTTTTATGTGATATTTATTATTGTCACAACTCACAAAACTCACAATAATAACTTAATTTTTTATTTGTTTTATGATTTTTTTTTACAACTAATTTGAATTTTACCATTGAAATCACTTCACTATGAATGGTTTCTCATTTGTATAGCATACTCACGGCTAATCAATATTTGTATACGATATATCATAATCTATTAATTTAATTGGAGTTTCATATTTTTATCATTTTATATATTTGATCCTCCTATTTTAAAATTTGAGAGTTTCAATTTCTTTATCATGATTTTTAACTATAAATTGTCGATTAATTAAGATTCTTGGGGCCACTCATAGAAATAGTTCTTTTTTGCAAGTGTTGTAACTTTGTGGGTTTGTGAATGCAAAGTCCTAAAAGAGATATTATTGACTTTTTTTTTAACGGCAAATTTTATTTAATAATTAGATCTCTGCTCAAGACGAGCAAAAACCGATGATTTAGATAATACAAATAAAAGGCACCGTGTATAGGCGGAATATCTAAAAATAAATATAAAAAAAGACACTCCTCTACACACAACACCTAGCCAAAAATAAACATCACCATCTCAAGCAGACTCCTTCAAGAAAACGACCACTGAAACTAAAACCATTCATCGTCGCTACTCACCCCTAAACGAACACCATCTAAATGCAACTCCCATGTCTCCTCACCAAAGCTGAGCCACACCCGTGAAGCTCCTGTTAGAAAGATCATTCAGCTTCCACCACCTCTCAACCTCCGATCCACCGAAAGAACCCCGGTCTACTAGAGAAACACCATGGCTAGCCAAACAAGATTGCACCTAGACACCAACTCCCGATCTCGAAGCAAAATTAACCGGCTCATCGGAATACAGCGCACAAAAAGTAAGACAAACGACAAAAGGTGGTGCAAACAACAATCAAATCAAAAAGGAAAAGACTCACCTCGAAAAGACACACACCCTAAACACCTTATCAACCCCAAAACTCAAAAAAAAAAAAAAAAACTAGCGACGACGAAAATGAACCCGAATAATAGAGGCGATCTCCAAAAGAAATCACCCACAACAAACACCACAAAATCACCCACCTCCACACCTAATCAACACCAACCACCCCCTTTTATATCTTCTGTCCACAAATTGTTCCGACACCAAATCCGAGTTCAAAATAATCCACCACCACCCATCCAAACCACCTCAATATTATAGTTAAACAACACCAAGTGCCGCTGTCGGCATCACGGAAACTACCACGAACCACCGTCCTCACGCATGGCAACCGTAGTAACAGAGCAGCGCAAGAACAAAACTAAAAACCAAGATCAGAGCCGACAAAGGCATCCCCAATTTGGATCTGAACCAAGACCACCACCGGAGTCAAAACTAACCGTCGACTCCACCATCTCCAACCGCAACACAAGATTCGCAGTCAAAGAACGACCACAGAAACCGTTGAAACGCCGAACCAAAACCCCACTGTAAAGAACACCAAACCACAGCCGGATCCGCCGAAACCATGACTCCAACACAAAAAAACCAACAGCCACTAGAGACAGCAGCGAAACAACCAACACCTCCGGCGCGGAGGAGGAACGTGGAGGTTCAATCCCGAAACGAACGATGACGAAAAACAGACAAAAAAAAAGAGCTCATCGGATGGACAACTTTGCGATGGTGCGGAGTTTCGAAACTCATCACACCACCGTCCTTTATGTTTACATTGTAATGGCCGAGATTTGAATTTTAGGGTTAAAGTGGTGCGGCGGCTACAAAGTTTTAGAGAGAAGGGAGAGGATTTTGAAAGGAAGAGAGAGAAAGAGTTTTTTTTATTGAACCCGGATTATGCTAGCTGAATGCACTAGATATTATTGACTGTGTTTGTGTTTCACACCAAACCAACCTACTTTTTGATCACCTTGACCTCAAAAATCACAAGAATCATGTGAACTTAACTACTTTGCTTTATCATCATCTAATTCTCAACTTGATTAGCTTAACTTTCAAAATTACTTATTTTTTCTACATCCGTGACTTAAGTGGCGGAAAGATATTTTGGTCATTTCATAGGGCGCGCGAGTAACCCATAGGGTGACAAAAGAAAAAGTCCTCTCAGAAGACGTATTAATTAAGGGCCAGCTATATCCAAAATTTTGGAAAGAACAATCAAAGAAGCATCTGTCAGCCAAAACATGCCAAACCTTCAGCTGAAATGAATCATTGCTCAGTTGCTCAGACTGCCTAGCCATCAGATACTGCCACTACCATGGTACTCTCATTTCATATATTTATATTTATGGTGCAAAATAAAAAGTTACTACAGAAGCAACAAAAAAGTTATTTGTTCATCAAGGGTTGAGAAAAGTGTGCAGATACTAGAGAGTAAAGTGTGTAATAATCTCGACAGAAAATAAAAAATTTAGTTCCTAATGAACTCACAAGTTTATAGCTGTTTTTGAATAAGTAAGATAAAAGTTGACTGATAGGCTATATTAAAGTACACAACAACATAAAGGAAATTTGAAACCATGATCCGAGTATGTGCATTTGCACTGTAACTTATGAAAATGGTAATCAATGAGCACAGATTGACCCGTATAATGTAACAAAACATCAAACTAATCACCACAACAGAATTCATTTCACACATGGTATAATTAACAGCCATGAAGAGTAGACAATACAAATTATTTTATTCATAACAACCAAATTTAAAGCCAACCAGTTTGATAGTAATAAAAAAATGTTAACCAGTTTTCAAGAATATGAGAATTCATCCAAAGACAATTTTATATTACTCCAAACGATTTCAGCCGCACGATTTAGATTGAGCGGTCCTAATCTGTTACATCATTCAGGAAATCCAGTTCCGGGTCCTTACACTCACTACAACTATGAGAAATGCACTTCGAAACCAAAGGAAGGTCGCACAGCATAACTTCACAATCTTCGTCCAATTGGCAAACAAATTCTACAATGTAAAATAAATAAAAAATATTGTTAGTAATAGTATTTGATAAAAAGGAAATATCGTTTATATCATATAAATGAAAACTTGATTATGGTGTCAAGAAGTGACTTACGAAGTGGCATTTCTAGACCCATATGGATGTCACCACTACCACCACAATAGGTTACAATAAGAAACATAGAAAGAAATATTATTAAAGCAGAAACAAATTTAGCAATTTGAGCCATATTTTTGTTTCTTTGTATTTAGTAAATTGAAAAATTGTTTGTTCACTTTATAAGCAAATTTTTTTATAGTTTTATAACTATAATTAAATAGATGTTAGCACTTTGGAGTTGCAAGAAGCCAAACTTATATCTTTTTCTTAAATGTCTCTATGATATATTAAAGTGTCATGTTAATCTTGTAAGCTCGCTGAGCAAATAGTCTCTACATCACAATCACATTAGAAACCTTTCGGTGCAAGATAACATACCCAATTATGAATTCAGCAGCTTTTGAGTTTTGACAATCCACACGGGAGGTAAGAACAAGTTAAAATATTCAGGATAATCAAACAAAGGTGAAACCCGGGCTTGATCCAAGTGGAAAATACGGCTCACATGTCGATCGAACAAACAACCTCTGAAGATATTATCCATAAAGATCACACAATTCCCTTTAGGAACACACAAATCAGAAGCAGAAGCAGAAAACGAACATACCAACCCCAAAAACAAAACCCTATCCCCTAAACTAGTAAACTTGACCCACTTCTTCTCCTTCTCATTAAGCTTAAACAAATCAATCTTTAGACGAGAGTCATAAACGTCCACTAACAACAAATCACCCTCACTCTCCACTAAGAATTTTATATTCCCACCACCAATCAACGGTTCAGCCACTAACTGGACACCGGAATCGTCGTCCGGTCTAACCATAATTGTCCGACCAGTATTGTCAACCGCATAAGCTACCCCATTGTAAAGGCAGAGGTCTCCGTATCTAATTGAAATGTCAGGGATCACCTTCCAATTCACATTCTCATCATCATTGCCGTGAGGTGGTGGTGAGATAGACGTCCATGTGCAGAAAACGAGAGGCTTTTTCCCATGGCGCGTGACAACAACGAGCTTTTCAGGTAAAATGCTAAGGATGTTGGTGATGAAGTTGGTTCTCAATTGTAGGACGGAGAATTTGCTGAAATCGAGCAATTGAGTATAACTAATAGCATTTGTATTTGTGAGTAATGGGTTGAATAGTTTAGTTTTGTCATGTGGGGTTTGGCTAGTTCGTATCAACCAAGGACGAAGTAGGGTTTGATTTTCTTCTTGTTGTTGCTGTGGTGATGGTTTGATGAGGTAGACATTTTGTTTGGAAAAGTGACGGGATGATGAAGTGTCTCTTTTGTTGGCGGGATATGGGTATTTGAAGGGTAAAATGTGATAGTGATTTGGAATGGAGGAAGAACGCCATGTGGAGCAAACTGATCGAAAACGAATGAGATCAAGTTCAATGTCGAAGCGTTGAGATATCAGATTCAGAAGCTCCATTGGGAGTTCAGACCAGTCTAAGGCTGCCATGGATTCTCTTCTTTCATTCTTCATCTCTTTTTCAGAACGGAAAATAGCAAACTACGTACAAAATAGAGGAACAAAGAAGACGGCACGACCTTACAATTTATTTTTTTTCACGACCTAACAATCTTAATCTTAATATAATAAAAATAATAAAACGAGAGTAACCATAGGCACCCTAAACCCTAACCCTAATATGAATGGTTTAGATTCTGACACATGGAAAAAAATATTATATCAATTGATACGATAAAAACTTAAATACTAAGTTGCCACGTCAATTAATGAATGTGACACGTCATGTGTTTAAAAACCCCATACATGATGTGTCAATATATGATTGGATGTGTATATAAAATAATTTTATACCAATCCCTAATTTTGTTACCTACTAATCCCTAATTATATGTTTTCATTTGATTATTGGATATACTCTATATAATCTATTTTATTTATAGCTTTAAATTATGTTTTTTTTTATAAATAAAAACACTTTTATTTCTTTCTCCAAGAGTGAAGAATGTATATGCATCTATTTTCACTTTTTCTCACATATTTATACTTTTTTTTTATTTAATGCATATTTGACTTTGAGGTTCTATAAAGGTATGAATTGCTATATATATTTTAGGTGTTTAAATTCTGATTATAGTTTGTAGTGTTCCATATTAATTCTCTATTCTTTTTTAATTTGATTTTTATTTCAATATGTATGGATTCCTAAAGGTATAGAGACTATTTTTATTTTTATTTTTATTTTTGTAGTGTTTCATATTATTCTGATTCTTCCATTTAAGAAAAAAAATTGGGTTTTATTTTTCTTAAGTTTCATATATTTTCTATTGGATGCAGGTTTTGCTTACGAGTTCTACAAAGGTATGTACTCCTATGAAAAAGTTTGCCTGAAAATGGTTTGAGGATGAGATGGAATTTTATCTTCGTCCAACGAAAATTTCATCATCGAACACACTATTAAAATACTAACATTTATATGTATATATTTAAATACTTTATGTATTATATTTATTTTATATTTTCACACAATGTGTGCATAAATTTTTTTTATGTGATATTTATTATTGTCACAACTCACAAAACTCACAATAATAACTTAATTTTTTATTTGTTTTATGATTTTTTTTTACAACTAATTTGAATTTTACCATTGAAATCACTTCACTATGAATGGTTTCTCATTTGTATAGCATACTCACGGCTAATCAATATTTGTATACGATATATCATAATCTATTAATTTAATTGGAGTTTCATATTTTTATCATTTTATATATTTGATCCTCCTATTTTAAAATTTGAGAGTTTCAATTTCTTTATCATGATTTTTAACTATAAATTGTCGATTAATTAAGATTCTTGGGGCCACTCATAGAAATAGTTCTTTTTTGCAAGTGTTGTAACTTTGTGGGTTTGTGAATGCAAAGTCCTAAAAGAGATATTATTGACTTTTTTTTTAACGGCAAATTTTATTTAATAATTAGATCTCTGCTCAAGACGAGCAAAAACCGATGATTTAGATGATACAAATAAAAGGCACCGTGTATAGGCGGAATATCTGAAAATAAATATAAAAAAAGACACTCCTCTACACACAACACCTAGCCAAAAATAAACATCACCATCTCAAGCAGACTCCTTCAAGAAAACGACCACTGAAACTAAAACCATTCATCGTCGCTACTCACCCCTAAACGAACACCATCTAAATGCAACTCCCATGTCTCCTCACCAAAGCTGAGCCACACCCGTGAAGCTCCTGTTAGAAAGATCATTCAGCTTCCACCACCTCTCAACCTCCGATCCACCGAAAGAACCCCGGTCTACTAGAGAAACACCATGGCTAGCCAAACAAGATTGCACCTAGACACCAACTCCCGATCTCGAAGCAAAATTAACCGGCTCATCGGAATACAGCGCACAAAAAGTAAGACAAACGACAAAAGGTGGTGCAAACAACAATCAAATCAAAAAGGAAAAGACTCACCTCGAAAAGACACACACCCTAAACACCTTATCAACCCCAAAACTCAAAAAAAAAAAAAAAAACTAGCGACGACGAAAATGAACCCGAATAATAGAGGCGATCTCCAAAAGAAATCACCCACAACAAACACCACAAAATCACCCACCTCCACACCTAATCAACACCAACCACCCCCTTTTATATCTTCTGTCCACAAATTGTTCCGACACCAAATCCGAGTTCAAAATAATCCACCACCACCCATCCAAACCACCTCAATATTATAGTTAAACAACACCAAGTGCCGCTGTCGGCATCACGGAAACTACCACGAACCACCGTCCTCACGCATGGCAACCGTAGTAACAGAGCAGCGCAAGAACAAAACTAAAAACCAAGATCAGAGCCGACAAAGGCATCCCCAATTTGGATCTGAACCAAGACCACCACCGGAGTCAAAACTAACCGTCGACTCCACCATCTCCAACCGCAACACAAGATTCGCAGTCAAAGAACGACCACAGAAACCGTTGAAACGCCGAACCAAAACCCCACTGTAAAGAACACCAAACCACAGCCGGATCCGCCGAAACCATGACTCCAACACAAAAAAACCAACAGCCACTAGAGACAGCAGCGAAACAACCAACACCTCCGGCGCGGAGGAGGAACGTGGAGGTTCAATCCCGAAACGAACGATGACGAAAAACAGACAAAAAAAAAGAGCTCATCGGATGGACAACTTTGCGATGGTGCGGAGTTTCGAAACTCATCACACCACCGTCCTTTATGTTTACATTGTAATGGCCGAGATTTGAATTTTAGGGTTAAAGTGGTGCGGCGGCTACAAAGTTTTAGAGAGAAGGGAGAGGATTTTGAAAGGAAGAGAGAGAAAGAGTTTTTTTTATTGAACCCGGATTATGCTAGCTGAATGCACTAGATATTATTGACTGTGTTTGTGTTTCACACCAAACCAACCTACTTTTTGATCACCTTGACCTCAAAAATCACAAGAATCATGTGAACTTAACTACTTTGCTTTATCATCATCTAATTCTCAACTTGATTAGCTTAACTTTCAAAATTACTTATTTTTTCTACATCCGTGACTTAAGTGGCGGAAAGATATTTTGGTCATTTCATAGGGCGCGCGAGTAACCCATAGGGTGACAAAAGAAAAAGTCCTCTCAGAAGACGTATTAATTAAGGGCCAGCTATATCCAAAATTTTGGAAAGAACAATCAAAGAAGCATCTGTCAGCCAAAACATGCCAAACCTTCAGCTGAAATGAATCATTGCTCAGTTGCTCAGACTGCCTAGCCATCAGATACTGCCACTACCATGGTACTCTCATTTCATATATTTATATTTATGGTGCAAAATAAAAAGTTACTACAGAAGCAACAAAAAAGTTATTTGTTCATCAAGGGTTGAGAAAAGTGTGCAGATACTAGAGAGTAAAGTGTGTAATAATCTCGACAGAAAATAAAAAATTTAGTTCCTAATGAACTCACAAGTTTATAGCTGTTTTTGAATAAGTAAGATAAAAGTTGACTGATAGGCTATATTAAAGTACACAACAACATAAAGGAAATTTGAAACCATGATCCGAGTATGTGCATTTGCACTGTAACTTATGAAAATGGTAATCAATGAGCACAGATTGACCCGTATAATGTAACAAAACATCAAACTAATCACCACAACAGAATTCATTTCACACATGGTATAATTAACAGCCATGAAGAGTAGACAATACAAATTATTTTATTCATAACAACCAAATTTAAAGCCAACCAGTTTGATAGTAATAAAAAAATGTTAACCAGTTTTCAAGAATATGAGAATTCATCCAAAGACAATTTTATATTACTCCAAACGATTTCAGCCGCACGATTTAGATTGAGCGGTCCTAATCTGTTACATCATTCAGGAAATCCAGTTCCGGGTCCTTACACTCACTACAACTATGAGAAATGCACTTCGAAACCAAAGGAAGGTCGCACAGCATAACTTCACAATCTTCGTCCAATTGGCAAACAAATTCTACAATGTAAAATAAATAAAAAATATTGTTAGTAATAGTATTTGATAAAAAGGAAATATCGTTTATATCATATAAATGAAAACTTGATTATGGTGTCAAGAAGTGACTTACGAAGTGGCATTTCTAGACCCATATGGATGTCACCACTACCACCACAATAGGTTACAATAAGAAACATAGAAAGAAATATTATTAAAGCAGAAACAAATTTAGCAATTTGAGCCATATTTTTGTTTCTTTGTATTTAGTAAATTGAAAAATTGTTTGTTCACTTTATAAGCAAATTTTTTTATAGTTTTATAACTATAATTAAATAGATGTTAGCACTTTGGAGTTGCAAGAAGCCAAACTTATATCTTTTTCTTAAATGTCTCTATGATATATTAAAGTGTCATGTTAATCTTGTAAGCTCGCTGAGCAAATAGTCTCTACATCACAATCACATTAGAAACCTTTCGGTGCAAGATAACATACCCAATTATGAATTCAGCAGCTTTTGAGTTTTGACAATCCACACGGGAGGTAAGAACAAGTTAAAATATTCAGGATAATCAAACAAAGGTGAAACCCGGGCTTGATCCAAGTGGAAAATACGGCTCACATGTCGATCGAACAAACAACCTCTGAAGATATTATCCATAAAGATCACACAATTCCCTTTAGGAACACACAAATCAGAAGCAGAAGCAGAAAACGAACATACCAACCCCAAAAACAAAACCCTATCCCCTAAACTAGTAAACTTGACCCACTTCTTCTCCTTCTCATTAAGCTTAAACAAATCAATCTTTAGACGAGAGTCATAAACGTCCACTAACAACAAATCACCCTCACTCTCCACTAAGAATTTTATATTCCCACCACCAATCAACGGTTCAGCCACTAACTGGACACCGGAATCGTCGTCCGGTCTAACCATAATTGTCCGACCAGTATTGTCAACCGCATAAGCTACCCCATTGTAAAGGCAGAGGTCTCCGTATCTAATTGAAATGTCAGGGATCACCTTCCAATTCACATTCTCATCATCATTGCCGTGAGGTGGTGGTGAGATAGACGTCCATGTGCAGAAAACGAGAGGCTTTTTCCCATGGCGCGTGACAACAACGAGCTTTTCAGGTAAAATGCTAAGGATGTTGGTGATGAAGTTGGTTCTCAATTGTAGGACGGAGAATTTGCTGAAATCGAGCAATTGAGTATAACTAATAGCATTTGTATTTGTGAGTAATGGGTTGAATAGTTTAGTTTTGTCATGTGGGGTTTGGCTAGTTCGTATCAACCAAGGACGAAGTAGGGTTTGATTTTCTTCTTGTTGTTGCTGTGGTGATGGTTTGATGAGGTAGACATTTTGTTTGGAAAAGTGACGGGATGATGAAGTGTCTCTTTTGTTGGCGGGATATGGGTATTTGAAGGGTAAAATGTGATAGTGATTTGGAATGGAGGAAGAACGCCATGTGGAGCAAACTGATCGAAAACGAATGAGATCAAGTTCAATGTCGAAGCGTTGAGATATCAGATTCAGAAGCTCCATTGGGAGTTCAGACCAGTCTACGGCTGCCATGGATTCTCTTCTTTCATTCTTCATCTCTTTTTCAGAACGGAAAATAGCAAACTACGTACAAAATAGAGGAACAAAGAAGACGGCACGACCTTACAATTTATTTTTTTTCACGACCTAACAATCTTAATCTTAATCTTAATATAATAAAAATAATAAAACGAGAGTAACCATAGGCACCCTAAACCCTAACCCTAATATGAATGGTTTAGATTCTGACACATGGAAAAAAATATTATATCAATTGATACGATAAAAACTTAAATACTAAGTTGCCACGTCAATTAATGAATGTGACACGTCATGTGTTTAAAAACCCCATACATGATGTGTCAATATATGATTGGATGTGTATATAAAATAATTTTATACCAATCCCTAATTTTGTTACCTACTAATCCCTAATTATATGTTTTCATTTGATTATTGGATATACTCTATATAATCTATTTTATTTATAGCTTTAAATTATGTTTTTTTTTTTATAAATAAAAACACTTTTATTTCTTTCTCCAAGAGTGAAGAATGTATATGCATCTATTTTCACTTTTTCTCACATATTTATACTTTTTTTTTATTTAATGCATATTTGACTTTGAGGTTCTATAAAGGTATGAATTGCTATATATATTTTAGGTGTTTAAATTCTGATTATAGTTTGTAGTGTTCCATATTAATTCTCTATTCTTTTTTAATTTGATTTTTATTTCAATATGTATGGATTCCTAAAGGTATAGAGACTATTTTTATTTTTATTTTTATTTTTGTAGTGTTTCATATTATTCTGATTCTTCCATTTAAGAAAAAAAATTGGGTTTTATTTTTCTTAAGTTTCATATATTTTCTATTGGATGCAGGTTTTGCTTACGAGTTCTACAAAGGTATGTACTCCTATGAAAAAGTTTGCCTGAAAATGGTTTGAGGATGAGATGGAATTTTATCTTCGTCCAACGAAAATTTCATCATCGAACACACTATTAAAATACTAACATTTATATGTATATATTTAAATACTTTATGTATTATATTTATTTTATATTTTCACACAATGTGTGCATAAATTTTTTTTATGTGATATTTATTATTGTCACAACTCACAAAACTCACAATAATAACTTAATTTTTTATTTGTTTTATGATTTTTTTTTACAACTAATTTGAATTTTACCATTGAAATCACTTCACTATGAATGGTTTCTCATTTGTATAGCATACTCACGGCTAATCAATATTTGTATACGATATATCATAATCTATTAATTTAATTGGAGTTTCATATTTTTATCATTTTATATATTTGATCCTCCTATTTTAAAATTTGAGAGTTTCAATTTCTTTATCATGATTTTTAACTATAAATTGTCGATTAATTAAGATTCTTGGGGCCACTCATAGAAATAGTTCTTTTTTGCAAGTGTTGTAACTTTGTGGGTTTGTGAATGCAAAGTCCTAAAAGAGATATTATTGACTTTTTTTTTAACGGCAAATTTTATTTAATAATTAGATCTCTGCTCAAGACGAGCAAAAACCGATGATTTAGATAATACAAATAAAAGGCACCGTGTATAGGCGGAATATCTGAAAATAAATATAAAAAAAGACACTCCTCTACACACAACACCTAGCCAAAAATAAACATCACCATCTCAAGCAGACTCCTTCAAGAAAACGACCACTGAAACTAAAACCATTCATCGTCGCTACTCACCCCTAAACGAACACCATCTAAATGCAACTCCCATGTCTCCTCACCAAAGCTGAGCCACACCCGTGAAGCTCCTGTTAGAAAGATCATTCAGCTTCCACCACCTCTCAACCTCCGATCCACCGAAAGAACCCCGGTCTACTAGAGAAACACCATGGCTAGCCAAACAAGATTGCACCTAGACACCAACTCCCGATCTCGAAGCAAAATTAACCGGCTCATCGGAATACAGCGCACAAAAAGTAAGACAAACGACAAAAGGTGGTGCAAACAACAATCAAATCAAAAAGGAAAAGACTCACCTCGAAAAGACACACACCCTAAACACCTTATCAACCCCAAAACTCAAAAAAAAAAAAAAAACTAGCGACGACGAAAATGAACCCGAATAATAGAGGCGATCTCCAAAAGAAATCACCCACAACAAACACCACAAAATCACCCACCTCCACACCTAATCAACACCAACCACCCCCTTTTATATCTTCTGTCCACAAATTGTTCCGACACCAAATCCGAGTTCAAAATAATCCACCACCACCCATCCAAACCACCTCAATATTATAGTTAAACAACACCAAGTGCCGCTGTCGGCATCACGGAAACTACCACGAACCACCGTCCTCACGCATGGCAACCGTAGTAACAGAGCAGCGCAAGAACAAAACTAAAAACCAAGATCAGAGCCGACAAAGGCATCCCCAATTTGGATCTGAACCAAGACCACCACCGGAGTCAAAACTAACCGTCGACTCCACCATCTCCAACCGCAACACAAGATTCGCAGTCAAAGAACGACCACAGAAACCGTTGAAACGCCGAACCAAAACCCCACTGTAAAGAACACCAAACCACAGCCGGATCCGCCGAAACCATGACTCCAACACAAAAAAACCAACAGCCACTAGAGACAGCAGCGAAACAACCAACACCTCCGGCGCGGAGGAGGAACGTGGAGGTTCAATCCCGAAACGAACGATGACGAAAAACAGACAAAAAAAAAGAGCTCATCGGATGGACAACTTTGCGATGGTGCGGAGTTTCGAAACTCATCACACCACCGTCCTTTATGTTTACATTGTAATGGCCGAGATTTGAATTTTAGGGTTAAAGTGGTGCGGCGGCTACAAAGTTTTAGAGAGAAGGGAGAGGATTTTGAAAGGAAGAGAGAGAAAGAGTTTTTTTTATTGAACCCGGATTATGCTAGCTGAATGCACTAGATATTATTGACTGTGTTTGTGTTTCACACCAAACCAACCTACTTTTTGATCACCTTGACCTCAAAAATCACAAGAATCATGTGAACTTAACTACTTTGCTTTATCATCATCTAATTCTCAACTTGATTAGCTTAACTTTCAAAATTACTTATTTTTTCTACATCCGTGACTTAAGTGGCGGAAAGATATTTTGGTCATTTCATAGGGCGCGCGAGTAACCCATAGGGTGACAAAAGAAAAAGTCCTCTCAGAAGACGTATTAATTAAGGGCCAGCTATATCCAAAATTTTGGAAAGAACAATCAAAGAAGCATCTGTCAGCCAAAACATGCCAAACCTTCAGCTGAAATGAATCATTGCTCAGTTGCTCAGACTGCCTAGCCATCAGATACTGCCACTACCATGGTACTCTCATTTCATATATTTATATTTATGGTGCAAAATAAAAAGTTACTACAGAAGCAACAAAAAAGTTATTTGTTCATCAAGGGTTGAGAAAAGTGTGCAGATACTAGAGAGTAAAGTGTGTAATAATCTCGACAGAAAATAAAAAATTTAGTTCCTAATGAACTCACAAGTTTATAGCTGTTTTTGAATAAGTAAGATAAAAGTTGACTGATAGGCTATATTAAAGTACACAACAACATAAAGGAAATTTGAAACCATGATCCGAGTATGTGCATTTGCACTGTAACTTATGAAAATGGTAATCAATGAGCACAGATTGACCCGTATAATGTAACAAAACATCAAACTAATCACCACAACAGAATTCATTTCACACATGGTATAATTAACAGCCATGAAGAGTAGACAATACAAATTATTTTATTCATAACAACCAAATTTAAAGCCAACCAGTTTGATAGTAATAAAAAAATGTTAACCAGTTTTCAAGAATATGAGAATTCATCCAAAGACAATTTTATATTACTCCAAACGATTTCAGCCGCACGATTTAGATTGAGCGGTCCTAATCTGTTACATCATTCAGGAAATCCAGTTCCGGGTCCTTACACTCACTACAACTATGAGAAATGCACTTCGAAACCAAAGGAAGGTCGCACAGCATAACTTCACAATCTTCGTCCAATTGGCAAACAAATTCTACAATGTAAAATAAATAAAAAATATTGTTAGTAATAGTATTTGATAAAAAGGAAATATCGTTTATATCATATAAATGAAAACTTGATTATGGTGTCAAGAAGTGACTTACGAAGTGGCATTTCTAGACCCATATGGATGTCACCACTACCACCACAATAGGTTACAATAAGAAACATAGAAAGAAATATTATTAAAGCAGAAACAAATTTAGCAATTTGAGCCATATTTTTGTTTCTTTGTATTTAGTAAATTGAAAAATTGTTTGTTCACTTTATAAGCAAATTTTTTTATAGTTTTATAACTATAATTAAATAGATGTTAGCACTTTGGAGTTGCAAGAAGCCAAACTTATATCTTTTTCTTAAATGTCTCTATGATATATTAAAGTGTCATGTTAATCTTGTAAGCTCGCTGAGCAAATAGTCTCTACATCACAATCACATTAGAAACCTTTCGGTGCAAGATAACATACCCAATTATGAATTCAGCAGCTTTTGAGTTTTGACAATCCACACGGGAGGTAAGAACAAGTTAAAATATTCAGGATAATCAAACAAAGGTGAAACCCGGGCTTGATCCAAGTGGAAAATACGGCTCACATGTCGATCGAACAAACAACCTCTGAAGATATTATCCATAAAGATCACACAATTCCCTTTAGGAACACACAAATCAGAAGCAGAAGCAGAAAACGAACATACCAACCCCAAAAACAAAACCCTATCCCCTAAACTAGTAAACTTGACCCACTTCTTCTCCTTCTCATTAAGCTTAAACAAATCAATCTTTAGACGAGAGTCATAAACGTCCACTAACAACAAATCACCCTCACTCTCCACTAAGAATTTTATATTCCCACCACCAATCAACGGTTCAGCCACTAACTGGACACCGGAATCGTCGTCCGGTCTAACCATAATTGTCCGACCAGTATTGTCAACCGCATAAGCTACCCCATTGTAAAGGCAGAGGTCTCCGTATCTAATTGAAATGTCAGGGATCACCTTCCAATTCACATTCTCATCATCATTGCCGTGAGGTGGTGGTGAGATAGACGTCCATGTGCAGAAAACGAGAGGCTTTTTCCCATGGCGCGTGACAACAACGAGCTTTTCAGGTAAAATGCTAAGGATGTTGGTGATGAAGTTGGTTCTCAATTGTAGGACGGAGAATTTGCTGAAATCGAGCAATTGAGTATAACTAATAGCATTTGTATTTGTGAGTAATGGGTTGAATAGTTTAGTTTTGTCATGTGGGGTTTGGCTAGTTCGTATCAACCAAGGACGAAGTAGGGTTTGATTTTCTTCTTGTTGTTGCTGTGGTGATGGTTTGATGAGGTAGACATTTTGTTTGGAAAAGTGACGGGATGATGAAGTGTCTCTTTTGTTGGCGGGATATGGGTATTTGAAGGGTAAAATGTGATAGTGATTTGGAATGGAGGAAGAACGCCATGTGGAGCAAACTGATCGAAAACGAATGAGATCAAGTTCAATGTCGAAGCGTTGAGATATCAGATTCAGAAGCTCCATTGGGAGTTCAGACCAGTCTACGGCTGCCATGGATTCTCTTCTTTCATTCTTCATCTCTTTTTCAGAACGGAAAATAGCAAACTACGTACAAAATAGAGGAACAAAGAAGACGGCACGACCTTACAATTTATTTTTTTTCACGACCTAACAATCTTAATCTTAATCTTAATATAATAAAAATAATAAAACGAGAGTAACCATAGGCACCCTAAACCCTAACCCTAATATGAATGGTTTAGATTCTGACACATGGAAAAAAATATTATATCAATTGATACGATAAAAACTTAAATACTAAGTTGCCACGTCAATTAATGAATGTGACACGTCATGTGTTTAAAAACCCCATACATGATGTGTCAATATATGATTGGATGTGTATATAAAATAATTTTATACCAATCCCTAATTTTGTTACCTACTAATCCCTAATTATATGTTTTCATTTGATTATTGGATATACTCTATATAATCTATTTTATTTATAGCTTTAAATTATGTTTTTTTTTTTATAAATAAAAACACTTTTATTTCTTTCTCCAAGAGTGAAGAATGTATATGCATCTATTTTCACTTTTTCTCACATATTTATACTTTTTTTTTATTTAATGCATATTTGACTTTGAGGTTCTATAAAGGTATGAATTGCTATATATATTTTAGGTGTTTAAATTCTGATTATAGTTTGTAGTGTTCCATATTAATTCTCTATTCTTTTTTAATTTGATTTTTATTTCAATATGTATGGATTCCTAAAGGTATAGAGACTATTTTTATTTTTATTTTTATTTTTGTAGTGTTTCATATTATTCTGATTCTTCCATTTAAGAAAAAAAATTGGGTTTTATTTTTCTTAAGTTTCATATATTTTCTATTGGATGCAGGTTTTGCTTACGAGTTCTACAAAGGTATGTACTCCTATGAAAAAGTTTGCCTGAAAATGGTTTGAGGATGAGATGGAATTTTATCTTCGTCCAACGAAAATTTCATCATCGAACACACTATTAAAATACTAACATTTATATGTATATATTTAAATACTTTATGTATTATATTTATTTTATATTTTCACACAATGTGTGCATAAATTTTTTTTATGTGATATTTATTATTGTCACAACTCACAAAACTCACAATAATAACTTAATTTTTTATTTGTTTTATGATTTTTTTTACAACTAATTTGAATTTTACCATTGAAATCACTTCACTATGAATGGTTTCTCATTTGTATAGCATACTCACGGCTAATCAATATTTGTATACGATATATCATAATCTATTAATTTAATTGGAGTTTCATATTTTTATCATTTTATATATTTGATCCTCCTATTTTAAAATTTGAGAGTTTCAATTTCTTTATCATGATTTTTAACTATAAATTGTCGATTAATTAAGATTCTTGGGGCCACTCATAGAAATAGTTCTTTTTTGCAAGTGTTGTAACTTTGTGGGTTTGTGAATGCAAAGTCCTAAAAGAGATATTATTGACTTTTTTTTTAACGGCAAATTTTATTTAATAATTAGATCTCTGCTCAAGACGAGCAAAAACCGATGATTTAGATAATACAAATAAAAGGCACCGTGTATAGGCGGAATATCTGAAAATAAATATAAAAAAAGACACTCCTCTACACACAACACCTAGCCAAAAATAAACATCACCATCTCAAGCAGACTCCTTCAAGAAAACGACCACTGAAACTAAAACCATTCATCGTCGCTACTCACCCCTAAACGAACACCATCTAAATGCAACTCCCATGTCTCCTCACCAAAGCTGAGCCACACCCGTGAAGCTCCTGTTAGAAAGATCATTCAGCTTCCACCACCTCTCAACCTCCGATCCACCGAAAGAACCCCGGTCTACTAGAGAAACACCATGGCTAGCCAAACAAGATTGCACCTAGACACCAACTCCCGATCTCGAAGCAAAATTAACCGGCTCATCGGAATACAGCGCACAAAAAGTAAGACAAACGACAAAAGGTGGTGCAAACAACAATCAAATCAAAAAGGAAAAGACACACACCCTAAACACCTTATCAACCCCAAAACTCAAAAAAAAAAAAAAAACTAGCGACGACGAAAATGAACCCGAATAATAGAGGCGATCTCCAAAAGAAATCACCCACAACAAACACCACAAAATCACCCACCTCCACACCTAATCAACACCAACCACCCCCTTTTATATCTTCTGTCCACAAATTGTTCCGACACCAAATCCGAGTTCAAAATAATCCACCACCACCCATCCAAACCACCTCAATATTATAGTTAAACAACACCAAGTGCCGCTGTCGGCATCACGGAAACTACCACGAACCACCGTCCTCACGCATGGCAACCGTAGTAACAGAGCAGCGCAAGAACAAAACTAAAAACCAAGATCAGAGCCGACAAAGGCATCCCCAATTTGGATCTGAACCAAGACCACCACCGGAGTCAAAACTAACCGTCGACTCCACCATCTCCAACCGCAACACAAGATTCGCAGTCAAAGAAAGACCACAGAAACCGTTGAAACGCCGAACCAAAACCCCACTGTAAAGAACACCAAACCACAGCCGGATCCGCCGAAACCATGACTCCAACACAAAAAAACCAACAGCCACTAGAGACAGCAGCGAAACAACCAACACCTCCGGCGCGGAGGAGGAACGTGGAGGTTCAATCCCGAAACGAACGATGACGAAAAACAGACAAAAAAAAAGAGCTCATCGGATGGACAACTTTGCGATGGTGCGGAGTTTCGAAACTCATCACACCACCGTCCTTTATGTTTACATTGTAATGGCCGAGATTTGAATTTTAGGGTTAAAGTGGTGCGGCGGCTACAAAGTTTTAGAGAGAAGGGAGAGGATTTTGAAAGGAAGAGAGAGAAAGAGTTTTTTTAATTGAACCCGGATTATGCTAGCTGAATGCACTAGATATTATTGACTGTGTTTGTGTTTCACACCAAACCAACCTACTTTTTGATCACCTTGACCTCAAAAATCACAAGAATCATGTGAACTTAACTACTTTGCTTTATCATCATCTAATTCTCAACTTGATTAGCTTAACTTTCAAAATTACTTATTTTTTCTACATCCGTGACTTAAGTCGCGGAAAGATATTTTGGTCATTTCATAGGGCGCGCGAGTAACCCATAGGGTGACAAAAGAAAAAGTCCTCTCAGAAGACGTATTAATTAAGGGCCAGCTATATCCAAAATTTTGGAAAGAACAATCAAAGAAGCATCTGTCAGCCAAAACATGCCAAACCTTCAGCTGAAATGAATCATTGCTCAGTTGCTCAGACTGCCTAGCCATCAGATACTGCCACTACCATGGTACTCTCATTTCATATATTTATATTTATGGTGCAAAATAAAAAGTTACTACAGAAGCAACAAAAAAGTTATTTGTTCATCAAGGGTTGAGAAAAGTGTGCAGATACTAGAGAGTAAAGTGTGTAATAATCTCGACAGAAAATAAAAAATTTAGTTCCTAATGAACTCACAAGTTTATAGCTGTTTTTGAATAAGTAAGATAAAAGTCGACTGATAGGCTATATTAAAGTACACAACAACATAAAGGAAATTTGAAACCATGATCCGAGTATGTGCATTTGCACTGTAACTTATGAAAATGGTAATCAATGAGCACAGATTGACCCGTATAATGTAACAAAACATCAAACTAATCACCACAACAGAATTCATTTCACACATGGTATAATTAACAGCCATGAAGAGTAGACAATACAAATTATTTTATTCATAACAACCAAATTTAAAGCCAACCAGTTTGATAGTAATAAAAAAATGTTAACCAGTTTTCAAGAATATGAGAATTCATCCAAAGACAATTTTATATTACTCCAAACGATTTCAGCCGCACGATTTAGATTGAGCGGTCCTAATCTGTTACATCATTCAGGAAATCCAGTTCCGGGTCCTTACACTCACTACAACTATGAGAAATGCACTTCGAAACCAAAGGAAGGTCGCACAGCATAACTTCACAATCTTCGTCCAATTGGCAAACAAATTCTACAATGTAAAATAAATAAAAAATATTGTTAGTAATAGTATTTGATAAAAAGGAAATATCGTTTATATCATATAAATGAAAACTTGATTATGGTGTCAAGAAGTGACTTACGAAGTGGCATTTCTAGACCCATATGGATGTCACCACTACCACCACAATAGGTTACAATAATAAACTTAGAAAGAAATATTATTAAAGCAGAAACAAATTTAGCAATTTGAGCCAGTGGCGGTGCTCGGACCCTGGCTCAGGGGGTGCAAAATTTACATTGTAATAAAAAAAATTACATATATATGTTTTACAACTATCTGCTACGCAGTTTCATATTTTTAATTCGCTTAATAACTAACTAATTTTTATTTATATATATTGTTGAACAAATCTCTTTAAATATAAGTATTGCTTTTAAAAAAACATAAGTATTGATTATCTATCAAATAAAAAGATATCTAACTATAAAACAATGCATAAGTATTGATATAGTAACAACAAAAATACACAATTTTGTGATTAGTTTTCTCATTGCTCGATGTACGTCAATTCTTTTTATCTATCACTTGAGTATATACAGACTAATAACTAACCAACACAAAAATTAGCTTCATAAAAACACTGATTTTCAAATGCCTAAAATTGAAACTAATTTGTGGATGGTTTAACTAGAAACTGTAAAACATAAATCCAAAGATACATTTGGACCAAATTAAAAACTACAAACAAACAACCCACAAAGCACACAAATATGTTATTAGAACTACAGTTGAATAATCAATCAACCAATTTATCAATATTGAAGTTGTATAAAAAATCCTAAATTTTTAAAATGCTAAACCACAGATTTTTTTTATTGATTACATTAGTGTTGTTTCAAGGATATTTGAGGATTTATCACTATTGTATGTATTTGGTTTGATATTTTGTTTGAGAAGATTTAATTTTAGAGAGAAGTTGGAAGAAAAGAATAAGAGAAGTAGAAAGTGTTTTGAAATTTTGAATAAGCGGTGCAAAACAAAAAAATCAGAGGGTGCAATGTGCAAAAAACATAGACATAGTAGTAAAAGAATTGAAATTCCAGGGGGTGCACCTGCACCCCCTCACTACTATGAGGCACCGCCCCTGATTTGAGCCACATTTTTCTTTCTTTGTATTTAGTAAATTGAAAAATTGTTTGTTCACTTTGGGTCCGTTTGATCTGCAAAATGAAAGTACTGGACAGAACAGTACAGGACAGTACAAGGCAAAACCGCACAGGACAAACATTTACGATATTAAACAAATTTTGTCTTGTATGATATTTGATGGAAAAAATGTTATTTTGGTGATTTAGAAAAGTTTTGCTGAGGACAAAAAGTTGTCCCATGGTTCAGTGGGGGACAAAAATATCTGATTTTGTCCAGTCCATTGACCCCCAGTTTGTCCAGTATCAGTGACAGTTTTCAAATCAAACACAGTACAACATAAGTTGTTCTGTCCAGTCCCCTATTTTTTAGCAGATCAAACGCATTTATAAGCAAATTTTTTATAGTGTTATAACTATAATTAAATAGATGTTAGCACTTTGGAGTTGCAAGAAGCCAAACTTATATCTTTTTCTTAAATGTCTCTACGATATATTAAAGTGTCATGTTAATCTTGTAAGCTCGCTGAGCAAATAGTCTCTACATCACAATCATAGAAACCTTTCAATGCAAGATAACATACCCAATTATGAATTCAGCAGCTTTTGAGTTTTGACAATCCACTCTGGAGGTGAGAACAAGTTAAAATATTCAGGATAATCAGACAAAGGCGAAACTCGGGCTTGATCCAAGTGGAAAATACGGCTCACATGTGGATCGTACATACAACCTTTGAAGATATTATCCATAAAAATCACACAATTCCCTTTACGAACACACAAATCAGAAGCAGAAGCAGAAAACGAACATACCAATCCCAAAAACAAAACCCTATCCCCTAAACTAGTAAACTTGACCCACTTCTTCTCCTTCTCATTAAGCTTAAACAAATCAATTTTTAGACGAGAGTCATAAACGTCCACTAACAACAAATCACCATCACTCTCCACTAAGAATTTTATATTCCCACCACCAATCAAAGGTTCAGCCACTAACTGGACACCGGAATCGTCGTCCGGTCTAACCATAATTGTCCGACCAGTATTGTCAACCGCATAAGCTACCCCATTGTATAGGCAGAGGTCTCCGTATTTAATTGAAATGTCAGGGATCAGCTTCCAATTCACATTCTCATCATCATTGCCGTGAGGTGGTGGTGAGATAGAGGCCCATGTGCCGAGAACGAGAGGCTTTTTCCCATGGCACGTGATAGCAACGAGCTTTTCAGGCACAATGTAAGGGATGTTGGTGATGAAGTTGGTTCTCAATTGTAGGACGGAGAATTTGCTGAAATCGAGCAATTGAGTAAAACTAATAGCAACGGAATTTGTATTTGTGAGTAATGGGTGGAATAGTTTAGTTTTGTCATGTGAGGTTTGGCTAGTTCGTATCAACCAAGGACGAAGTAGGGTTTGATTTTCTTGTTGTTGTTGCTGCTGTTGCTGCTGTGGTGATGGTTTGATGAGGTAGACATTTTGTTTGGAAATGTGACGGGATGATGAAGTGCCTCTGTTTCTTGGATTGAATAAAGTGTTTCTTTTGTTTGGAAATGTGACGGGATATGGGTATTTGAAGGGTAAAATGTGATAGTGATTTGGAATGGAGGAAGAACGCCATGTGGAGCAAACTGATCGAAAACGAATGAGATCGAGTTCGATGTCGAAGCGTTGAGATATCAAATTCAGAAGCTCAATTGGGAGTTCAGACCAGTCTACGGCTGCCATGGATTCTCTTCTTCTATTCTTCATCTCTTTTTCAGAATGGCAAAATAGCAAACTACGTACAGAATAGAGGAACAAAGAAGACGGCACCACCTAACAATATAAATGGAAGGAAGAAAAGCATGTTTTTTTTTCATAGTTAACCTATTTATTTTTGTTATTATTTTTTTAATTAAATGGTGTGTTCAATTTTGGTTGGTTGGGCCTAAGGATTAAAGGAATGTATTGAATTGAGATTTTGAAAGACTATTTTAACCAAAAAAAAACTTGAATATTTCAAAAGATTTTGTGAAATTTAAAAAGTTTTTTTTAAAGATTTTTTCTAATCAGACTTTTTAAAACATGATTGCAATGAATTTCTAACACAAATTTTCATGATTACAAAGTATTTTAGTAAGAACTACGTTGTTAGAGAATGAATTTGGTAGTAATTGTGTCCTGGTCTGCACAAGAAAAAAAAGTCTTGGAAGATTATAAAAATTTCAAGGTTTAAGTGGGATTGTTGGATGAGTGTGTTGCGTGTATTTTCAATTAAAAAGTCTCTCAAAATCTATCTCAATGAAGAATCCATAAAAATCTATGGACATTTGAATATCAATAGACATTTTAAAAGTGATAAAAAATCTCAATTGAATACCGACGAATTTTATTTTTTTGTCAAATAGTCTAGTGGTTAGGCTCACACATTTAAATGTAGAATCCAATATTTGAATTCCGGCTACTCCAATTATGTTCCGGACACTTATAATAGGAAGATAGAGTGTAAAATTACATTTTTTTAAATTTAGTGTTACTAGTCTAAACGAACACTTAAAAAGGAAAAGGGTATTATAGATAATCTTCTTTTAAAATATCGTTAACACAGGTCCTTTAATTATATACTACTCCCTCCGTTTCTTTTTAATTGTCTTTTATTAACATATTTAGCGTTTCTATTTAATTGTCCTTTTTGTAGTTTATGGGTATGATTTGTCAATTATACCCTTTGTCAATTGCTCTTATCTTTTTCCATAAAACAAATTAATGCTATATATTTGGAAAACTAAATCTTTTTTTTAAAGAATTTTTTTGTTGGTACATAACATATTAAATTTATTGGAAAGAGAAAATGTAGGCAAAAAAATAGGAATTTATTGGGGGATTAAAACGAGGGTATAATAGGAAGATAACATGCAAAAATACACTTCGTTAATTTGGTGTTATCATTCTAAAAAGACAATTAAAAAAAAAACGGAGGGAGTATAAGTCCTTTAAGATATACTTATAAACACATAGCATGTAGTCACTCTAATCATCAAGGAAGAATTTGGCTATATGTTTAAGGTAATTAATAATTTGACTATGTGTTTAAGGTAATGAATCAGGGAAAAAATGTGAACCACTCTGTGATGGTTCAAGTATTAGAATAAAAAAGTAACTTATTTTAGAAACTCGATAAAGAAGAAGCACGAGTATAAAGAGACACGAAAGAGTAAGAACAAACAATATGTAATAAGAGAGTAAAGTGACAACAAATAATTCTAAATCTTAGCACTAGTTGTTTGAATGAATAGAAGGCAAAAAAACATAAATTTACTTTAACTATGTGTTGTGTTTTATTGGGCTGACCATCTTTTTTTATTTCTTACTAAAAAAATAGACAGTTTTATATTTTTATGTAACTCACGAGCCAGCCTGCCCCATCCTCGCCCGGCTTTTTAAGCGAGTTCAACGGAGCGGACCAACTAAAAGAATCGAGCTTAAACTTAGGCACAGACCGCCAAAAATGGTGGGGTAAACCGGGTCGGGCCCGTTTTACCACTCCTAATCCCAAACGATTTTTTTTTATTATGCATACATATCCATTTTTTTCCTTATAAAACGAGATATTTTATTTTTCGTTTAGGAGGAAATTTAGGGATTTGTAGTTAACCAAATTAGGTTTGTTAAATGCTTTTAATAATAAGATAAGATAAGATAAGATAAATAAATAAAACTCACAAATGATATTCTTTTTGCGTCAAAAAAAAAATTGTGGATATATGATACGTAAAAGAAAAGATTATGGATATATTATAGGATACGGTTTAAGATGGAATCAATCTAAAATATCTCCGTGATTTTAGTAAATACATAGATGAATATTATTAAACAAAAGATAAAATATTCCTTGATCTCCAAGTTACCGCCACACATTGATTTATATATATAGGTTATACTTATATGATAGGATAGGATAACATTACATTCTCTCCTTTGTGAATCTTGTGCCCTAGTTTCTACTCTCTTCTAAATTCCTTCCATGGATGATTACTATTGTAAGGCATGGCTACGTTTCTCAGGTTCCAACAGACAAACTATTTCATGTGATGCCAATTACAAGTATTTCAACATTCAATTTGATTACAAAACCATGTTTGTCCCAACTAATCATACAATGCTTCAATCTTCTTTTGGAGACATTCAACGTTACACTCTTCGTAACGTCTCAATGGATAGGATAATGGGTGAAAATACTTTTGCGTCGTGGTTTTCTCAAATAAACATTCCTCAAGATGCTTTTACATTGGTGCAAGAAGAAATCATGCAATGTGCTTCTGATATAGTTCATGATGAGACTTATAAGAATAGAAAGTGTTTTACTATTCGAGTCGAGTTTTCTGTTACAAGGACTATTGAAATTGAAAGTGATCAAGATGATTATGATTTGGAAGAGGATGAAGACCTAATGATGATTGAAGAAGAACATACTAGGTTTATTCCCGCGGCTAAATCGTGTCTTGAAGAATTGAAGATGGTAAAAGCAAAAGAAATAACAAAATGTACCATTTGTTTTGAAGATGTTAAAGTTGGTGTTCCACTTCCATGTTCCCACATGTTTCATATGAATTGCATTCAAGATTGGTTGGTGATAGGTCATTGTTGCCCTTTGTGTAGGTTTCAATTGCCTATGAGTGAATAAGCAGTGACATTATTATGTAATAAAACTGTGATTTTTCAGAAATTGTAGCTCAATATATATTGCTATTGCTTCTTCTTAATTAGTGAGTGTACATTTGATTTTAAAATCCAATAAAACAACTGTGCTATTTTACTATTTCTATTTGTGTGTTTGTTTTTATTACTCTCTTTTTTATATGTTAAGTGCATAATGCCTTTAATCAAAATCAAACAGTGTAATTAAAATATTCAGATCAAAGGCATAGTTGCAATATACAGATTTCTGAAATTCTTAGACTTAGTAAGTTACTAGTTACTACTGTTTGGGTGTAGGCTGCTCTGTTTTTGAAGGTAGTATTTTTGTTTGATTAATATTGCAACTGAAGTTTATAGTTGATACCTAAGTTTAATCTATATAATTAATTAGATATTGTTCATTAAATTTTGGATTATTTATGTTGGTACTTAGGAGGCCATGTTTGGATAAATAGTTTAATTAAGCACTTATAGTTTAATTAAGTACTTATGTATAACTATTTCTATAATAAAAGGTCAAATAAAACCGTTTCCATAGAAACTAAGGCCCCGTTTGGCCCAGCTTATTTTCCTCTTTTTTTCTTCTCCTTAAAAATAGTAAAGAAGGAAAAAATTGTGTTTGACTTTATTTTTTTATATTTTTTACTTCTTTACTTTATTTCTCTAATACTTTTAAGGAGAAATAGTGTCAAATATAATTTTATACTTCTTTATTTCGTTTAAGCTAAAATAAAAAGTAAAAAATAAGC
Source organism: Trifolium repens (assembly GCA_030408175.1). Taxonomy (NCBI): domain Eukaryota; kingdom Viridiplantae; phylum Streptophyta; class Magnoliopsida; order Fabales; family Fabaceae; genus Trifolium; species Trifolium repens. The sequence continues at coordinate 3,944,803 of CP125840.1, forward strand.
CGGGCCAAACGGGGCCTAAGTTGTTTTCAGAAGCTATCTTGGAGAGTATATGTAATTAAGCTGAAAACAACTATGAAGTATATGAGCTGAGCTCTCCTAATAATTTCACACTTGTTTATGCCAGCAGCGGTAGATAAGTTCAAATGAGTCAATATAAACATGTCATTAGACTGTTAGAGTGGGAATAAACCCTCACTTTAATCCTTGAAATCTCTCTCTCTCTCTCCAACTTAGTCCCTAAAATATATAGAAAAATAATTAGTAGTCATAAAATATATGAAATTCATCACTTAGGCCCTATTGTTAAGATGCTACAGGCACACTTGTTTATGAAAATACATGAGCTGAGCTCATATACTTAAGACACTACAAGTCAATGTAGACTAACATGATGAAAGCATATGCTCATGTGTGGTGTCTTTAAGACTTATAGTGACTGTAACATAAGTAGAATGAAGACAATGATTTGCTTGATGTTCCTGTTAGAGTAAGGAATGTTGATGAAGTGTACTTACTACTTGGATAAAAAAGTTTAGGGATCATTTTCTTTCCAAGAACATTGTCATTTAATTTTGCTTATATAGCTTTATGGAGACCTGATTGCTTCAAGAAGTTCAATTTTACCAATGAAGTTATAAGAAGATGGGAGGAATTTTCTCTACCTCGAATATGACTTGGGTGTATACATTTGGAAAATTTGTAAATTTTGTGCCGTTTGGGAAGTAAACTTCTAGCCAAAATATATCGTCCAAAAATTACACTTCCGGATAGATGTGTGACTTTTCAGTGTTGTGAGGGGTGGAAAAAGTATCTCCCTAAGAATATGCACCAGCTTTTAAATGTTTCAAGATACATTTGTTGCGCAAAAGTAAAAGATAAAAAATTGAGAATCTTTTGGTGACTGTATTTCATTTGGCGATTCTATTTCCTTTTCAGAGGTGCACCAGAAAATGCAGAAAAATTGTTTTTCTCATTTTATAGAAAACAATACAAAAGATCGCGACACAAAAAAAATGAAATAGCATTACTATCAAAGAGATTTCGAGCATCTAGATGTGTATCTACTCTACAGGAGGAAATTCTGAGAGAGGAACCATCGAAAGCTTATGAAATTGAATCCATGAAAACAGTCGTATGACTAATCCTAAACCAATGCATAAGAACTTCCCATGGAATAGCATTTAAAAATAAAAATTTCATAACATATTTTTTCCTTGACCAATCCTTCTAAAATCATGTTTCAATTATCAAATACATCAGTTCAACAAATGTGAAAGTAAGCAATATCAGTATATAACAGGCCCTACTTCCAACAGAAGCCAAGTAAAATCATTAATTATCAAAGTTCAATATCTCTCTAAAATTACCTATCTTAAGTGAAAACATAAGGTTTAGTTAGCAATAAAAGCAATTTGGAATATCTCTAATGAAAGGGACTGAAAATTCAAGAGACGGCAACTAATTAATACAAGCACATTTTTGGTACTCACTTATTTCTGTAAGTACTAGTTGAAAAGTTGATCAAATCTAACAACGGAAACTAAGCACAATAATAAAATATCACTACCACATTAGAAATCTTTTAATGCAAAATAACATACTCTTTTTAGTTTCAGACATGCAGCTTTTGACTATCGACTCTGGAGGTGGCCAGAACAAGTTGAGATAGTCAGGATAATCACTCAAAGGCGAACACCAACCTTGATCCAAGTGAAAAACACACATGCCACTATCACATATCTTGTTGCCATTGAAGACATCGTCCATAAAGATGACACAATTCCCTTTGGCAACAGACAAATCCGAAGCAGAAGCAGAAAACGAACATTCCTTCCCCCAAAACAAAACCCTATCCCCTAAACTCTTCAATCTCACCCATGCCTTTTTCTTCTCATCAAGCCTGAACACATAAACGGTGGTGAGCTCAAACCTAAATATAGACTCATAAACGTCTACTAGCAACAACTCACCTTCACTCTCTACCAGAAATAGTAAGTCCGAACGTCTTCCATGCATATCTTTATCTTTAGCCACTAACTGGACACTAAAATCCTCCGGCCCAACTGTAACTATCTTACTATGTGGGTCGACTAAGTAAATCCGCCCCTTGAAGACGCAGATGTCTACAATGTACAATGGCATCTCAGGGATCACTGTCCAACGCTCATCACCGCAACGCAACAGTACCAGACGGCCATTATAGAGCAATACGGCGAGTATGAGAGGTGTAACAACAACGACCTTTATAGGGTGCAAGTAGGGATGGTGCACGGCTTTGTCAACAATGAAATCAGTTCCCAGATTGAGGACAGAGGAATTGTTCAAATCGATCGAGAAAGGTAAAAGGGAAGGCAATTGAAATTTGAAGAGTGGGGATTTGTATAGTTTTGTTTTTTCAGTAACTCTAATCAACCAAGGACGATGAACTAGGGTTTGATCTTGTTGTGGTGATGGTTTGATGAGGAAGATAATGCCTTTGGAGAGCGAGCAAAATTGATCGAAGACTTGGTTGTCAATGTCGGAATTAATGATTGATTGTTTGAGGAGTGGGAATTTGAAAGGTAAAGTGTTAGTAAGGTGATTTGGGATGGAGAAAGAACGCCAATTGGAACAAACTGATCGGAACCGAATGAAGTCAAATTCGTTGTCGATTCTTTGCGATATCAGATTCAGAACATCCTTTGGGAGTTCAGACCAGTCTGCTTCCGCCGCCATGGATGATGCTGCTTCCCGCCAATTCTCTTTTTTCTTCTTTGGATACAAAGAATACTCTTCTTCTTAATTTTAATTATAATAATATGACTCTATATCGATGTGTAGGAGGGCGCGGCGGTCGCTGCAAAACCCGGGGCGCGAGCCTGGGCGGAGCGGTCGTCGGTGCAGATCTTGGTGGTAGTAGCAAATATTCAAATGAGAACTTTGAAGGCCGAAGAGGGGAAAGGTTCCATGTGAACGGCACTTGCACATGGGTTAGTCGATCCTAAATATGACTCTATATATACACTGCTAAAAAAAATAACAAACTTCTAAATCATATCTTTTAAAAATAACAAATTAATCTTAAAAATATGAAACAAATTTTTTATCATAAATTTTAATATTATCTTATTTTAATTATAAATCTAAAATATATCTAAATTTAAATTCTTCAAAAAGACATTATTCTCAACAGATTAAAGAAAGCCCAAGTCCAAAAAATACAAATGAGAGATGCAAGGAGCGACATCTTCTGTGCACACATCTCCTCAATGTTATTGAGCAGTATCGAGATGAATATTGCACTTGGGACATAGAATCATTTTACGTTAATTTTGTTTGAGGTGTGTAGAACACTAAATATGAGAATCATTTTTGGTTGAGATTAGAATTTGATTACTCACATTATAAAAGTGTAATTTTTCTATAAACTAGCATTGCCTGTCTTTTTTCTTCAATTTACTTAAATACTTTAGTTAATTTTTTTAATATAAAATGACCAATATTATTGAAATTCACACTCATTGCAACCCAGATTCAAACCAAATAAAAGTGTTCAACTTAACAATATTTACATTTTCAGTTGAACTAGGACTAATAAACACCATATTTTAGTTGCTATTTTTATTTATTTATATCTGCATGCTTACATTATTGAATAAATAATTGAAGTATATGATTTATCACAACTAGCCGCCACTCCGTGCCCGTTTGTGTGATCGATATTCTCTATTGTGCAAATATAAATAACTACTTAATCTATTTTTATGTGGAAGTTATTTTTCAACATATACAAATATTTAAATAGAGTGAAGGGCAAAAATGACAATAAGAAGAGTCAGTGCGAAAGGGGTATTCTCTTTATATATTGATATAGATAATATTAATAGATAATAGATAACAAATCATATTTATTAATTTGGTGATTTTATTCATAAAATGTGCTAATAATTTGGAATTGTGGTTATTTTATTATTTTTGGTAGCTTTTTTCAAGGGTAAAAATAACAATAATGAAAAAGTCATCCCAAAAATTTGTATCATTTTTATATATAGTATAAATATAATATAGTACAGTAATAATTATAATAGTGAGTTCGAGTTTCACTAGTTCTCTTGAAAGAAGGTAAATATAAATATAAATCCTTCATCTCGTTTATAAGCTCTACCAACCAAACAACCTGTCTATTCCCACGCAAACTCTTCTAGTGAGTTTAAAATTTCAATTTCAAACTTGTATTACTATTATTTTATTTTCAATTTCATGAATCAATTTGAAATTTCATTTTTTCAATACACATATTGAGGTTCTTAAAAAATTTTAAAACTTGCATTACCATTATTTTATTTTCAATGTACTCAGCATACTGACTGTATTTTTTTGTTAATAATTCATATTGTTATATTTGAAGTCCTATTCGTTCTAATTTCGCACTACCAATATTAAATTTTCTCCTTTTGCTTTCCATCTCCTACACTCATCGCAAGACGCAAGTTGATATTTATTGTGAATCTCGGCCATCGATAATAAGAGGTGTCATCTTCGTTCATCCACTCGTAAAGCCCATCAACTATCGCATATCACCAGCGAACATTTCTCCCTCACCCACCAGCATGAAAGTCAAGTTGAGACGAATTCGAAAGACAATCAAACTTGAACAAAAACATTTTGTTTACAAAGGCAAAATGGGGTAGTCGCCAATCAAAATGAGTGTTCCTTGCACAATAATGAGTGTTCCTTGCCAATAGTACATAAGCAAAAGCTCCCATAGTAACAGAACTAATACCAAAAGTTTCTGTAATTAGATTATTTGGTAAGGTTCTTAAGCAATTGATCATAATAGAAAATTGTTGCTTCTAGGAACAATATAATTTTGATAGATTGATGTTTGTGCAAAGGTAGCAAGAAATTACATGGTGGGGGGAAGCTTATTCTCATTACCAATGCATCAGCATTTGACTTCTAACTAGGCACACAGAATTGAAAATTGTCAAGAAAATTGCACCAATATTCATATATCAAACAAAGGAAACTAAGACATACACTAAAAGAAATTATATATCATTTGATTGAATTGAAAAACGTGTAAAAATCACAAGCCAATGTCAACCTTAAATAAACTTAATTGAGACATAAGTACTGTAACTGATGAATTGAGTTTAAACTTTACAACACCATAACAAAGCAGGTGGTCAACAACAAAATAGCATAACCAAGATCAACCTTAAGCAAACTCAGTTGAGTGTTACATCTAGTTTAGAAACTTCATAATAATAACTTCATAACAACAGAACATAAATAACAGAACAATAAAAGAAGAAAATCAAACCCAACAACATTGTTACATCTAGTTTAGAAACTTAACAATAATAACTTGTCATGGCAATGTCCTCCATCTACTAAGTCTTGTGTGAAATATATGGAACAACTTTGCCTATATTGCCATATGTTTTGTGCATGAACTCAATGTTGTGTTTCATGTCCTCTTCCTTTCCTTCAGCCCTATATAAAGTGACAAAAGTTTCTGTTAAGAACTAAATGAGAAGATCATAATCCTAATAAATCATGTCAAGGAATATTTATAAAACTCAATTTGATAAAAATGATTTTATATCTCCAATACTGAGAATTATGCACAACAAAGAAACTTCGAATGGATAGAAATGAAGGATGAGCTATCATAACCTAATCTAAATAGATCAAACCATAGATAAGTAAATCAGAACAAATTTTTTCACAATGTCAATTTTAATAAAGCAAATAGCAAACAAAGAGTTTACAATCATAGTTATGAAACATGCACTTGAAGACAACAGATGGAGAAAATAGGATCTCAAACATCTGAGAGGTTGATTTTGTTCCAAAAATCACCTCTCAGAAATGACATCATAAGGTTTTTAGTAAACAATGAACGGAGTAGTGTATCCAAGTTTATTATCTCTCTAAAATTATCGCTCTTAAATGACAACATCAGGTTTAGTTAACAATAAAAGCATTTTGGAATATCTCTAATGCAAGGGACTGAATTGATTCAAGAGACGGCAACTAATATAAGCACATTTTTGGTACTCACTCATTTCACATTAGAAATCTTTTAATGCATGATAACATGGAGGTGGCCAAAACATGTTGAGATAGTCAGGATAATCACTCGAAGGCAAAAGCCGACCTCGATCCAAGTCAAAAACACACATGCCACTATCACTTAACTAATGATTAAATTTATGTTTTTTTTTTGTGTTGTAACACTGTTGGATTCACGAGTATTTTCCTGGCCTTGGTATGCGGATCGAGTCGGGAAATAATTGTGATGATCCTCAGGTGAGATTGCCTCGAGCTATGCGGGGGACGTATAAGCAAGGGAAGATGAAGCTTCCCAAGTATCGATCTATCATGGATTCGCTTACCCCTGATGACGTGATTTGGCGTCCTTTTGAAAATCATAGAGGTATCATTCTTTTTGATCTTATCAACATGTATAGTGGTTATTTGCGCGGGTGCACTGTAGTTCCTCACTTGCCTGAGAGGTGTCTTAGACAGTTTGGATATTTACAGTATATACCACCACCCCCACCTCCAGCTCCTGCCACTGATGAGATTGACATTGCCTGGATTGGTTATGAATCTGTTGTGAACCAGATTCTTCAGCCGACACGTTTAGTGAGATATGCTGCTGAGACTACTGATGATTACTTGTCTTGGTACTATCGTGTATCACATCCTAGGGTGTGTCGTCCGATTGACGGACCACATGGAGCACCGGTTGTTCCACAGTATGCACCAGCACAACCCTATCATCATGATCCAATGGCACAAGACGCGCCACCTATTCATCATGATCCGATAGCATGCGACCGCAGAAACCTGGAGATAGCAGGAGCACTTGAAAGATATGTTGAGACGATTGATGCTGGGAGAGACGAGGAGGAGTTTGTAGATCTATTTTGGGCATTGGATTTGGCCTGTGGTGCACCATTAGAGTAGTTTTTATGTTGTGTATTTTTATGTTGGGCGTTGCACTTGCTTATATTGTATGTTGTGGTTTATTTTGTGTTATGTACAATTGACGGAGCATGATTTGAACTTGCTTTAGATGTATGAATTTGAACTTGCTTTAGATGTATGAATGTGCACTTTGTTATGTACAATTTGCACTTGCTTATAACATATTTTAACTTTGATGTATGGACTTGCTTTAGATGTACTGACGCAAAATTAAATTTGAACTATCGTGAAAGTAAGTAATTAAGATTGTGAAAGTAAGTAATTTTTACATAAAATTAAAAATAACATCGTGAAAGTAAGTAACTTAGATGTTTTACATAAAATTAAAAAAAACATCGTGAAAGTAAGTAATTTAGATGTTTTACATAAAATTAAAAATAACATCGTGAAAGTAAGTAACTTAGATGTTTTATATAGAATTAAAAATAACATCGTGAAAGTAAGTAATTTAGATGTTTGGCATAAAATTAAAAATTAATCAACATTAAGAACAACAACAGGAGGTTTCACATGAGGATCTAGAAGTTGCCAATATTGTAGACGTCCAGTTAAATTTGAAATCCAAGATGTTGCTTCAGGTGAACGAAGTTTCTTCCAATCGAGTGTCACATCGGGCAACGGAAATCCAGATTTCATGTTTACCTGGAGGAAAAAAAAATAGGTTCATGTTTGTTATTTTAAAAAATATAAATTGTCCAGGGGGAACAACGCTTGGCCAGTGCGCATGCCTCTACGCACGAGCCGGATTAGTCGCTCACCTTTGGTGGGTCGGAACCGGTGCGAAAGCAAAAAAAAAAAATATATATATATATAAATTGTTTGAAAATAAAATTGGTTTAAGTTTAGATTCATATTTACCTGAACCCAATGATTTCCACCGACATAACCGATGCAAAAAAACCTTCGAATCGGTGTCCGACACCTATAAAACACTAGTAGAACACGTGTCGGATAAATGCTCTCAAAAATATTATTATTTTCTTTGTTTCTACTCTCCTTATACATATATTAGACATATTTACAAGGATCAAAATGTCTTGAAATAATAATACTGATCATGAGGGATTAATAAAAAATACATTTTAATTACAATATTTTTAACTTTTTGATAGTAGATGGATAACTAAAAATGAAGTACTATCTTAAATTGTTTTAAATATTTTTTAATGAAATCTCTTGCTCTATCAAACCTATGAATGAAGTCCATTTAAGTAAATAGTTAAATGATCAAACATGAGAAAACATTCTCTGACAATCAACATGTTTTTATACCGTTTATAGTTGACACTTTTGACTTTCTAGCACGAGACTATAGACCTTTTGAAAAAAGTTCAAATGATATGTATAAGAATGTTATGTCGCCGGTCTATAGATATAGATTGAAAGATTGAATTTTGCTATACAAGAAGATTTAGCGGTGCAGCTTGTTGCTCGTCTACCTTTTATTCATGTGTAATTATATATATATAAGGTAATGTCCTTAAACAAAATTTCTCAATCGAAAACCTTAAAAAAATTTACTCCATTTTCAATCTCTACCATTAAAATATACCAAAACAATTAGGATTGAAAACATAGGTCTCCCACCATCAATATGAAGGACAACACTTTCCCTTCAAGTGTTTGCTTGGTTATAATCACTAAAACATGGCAATAAGGTTATAATAATCACTAAAGTGATGATTAACTGGACATGGAGAAATTGGAAATGATAGCACACATATAAACACGGACTGAGATTCACTGCACTTCTATTTTCCTGCGGTTGCTAATGTTAACAAACAAACCTATCTATATTTATTATTTCTGTTAAAAACATATCTTCTCTCTCCTGTCAATTTTTTTTCCTCTCTCACATAAACCATTACTGCACACTACTGCCAGATTTACACTACATCAGTAAATCCGTGCGCCATAAACACAACAAACCTTGATTAGAAGTGAAGCAAAGAGAGAATTGAATCCCAGTAAAGAGAAGAAATTTTAAAGAAAAAGAAAGTACAAAACTAATTCTATGTTGTCTATAAAAGTGACTGCTAATTCTATTTTTCTCTTAAGTCTTTGTTGTGCGAATCATTATAGACCTTACTTAGAGGCCATTTGGATTGACTTATTTTTGAGCTTATGCAAATAAAAAGCTAATCCAAATGGGCACTAAATGAGGAAAGAAACTCTTAACATATAAAACTACAAGTAGTTAAGGAAGGGATCAAAAGAACAGAGAAAAATAGCTAGAGAATAAGAAAGAGCATTTCAAGGTTTAGTAACTTGCATGTCTGCAGAACAAACAGCAAGATTGGATCCTATCTAAAGATGTGTGATAGATTTTACTTGTTCGGGCAACAAAATATTATGAAACCCATATCAAAAAATTATTTCAGCACCTTGTTAATAACTGAAATTCTGAGAAAACCTGGTTCTAAAAGATTAACTAACGGGAGGGAAACTAATCAAGCGTGTGTAACAGACTGTAACTACTAATATAATCAATATGCCAGAAGGCCAAGTTGGAGGTTGTGTAGACAGTATAATCAATATGCGAGTATGTCAAAGTTGCGAGAGTTCAAGGCACTCTAGAATGTGCAATGAGGATTGCATACTCATTAACACATTGCATGTCTGCAAACAAATACAAAAAGAAGGGTTGAAAACAAAAGCATTGTTGGTACTGCATTTGCAATTCACCAATATAGTTTGGTCCGATTGACATTTCTGCAGAGGTTTGCAAAATGAACAGACCTACCCTCACCTAAAAGAAAATTTACATTGAGAATACCAAGATTTTGAAAAATCGAACACAGATACATGTATCATTTCGGCTAAGGTATCTACAGAGGGAAAATTTGTTAAAGTGGCTTCTAACTAGACACACAACTGAAAATTGACAAGAAAAACAGAAAATTGCTTCAATATTTCAATCAAAGGAAGCTAAGACATACAGAGGAGATTACTTCAACACAAAACACTCAGTTTCATGCAGTGACAGTAACAACTAACAACATTTGTGAAGGCTCTTTGCTTGTCATAGATAACAAAATACATGAGATCGAGCCATCACAAAATATTGTAATTAGATAGCTACAGTAAAATCAAGACTTGACAGGTAAAAATAGATCAAAATGTACCATAGCTAAAGACTTGCAGCAAAATTGAAGAAGTATTTATTCCTTCGTCTGTATATATTACATTATTGGTGGTGGTGTCTAGTTCCATCATATTATATATCTTTAACTTTTGAAATATAATCTGATAGTTAAATTTCATTTGATTAATCTTTGTCAGCAGTGCCAGTGTATTGTCGTAAAAAATTAATTAGTTGGCTGCGTGGGTTTATCTACTGGGTTCAACTTCGAAAATGAGTGATAATAATAACATAAGCATCGGTAGTGATAAAATAACAATGAATGAAATCCAGAAACCACATACTAACAAAGCAAGAATAGTTTAAAACCAATGTACAGGTAAAAGAAAGTCAGCTTTCATTTACATTAGCAAGCAGAGAAAATATTAGAAGATTCACCGAGAAAAGTCAAGAAAATAATGTGCGAGAATAATCAATTAGAAATTATATCTCTTCAATATATCAAACATGTATGGTAGAAACTGAACATCACTGAGGCAATTACTTTTAGTCCATATCCATTGAGAAAGTCACGTTTTTTAGTCATTTTATAGAAACGAACTTGTAAAATCACAAGCCAAGACCAACATTTAGTAAACACAATTGAGACATAACCATAACTGAGGAAATTGTTTTTAAACATTAAACAGCACCATAGCAATGCAGGCGTTCAACAACAAAATAACATAACCAAGACCAACCTTAAGTACGCTAAGTTTAGATATATATGTAACTGACCAAGTTTCAACATTACATGACCATAATAATGCAAGCGGTCAACATCAAATCAAAATAACATAACAAACCCTGAATAACCACAACTTTCTTACATAGGAGAGTTGAAGAAACCATTAGAGCGCTTATCAGGCAATCCAAATTCCACCTCATTTTCCAGCATTTGAATATGTAATTAGGAATTAGGAGTTTGCTGGTAAACATATAGCTAGTCTGCAAAAAGAACAATAAAAGAAGAAAATCAAACCCATCAACATTGTTACATCTAGTTTAGAAACTTCATAATAATAACTTGCCATGGTGATGTCCTGAATTTTATCATATATAATATAAGTCGTCCCACAAATGAGTCAAAACAAAATGCATCAAACATATCCAGATTTTAGTAAAAGCTAGTTGCATATGGAAAAGAAAAGTAAATGAAAAGTTTATTTACAAAGAAGATATTAGTTACAAAACCCATAGTCAATGTAACAACATTTCAATTATTTTTATCCTGCAAGTACTACTTGAAAAGTTTATTCCAATCTAACAACATAAAGTAAGCACAATAAATCTATATCGCATTAGAAATCTTTCGGTGCAAGATAACATACTCAATTACAAATTCAACTTTGGAGGATCCATTCTGGAGGTGGCCAGAACAAGTTGTCATATTCAGGATAATTGGATAAACGCGAAAGCCGGCCTTCATCCAAGTGCAGAATACAAGCCACAGGTGGCACGTATGCAAATCGATGGAAAACATTATTCATAAAGATGACACAATTCCCATGAGCAATATGCAAATCTGACGCAGAAACAGAAAAAGAACAATCCTCCACCAGTATCAAAACCCTATCCCCTAAATTTGTCAACCTGACCCACTTCTTCTCCTTCCCATTGAGCTTAAACAAATCAATCCTTACAGGATTATGATTAGGAAATCCAGAATATAAACAGTTATAAACGTCTGCTAACAACAAATCGCCGTCACTCTCCACTAAGAATTTTTTGCACCCACCACCTCCAACCAAAGGTTCAGCGACTAACTGGACACTTGAGTCCCATCCGACTCTAACTGTCCGTCCAATAATGTCAACGGCATAAGGCAGCCCTTTGAAAAGGCATATGTCTTCCAAGGTAGTCAACATGCCGGGAATGTCCTTCCAATTCTCATCACCACATTTGAACAGTACAGGTTCAGGGCTATGAAAGGGGAACGTTCCGAGAACTAGAGGTTGCTGTCCATGACATGTGACAACAACAACCTTTTCAGGGAAATGGCAGTAACCGCCATAAGATTGATCGTACATTGAGAAGTCGGTGTCAGGGATAAAGTTCGTTCTCAAATGGAGGATGGAGAATTTGTTGAAATTGAGCACATGAGGGAAACGAACAGGATGGGAATCTGGAAGGAATGGGTGCAAGAGTTTGGGTTTGCCAATTGAGTTTTGGCGAGTTCTTATCAACCAAGGACGAAGTAGGGTTTGATCTTGTTGTTGTTGTGGTGGTGGTTTGATGAGAAAGATGCTTTGTTTGGAGAAGGAACAAAATGATGAAGTGTCGGTGTTGAAGAATGGTAATTTAGGGACTGGAATCTTGAAGGGTAAAATGCTGGTATGGTGATTTGAGATGGAAGAGCGCCGCCAATTGGAACAAATAGATCGGAAGCGAATGAGATCGACTTCGACGTCGAAGCGTTGCGATATGAGATTGAGAAGCTCTTTTGGGAGTTCAGACCAATCTACCTTCACCGCCATGGATGATGCTGCCGATTCTCTTCTTGTTTAGAAAAATAGGATGGGGCCGGGGAGAACACAATGGATCCGAAGGGAAGATGCCGATTCTCGTGAGGTTCGAGGTTTATTGTATTCAATTTACTACTCCATCGGCAAAAGGTTTCTAGTGTATTTTATACTATCGATCTATCTAAAATATCTTTTGAATATGTGTAAAATTAATTTTTACTTCTTATATTTCAAAGCACTTAGTGATATTAATTAAGAGTTTATTTGAAAAAGTAGCAACAAATGCATCTAATAATTTAAAAAGGAACTTATATCTAGGAACATTTTTTGTGTCAAATGAATGCTTAAGGATGTAGTAATCATTTGTTACTGGTAGCTGTATATTTTATTTAATTTTACTGACAAATGAATTGGTACAAGTGCTAAGAAACGTAACCCCTTAGCAAGTAGTTCAATCCTTGATTCTTGTTAAACGGTGGTTTGAAAATCTTTGTATCAATGACATAGTAATCCAAAACATGTACCTATGTATTTAAGTTTGATTTATTACTCCCTCCTCTCATTATAATTGTTTTTCTGCTATATTTTTATGTTTATGTCTCAATGTCTCAATTTATTTATCCCTTTAGAATATCTATGCAACATTTATTAAAAACAAATTCACCTATATATTCTTATTATTGTAATCCAACTCACCTAATTACTGCAATAACTACTATTAATAAGGATATTTTAGCAAATGATTTTGTTTATCAATGAAATCAACACAACTAATTGCTATCTTAAAAAGTGTACAGATCTCAAATGGGACACCTAAAATTAGACGGAGGGCGTAATAATTAATGGTTGAGAAAAAAATTAAGAAACTATTTTCCCCAAAAAAATGCAAAAAATGGGGCTTGAATCCCTTTTATATATATAGGCCCACAAAAAATTAATGATGCAATGAGATTAGGGCCAAAGAAATATTGTTTCAACAAAAACACATAACTAAGGGACTTAGTAGCGACCCAAATATGGGCCTTGATGTTTAGGAGTTTTTAACATCTCTACATACTGCAAAGTTAAAACCTACTGCTGTTTCAAGTAAGAATTGCAAGTAATGGTTTCTAGTTCCATAAAAATAAAATCGTTTTAATGCAGACAACTGCAACACAAGATGCAAACCAGTATTACAGGCTCAAAACATGTTCTTCCAAAGATGCACAGCAATATTATTGGCTCAAACTATCCATCATACCATAAGCAATACCACTTTAATGTTCAATTCGCTTAATCAATCATAGATTGCATACACATAACTTATCGTAAAAAAAAAAGATTGCATACACATATCAATACAGTACTTACCGCATGCACCCCTGCATTCATCTATTAACTCCACAGACCGAACCTTATCGGATGAAATCTTTGCATCCATGTGTTGCTACTTGCAGTTCGACTTTCCTGCACAATAATGAGAGATCCTTGCAAAAGACTACATAAGCAAAACCTCCCATAGTAATAGAATGAATAACAAAAAGACAGTAATTTTAAAACCAAGAATGCTCTACACAAAAAAGTAACTTGCATTCTTCATTACTTAATTTCCTTTGTTTTCTTAGTATATTCATATAACAGACCTCGTACATTATATTATATTTTCACACCACTGACTAATTGAATAGTTGAAAGTTGAAACCTTTTACATTTCACTCTCAAATTATTTTTTTGGGAAAGCATCTTCATAGTACCAAGATAAGTTATGCTTTTCGAATTAAACTTATTCTTCGTGAGGTATGAGTGTAATTCAGAAATTAGCCTACTAAATGAAAGAACAAATTGTAATAAATAATGTCAGGGAAAATTTTATAATTAAATTAATAAATTGAGTTTCTACTTCTAGAACTGAGAATCACAAATAAAGTAATGCAGACATGATTTATGCAAAACAAAGAAAATTTCGAAATAGATACAAATGAAGGATGAGCTATCATAGCTTAATCTAAATAGACAAGAAAAAGCGAGGATAGATCAAGCCTAGTTAAGTAAATCAGAACAACATTTTTCACAGGGTCGGTTCTAAACTTCTAATATAACAATCGAGAAAACAAGAGTTTGCAATCATAGTTACGTAACATGTGCTTGAAGAAAATGATGAAGTGTTGCTGTTGTTGTCGCTGTCGTAATTGAGGAGTGGGAGTTTGAAAGGTAAAGTGTTATAGTGATTTGGGATGGAGAAAGTGCGCTAATGGGAACAAACCGATCGGAAGCGTAAGAGATCGATTTCGTTCCGATATGAGATTCAGAAGTTCAAACCGGTCTGCCGCCACCGCCATGATGCTCCTGCTCCGGCTTCCAGCTTATTCTCTTCATTTTTTTTTCTTTTTTTTATTAGTATTTTTTGTTAAAGTTAATGATATATATTAAATATAAGATAATTAGTCACGAATAAAAGGAAAACAGACAACAAGTTCGCCGGTAAACCTTTTTATATAGCAAAATTCAATCTTTGAAAAATTACATTCATATACCTAGGCGATATAACATTATTATGCATGATCTTTTGAATCTTTTTTATAAGGTCTACCGTCTCTGGTACTAGAAAGTCAAAAATGTAAAATGCAAACGATATAAAAATGTGTTGATTGTCATATTAGACAAGTTTTCTCATGTTTGACCATTTTGTTTGGCGCAGCTCGTTCCACCGTAAAATTTCCAACCCACAATCCCAAAAATGGGGAAACTCCAACCAAATTTACACAAGCATGTTTCTTATATTTGTTTTTCTGTTTCTAGCAGGAGAAAAAACAAACAAACTAAATTACACTTTTCAATATTCATGACTAAAATAAAATAAAAAAATAATAATTTAAACTTAATTAAATTGATTTATGCCTTATGTCTTTTAGCTTGTAATCTAAAAAACCTGTTTAATAATAATTTTTTCAACTCAAGTTTATATTTTATTTTACCGACTTATTTTTTAGGTGTTATTTCAAATAACTTATGAACTTCCATTTTTACTCTTATTATTTTATATAAACTCCAAATTTACCCTTATTTTTATGGTATAATTTAAAATAAATAAAATAAAGGTAGTGCTATGTTCCAATTTTTTTATAAAATATTACCGTACAACTTTTTTTATTGTATAATTCTAATGAAATATATAGATTGTATTATTTTTTTTTTTACAATATGTATATATCATTTACTTTTTCCGTCACATCTTCCACAAATTTTTATAAAGGTGAATATTAATCTAAATCCAATAATTGAAAAACAAATTGCACTATAAATGCAAATTGAATTCTCTTATACTATTCATTCATCTCTATCTCTCTTCTAGCTCTCTATCTCTCTCATACATTCACTCTATCTCCTCATTATAAAATTATTTTTTATTGACGAGCGAGAGTGAAATTATGAGAGAGATAAAGAATTAGAAGATAGATTGAGATGATAGTGGAAATAGAGGATCCAAGTCGTAAAAGTAAATTTAAAATAAAATTTCAGCACATATAGTTTTTTTTACTATCACATACAATTTTTTTTTAATAATAACATATGTACATTTTTAAATTTAAATTTTTATTTAAATATAAATTTGATATAAATTTAATTATTAATCAAGAATGTCATTTTACGCTTATCAGCTAGTGAAACCGCTAATTTCATCAAACACTGCAATTAGCTTATCAGCTGTAAGCTATAAACTTGCAGTCGTCAGCCATAAATATAAGTTGTATAAGCTATCAGCTAGCTTATCAGTCATCTGATATTTTTGTCAAACAAAGTCTAAAAATATGATAAGAGTCTTGTTTTTTTTAGCTTATGAAAATAGTTTATGCAAAATAAATAAATCTTTATGTTAGTAATGATCAACTAACTCATCAACAACTCAACACTTATTCCTTTATTATAGTACTTTTGATTTCGTCAGTTCGGTCATGGATTGGTTTCTCGACAGCCGACTCTCATAATCTATAATATCACTTTATTCAGTTTACTTTTGCATCAGGCAGCTCTCGAGGGTGGCAGTCTTTTATGCAACTTATTTGGCTCTTGTGTGTTTGGGTATTGTGGAACGAAAATATCAGAGACTCTTTAGGAACGCATAACAGTCCCTTCCTCATATGCTGAACAAGGTCAAACTTTATTCCTACTGATGATTGAAGACAACGAACTCTACTCTAGTTCAAACTACCATAGATGGTGATCAAGCTGTTTACCTTTTTGGACATTAATTTACCAATTGAGTTAAGCTCATTTAAAAAATAAAATACATTTAATTAACCATAATATTTAACATTTAGCAAAAAATAAACAATAATATCTAACATGCGTACTCTAATTTTACATAAACTTATAATCAAATTTTACCACATATCATAATATTAATTCCAAAAATATAGACACAAGATAAATATTTAGTAAAAAAGAAATAAAAAAACTAAACTAGCACATCTACTGAGTTAGCAGCCGTGTCTCAAATTTCACGTTTCAACTCCAGCTGTTGTCTACTTGTAAGTGAGTCAACAGTCCACACATTCCCTTCTCAGTCTCCCATCTTTTTTGTTTTGTTTGAAAATAAATAATAATAATTTTTGAATTTGGGTTATTATAATGTTACGATGTTTTAATATTTAATTTATAAATGAAATAAGCAAAATAAATTCAAAGACCAAAATTCAAAGAGCTTATAGTCTAATGGTAAAAAATAAAATTTAAATTCTAATTATAATATTTGATATTCGAATCTCGCTGTCTTTTTTAAAATAAACTAACGTAAATTTTATATAACTTTTGTTAATAAATATAAAATAATTTTTTGTTATACTTTTAGAATGATTTTATCTACTTTAAACTCTATACAATCACCTCATTTTTTTTTCCTTTCTATAAAATAACATTTTTAGAAATCAAAAAAGGAACATATGATATATGAAATTATTGAGAATGAATCATCTCAATTTACTTTTTCTTAATTTTCACATCTCAACCATCAATTAACTTTTTCTCATTTCTTTTCAATTTAAATATTATTCTATATTTCTAATCTAATCTAAAAACCAACATTATTTACTCAATTTTTTTTTAAATGGAAAGAATCCTTTCTCGAAATTATTATAGATCTAAATCCATGGGTTGTTGGTTAAATAAAGTTAAATGATTGAGGTATCAACATCACACCCCTTTGTTCTCAGTTCTCACCTCTCACTCTTTCAGCTGTCGATGGCAACATTTAGTCAATTATTACAAGTTTGGTAGTTACGTTGTCACTTTTATCATGTCATTTCTGTATTTTTCTTTTATCTATTCATTTACAGCTATACAAAATAGTGAACTATAAATCAAACCAAAATCCTTGAATCTAGAGAGAGAGAGAGAGAAAGAGAGAGAAACAATATTTTTGTTCTTTTGTTGTGACTCTTTTTCTCTTTCTGTCGGTCAATTTAGATTGGATCCAAGTCTCTTTTTATTAAACTCTCATTCTTCTCCCTTTTTTTTTTTTCTCATCAAAATTCATTTCTTTGTGAAACTGTTCAATTGTGTTGCTCTCATTTCAGGTAACTCTTTGATGCAATGTAAGATCAATATTTTTATTTGTTTTTATTTAATTTAATTGGTTAAATTGTATAATTGATTTGAATTTTAAGGTTTTACACTCATTTGATTTCAAGAGATCTAAACTTTTTTTCCCCTCTTTTTGCAAATTGTTGATAATGCTTACTTGAAATGGAATCTAGTGATCTGATTCATTGTTTTCTTATGCAGATCTAAGCTTAACTGGAGCAGATTCTGAAGTGGGATTAGGAATCTTTGAAATTGATTTTCTTGGCAATTAGAGAGTGTAATAGTATTTGAAGTGATGTGTGTAACTCGTTGAATTTGAATTACTCTATTTGATTCCTTATTGGGATCTGTGAAGAGCTAAGTAGGAGACTATGATGGACTCAGAGGGAGAAGCTGGAGTGAGTTTTATTTTAATCTGAATTTATCATTTGATTATACTTTAGTAGTTTAAGTTGTTGTTTGGGATGGCATGAAATTATTTAATCATTGATTCTCACTGACAAATTTTGGTACTACTTGTAATACTCAGGACAAGCCGATGAAGGCGTTGGGTAGCCAAATCTGCCAGATTTGTGGTGATAATATCGGCAGCGCTGTTAACGGTGAACCATTCACTGCTTGCGGTGTTTGTGCCTTCCCTGTCTGTAGGCCGTGCTACGAGTATGAAAGGAAAGATGGGAATCAGTCATGCCCCCAATGCAAAACTCGGTATAATAAGCACAAAGGTAAAATAAGGATTAAAATCTGTTGTATATGGTAATGTAATTTTAAATTTTCTTAAAGTATATATTTAAAGCTTCATACATATGATATGAAATGGGTGAGAAAGGTGATATAGGTTCTTTCTTATTTTAGTGAGAATATATCCTTTTGTTTAAAGAGAATTTTCTTAATGAACATATTGGACCTCTACAACATGAATAAGATTTAAACAAAAGCCACTCAAAAACAACACTGGTATATCAAACTCAGTCCTTCATTCTCGGAATTGATGAAGGACAGTGTTGGTAATGGTAGGTGCAAGTTGTGTCCCTACCAATACTAATCTGCGCAATACCTCTGACTCGAGCCAAATCACTGAAGTGTATAGATAGTTTAAAGAATTTATTTTTATTTGATTACCTATTTCAACTGCTTGATCTATAACATGTAACTCAAAACAATTAGATTAATATAAATTGATAATTTTCTTTTCTATTTAGTTTAAAGATAAATATTATGAATGTACACAATATATTTTTATTGTATCGTGTCTCCTGTTTTCCTCTACCATTTCTAATGCAACTAGTAACTAGTAATTACAATGCTGATTTAATTGATTACAGGTAGTCCTGCCATTCTTGGAGATCGGGAAGAGGACGGTGGTGCTGATAATGATGCCAATGACTTCAAGTACAATTCAGAAACTCAGACCCAAAAGCAAAAGATCGCAGAGCGCATGTTGAGCTGGCAAATGGCATATGGGCGAGGTGAGGAGGTTGATGCTCCAAATTATGATAAGGAAGTTTCTCACAATCACATCCCTCGGCTAACCGGCGCACAAGAGGTTGTTCAACTAGTTTCCTCTTTAATATTTTTTACCATAATATCAACTTGGACAAACATTTCCCTACAGATTTTGAATTGAACATTATTTGCCATATCTTCATTTTCAGGTATCTGGAGAATTATCTGCAGCCTCACCTGAGAGGTTGTCAATGGCATCTCCTGTAAATACTCGTGGGAAACGAGTTCACAATAATCCATCATATTCATCTGATCTTAATCAATCACGTAATTCCTCTCCCTCTCCCTCTCAAACTATGCACATTTTCACATAGTGTCTTTGCTATCTGATATTGATTTTAGGCGTTTCTTTATATTTATTGTGCAGCAAATATCAGGGTTGTTGAACCAGGATTGGGCAATGTAGCATGGAAAGAAAGAGTTGATGGCTGGAAAATGAAACACGATAATAAGAATACTGCTCCAATGAGCACAGGCCAAGCTACTTCTGAAAGAGGAATAGGAGATATTGATGCCAGTACTGATGTTCTATTTGATGATTCCTTGTTGTGAGTACTTCTATAAACATATCTGTTGTAAAAGTTTCTTATATTGCTGTGTGCTAAATAAGAAAATTCATTAACTTGTATCTCTTTGTATTTATATGAGCACAATGTATGTCCCTTGTTTTTTAGTTTCGGTGCTGAACACTTTGTTTTAATAATGCAGGAATGATGAAGCTCGGCAACCTCTCTCCAGGAAGGTTTCTATTCCATCATCTAGGATAAATCCATACCGTATGGTTATTGTTCTGCGGCTTATCATCCTCTGCATTTTCTTGCACTACCGGATTACAAATCCTGTACGCAATGCTTATGCATTGTGGTTAATATCAGTTATATGTGAAATTTGGTTTGCCTTTTCTTGGATATTGGATCAATTCCCCAAATGGCTTCCTGTGAACCGTGAAACATATCTTGACAGGCTTTCACTAAGGTAAAGCCTCCCCTTCTTTATTATAAGGAAATCATGTTTATAAATTTTCTTTTATTTAATAGAGCTAGTTTAGGTAAACTTCTCAACAAGCACTTGCAGAAATATAAACATTAAAAGAATCTTTGTAATCACTGAGTATTTTTCGTATTGCACAAGTTAAAGTTTGTGTCTTCATCTCAATTTGTTCATAAGCTTTCTCATTTATTTTCTTCGTAAATTTTATAATATACTTTTTTTTAGGGAATACCTTTACAAATTTCTTTTCATTTGAGAAACTCTCAAATACTACAAACCGATCTAAACTGTGCCATAATTGATGTGAGTTGCAGATATGATCGGGAAGGGGAACCATCACAGTTAGCAGCAGTTGACATTTTCGTCAGTACTGTTGATCCGTTAAAGGAGCCCCCACTCGTGACAGCCAATACTGTACTATCAATTCTTTCTGTTGACTACCCAGTGGATAAGGTCTCCTGTTATGTCTCTGATGATGGTGCTGCTATGTTGACATTCGAATCTCTTGCCGAGACATCAGAATTTGCAAGGAAATGGGTTCCTTTCGCCAAGAAATATGCCATTGAACCACGAGCACCTGAGTGGTACTTCTCAAAGAAAATTGACTACTTGAAAGATAAGGTCCAACCATCATTTGTCAAAGATCGTAGAGCAATGAAGGTAAAGAAGATTGACTTGCAAATTGATTATATTTATTCTTTTGTCTTGGCATGTGTTTGTGTGTGATACCGTAAGCCATGCTTCTCAGCACTTGCAACATATTTAATGATCCTTCCTTTCTGTTTCACAGAGAGAATATGAAGAATTCAAAATTCGTATCAATGGACTTGTTGCAAAAGCAGTAAAAGTTCCTGAAGAAGGATGGGTGATGCAAGATGGTACACCTTGGCCTGGAAACAACACCAGGGACCATCCAGGAATGATCCAGGTAGTTAGTTTACTTACTTATATATTTATTTATTTATCTTTTTGGTCGGTTGAATTCTCATGACAAAGATAAAATCATACAATACCGTTCTCTGCTTAATTAACTGTTATTTTTTCCTCAAAAGTTTCACCAACCTAAATGGATTAAATTTTTAGAGTGGTCAACCTAGGTATATTACCTATCGAGCTAGTGTTTACACTTGTGATTTTCAGTTAAAAAATAGTTTACTCTTGTAAATAATATTTATGTATATTTTCAACTTTTTGACAAATAGCAAGTTTTATGCTATGAGTTTATTAAATTTAAGTTGGGAGTTTGAGGAAGTTTTAACTTTTAAGTATTTCATTTACTAACTTCCTTTCTCTATCTGCAGGTTTTCTTGGGTCAAAGTGGAGGACTTGATACCGATGGTAACGAACTTCCGCGTTTAGTCTATGTATCTCGTGAAAAGCGTCCAGGGTTTCAACATCACAAGAAGGCCGGTGCCATGAATGCACTTGTGAGTAACCATAGAAAGTTCTGAAAACTTAGAGCCATTTTATTTTCCATGTTTTCTATTCATTTTTAATTTTAACTAATAAACTTGATAGAATATAAATCCAATGCTTCGCTCACCTTCTTTTACAATTTTCGTAAATAGATTTAACATCTTCAAATAAATTTGAAAATGCCAAAATGCTGTTTTCATTGTTTCTGAAACTTGCATTTTACCTGCTAACCATCTATCTTCTCTCTATCGCAATTATTCACAACATGGATCTTCCATCTCCTTGTTAGCAATTTAAAATGAACACGTTTTAAAAATGAAAATGTTTTTTTTGTTAGTAAATAGGCCCTTACTTTTCTCTACATATCTTACTTATCTAACCGTTGGTGTTCAATATATTGGTTTCAGGTTCGTGTATCAGCTGTCCTTACTAATGGACCTTTCTTATTGAATCTTGATTGTGATCATTACATAAACAACAGCAAAGCCTTGAGAGAAGCTATGTGTTTTATGATGGATCCCAACCTTGGAAAAAATGTTTGCTATGTTCAGTTTCCACAGAGATTTGATGGTATTGATAGGAACGATCGATATGCCAATCGTAATACGGTTTTCTTTGATGTAAGTATCTTGCAGTATATTCATCTGTTTTCTGTGAGGTTTTAGGTTAAAAAAATTCATAATGATATTCAGCTTCTTGCTGAACGAGTCACCCCTTATTGTTATGAACCTTCTATCCCAAAAGTTAAAGCTATTAGGTAAAGACACACAAATAGTTTTATATCAATATTATCCCCTCATGCAAGAGCCCAAAGGGCTCAAAGCATGGGGGGTTTTCTACACTTACAATATCACTTTGGATGCACGCATTCAAAAAAAAGTGAATTTTTTTATGCTTCCAGGAAGTACACTTTCGGGCAAAGTATGCCATTCAAAAGTATACTTATGGAAAAAATTGTGTTTTTTTAGAAACGTGCATGGGAAAAATTGCTCCACAAAGCGCAGACAATGCACAAGCCACTTTTTCAGAAAATTTATCTTTTTGTTGGTTTGGAGCCTTGCCATGAACAAAGTTTTCCCAAAGCTTAAGCTATTAGGTGAATACATTATTCATGAATGGTTTTATATATAATACTTATTTTTGCCATCTTGTCTCTATTTGTACAGATAAATTTGCGAGGACTGGATGGCATTCAAGGCCCTGTTTATGTGGGTACTGGATGTGTCTTCAATAGAACTGCTTTATATGGTTATGAGCCCCCTATTAAACCCAAGCATAAAAAGGCTGGAATTATTTCTTCACTTTGCTGTGGAGATCGAAAAAATAGCTCAAAATCTAGCAAGAAAGGCTCAAAAAACAAGAAATCTAGCAAGCATGCTGATCCAACTGTGCCCATCTTTAGTCTAGAGGATATAGAAGAAGGGGTGGAAGGTATACTATGCAAGTTGAATATTTTTATTCACTTTCTTTATGAATTTCATTTTTTTTTTTTAAAATAATGGGAAAGGGGAAAATTGTCATCAACTAAAGTGACAGTAATGACCATTTCTGATAATTCTACCAGTTAAAATAATTGTGATTTTAACCCTGCTAAATTATTATTATTATTATTATTATTATTATTATTATTATTATTATTATTATTCGCTAAATAGAAGATTACAACACATAACTTTCTAGATTCTGTGGAACATTGAATTTCAATTCTCGATTATATCTCATAAATGGATTGGCTCATATGTGAAATTGCATAAACCTTATTAACCTTGCTAATTTTGTTGATTATTTATAAATTTGTTGGTGTATACTTTGTACACAAACTTTTCTAAAACAACCATTTCATTCAGGTGCTGGATTTGATGATGAGAAATCACTACTCATGTCACAAATGAGCCTTGAAAAAAGATTTGGTCAGTCTGCTGTTTTTGTTGCCTCTACACTTATGGAAAATGGCGGTGTTCCTCAGTCTGCAACTCCAGAAACTCTCCTCAAGGAGGCAATTCATGTTATCAGTTGTGGTTACGAAGATAAATCAGAATGGGGACAGGAGGTATAAAACAGAATGACACTAATCCATTTACTTTCGATGCTTTCTTATGTTTCATTTTCACAGTCACTCTCATCTCATTTTCAGCTTATTACCAACATATTTGTCCATTAGGAGACCACAAATCCAATAAATTTTACTTAAATTTAAAATAGGCCAGGTTATCCTTGATGAGTTAAACTTAGT
Organism: Trifolium repens; assembly: GCA_030408175.1. NCBI lineage: Eukaryota > Viridiplantae > Streptophyta > Magnoliopsida > Fabales > Fabaceae > Trifolium > Trifolium repens. Next base: position 3,969,074 of record CP125840.1, read on the forward strand.
GTGACATTTATTTTTCTGTGTCTCAACTGTTCTTGCAGTACCATTTCTGTATTTTATTTTATGGGGTGTCTGTAATATAATGATTTTTCCTTGCTAGAAAAATAGGAAGCATTTATCCAATTGTCTTTGAAGATAATCATTATTTGTCTTATATTCCACAGATTGGATGGATCTATGGTTCTGTCACAGAAGATATTCTTACTGGATTTAAGATGCATGCTCGCGGTTGGAGGTCTATATACTGCATGCCTAAGCTTGCAGCATTTAAGGGTTCAGCTCCTATCAATCTTTCCGATCGTTTGAACCAAGTGCTTCGGTGGGCTTTAGGTTCAGTGGAAATTCTAGTTAGTCGACATTGTCCCATATGGTATGGTTATAGTGGAAGGCTAAAGTGGCTCGAAAGGTTTGCCTATATAAACACCACAATCTATCCAATCACATCCATTCCCCTTCTCATGTACTGTACCTTACCTGCTGTCTGTCTCTTGACTAACAAGTTCATTATTCCACAGGTTTGTGATTTCTTCTTAAACTAAATGCTAATATAGTATATAGCTCGTTTCTTCTGTAGTCTTAATTTGGATACTGTCCTTGATGATAATTCTTTTAAATTTCATGCATTACCTCATTGTGGTTATGGATGGTTTATATAACTAAAAGGAAAATAAATATCAGGGAGAGAATGAGGATGAAAAGTAAGATAAAGAAAATAAATGAGTCATTAACATGTAGGATATTGCCAACATATTTCATTTTTTTGACAATTAACCAAATGAGTCATTAACAATGTCCATAGAAGAAATTTCTTGTTTAAAACTGTTGGTCCTAAAATTGGAAATGCATTTACAAGGACATCCTTCGTTGTTATTTTTTTTACTACTGACATGAAACATTGAAACTGTATTCTGCGTATTTTTGGTAACATAATAACTTCTTTTCTTCATCTTGTTTACAGATTAGTAACATTGCAAGTATATGGTTCATATCTCTCTTTCTTTCTATCTTTGCAACTGGTATCCTAGAGATGAGGTGGAGTGGTGTTGGAATTGATGAATGGTGGAGAAATGAACAATTTTGGGTTATTGGTGGTGTTTCAGCTCATCTTTTTGCTGTGTTCCAAGGTTTACTCAAAGTACTTGCTGGAATTGACACAAACTTCACTGTTACCTCAAAGGCATCAGATGAAGATGGAGACTCTGCAGAACTATACATGTTTAAATGGACAACACTTCTCATTCCACCCACAACTCTCCTCATTATAAACTTAGTTGGAGTTGTTGCAGGAATCTCGTATGCTGTTAACAGTGGCTACCAATCATGGGGACCACTCTTCGGTAAACTTTTCTTTGCATTTTGGGTGATCATCCATCTTTACCCTTTCCTCAAAGGTCTCATGGGACGTCAGAACCGAACGCCGACCATTGTGGTTGTTTGGTCTATTCTACTTGCTTCCATTTTTTCACTTTTGTGGGTTCGAATCGACCCTTTTACGACAAGAGTCACTGGTCCTGATTCTGAGGTGTGTGGAATCAACTGCTAGAGAAAATAAAATCTGGTAGATTGAATATCTAGTCAGTTTCCACTCAACTGTGTTGTTGTGATTGATTGTATTGTAATTCTTTTGTTTACATGTTACAGTTTTTGATATTGTTCATGCACGTTTAAATTATTGTGCAGTTGATGGATTATATAGAAGAGAACAAATTAGAATCAAATTATTTTTAAGGTTGTTATTCTTTGTATTTCTTTGTATAATTATTTTGAACATAGCTCCCCTTTTTTGGGATAAGTTATTTATTGTTATTAAACTATTCATACCACACATCCTGTATACATCTTTGCTATCTGAAATATTTTTTTATTGTTGTTTCAATAACACAAGTAACTTCTGCATCAGATAACACTTGATTATGTGTTTGTATAAATCTTGATCATTCTGTTAGGCTTTGTTTGCGAGTTTGGAGGGGAAGGGAAGGGAAGGAAAGGCTAAAAAGGAAGAAACAAGTGGAAGGAGTAGAGAAGTTTGGGAGGGAAGGAGTTTGAAGGGTTATTTTTTCTTCATAACACAAAAACCCCCCAATTTGGGGGAACTCAAAAATTGTATTAGATGGGGGTTTGGAGGGGGTTTGGAGGGTTTATATGAATTCTTCAAATTTAATTAATGTTGTTATAATATTCTTAAATTCATAATATATTAATCATAAGTATGTATTTGTCATTCTCTAGAAAAAATACTTTCTCAAAAAATGTAAAAGATTTCTCTAATTTTCTCTCTATTTCCCTCCCTCCAAAGTCCTCCCCTCCCCTCCCCTCCAAACTCGCAAACAAAGCCTTATTGAGCTTAACTTGCATTGCATCCAAAAATTTATGGAAATGTACCTTAATTAATCATATAAAGTTCTCTCCCTCTATCAACTTTTTCAAGATTTACCTAGTTTATGTGTGTATGAAGATATGGAATTTGAAATATCAAATTACCATAGTTGTAATATCAAAACTCAAAAGTATACACTAAATGAAAGTGTAAAATATTTTGAGTTCCCTTCAATTATATAATAGATTTAAATTTACTTCTGTAAAAGAATTGTTTGAAGCAGTTTTGAAAATGTTTGAAGCATCCTAAATCCATCAAACACAAAACAACCTACCACAACACCTAAGATCATACCACAACCAAAATGAAGTAGAGTATGCATATGAGTATAGAGATCAGAAACTATGCATATGTCCCCTAAAACATGCTTTTTTGTAATTTCTTTCCTTCCACTTTTTTTTCTTCCATCACATCAAACGAACTATTAAGGTATGTTCCATATGATTAAATATATCATTATTAATATATTCAATAAAAGTAAATTAATTTTCTTTTATTTATTGTATTATTTTATATATTTTTTTGTTTGACAAATTATATAATTTCTTAATTCTTTTGAAATGGTAAAATGTCACAATTATTCATGCAAGGCTCGAGTGATTGGTCTGTATTGCACGCTGAGAGTATCCAATTAAAAAAAAAATGCCACAATTATGGTATGACGAGAGAGGGGTGACAAATATCAAAACCAGAGGCATTTCCTTGCTTTCGTCAAATCACCATTCACCACACCATCTTCTAATTTTCAATTTCCAGAGACAAAAAATCACCACCACCGCCACAACCATTTATGGCGGCAGACTGGACTCAACTCCCTAAAGATCTCTTACAACTGATATCCGATAAACTCAACAGCGAATTCTATCAACTCCGATTTCGATCCGTTTGTTCATCATGGCGTTCTTCCATTCCCAAAAATCATCATCACCATCTCAATCTACCTTCCAAATTTCCAGCCCCTTCCAACTCCAACAATATCCTCATCGATCATCATTCCAATTCCAATTCCAACAACAACGCTTCCACATTCCCTCTCTCCAAACGAACCTTATTCCTCATCACTCCATCCCCAAATCAACAATCCCTACAACCTTGGTTAATCAAAATTGGTCCAGATTCACGTGACCAAACTCATCTCTGGCATCCTCTCTCACGTAACAAACAATTCCCTCTTCATCTCCCTCACGTGCTCGACTTCAACGATCTCTCCGTCCTCGATCTCGGTAGCGAATTCGTCATCGGTCCCTTCCCTTCTCAATCTCCTCTCTCTATCAACCACAACACCTCACTCTACATGGAAAAGCTTGTTGTTTATCACACGTGTCATAACGGAAACGGAAATGATCCTTGTTCCGTTCTTCTCACTATTCATGTTTCCGGGAAACTTGCTATTTTCCGAACTGGTGATGAGCGGTGGACGATAATTCCTGAAATGCCGACGCCTTATGACGATGTATGTGTTTTTAATCGACGGCCTATTGCGGTTGATAATAACGGTCGGGCTGTCACGGTGGGACAGGATTTATGTTTGGATTTGGTGGCCGAGGCTGTGTTTGGGGGAGATAAGAAATTCTTAGTGGAGAGTGATGGTGAATTGTTGCTAGTTGATAAGTATTTGTCTTGTCTTGGGGATTATATTTTGAGTGCTGATGGAGTTAATGAGATTGGAGTGGAGAGGGATGTGAGATTTGATGTGTTTAGGCTTGATGAGAAGGAGAAGAAATGGGTGGAGGTGAGAAATTTGGGGGATAGGGTTTTGTTTTTGGGGGAAGATTGTGCTTTTTCTGCTAAATGTGATGGCAATGAGAATTGTGTGATATTTATGGATGATGTTTATCGCAATTGTCATTCTGATGAGCTTGGAATTAGTGTTTTTCACTTGGATCAACGTCGGATTTCGCCTTTGTCTGATTTTCCTTGTTATTCCAAGTTGTTTTGGCCACCTCCGGAATGGGTTGGGTTGTTTGTTGACAAAAACAGGTTATAGTAATCTTGGATTGAAAGGTTTGTAATTTCAAACTATTGTAGATGCATTTCTTCAAAACACCAAATGATATAGTTTATTATTATTGTTGTTATTTTGATGTTAATGTGCACATCAACTTTGTTTCTGTTGCTATATATATTGGATAAGTTTTTCAACCAGAACTTGTAGAAAAGAAATGATGGAATGTTCTTACAATTTCTCTTGTTCTTTTAACTTAAAACATTTTGCATAAATTGAAACCGTCCTAACTAACTTGTTCATAAGCAGCTATAAACTTATGAGAACTTTTTCATTTGGAACTAAATGCTTAACTCACTTGAGAAATTTCTATAAGATGTAAACTAACCTAAACTGAGCCATACTTTATTGTAGGGTTTTTTTTTTTGGATAGGAAAATGCTAATAAATTGTTAGATGTTAGTGGAGAGTTGGATATGAACCCTGTTCCTTTATCTCACACTCTCCCAACTACCCTTATGACTCCCTTATAAGTAAGGGAAGGATTGACAAGTATCACATAAAATTTACTGTAAGGACTTTAGGTCTTTGTCATAGTTCATTCATCAGAACTTAGAAGGGTCACATTCTAATATTCCATACCTGAAATATGGAATGACCCCGAAAAGCATTATTACCTTTGCAATGATTTATTTTGCTCCAAGTGAAATGAGGTTGATTTATTCTAATTAAGAAACTACTGTCTGCTTTAAAATGTTTCTGGACATTAAGCTTTATCAGGAATTAATAGTACCTTCAGCTACTAAGGCATCAGTGTCGATATACTTGCATGATTCTTCCCGTTTCAACTTGATGTTTCTAGAAATCAATATTATTCCTTGTGAGTTGTTGTCATCTTCTTTGCTGTCATGTTTCTCATTCTCTGCTATAATTCGTTGTTCTATTTAGTTATCAGCAATACTGGAAATATTGTGTCTTTTCTCTATTTTGAAAGCACGAGTTCTAAATACTGTGATGAAAGTTTTTTTTTCCCTTGTAATTTTAAATAACAATTATTTCATACTCAATTAAAAATGCATTTTCTGGGTGCTGGGTATTTTATGCTCTCTTTCAATTGTTGTTTCCTATTGTTCATTACTGTCTAGTCATATAAAAGTAAATAGTTGAATAGAGACAAATTGCAAGAGAGAGACAGCAACTATAATGAATACAGAAACAGAATCGCAAAATAACTCTGCCATCTATCAATTTCATGCATCGGCCCAAAATCAAACAAGTTATCACCAAGCCTTATTTGTCAAGCTCCATTGCTTGGACAGCTTAGCTTTAGACAGAGCTGTCAATTTGGTCTTCAGTGTTTTCTTTTCCATCTGAAACCCACTTCCACCCCTCTTTTTCCTGTCACTACCATCGACGTTCATCTTGTTTATCTTTGCCTGGAGTTTCTTTTCTTTCTTTTCCTTCTCAAGTTTCTCTCTTTGGAGTTCGAATTCATGCTGCCTCTTTCTCTTGGTGAGGTTTTTCTTCGACAACATTTTTCCTTCGCGTGTTGCACAATCTCAAAGACCGCTGGGTAGTCATATGGGGACAAGTACAACTAAAAGTACAAGGCTGTTTATATTACTATTTTTTTTCCATCATAGAATTTTTCCCATGAAATATATTGCCTTGAGTTGGGCGACTTCTCTTAGTTTCTGTATAAGGTATTAGGAATAATCTTGTTTAAAGCCATTTTTCTCTTAAAATGGCTTTGCAACTAATGCTGCATCGGTTAGAAGAGTTGGCATATACAGAGTTTATATCCACAGTAGCCTAATCCCAATAAACACGCAACTCACAAGTACCTAAGTGTAAGGTGAATAGAGGCTTATATGCTTGGTAGTGGTCGAAAGACAATGATCAATTCGCATGTGTAGGTGATGGCCTAAGGTTTTGTTGCGTCATGGCTCACTTTCAAATCTTTTTCTTGTATATGACATAGATGCTTGATCCTGTTTGTATCTTTTCAGTAGCCGAATACCTTGAAAGTATGATAGTTGCCTGTTTGTTCACTATATGTAAGCCAAAGTGCATTCTATGTTAGACCTCTTTTACTTTTGACAGAAACAAGGCCTTTTGTTTCTTTTAATAGCTCATTATTTCATTATTTTTCTTGCACTGAGAAGTTTCATACTAAGAAATTTAGTTCATGGTTGTGAGGGATTAAGGTTTTCTAAGAGCATATGATTTCTGGTACTTATCCATTTTCCACGTAAGCCAGAAAAAATTCTCCTTTTGGTATGCTTCTGTCAATGGAACAATACATATAATTAAGATGGAAACCCCGAATATCTAGTGGGCAACATATAAGATGTGTACTCACATTCTTGTTTGCTTGAAGGGGGCATTCATGGCCCCTCCCCAAAACTTTGTTCTAGCTCCGCCACTGCTTATCATTAGAAGATATGAAGATAGTATGCTTTTGTCCGTGGAAGATAGGTTTATTGAAGAAATACTTTTACTTGATCATTTCTTAATATGGTATTTGAATTTATTTTAATTGTAGGTAGTGAAGGAGCACTTTGATGCAACTTTCGGCAATACTGCAGATGATTGTGCCCATAGGCATCGGGGAGTGCTTCTGTTTTTATATATTTATTTATTATTTTCTTGTATATAGTACTTTTGATGTATTGGCTCATACCCATTAGTTATTTCCTATTCACAGTGACTAGAGATTTGACCATATTTGACAACACATGTATTTGTTTTGGATTTTCTGCATCTATCAGATCTTCAACTTAAAAATAATGCTTATGCACAAATTCTAATTTGGTGTCTAATGTTTCTTTATGTGTTCTCTAAACATTATTGTTAAATCAAGGCCAATGAAATGTATAGGACTGCCAAGCACTAGCGACATTTCATTGACCTTCATTTCTTTGTGTAGTTTGGTAAAAACTGAGATCTTTAAAATGTATCTCCTACCTATGTTGTTAAAAGCGGCGCGTAGCGGGTTTTCTGGGCCGGCCGCACCAGACTACGGCGTTGCGGTGCGGATGGGTGTTGCGGGCGCGTTTTGCCGGTTGCGAGCGCGATCTCGTCGCAGGTAGCAGGTCTGGAGCGGTTCGGAGCGGGGCTATTCACGAAAGAAGAGAAGAAGTGAAGAAGAAGGAGAGAGAAAAAAAATGAAATGGCCACGTGAAAAAAAGAAGACTGGTTTTCTCTCTCTGGCGGCCGCAAGTGGGAGGATAAAAACTAGGGTTACTTTTCTATTCTTTTGTCATAGTGGGTTGGGCTAGGCCCATATTAAACTAACCAACAAACCAAAAGGAATACTAACTTTTTTTTTTTTACAAGAAAAGGAATAACTTATTAATACTAACCATTTAAACAATTAATTAATTTAAACAAATAAATACACAAACATATTATTAATACTAAATATTAACTAATAACTAATATTAAATATATTTTTTTATTTATATATTACTAATAATTAGTTAATTATTATTTTCTACAATAAAAAATCAATTGATTGTCTTTAATTTTTCATTTCTATTAATATTAAATATATTTAATTTTTTTTAATTGTCCGCGACGCGACGCTGAAATAGCGCCCGCGATTCTCTCCGCTACCGCGCCGCGTCAATTTTGGGGTTGTCCGCGTCGCGACGCTTTTCCGCTTTCACAACTATGTCTCCTACTCCCTGAGATAGAAATGGATCTAGAAGTTCTTTTGATTCAATTTTACACATGAAAGAAAAACTAATTTTTATGACTAAAAGTTTTATTAAAATTGTGTTTGATCCAACTTATCACTCTTAAGAGAATAAAAAGTTAAAAAAAGTTGGGCCAAACAGAGCCTTAGTAAAGTTAAATGCCCCAAATATTTCATAGACAAAATTCTACCTTTGACCAGACTTTATTTACTTTAATTCGATCTTTTTCTGGAACAATTTTTGACCAAACTTTATTACTTCAGGATTACCAGAGCCCCTTCCTCCGAAAACTAGAAGGTTAACACAAAATAAAAATTAAAAAGAAAAATTATTCACGAAGAAAATATAGTGATTTAATTTATAATAATCTATTACATTATAAAAATAATGTATAATAATCTATTACAAAGTTAAATAATCAATTAAAAACTTAAAAATTAAAAGAATCAATTTATTATACACACATTAAACTTAAAGATCTTTAACGCATTTAACTCAAAATTTGACCACAAACAAACTAGCCATTGACAATTGACCACAAAAAAACAAAACCTACAACTACAATTCCGGAAACAGATCCCTACAATTCCTTGCTACTGTCCTGTACTGACGAAACGAACGGTTTTCTTCCTATTGCCGAACAACAGCACCATCCATGGCTGATTGGTCTCAACTTCCAACGGAACTTCTCCAACTCATATCTCAAAAACTCAACAGTGAATTTTATCTTCTTCGCTTTCGTTCTGTTTGTTCCACATGGCGCTCTTCCATCCCAAATTTCCCTCGCAACACCCACTTACCCTTCAAACTTCCACCATTATACCCCAACAACGACGGCATATGTTACCTCGTAAAACACACCATCTTTCTCATCAAACCATCCACAATCCCAAACCAACATCAACAAATTCTCCAACCTAGGTTGATCAGAATTGGTCCAAATGTAACCGGTAAAATTCATCTCTGGCATCCACTCGATCTTGACCAACGTTTACCTTTCCATTTTCCTCATAAAGTCATCTTCGACTTCAATCACATCTCCATCGTCGATCTCGGACATGTGTTCTTGCTCTACATGCTCAAAGACAGTGACTCACTTCAAAATCATCCATATCCCTATGTCTATCATGAAAATGTCGTTGCTGCCACGTGTCCGGGGGAACTGCAACCTCTCATTGTCACTTTCAACCGTTATTATGAGCCGTGTATATTCCGCCCTGGGGATGATGTTTGGATGAAGATCCCCAATGTCGTTTCAGACTATGGAGACATCTACAATTTTAAAGGGCGGATTTGTGTGGTAGACGAAACCGGTCAGACTGTGATGGCTGGACCGGACTTAAGCGTTGATTTTGCGGCAGCTAAGGTATCGGATCCTGGCATGGTTAGATTATGTTTGGTGGAGAGTGAGTTGTTGCTAGTGGTTTCGTGTTATGGTGTAAGGATTAATGTGTATAGGCTTGATGAGAAGAAGAAAAAGTGGGTGAAGTTGTCAAATTTAGGAGATAGGGTTTTGTTCTTGGGGAATCAATGTTTGTTTTCTGCTTCTGCTTCCGATTTGGGTTTTGACAATGGGAATTGTGTGATCACTATTATGAGTGATGTTTCCATGAACTGTGGATTGAGTGTTTTAAACTTTGATGAAGGTTGGGTTTTGCCTTTGACTGATTATCCCGATTATTTCAAGTTACTTGCAAATTCCGGAGTGGATTGTGAAAAACTGCATTGGGAAAATTAGTATGTTATCTAGCATAGAAAGTATGGATGATGCAATGAAGTTGTTTCTTGGTGATGAAACTGAAAATGCACCATATTTTGGGAATCCAAATTTTCAAATAGCTAGTTGGATGGGAATGCCATTTTATTCATCTTAGTCCTCATGGTGATGGATCTGTTACTGTGTCTTTGCATTTTCAGATTGCACATTTGGAGCTTTTCAACAAGTTCTTCTATCAAGATATATGAAAAATATGGTTCTTTTCATTTATCAAACATTTAGTTGAATGTGTTGTGTTGCATTGTCCTTGTTTTTCATTATCATGTTGAAACTAGCGTTTGAATTTGTGGTTGAATTTGTACTCGAATTTGTACTCTATCAGTTTTAACTCAAGTCCAACCAATTAATTGTATTATGTCCAGATTCCGCCCCTAAACTGTGACGGAATCTAATTTTCCGTGCCAATTAATTTGCGACAACGAAATTGCAACGAAATAATTCCTTCCCTGATATGATAATTGGGATAGAAATTTCAACTATTACGCGACGGAAATTTCCATCCCAAATCAAGTTTTTTCTAGTAGCACACTCATTTTCTATCAAAATCGTATCTGACATTTTCAACTTATTGTCAAATAATCCCTAATATATCTCACTATACCATATATTAATATAATTCAATAATAAATTTTATTTCTTTAAACCACATGAAGCTATATATTGATTTGTGCAATGACACCAACATATAACCAAATAAATGAAACAAGAAAGTGATAATGCTTAAACATTGGGACCAAAAGAAAATTTTAAATAGCAACTCACTAAACATAAATGCAGGTACATAACAAGAACATTCATAGCACAATAATTATTAAAAATAAGATAATCAAAATAACTACTAGTCACATACTAATTTCACACTCTCAAAGATACATTACTTAAGTAGAAAATGGCAATTAACCATGCATGAACTCATTGTCATTTCCCATAGCCTCCAAAATCTGGTAAGGAAGACAAGGTACAATGTCAATACTACCCTCTTCAGCACCAGCAAACACAGTAATCTTCCCTTTTCTTTTATTTGCACCTCCGCATCGAACAGTGACCGGCTTTCCCCAACCAAAATCATTACCATAAACATCAAACCTTGGAGAACTGCTTGTTGTCAAGGAATAACAACGAGTCAAATCACAACCTGTAAGCAACTTTGGTTTTCTCAACCATGACTCATAATTATTTTTTATTTTCTCATCATTAGAATTTGAAGAAATTGTCTTGTTCATCTCTAAAGCAACCTTTGCAAAATTCCCACACTCTAGAATTTCCCTGGCTTTCATTGTAAAACCACTAACAATTGTGGCGTTTCCGAAATAATTCTCATCAAGCGGGGGGATCATCCTCTCTCTAACACCTATTGCTAAGATGTAAAGAACCTCTTGTTCTGGATCAAGTTTTTCGCAACGAACAATAGAACGCAAAACATGAGCTAATACCGCTTGAAGCGATGATATTTTAATATTATTCTCATTTTTTGTTTCTGTGTTTGCTTTGAATTTGAGTTGCGCAATTTTCTCCTTTGTGAAATTGAATACTCCTTCAGATAAGTTGCTGGGCTTGGTGCTTTGGACTAATTCAGTTGTGAAAGGGAAACGTAAGGGAATTTCAAGATTAACGTTGGTTGGAAACCAACGTTTAAGTGAAGGGAGATTGTTGATAGAAACTCCCCTTGAAATTTGCGACCAAGAATTGATGAAATGCCAAAATGACTTACCATCCGATGCTAAGTGGTTGATTGTAAAGCCAATAAAGAGGCCATCAAGTAACTCCGTTACTTGAACAGCTAGAATTGGCTTTGAAGTGGCTTCCCAGTTTTTGACGCCGTTGAGAGGGAATAAGGAGTAGACAATGGAAGGTACAATGTAGTTGTTGGATGGAGTAATGATATCGGAAACGGTAGTGTTTTCTGCTTTGGCATGGACGAAGAGTGCACCAACGTTGTTGCAAATGATGAAACATGAGGCAATATTACCTTCTTCTTCTTCTTCATCGTGTTGAGTGATTACAAGACGACCAGCGAGGGGCGGAAAGAAGGAAAGAGTGGAGGATAGTGATTGTTTCAAATGATAGATTAATTGGTCTTTTGATGAGTCAATGGGGTTGTGGAAAAGAAGGCCTTTTTGGATGGTTTCAAGTGGGAGGAATTGGAGATCCCATGGTGTTAAATGAATTTTCTGAAAATCATTTGAGTTGCCATTATTATTGTCACTTGGTGCTTGGATTGTACTCGTGGAGATCACTCTCACGGAACCATTCATGCTGTTCAATCTATCTCTATTGAAGCAGCTTGGACAAGGATGAGGGGATAATTAAGTAACTACAATTTTGGTGACTCGTGTCACCAAAAATAAAATTCTCCGCATCTTAAAATATGACATTTAAGTCATCAAATTTCACACATTTTACAATTTGCTTTGTAAGTTAGGATTCTTCATTTAAAATTAAAAGTCTCTCTATTTCGAAGAGAGATAAATACAAAAAAAGTAATATGAGTTTTACCATTAAGTAAGTCTCACCACTATTAATTATTTTATATTTTTATTTCAATTTATTTTTTGTCTATCTCTTTCCGAAACGAAGAAAATGGAGAGTCTCTTAAATGGGGAGGATCCTAACTCTTTTGTCATAGCTCAGACTTTTTAACTCTAAAAATATAATTAAAAAAAAAAAGAAATATGTATTGACGGCATAAAATAATATTATAATGTCAACTAATAATCATCGTATTTTTTGTCATGTCACAATACTCCACTTTCTTGATATATTTTTTATTGTATGATCGTATAAAATATTTTACACAATAATTTTATTCATCAAATTTCGCACATTTTAGAATTTTCGTCATGAGTTAGGATCTCTTCATTTAAGAGTCTCTTCATCTCCTCCATTTCAAAGAGAGATAGATACAACAACAAAAATTGCGCACTCAATAATTTACTACCTAATCCAAAATATAAAATAAACTACTCCAATAGTTCATTTTTATAAAAGATAATTCACCTTTCTAGATTCATTGAATAATTAATGTATTTGATCTATAATATAGACTATATACATTAATTATTCAATGAATTTAAAAAGGTGAATTGTCTCTTATAAAAATGAACTGAGGAAATATTAAAATTAGTTGACTATTGTACATATATGATACATGGAAAAGAAAAAGAAAAAAAAAAGTTGCTTCGGTAATGTGTTTTCCATAAAAAAAAATCCGTAAGTTTTGATGTTCTAATTCTAAATATTTTATGTAACGAATTTTTATTTCTGCTTTTAAATCAACTAATTAATGCATATTTTTAATATTTTTGAATGAATTTTTGTATTAATATTTATAATATTATAATAATTTTTTCTACACAAATTTAGTTTTTTTAATAACAATAAGATGAATTAAATGCGTTTAAAGTGACAAAAACTAAAAATTTCATATATATATCAATTGAAATTAAACTTATATAATTGTGAGGTCCTGAATTCGAATCCGGTTCACGACGTCCGATCTAAAAAATTTGGCATATTTTGTCAGTTCAGCTATGACTTATGAGATATTATTGATAGTTTCACTACTTCATGATCAAGATTAGAATTTAATATAAAATAAAATACTTGTATATGTCATTATTGAATATGTCACTCGTTCTCTTCTTGCAATAGTAAATTCTCTTCACTATTAATCTTTAATATTTATCTCGTAAGTCCTAATTTAACTAGTAAAAATTGCCGAAGTTATTGGCCGGACGTCGTGATCCATATTTGAATTCGGTTCCCACAGTTATGTGAGTTTAGTTTCAGTGGACTACCACTTCATTTAAGTTCCAAAAAAAAACTATAATATTTCACTCAGGCAGTGGCGGAACCAGGAAAAATAGGTTGTGAGGGGCACGATTGTTTTGAAATATATAAATTAAATTCCAAAAGTATATTCCATATAAAAATATTAGTTATAAAAAACACAAAAATTTTATTTGGCAATTTCAATATTTAAACTTGTGTTTATAAATTCATATTAAGAAAAGAAAAGAAGTGGAAATCCATATGGTTCCTGCGCCCGGCGTTGCCCTCCTGGCGCGCAGGCGCTTAACCCTAGGTCTATATATTTGAAATCTTTCTCATAATAAGGTACGAAATTACGGCGAAAAAGGCAGACTTTTTGAGGCGAACTCAGAGGTTTTCAAGCAAGGATACAAGTGTGGAAACACATCCAAACCCTTCTTGTAATGAATTCTTTCAATCTTATTGATGTATTTCTTATTTAATTATGTCTAGCTAAACTTCCATGATTGGATCGTAGGGGATTCTAATTACTATTTATCTTAAACTATGTAGTTTCCATATGTTATGTTAATGAATTACGAAGTTAGTTTCAGTCAATTATTTTTTGTGTTTAATGCTTTACATAAATTGATCACTTGTGTGATAATTTCAATTATTTGTTTACTAAATTGATCCCTATTTTATTTCCAAAGTTTTATTTTTCAAAAACCTAAACCAAGAACCCCCCACTACTAGAAATTTCGCTTTTAGCAACCGATTTAGCAACCGAAATATTTCGGTCGCTATAGCAACCGATTTAGAGACCGATATTTTGAGCCTCAGAGTAAAAAAAAAATCGGTTGCTAAATCGGTCGCTACGTAATTTTAGCAACCGAATTAGAGACCGATATTTAGCAACCAATATTTCGGTCGCTGTAGAGACCAATTTAGAGACCGTTATTTGAGCTTCAAATTTAGAAATATTTCAGTTGCTAAATCGGTTGCTATAGAGACCGAATTGGAGACCGATAAATAGCGTTCAGAAAATCCGTCGCAAATGTTTTTTTTTACAAATTACAAAAAAAAAAACTAATCAAATATATGTTATTACTTTTTTTCCAGCAAAAACGGTTCCCACTATTTTTTTTACTCCTCCACAGGCCACTCACTACTTATTATGCTTTGAGATAAGACTACTGGTTCCAAAAATTCAAACAAACTTAAACTGAAGAACAGGGAAACGCAAAACGCAAAAAACCCTAACACAAAACACTCTTCTATTCCATCGATTCCTTCTACATCTTCGCAAACCACTCCTTCCTACGAAAAATTCAACCTCTTATTCACATAAAAACCAATAAATAGAAGCTCGAAACTACGATTGAAGCTCAGGTTTATGATCGAAACGAATATTGAAGGAGGTATATAATCGACGATTCTCCTAGTAATTTCTTCTGTAAAAAAAAAATCCCTTTTACCACCGATTCAACATCGTTTCTCGGTTTCCATCACCCAAACCCACCACTGTTTGTTGCTTATTTTGCTATTAATTCATTCACTCCCTTCTCCAACGAGTCAAACCCTTAAATCGATCTTCCATTGATACCCTTGCTCTATTTCGTCTTGCCGTTTTGAGAACCGGGTTTCACTTCTGGCTCGCTCTTGCTTCGAAGGTGAGAAAAACTAAATCTGAATTTGAATCTTTGCATTTGGATTTGTGGTAACTGACAAGGAGGACAGCCAACCACAAACTGTTGATTATAGAGTCTTTTTTCATGATAAATCTGGCAAAAAGGTGCGTTTTGTTTCATTTGATCAATTTGGGAAATTACTGTCGTTAATTGATTAGAAATATTGTTATGACTTATACTTGTAATGAAGCAATTTTGTTTGTTAAACAATTTTTTTTAATAAAATCTTTTTTAAACTACTTGGATAATGCACTGAACATGTTTGTAGATATAGACATGTATGCAAAGTGTAACAAGCATTGATAGTTCAAGAAATTACTTTGACAAAGTGTGAATGTGCATTTGGTTAATTACTTTGTTTTCGTTTTTTGTAGCCCTGTGTTTGTTTTGTTTGAGGAAAGTGACTCTTTGTGCCTTGTTTGTTAGTTGCAAATATGAGTCTGTGTTGATAATTGAAACATGCTCAATAATTAGAAAATGATTGTCTCTGAAGTGTTTTTGTTGATTCAAGCTATATTTGGAGATTGCAGTTGACTTAATTATTTGACTATGCTGAACTTAAAATCCAGTTTATAGATTAGAGCACACATTTTCATTCTTCTATAATACCACTAATAACATGAATTTAAAAATATGGATGATTTTTATATTTGTGATTTTACATCCTGGGATGTTTGGATTTTGTTTTGTTTTGGTACTGGTGTTGACAGCTTAGTGGTTGGGAGCATATGTTTAATGAATGTATCTTGCTCCTTGTCCCACTGATATTGTAGTTTGGTATCTTCTAACTTGTGAGTTCTTAAATACTTAATTTTATTGCAATTTATCCATATTCAGATTCTCATTTGTGTGAGACAGGTTTGCTGGAAAAGTACAAAGTGACAGAACACATTGGTATCTTCAATCTCAATTAGCTATATTATATCTTTTGAGCTATTCCCTTATTCTTAGAGCTATGTATATGAATAAAATGAAAGCCCTGCCACTTAATTTCTAGATTTTGTTATGAGATTATAAATCATTTTTGCCTTCTTTCTCATGCTGATAGCATTAAATATGCATTAAAACTGTATTTAAATTTTGGCTATTTTTGCATTGTTATGTGGAATCTTGTTTGCCTATTCACATTGCACAACACTGCATCACCCGTCGCCGTTTCTCTTCTTCTTCCTCACACTCTAAGCCTCTTTTGATTCTCTCCTCTAAGGTAAACATCTTTCACTCTAACTCTTATCTACACAGTGAGTATCTTGGTTTTTGCTTATTTACTATCATAGGAGGATCTTGTCATGTAAGCTTGGGTTTTTTGCTAGATTTA
Organism: Trifolium repens; assembly: GCA_030408175.1. Taxonomy (NCBI): domain Eukaryota; kingdom Viridiplantae; phylum Streptophyta; class Magnoliopsida; order Fabales; family Fabaceae; genus Trifolium; species Trifolium repens. Next base: position 3,985,629 of record CP125840.1, read on the forward strand.
GATATTGGTTTCATATAAAGCCATATAGTAATTGGTGTTTTAATATAAAATTGTTCTATGGTTATCTTTTAAATGTTACTTTATACAAGCCTTGTAATGTGTAATTTTGTTTTCTAGAAATTTCTTTATTCTTGCAACTATTCTTTTGTATGTTGAACAGATCTAACAAAGATGGGGCGGCTGATGTTTTCAACTTGTTTAGAAAACTGGTTATACTTGTTTGAACCTCTATTTGGCTGAGAAACTTGTGGCAAAAGGTAAAGCATTAACTTTGAAACATGATGGTATTTTTGTAGCCCTATATAACATTGCCTGTATCTGTATTACTGGCTGTGAGTTTAAAGTGCTTATTTAAGGTTTTGTGATTAAATTTGCATCATTATCAAATTGGTTAATTGATTATAAATCTCCTCTTCATGACAAAACATAAAAAGCTTCTATAAACTATTATAGATCATGACTAAACAGAATAAATATTGAATTCTGTTTTATTACTAAGCTGACATTGGAAACATAAAAGACTACGTATGTATGAGTTGGATTATATATGTTTGTATGAGTTGGAGTGTGTTTGACCTTAAGTTAGTTATAATAAAATTGGAGTCTCTAGATTCAATGAGTTCATTATTCACTTCTACACAAAAAATTAGAAACAAGTATAGTTTGTAGCACTGTAACAACTTTAAGCTAGATTAATTAATGGATCATCAGAGGAACGAATTATATTAGCCTTTTCTTTTTTATCAGGCCTATTAGTTAGAACTTAGTTCATATATTTAGATTGGTGCAGTTACTCTTTATGCTCATGTAATATGAATTGTACATATCCAGATTTATGCTACAAGTTGGAAGGAGCTGCTGGGTCAATGGATGAAGTTGTCATAACCGAAGGATGCGAAGATATACACTAAGGAAGGATGCGAAGATATACACTAAAGAAGCCATTGATAACGATGTGGATCTTTTATTTAAGTATATTATTAGAAAAATAAATTCATCGTTACAATGAGTTTAAGTTGAGTACATAGTTGTAATAAGTACATGTATATACCTTTGATCTAGTTAAGCATAACTTGTTTAACATTATGCTAACTTAGGCTAAGTATAAATTTAATGTAACAATGGATACATTTTATATATATATATATATATATATATATATATATATATATATATATATATATATACTTTTTTATTTACGATTTTATTATGATATTTATGTTATTTTAGTTCCAAAAAATTTATTTATTATTATTATTATTTTTTAGCCATAAACCAAGTTAGCGACCGATTTAGTGACCAAATTTTAAATAACTTGATAAAATCGGTTGCTATATCAGTCGCTATAATCAGTCACAAAATCGGTCGCTATAGCGTTGGACTAAGCATCGCAAGCCTCATCGCAAACTCAGTCTCTAAACCGGTTGCTAAATTCGGTTGCTATTACGGTTGCTGAAATCAGTCGCTAATTCGGTTGCTATGAAATCGGTCGCTAATTTGGTTGCTACAGATTAGCGACCAAGGCGTTAGCTACTTCTTTAAATCGGTTGCTATATCGGTCGCTAATGTGATTAGCGACCGATTTTAGATTAAAATCGGTCGCCAAATCGGTTGCTAAACGCGACTTTTTTAGTAGTGCCCCCTCCCTTTTTATTATGTCAATTTACATACGAATGCTTTCAATAAATTGTGTTTGATTCTCCACTACGGGAAACAATCTTTATTTTACTATTTGATGACAAAAATTAGAAAATAACTGCTAAGCTATAAGTTATACCCTATTTTTACCAAACAAAGCTTAAGTTTTTCTTTTCTTACTATGAATTTATAACCTACAAGTTTAAGAGTTGAAATTGCCAAATAGTATTTTTGTGTTTTTTATAACTTATATTTTTATATGGAATATAATTTTTGTATTTTATTTATACAGTAAAATCTCTATAAATTAATAGAGTTAGGACCGGAGAAATTTATTAATTTAGAGAGTTATTAATTTATCGATAAATTAATAATTATTAATTTAAAGAGTTTTTAATGATTTGTAAATCAATAATGACTTTAGTAATATGCATTCGAAATCAATAATGACTTTATGATACAATACAAAAATACAACACCTGAGCTATTGGATGCGGCATGCAATAAGAAAAGTTAGAGATGAGCTCCAAATGGACTTGAACTTTAAAGGAAAACAGACAACTATTGAATCATATTTTAATATAGTGTAATAAATATTTTTTTCAGTTTCTATGAATTATTAATTTATGATTTTCTTGGGACCGAAAATTACAAAGGGATTTCCCGAAAAATTATTATCTTATTATTTTATCGAATTTTTCAATTTTTTACCGAGTATTAATTTAAAGAGATTTTACTGTATATTTAAAAACAATCGTGCCCCTCACAAATTATATTTCCTGGTTTCGCCATTGCCTGGATGAAATATTAAAGAATTTTTTTTTGTGTCTTAGATGAAGTGGTAGTCCACTGACATTAAACTCATATAATTGTGAGATTTCAGATTCGAATATGGATCACAACGTCCGACCAATAATTTTGGCAATTTTTACTAGTTAAGTTAGGACTTATCAGATAAATATATTAAAGATTAAAAGCGAAAAGAACTTACTATTGCAAGAAGAGAACGAGTGACATATTCAATAATGACATATACAAGTATTAGCCAAAATTATTAGGTCGGACGTCGTGACCTGAATTCGAATTCAGGATTTCACAATTATGTAAGTTTAATTTTAGTTGATTACTTCTTCATCTAAGATAAAAAAAATATTAATAATATTAAATTTTCAAATATAAGTATCCAAAAAAAATGTGTTTGTCAAAAATAAAAAATGTTAATCAAATTCCCTTTTTTTTTTCTATCGGGTACCGTGCAAGGCCAATTTTGATAGCGTAGGGTAGCTTGAGCCCTACAAGAGGCGATATAAAACTACAAAACAAAACACAATCACATGGTGGGATTAGAAGTTGAAGTGTGTCTGGTGGTTCAGTAGCTGAAGAGTGGTTTTTTTTAAGAATGAGATTAAAAGTTAATCTCTTTTAAATAGTGTCTATTTTATTATTTTTATTGATGTTCCGATTATACATGACACATTTGTTTTGTAACCACTCTTTTATGGATTTTTGTACATTTTGTGCAAAGACTTAATTATTAATAATAATAATAATAATAATAATAATAATATGTTTTGTCGCTTTAAAAAAAAATCACATGGTGGGGTGGGTGCCTTCCTAGAAGAAGCTAACTCCAAGAACACGAGGCACTTAAACAATTAGGCATGTACTTAGAATCAAGTTGTGAAAATCTGACCGGTTCGACTGGTTGGACCGGGAATCGGACCTGTATTCGGTCTGAGTTGACTGCAAAACCGGACTGTGTATGAACTGGTCATTGAATCGGGAAATCGGTTGAAAACTGGAAAAAATCGGCAGTTCAAAACCTGAACCAGTTTAAAAAAATTACTTATTTTTTTAATTGAAAAAATTTAAAAAATTCGCAAATTATGTGATGACCAATCAAGTGGGAGACTTCAAATGCACTAAAAAACATCCTAAAAATCTATGAAAACACATTTTTTCACAAATTCACCAAAATCTCAAACTCTGCAAATTTAAACCTTATCTAAACATAACAAATTCTAGCTAAAATTGATCTAAGTAAACCTAAAATCACTTTTATAACCGAGTCATCACAATCTCAAACTTAAAAATTGTTACTTGTCCTAAAAAATTACATTTGCCAAACGAAAATTTTGCAATATACTTCCTCCGTCCTAATTTAATTGACATGGTTGACTGTTTCACATATGTCGATACATAACTTTGATGATTAATATTTTTAATTGTATAATAGTAAAAATTATAAAAATTTGATATTTTGAAAATACTCTTCGAGACGAATCTAACAACATCTTATATGCTAATATTTACTTTTATTTATTAGAAAAAAAATAAGGTCAAAGCAACATATATGAATAGTGCACAACAGTCAACTGTGTCAATTAAATTGAGTCGGAGAGAGTAGTACGTAACAACCTCTTTGACTTTCTGCGGAGGTAGTAAGAAATTAATATTTTTACCTCAATTTTTTACATCAATTTTACATTAATGTTTCTGCGGAGGTAGTAAGAAATTAATATTTTTACCTCAATTTTTTACATCAATTTTACATTAATGTTTCTGCAGAGGTAGTAAGAAATCAACTGTTGAGGTTGATTGTTCATCAAAGAAGATTGCTATCAAATTGTATTGATTGATTCATAAAGCAAGGACATTCATTAAAAACAACAAACATTCAAGTTCATTTGATCAAAATAAAATTACTCCGTATTATCTTCACCAAGAGCTATAAAAAATTGAAACTGTTCAAATATAGGAGAAAATCTAAACCCTTATGTCTTGAACTCATAAAATAGCTTATGACATATATATATACACTTATATTTTCTTTTTACGTAAAAATATTTTATTTTATTTTAAAGAAAAAATTATGTTCATTAGGGACAAAAATAAAATAGAAGATTTTGAGAGAGAGAGAGAGAGAAATGTCTCAGTGTTGGAGAATAAAGAACAATTAGTACACCCCAATATTAAAAATACACATTGACGAATTAAAATTTGAATTCTAACTCGGGGAGTTATCCTTATTTTCATATTTCATATTTTATAAAGGAGAAAATTTATGTAAAATTTTATCTAGCACGAAGAAACGTGATTCCTATGATGGAAAGTGTATGTAGATCATAGTGAGAACTAAGCACGAAAATTTAATTGATATTCATTAAAAAATAATAATACAACATAGAATTAACAACTATTTTTTGTTGATAAATCCCTTATAGAGTCATGTAACGGAGACGTGAGAGAGATAAATAGAGAGAGAGGAAAAAAATTCTTAGTGGTGTAGAATGGAAAACGGGTAGTACTTTTCACCCGACTATTAAAAACACACATTGACTAATTAAAATTTGAATTCTGACTGCGAGAGTTATCCATATTTTCATATTTTATCCCGGAGACCACTTATTCAAAATTTTATTTAGCACGGTGAAAAGTGATCCCCTATAATGAAAAGTGTATGTAGAAGATAGTGATAACTTATCACGAGAATTTTATTGATATTCATTAAAAAAATATAAATATTAGCAAATATTTTATTGTTGATGGAGCCCGATAGAGTCATGCGACAAAGACGAGACAGAGGGAGGGAGAGAGAGAGAGAGGGGGGGGGGGGGGGGGGGCGAGAGGAGAATGATAGAGATAGAGGAGAGAGAGAGAGAGAATCTTTCGGTGGTATATAATGGAAAACGGGTAATAGTTTTCACCCCACTATTAAAAGTACAAATTGATTAATTAAAATATGAATTTCGACTACAAAAGTTTTTCAATAATTTGAGTCCATAACACTTTCATTAGATACACGTTTGTTTTAGGAATATTAATTTATCAATGTTAGTGGAGATTCACACATAGGTTTTCTCATTTGACGCTCGCGCGTAAATATTGCTTCTTTGTGGTACGATGACAAGAAAAAATTTGAGAATATGAACATGGGTCAAAGTATGTTAATATTCATTTAAAAAATAGTATATAATTTACAATTATTTTTTGTTGATGAAGTCCCTATAGAGTCATGGGCTTAAAGATATATATCGTATTTTCATACTGAAATAAAGTAAAAGAAAACAATCTCATAGACAATTGAAAAAACGTAGACAACCTTCTAAATAATATAAAATGAAAAAAAAGACATAGACAACCTTCAAAAGAAAAAATAACATATGAAAATAAATATTATTGAAAAAAATAAAAATTATCATGTGTTTGACAATGAACCTAATGTAGATTTTCTATAAAGAGTCGGCTGGAGTTGAAAAAAAAAAAAAAAAAAAGGCATATTTTAATTTTATGGATACACTCCCAAAAAATCTTAAGGCCATGAAAAATTAGAGCATATTTTCATTTGAAAATGAAAGTTATAATTATTTTACATTTATAAGATAGGATCACTATATAGTTTCAGCCTTTCAGGGATGAAGATGAGATAAATAATTTCTCATAATAGTGTAAAATGGGAAGCAAAGTAATACTCTTCATTTCACTTTATTCTATAACATCATTAAATTTATATAATGGAAATCTATCTCGATTTTATCCTAGAATTTTAACCAAATTACTTAAATAATATATCAAAATAAACACATAAATAATATTGAAAAAGAAAATAATTTCGTGCACGACACAATCTAACATATTAAAAGGAAATTATATCTTAATTTATTGCTTTTTTTTATCTCATTGGATAAAACTTAAGTTCGGATTAGAATACGATTGACATAATTCTAATATGGTCATGTCTAGTAAGTGGTCCATGATGGAAAAAGATAAGTTGCCTTTAGCCTGAGTTATAACCCACAACAATATCATGGACCTTCACCATATGATTTTTTCTTTAAATAAGGTCAATTCTCTGTCAGCAATCAGCATCACTCGTGTCTCTACTCTCTCTCTTCTGCATTTTTTAGTTTATTTTTATTTTTTTAAAAGAATCACACATATTTAGTCTTTCAATTTAGTCACATTAATATAAAAACGCATATCATTTAATTATTTAAAAAATAAACTATTTAAATGGGAAAGATCAAATTTAACGAATTTAAATTTTACAAAATTCACTGTTGGATTGGAAGATTATATCACATAATATATCCAAGTGAAATTTTATAAAAATCTAAAATCATTTGATATGTTATTGAGACTCATCAAAATTAACGGACCGTTAATTTTGATGAGTCTCAATAACATATCAAACGATTTTAGAATTTATAAAATTTAACATAAATGATTTATATGATATAATCTTCCAATCCAACGGTGAATTTTGTAAAATTTGAATTCATTAATTAAAGATTTAAAGTGTTATTGAGCGATGTAACATTACTAAAATATTATTCCGTATCATTTGATTTCTCCCCATATTTAATTATTTTCTTTTTCTACCTTTTGTTAAAGATGTATGTGTGACCAAATAAAAAGAGCAAATTTTTGTGACCACTCAAAACTTCCTTTTTTTTGTTACTCTTCACTACTAGAAAACATGCGTTTAGCAACTGATTTAGCGACTGATTTTCATCAAAATCGGTTGCTAATTCAATTAGCGACCAATTTAGCAACCAATTAAAATCAGTAGCAAAAACCTTGGTCGCTGATCTGTAGTGACCAAATTAGCAACCGATTTTGTAGCGACCGATTTGCAACTGAATTTTGAGACCGAATTAGCGACCAATATCAGCAACCAATTAAGAGACTGAATTGAAAGAACATCTTAGAAACAGATTGTTCGACGCATTGTCGACGCTATAAGCAATTGATTTAGTGACCACTTTATTTAATTTTAAAACAAATCGGTTGCTAATTCGGTTGCTAATTTCATTTTTTTTAAAATAAAAAAAAATTGTAGCCCATATATATATACACACAAATATGACAAAATACTTTAGTAAATTATATTCTAATAAAGATATGCTTAATCAAAGATTATATGGAAAATAAATCTCTTATAGAAAATAAATTAAAACTTTAAATATCGACTATTACATTAAATCTATACTAGACTAACTTAGCATAGTATTAAACAAGACTTTAACTAATGCTTTTTTCTTCAAAGTCAATATTACAAAATAAATCTCCTATAGAAAATAAATCTATACGAATAAAATAAGAGAATAATTTTGATATACTCAGCTTGATGTAATTTTTTTCGCACCGTCAATTTATCTATTACACTTCTTCATTGTATGATTTAAAGTATATATGTATGCAGGGACGGATCTGTGTAAGGCTAGGTGTGGCTATAGCCACACCAGCCCGGCCGATATTTTTTTTAAATAATAATAATAATTTTATAAATAATTTTAAATTATTCTATATACATATTCATACAAATATTAATATAAATATTAGTTTAAAGTTTATTATTGATGATTATAAGTATCTCACTGTACATTAGTTTAAGTATTAGTGCAAATATTAATTTATAGTCAATTATTAATAATTTCAAGTTTTTGGTTATACGTATAGTGTATTATTTAAAATCATTATATACTTTAATTTTAAGTGAATAACTAATTGAATTTGTAGTATATATTGAGTAAACTTAACAATTGAATGAACATAGGTAAATATGAAATGACATAAAACAATAGGTTTAATTTTTTAAGTACGTAAGATGATATGTAGTAAGTTATAAGCAAATTGAATTAGTTTATCAAAATAAACTATAAAATAGTATAATTTTGGTCCAAGATAGAATCTTGTGAAGTATTAAACAATATGATTTAATAGGTATTTAATAATTTATAGTCATTTCTTTTTTTCCGAATTGAAATTTTGTGGAATTTTTGGATATAGTTTGTTGAGTTGAATTTTTTTTTTATTTGTTGGTCTTTTTTCTTTGGATATACATGTTGTATTAATAATAATTTCATATATTATTTGTTGTTCAACTGAATTATTAAAATAAAATTCTTTATTCGATAGTGACTAAAATATTTTAGCCCCACCAATAATTTCGGTTCAGATCCGCCCCTGTATGTATGATAAAAATAATGCATTTTTAATGATTGGGTTATTTAGATTAATTGAAAAAATTTACTCTTCTAGTACTTATGAATTAAATTCATATGATTTTCTTGAAATCTCAAAGGAAATATTAATTGGCAGAGAAGGCACATATAGAGACAGGATGGGGGCACTTAGGATGGGACAACAAAGAAAGAAAGTGAAAATACATTTTATTGGATGTTGGAAGTCTAGGATAATATCATGCACTTGTTTCATCCAATGGTTGAAGTTGAAATAGAAATTTTGAAAACTAATGGTCCATCATAGACCATTTGTTTAAAGGGTCCATGGAAGGATCAGCCTTGATCGAGTTATCTTATATTTCACTTCTTTATCACAATAATTCAATAAACCCACATACGATTTTGTCCCGGTAATGGATGACAATGAACATTTAATGAAAAACGACAATGGACAGTTAAATTGACAAGGACAATGGACAATTATATTCACGGGCCACTGAATTTTTTAAGATTCTGTGAAATTATTAAAATAGGTTCTAATAGAAAAAAAAAATGCAAAAAAATAATCAAAAAAAATTGTCATCGATTTGAATACAAATTATAAATAACATCATTAACACTAAAAATAGTTTGATAAACAAGACAATTTCTATTACACCCTCTCTATTTGATAAAATTATAATATAATAATTAGCTATATATAAAGCGTTTAAAAATTTATTCACAAACCTCTTTTAAGAAATTTTGTCACTAATAAATATCTCATTTTAGAATAAAGTGAATCTCGAGTATTTAAACTCCACAATTTCACATTTAGAAGTCTGAAATTTTTAGAAGTCTGAAATTTTTTATTTTATAATTTTCATCTATAATTATTTTTAGAGGTCCCTATTTTTATGAGGTCTTATGTCATGGCACATGTTGCACATGTGACAACATGTGGAAAAGACGTCTCTGATTATATTAATATCAATTCTTGTAATTTTGAGCCACACGTTGTATTGTATCATACCTACCAATCCAGACCCCACATGTTGGCACATGTGGAAAAGATGGCTCAGACTATATTAATATCAATTCTTGTAGGCTCGGTTTCAATAACATATCAAACGATTTTAGATTTTTATAAAATTTAATATGGATGATCTATACGATATAAACTTTCAATCCAACGGTAGTTTTTGTAAAATTTATATCCGTTAAAGTGTTATTGAGCGGTGTAACATTACTAAAATGTTACACCGGTGTAATTTGATCTATTACCATATATATATATATAGGAGAACTTTCAAGTGAAAGGGATTTTAAAATGAGAGGATAAGAGGTTTAAATGTGAGCCATCAGATTTAATTCATGGCTGAGATTAAATTTTAATTTTGAAGATTCATACTCACGTGATCAGTCCTCTTCTCCTTCCCAAATTCCAATCACTTACTCATATTTGTCTCTACCAAATCTAGAGACCAACAGCTCCTAGACCACCGCCGTTGAAACTAACAAACTCCCACCAGCAACAAACCAACCAACAAACTCCCACCGACGTTGAAACTAAGCATCATTTCTTTAGAATACGCCTCATGGAACTTGAACTTGCAGCAAAGAGCCTCTGAATTGAGATATATTTTTGCTAATAATATAAAAAATAAATCAATTCAATAACTTCATCATCCAATCAATTTTATTTTTTTGGTAATTGTAATTTCAATTCTAAGGTTCAACTGAAAAAGGTCAATTTAGATAAACACTAAAAAATTAATTACATAATACATTAGAAAAAGCTCCTTTATGACCGTTCTCACTTTTCTTTTCATCCCTGGTCACTTATCTGCCGGCGATTGTAGGGAAAATCGGCGAAGACAGTGAACAAAATATGCATCCTTATATCATTGCATTCATGGCGGAAATAAGAGAGCGAGAGGGATTTGTGTGGTTCAGACTTCTGTGGGTGAAGATCGAAGGAACAAACAGGCCACCGCCAAGAATTGAAGGTGGTCAGCAAACTTGCTAATGTTGTTCAATTCAATGCTGAAGAATATGAAGAGAAGAGAAAAGATGACTATTCTGAGAAGGTGAAGGGGTGGTGCGCGTGAATAGAATAAGGAGATGAGCACGTGAACTTATTTTAATCTCACCCATGAATTAAATCAGATGGCTTACATTTAACCCTCTCATCCTCTCATTTTAAAATCTCTCTCACTTGAAAGTTCTCCTATATATATATATATATATATATATATATATATATATATATATATATATATATATATATATATATATATGTATGTATATGCGCGCATGTATAATGTTATTGCCATGTTGAACTTAAACCACCATACCTTAGAGAGTGAAGAAGCACAAAAATGGTTACCATTAAAAGTTCTTACCCTGTGATTCCAGAAGAACCAACACCACAAGGTCGTTTATGGCTCTCCGACAAAGACCAAGTAGCAACTCAACATCACACACCCACCATTTACATTTACAAACCAAAACAGAACCAAGAAAACATCATAGAAACACTAAAGAAATCTCTAAGCAAAATTCTAGTACACTACTATCCTATAGCTGGTAGATTGTGTTACACGGAAGAAGGTGGTAGAATAGAAGTGAATCTCAATGCCAAAGGAGCCATTTTGCTTGAAGCTGAAACCACAAAAACAATTCATGATTATGGTGACTTTTCACCTTCTGATTCAACCAAAGAGCTTGTTCCAATAATCAATTACAATCAACCCTTTCAAGAAATGCCACTTCTTCTTGTACAACTCACAAGTTTCAAAAATAACCAAGGCTTTGCAATTGGTGTTTCTTTATCCCACTCTTTAACTGATGGAATTGGAGCTGGTGGATTCATCACCTCATGGGCGAAAATAGCGCGCGGCGAATCACTAGAGCCTAATGAATTACCATTTCTTGATAGAACAATAATCAAATTTTCACACACACCATTGAAAGTACCATGTTTTGAGCACATGGAATTGAAGCCTCTTCCACTCATTCTAGGAAGAAAAGATACAAGTGAAGAAAGAAAGAAGAAAACAACAGCAACATTATTGAAACTGTCACATGATCATGTTGAGAAGTTGAAGAAAAAAGCCAATGATTATTTATCAATGATGAGAAAAGGTTCAAGGCCTTTTAGTAAATTTGAAGCAATTGGTGCACATATATGGAGATGTGCATCTAAGGCACGTGATCTTGATGATAATCAAGAAAGTGTTGTTAGATTCCATGCTGATATTAGAAAAAGAATGATTCCAGCACTTCCTCAAAACTTTTTTGCTAATGCTTTGGCATTAACAGCAGCAAAAGTATATATTGGAGAAATCACATCAAAGCCTTTAGGCTATACTGCAGAAAAGATAAGAGAAGCAACTGAGCTTGTTAATGATGAGTTTATAAAGTCACAAATTGATGTTATTAGAAGTTTTGAAAATATGGATGATGCAAGGGGATTGTTTTTCGGTGATGAAACTGAAAATGCACCATATTTTGGGAATCCAAATTTTCAATTAACTAGTTGGATTGGAATGCCATTTTTTGAAGCTGATTTTGGATGGGGGAAGCCTATTTACTTTGGATTTGCTTGTGTGTCTCCACATGACAGGGCATTCATATATCTTAGTCCTGATGGAGATGGATCTGTTACTGTCTGTTTGCATTTTCAGATTGCACATTTGGAGCTTTTCAACAAGTTATTCTATGAAGATATATGAAAGATATGGTTCTTTTCATTTATCAAACATTTAGTTGAATGTGTTGTGTTGCATTGTCCTTGTTTGAAGTGAAGTGAATTGAATTGAAGCTGTTTGATTTTACTTTTAATAAATAATAATGTTTCACTAGCTATTTGTTGTTGACTTGCAATATTTTTTCAATAAAATTTAAGATTTGTTGTTTTGATATATATAAGATTTGTTGTGTATATTATATTTTTTTTGGTGTGTTTGAGTTCATCAACCAAACTTTCATTTGGTAATGTCTTTTACAGAAATGTTATTCCTACAACATTTCTTTACAAAAATACTACAAATTTTACTTTTAGGGTCTATTTGGTTCGGAAGTTTTATAGAGAATGAGAGGGGAGGTGAGAGAATATTTTAAACTTTTATGTTTCGTTCAATTTTTTATGAAGGGAAGGTGAGGGGAGGGAAGGGAATATGGAGCAATTTTTGGTTCCCCAAATTGGGGGGATTTGGAGGGGAGGGGAGAGAATGAGAGATATGTTATTATAATTTTAATTATATTGACATAACTGTCCTCATGTTTATTTTAAAATGCAAAAATTACTCTTATAAAAAGTTATGGATTTTTTACTTCTTGCATTTTTTTTCGTTGCTAACTTGCATAACCATCATGTTAATTACGTTGATTTTCTCCTTTTTTTTTCATTTAATTGTTAAGTTGATTTTCTGGACATGGATATATGTTTCATATATACTTCTTTTTTTCTACGTTGATTATATGTACTTTGTACAATACATTAATTATATATGGGTCATGCTAAACAGTGCTCCGGGACACTTGTTAAGCATATTAAAAATAGAAATAAAAGATAAAATTAATATTGATAAAATAACTTTTTACATTCTCGATGCATTGAATGCACTAGTTCCAATACAAAATTTCCATATTTATATGTTTAACTAGTGTCCCAGGGGCATTGTTTAGCATTTTCCATTATATATGCTGCTACATATTGTACAAGCAAACTAGTTTGCCAAATATGAATAATATATCTACCATTACCATTTACCAACCAACACTAGTGAATAAGAAGATAATTTAATAAAGCTATAAAATTTTAATATTTTGATAAAAGGTAATATATTTTAATTTTATTAGTATGTGATATTATTTTTAAAATAAGGGTAAAAAGGTAAATAGATTTTAAAATCCTTCACTTCCTTTTGTGAACCAAACATATAGGAGTATTTAATTAAAATTTCTCACCTTTGTCAAAAAAAATTGAAATTTCTCACCTTCCTTCCCCGCCTCTCTTTTGAACCAAACATACATTTAAATTTAATTATTCCCCTCCATTAAAATTCCTCCCCTTCCCTTCTTTGAACCAAACAGACCCTTAAGGTGAAGGCTCTATTAAGTCCTCCAAAGAGGAACCACTAAACGTAACCGTTGGATTTAAAAAAGACTATATGATCTCATTAGTTGATACTACACTAGATTGAATCTCTCTTTTTCTCTTTTCCCAGATTTCACTATCTATTATAATGTGCACTTAAGATAAATTGGGACTGAATCTCTCTTTTTTTAAAACAAGTTTTTTTTATAAAAAAAATCTAAAACAAACACACCCTATCTTTAACGCACATTTAACTCAACATCTCAAGTGTTGAAACATTCGATCAAACATCTGATAGCTGACGCGCCAAGAATTTCATTTAAAGCTACTTTTCGTTTGTTTACGATAGAAAAAAAAGAGTCATTTTTCAATTTTGAAACTCCTACACTTAGATATTTTAATTTTAAAAAAAGTAAAATTCTTGAAATAGCTTTTCATTTTGAAATTATAAAAAAAAATTTTACAATATAATTTTAAAAAAATCTATAACAAATACTATTAAAATATAAAATTGATTTTATTTTTAAAAGTTTTTTTTATAAAAACAAAAAAAAATCTAAAACAAACGCACACTATCTTTAAAATTCTTTAACACATTTAACTCAAAAAATTGCTCACAAATGAAACTTGCTATTGACCATTGACCACAAAAAATAAAACCTACAGCTACAATTCCGGAAACAATTCCTTGCTACTGTCCTGTAGTGACGAAACGAACGGTCTTCTTCCTATTTTGCTTGCATTGCCGAAGAATCAGACCGAACAACAACACCATCCATCCATCCATGGTTGATTGGTCTCAACTTCCAACCGAACTTCTTCAACTAATATCTCAAAAACTCAACACTGAATTCTATCTTCTTCGCTTTCGTTCTGTTTGTTCCACATGGCGGTGCTCTTCCATCCCAAATTTCCCTCGCAACAATCCCTTACCCTTCAAGCTTCCACCGTTATACCCCGACAACGACGGCATATGTTACCTCGTACAACACAACATCTTTCTCATCAAACCATCCACAACCACAATCCCACACCAACATCAACAAATTCTCCAACCCTTGTTGATCAGAATTGGTCCAAATGTAACCGGTAAAATTCATCTCTGGCATCCACTCGATCTTGACCGACGTTTACCTTTCCATTTTCCTCATAAGGTCGTCTTCGACTTCAATCACATCTCCATCGTCGATCTCGGACATGTTTTCTTGCTCTACATGCTCAAAGACTGTGACTCACTTCAAAATCATCCATATCCCTATGTCTATCATGAAAATGTCGTTGCTGCCACGTGTCCAGGGGAACTACAACCTCTCATTGTCACATTCAACCGTTATTGTGAGCCGTGTATATTCCGCCCTGGGGACGATGTTTGGATGAAGATCCCCAATGTCGTTTCAGACTATGGAGACATCTACAATTTTAAAGGGCGGATTTGTGTGGTAGACCAAACCGGTCAGACTATGATGGCTGGACCGGACTTAAGCGTTGATTTTGCGGTAGCTAAGGTATCGGATCCTGGCATGGTTAGATTATGTTTGGTGGAGAGTGAGTTGTTGCTAGTGGTTTCGTGTTATGGTGTAAGGATTAATGTGTATAGGCTTGATGAGAAGAAGAAAATGTGGGTGAAGTTGTCAAATTTAGGAGATAGGGTTTTGTTCTTGGGGAATCAATGTTTGTTTTCTGCTTCTGCTTCCGATTTGGGTTTTGACAATGGGAATTGTGTGATCACTATTATGAGTGATGTTTCCATGAAGTGTGGAATGAGTGTTTTAAACTTTGATGAAGGTTGGGTTTTGCCTTTGACTGATTATCCCGATTATTTCAAGTTACTTGCAAATTCCAGAGTGGATTGTGAACAACTGCATTGGGAAAATTAGTATGTTATCTGTTGTTTTTGATATTTAAAAATAATAATTTTCGAAAAACGGAACCGAATGAAATTACTGGCTGAGTCGCGGGTCAATACGCTTTCTTTAAGACGTTTCGTGGCACTGCCCAAAGTTGTGCAAGCAGACTATCAACCACGCCGCCTCCAGGATAAAACAGCTCAGTTACAACTGTATACCGATTTGCTACTGCACTATAGAAATCGGTCAAGAATTACACATTCTTGAATGGTACTACAATACCACTCGAATTGATGCTACAACATCAATCTATGATTCATCGGTGATTCAGTGGTACTAAAAAACCACTCAAATTGATGTTACAACATCAATCGATGAATCAACGGTACTACGATATCCGTATTGATACTACAATATCAATCAATAATGGTACTACAATACCATTCTTAAATCAAAGGGATTATGGTCCCATGACCATTCTAAATTTGAAGGAACCAATGATACTATCACTCTTAAACCAAATTAATAATAATAAGGTTTCTCATATATTCACAATTTCAACTTACAAAAATATATAAAACTTAGCTTACTCAGACAACAAAAGGATTCAATATTGATATCAAATTCTGAAACATGAATTCATCAAAACTAAAACTAGCAATCTGATATCCAAAAGTATCATAAAAATTGAGTTTAAGAAATTAAACAAACGGCCATCATCCATGAAAACCTCTTTAAAAATTTGATTAAAAAAACATGATTAAGAAAGTTCTTTTGCACCAATCATAGATATTATGAGATGTAGCAGTCACTTTCCTAATGACTAATGAGAAGCGATATTGTTAACACAATATTATAAGAAATATTCAATGGTCAAATTGTGCATCCATATCATATATAGTACCTGCATGTTCTATATACGACTAACATAGGTGTATCCAAATTTCATTTTTGGTTTTTGTTTCCTATGACCACTTGAACATTTCCAATTTAAGTAAAATAAATTGCAACATACCTGAAGTGCTAGTAGGTAACAAGAACAGATAATTGTGGTATGAGATATTCATAGAATAATTTTCTATCACTGCAAGCACCTCTTGATTTCATTTTCGGATAGAGTTTTTCAAATCACAACTCTATATCCACCTTTGAACTAGTGTTACGGCTCTTCGTATTTTTCTATTGTCCTCAACAAGTGTTATATCACAAATAAAAAGACTTAACACGTATAATGTAGCCATCAATTAGAGTTAACCTCCCATAAATTAACGGTTACAAAAATAATGGAAAATAAGTCTCAATTAAGTCAAATAAATATGAGACTTAATTCAATTATTTTCTCAAAATACACACTAGTATGCTACAACACACTAGTATGCTCTACTACCCGATATGAGACTCAATTTTATTTTCAATTCACACACCAATGTGAACTTTGTTCCAACAATCCCCCACTTGAATTTAAAAGAAAATTCCAAAATATCGTAGGACGATTCTTAAAGATTGTGCATAAGCAAAGGTGTCTATGACTTGAACCTTTACATAGCAAGTAAGAGCCCGATTTAGTAAGAGTGACATTTGTCTTGAACTCTATCTCGGATTTTTCTCAAACCCGCACACAACCTTTTCTTTAGGTGTATCTTTATAGCCCGTGCTTTAATGGCCCTGCACGTGTATCCCGGTTTCATGAACGCTCTAGGAATTCCGCCTCAAAAATTTCATAGGAACCGGCCTAAGTTCCACATTCATATAGGTGAGTCTATCAAGAGTACTCCTGAAGCTCGGTACTCCACTCATACAGAGTATAGATCTCATTAAGAGATTTGTTATCTCATCCTTTCGCTTTCAGGATTCATGCTTCTCTTATTTATACTTGCACGATCATCTTTAACCCCTCACAACTTGTTATTACCCATTGAACCTATTTCTTGGGATCTCCAGTCATTTAGGTTGGGTTTCCATCATGAGGAATTCATTTAGGCATTAGTCCCATCTTCTTTGATGTATTAAGGACTTCCTCTTTAGCTATTCCTTTCGTCAAAGGATCTGCTAAACTTCCAGCAGTGTGTACATGACCCATTCTTACAACACCTTTAGAGACTAACAATCTCGTTGTGTTGTGCTTTCTTTTTATTTGACGTCTCTTACCGTTATAATAACGATTCTCAATTTATGCAATAGCCGCGGTACTATTGCAATGGATCAACACATTCGGTATATATTATTCCATAAAGGAATCTCAAATAGCAAGCAACCAACTTGCTACTTCACTAGCTGTTGCAAATGCTATCATTTTAGACTCCATTTTGGACTAAGCTGATATAGTCTGTTTCTCTGATTTCCAAGATACAGTTTCTCTACTACATATACCAAATATATAGTCACTAATTATTTTGGAATCATATAATAATGTGTTTCCAAATCTACATCACTGTATCTTCAAGTACATCAGAAAATTTCTAATAATGTAATATGAGATTCATGGTCATTTTAAAGTATCACATGAATCTTTCAATAGCACATCAATGCTCATTATTTGGTTTACTAACAAACATGCACAACAGTGCCACGACATATATGCAATGCCACTACATATGCAATGTCGGGTCTAGTAAAATCAGTGACATACTAAATGCAAATAATGCTTTCATATTCTGATTGTCTTACACTTCATCAGTGTTCTTCCATAGATTTTACACTAGGATCATATAGTATGCAAACAAGTTTGCAGTCAACAAACATATTTCTTTAAAACTTTCTCATCATTGTGAGATTGATTTAAGGAAATTCACATTCATGAATTAGTAATCTCATCTAAGATTACATTTGCTTGTTTGAAGTCTTTCATATCAAAGTTGTTACACAACAATGGTTTCACTTCATTCACAACATGAATGTTTTCTGTAAACATGAGTAAATGATTTACTTAGAGACATTTGATAGTGCAAATGCTATTTTCTATTTTTTAGAAAATACATTTGTCACTCTCATTCACTTTAAACTCATTTGACATCATCAAATTGTCAAACTATTCATGTCATTTCTTATGGCTTATTTAAGACTCTGCAAAGTCTTATCTACCTTATCGACTTCAATTTTCTTGCCCATGAGTTACAAAATCTTTAGGTTGTACCATAAAAATTTCTTCTTCCAGATCATTATTTAGAAAAGCAGTTTTAATATCCATTTGGCCTTATGGATATTATTCTTGCGATTGAAAAAAAAAATGTTGAAAAGATCTTCTTTTTTTTTTTTCTCTCTTTCTAAAAACCATTTACAACCATTCATTTGGCAATCGTAAGGCAAGTCTATTAAAAGTCAATTTTTATTAGACTCTAGAGAATCACTCTCATCATTTACGGCCACCACCATAAATCAACATAAAGAATCCATCTCATCATTTACGGCTACCACCATAAGTCAACATTCAAGAAAAACAATTTCTTGGAGGTTCGTTGGATCCTCTTCTAATTTATAAACCATCTAATCAAGTTTATACTTTTTAGCAACTCTTGCTACCTTACCTCTTTGAGGTTCTATTACATCTTGTTCGATGTTCTCATCATTGATTCTGATCACTGAAATGTGAACATTTACAATGCCCCCACTAGTGCCCCCACTATTTCTCCATTTAAAGAGAAATTCAATTTTATAAAGATCAATAATTTTTTATTCTATGATCATATTAGCATTTAGGCATACAACCTATAAGCTTTGATCTTAATTGTGTATCAACAAATACACATTTATAGGCTCTACTAGTGAGTTTAGCTCTCTTAGAGTCGAGAATTTGAACACACGCCAAATTATTCCAAGTTCAAAAAAAAGATAAGTTAAATTGTCTTCTCTTCAAAATTTCATGAGTAGAAATTTTGTTCAAGTACTTCGGCACTCTTATTTAGCACAAAACAATCAATTAATTAAATTTCCCCCACTAATGAGATGCAATGCCGAAATTAAAATGATTGTAACAACTACCTCGGTAAAGGATTCTTTATTTAATTTTTTCTTTTTTTCGCTTTACCGTTCATCTCAAAAGAGTAAGTCGTAGTTGTTTCATGAATAATTTCATTCTCATTTAAAAATGTGGGAATCATATTTTGTGCTTTAACAAAATGAAGTTACTTGACTTTCTTATTGAAATATGTCAAGAATATCACTTTTCTTTTTCTTTTTCATAATATCTATGAAAGAATAATCCGAACAGTCATCAACAATATTGATGAAGTATCTGTTTCTATTTCTAGTGTTATTGTTCGAGACAACAAACACTTCCATATTTTTCTGATCTTGCTTTACAACTTTTTCTTTCAAAAGAACACAAGATTTCAGACTTTCAAAGGTGTATATTCTATAGACTTTTTATTTATCCTTTTCGACTTGTACATCTATTTTATGTACAACTGAAATATCATCCTTCAACAAATTAGCAACTCTTTTATTTTTTTAAATAATTTGTTTTGTTGCCGATGTTTGAAGTGATTCCCTTCAAACCAAATTGGTTTGTCATAGTCAGCGACATTATAATCTGAACCAGTAATTTATTCGGTAGTCATGGCAGAAAGAAACGTCTTAAAATTGTTGTTTTTGATATTTAAAAATAATAATTTTCGAAAAACGGAACCGAATGAAATTACTGGCTGAGTCGCGGGTCAATACGCTTTCTTTAAGACGTTTCGTGGCACTGCCCAAAGTTGTGCAAGCAGACTATCAACCACGCCGCCTCCAGGATAAAACAGCCCAGTTACAACTGTATACCGATTTGCTACTGCACTATAGAAATCGGTCAAGAATTACACATTCTTGAATGGTACTACAATACCACTCGAATTGATGCTACAACATCAATCTATGATTCATCGGTGATTCAGTGGTACTAAAAAACCACTCAAATTGATGTTACAACATCAATCGATGAATCAACGGTACTACGATATCCGTATTGATACTACAATATCAATCAATAATGGTACTACAATACCATTCTTAAATCAAAGGGATTATGGTCCCATGACCATTCTAAATTTGAAGGAACCAATGATACTATCACTCTTAAACCAAATTAATAATAATAAGGTTTCTCATATATTCACAATTTCAACTTACAAAAATATATAAAACTTAGCTTACTCAGACAACAAAAGGATTCAATATTGATATCAAATTCTGAAACATGAATTCATCAAAACTAAAACTAGCAATCTGATATCCAAAAGTATCATAAAAATTGAGTTTAAGAAATTAAACAAACGGCCATCATCCATGAAAACCTCTTTAAAAATTTGATTAAAAAAACATGATTAAGAAAGTTCTTTTGCACCAATCATAGATATTATGAGATGTAGCAGTCACTTTCCTAATGACTAATGAGAAGCGATATTGTTAACACAATATTATAAGAAATATTCAATGGTCAAATTGTGCATCCATATCATATATAGTACCTGCATGTTCTATATACGACTAACATAGGTGTATCCAAATTTCATTTTTGGTTTTTGTTTCCTATGACCACTTGAACATTTCCAATTTAAGTAAAATAAATTGCAACATACCTGAAGTGCTAGTAGGTAACAAGAACAGATAATTGTGGTATGAGATATTCATAGAATAATTTTCTATCACTGCAAGCACCTCTTGATTTCATTTTCGGATAGAGTTTTTCAAATCACAACTCTATATCCACCTTTGAACTAGTGTTACGGCTCTTCGTATTTTTCTATTGTCCTCAACAAGTGTTATATCACAAATAAAAAGACTTAACACGTATAATGTAGCCATCAATTAGAGTTAACCTCCCATAAATTAACGGTTACAAAAATAATGGAAAATAAGTCTCAATTAAGTCAAATAAATATGAGACTTAATTCAATTATTTTCTCAAAATACACACTAGTATGCTACAACACACTAGTATGCTTTACTACCCGATATGAGACTCAATTTTATTTTCAATTCACACACCAATGTGAACTTTGTTCCAACAATCTAGCATAGAAAGTATGGATGATGCAATGAAGTTGTTTCTTGGTGATGAAACTGAAAATGCACCATATTTTGGGAATCCAAATTTTCAAATAGCTAGTTGGATGGGAATGCCATTTTATTCATCTTAGTCCTCATGGTGATGGATCTGTTATTGTGTCTTTGCATTTTCAGATTGCACATTTGGAGCTTTTCAACAAGTTCTTCTATCAAGATATATGAAAAATATGATTCTTTTCATTTATCAAACATTTTGTTGAATGTGTTGTGTTGCATTGTCCTTGTTTTTCATTATCATGTTGAAACTAGCGTTTGAATTTGTGGTTGAATTTGTACTCGAATTTGTACTCTATCAGTTTTAACTCAAGTTCAACCAATTAATTATATTATGTCCCGATTCCGCCCCTAAACTGTGACGGAATCTAATTTTCCGTGCCAATTAATTTGCGACAACGAAATTGCAACGAAATAATTCCTTCCCTGATATGATAATTGGGATAGAAATTTCAACTATTACGCGACGGAAATTTCCATCCCAAATCAAGTTTTTTCTAGTAGCACACTCATTTTCTATCAAAATTGTGTCTTGACATTTTCAACTTATTGTCAAATAATCCCTAATATATCTCACTATACCATATATAATATAATTCAATAATAAATTTTATTTCTTTAAACCACATCAAGCTATATATTGATTTGTGCAATGACACCAACATTAATGTATCAACAAGCTAAGTATATTATAACCAAATAAATGAAACAAGAAAGTGATAATGCTTAAACATTGGGACCAGAGTATGTCCTAAAGAAATTCAAACCAGAAAAATATTTATTTGTTTTATAAAAGAAAATTTTAAATAGCAACTCACTAAACATAAATGCAGGTACATAACAAGAACATTCATAGCACAATAATTATTAAAAATAAGATAATCAAAATAACTACTAGTCACATACTAATTTCACACTCTCAAAGATACATTACTTAAGTAGAAAATGGCAATTAACCATGCATGAACTCATTGTCATTTCCCATAGCCTCCAAAATCTGGTAAGGAAGACAAGGTACAATGTCAATACTACCCTCTTCAGCACCAGCAAACACAGTAATCTTCCCTTTTCTTTTATTTGCACCTCCGCATCGAACAGTGACCGGCTTTCCCCAACCAAAATCATTACCATAAACATCAAACCTTGGAGAACTGCTTGTTGTCAAGGAATAACAACGAGTCAAATCACAACCTGTAAGCAACTTTGGTTTTCTCAACCATGACTCATAATTATTTTTTATTTTCTCATCATTAGAATTTGAAGAAATTGTCTTGTTCATCTCTAAAGCAACCTTTGCAAAATTCCCACACTCTAGAATTTCCCTGGCTTTCATTGTAAAACCACTAAAAATTGTGGCGTTTCCGAAATAATTCTCATCAAGCGGGGGGATCATCCTCTCTCTAACACCTATTGCTAAGATGTAAAGAACCTCTTGTTCCGGATCATATGTGAAATTGGCTCATATGTGAAATTGCATAAACCTTATTAACCCTGCTAATTTTGTTGATTATTTATAAATTTGTTGGTGTATACTTTGTACACAAACTTTTCTAAAACAACCATTTCATTCAGGTGCTGGATTTGATGATGAGAAATCACTACTCATGTCACAAATGAGCCTTGAAAAAAGATTTGGTCAGTCTGCTGTTTTTGTTGCCTCTACACTTATGGAAAATGGCGGTGTTCCTCAGTCTGCAACTCCAGAAACTCTCCTCAAGGAGGCAATTCATGTTATCAGTTGTGGTTACGAAGATAAATCAGAATGGGGACAGGAGGTATAAAACAGAATGACACTAATCCATTTACTTTCGATGCTTTCTTATGTTTCATTTTCACAGTCACTCTCATCTCATTTTCAGCTTATTACCAACATATTTGTCCATTACGAGACTACAAATCCAATAAATTTTACTTAAATTTAAAATAGCCCAGGTTATCCTTGATGAGTTAAACTTAGTGTGACATTTATTTTTCTGTGTCTCAACTGTTCTTGCAGTACCATTTCTGTATTTTATTTTATGGGGTGTCTGTAATATAATGATTTTTCCTTGCTAGAAAAATAGGAAGCATTTATCCAATTGTCTTTGAAGATAATCATTATTTGTCTTATATTCCACAGATTGGATGGATCTATGGTTCTGTCACAGAAGATATTCTTACTGGATTTAAGATGCATGCTCGCGGTTGGAGGTCTATATACTGCATGCCTAAGCTTGCAGCATTTAAGGGTTCAGCTCCTATCAATCTTTTCGATCGTTTGAACCAAGTGCTTCGGTGGGCTTTAGGTTCAGTGGAAATTCTAGTTAGTCGACATTGTCCCATATGGTATGGTTATAGTGGAAGGCTAAAGTGGCTCGAAAGGTTTGCCTATATAAACACCACAATCTATCCAATCACATCCATTCCCCTTCTCATGTACTGTACCTTACCTGCTGTCTGTCTCTTGACTAACAAGTTCATTATTCCACAGGTTTGTGATTTCTTCTTAAACTAAATGCTAATATAGTATATAGCTCGTTTCTTCTGTAGTCTTAATTTGGATACTGTCCTTGATGATAATTCTTTTAAATTTCATGCATTACCTCATTGTGGTTATGGATGGTTTATATAACTAAAAGGAAAATAAATATCAGGGAGAGAATGAGGATGAAAAGTAAGATAAAGAAAATAAATGAGTCATTAACATGTAGGATATTGCCAACATATTTCATTTTTTTGACAATTAACCAAATGAGTCATTAACAATGTCCATAGAAGAAATTTCTTGTTTAAAACTGTTAGTTGGTCCTAAAATTGGAAATGCATTTACAAGGACATCCTTCGTTGTTATTTTTTTTACTACTGACATGAAACATTGAAACTGTATTTTGCGTATTTTTGGTAACATAATAACTTATTTTCTTCATCTTGTTTACAGATTAGTAACATTGCAAGTATATGGTTCATATCTCTCTTTCTTTCTATCTTTGCAACTGGTATCCTAGAGATGAGGTGGAGTGGTGTTGGAATTGATGAATGGTGGAGAAATGAACAATTTTGGGTTATTGGTGGTGTTTCAGCTCATCTTTTTGCTGTGTTCCAAGGTTTACTCAAAGTACTTGCTGGAATTGACACAAACTTCACTGTTACCTCAAAGGCATCAGATGAAGATGGAGACTCTGCAGAACTATACATGTTTAAATGGACAACACTTCTCATTCCACCCACAACTCTTCTCATTATAAACTTAGTTGGAGTTGTTGCAGGAATCTCGTATGCTGTTAACAGTGGCTACCAATCATGGGGACCACTCTTCGGTAAACTTTTCTTTGCATTTTGGGTGATCATCCATCTTTACCCTTTCCTCAAAGGTCTCATGGGACGTCAGAACCGAACGCCGACCATTGTGGTTGTTTGGTCTATTCTTCTTGCTTCCATTTTTTCACTTTTGTGGGTTCGAATCGACCCTTTTACGACAAGAGTCACTGGTCCTGATTCTGAGGTGTGTGGAATCAACTGCTAGAGAAAATAAAATCTGGTAGATTGAATAACTTGTCAGTTTCCACTCAACTGTGTTGTTGTGATTGATTGTATTGTAATTCTTTTGTTTACATGTTACAGTTTTTGATATTGTTCATGCACGTTTAAATTATTGTGCAGTTGATGGATTATATAGAAGAGAACAAATTAGAATCAAATTATTTTTAAGGTTGTTATTCTTTGTATTTCTTTGTATAATTATTTTGAACATAGCTCCCCTTTTTTGGGATAAGTTATTTATTGTTATTAAACTATTCATACCACACATCCTGTATACATCTTTGCTATCTTAAATATTTTTTTATTGTTGTTTCAATAACACAAGTAACTTCTGCATCAGATAACACTTGATTATGTGTTTGTATAAATCTTGATCATTCTGTTATTGAGCTTAACTTGCATTGCATCCAAAAATTTATGGAAATGTTACCTTAATTAATCATATGAAATTCTCTCCCTCTATCAACTTTTTCAAGATTTACCTAGTTTATGTGTGTGTATCAAGATATGGAATTTGAAATATCAAATTACCATAGTTGTAATATCAAAACTCAAAAGTATACACTAAATGAAAGTGTAAAATATTTTGAGTTCCCTTCAATTATATAATAGATTTAAATTTACTTCTGTAAAAGAATTGTTTGAAGCAGTTTTCAAAATGTTTGAAGCATCCTAAATCTATCAAACACAAAACAACCTACCACAACACCTAAGATCATACCACAACCAAAATGAAGTAGAGTATGCATATGAGTATAGAGATAAGAAACTATGCATATGTCCCCTAAAACATGCTTTTTCGTAATTTCTTTTCTTCCACTTTTTTTTTCCATCGTATCAAACGAACTATTAAGATATGTTCCATATGATTAAATATATCATTATTAATATATTCAAAATAAAAGTAAATTACAGTAATTTTCTTTTATTTATTGTATTATTTTATATATATTTTTTGTTTGACAAATTATATAATTTCTTAATTCTTTTGAAATGGTAAAATGTCACAATTATTCATGCAAGGCTTGAGTGATTGGTCTGTATTGCACGCTGAGAATATCAAAACCTGAAATATGGAATGACCCCGAAAAGCATTATTACCTTTGCAATGATTTATTTTGCTCCAAGTGAAATGAGGTTGATTTATTCTAATTAAGAAACTACTGTCTGCTTTAAAATGTTTCTGGACATTAAGCTTTATCAGGAATTAATAGTACCTTCAGCTACTAAGGCATCAGTGTCGATATACTTGCATGATTCTTCCCGTTTCAACTTGATGTTTCTAGAAATCAATATTATTCCTTGTGAGTTGTCATCTTCTTTGCTGTCATGTTTCTCATTCTCTGCTATAATTCGTTGTTCTATTTAGTTATCAGCAATACTGGAAATATTGTGTCTTTTCTCTATTTTGAAAGCACGAGTTCTATATACTGTGATGAAAGTTTTTTTTTCCCTTGTAATTTTAAATAACAATTATTTCATACTCAATTAAAAATGCATTTTCTGGGTGCTGGGTATTTTATGCTCTCTTTCAATTGTTGTTTCCTATTGTTCATTACTGTCTAGTCATATAAAAGTAAATAGTTGAATAGAGACAAATTGCAAGAGAGAGACAGCAACTATAATGAATACAGAAACAGAACCACAAAACAACTCTGTCATCTATCAATTTCATGCATCGGCCCAAAATCAAACAAGTTATCACCAAGCCTTATTTGTCAAGCTCCATTGCTTGGACAGCTTAGCTTTAGACAGAGCTGTCAATTTGGTCTTCAGTGTTTCCTTTTCCATCTGAAACCCACTTCCACCCCTCTTTTTCCTGTCACTACCATCGACGTTCATCTTGTTTATCTTTGCCTGGAGTTTCTTTTCTTTCTTTTCCTTCTCAAGTTTCTCTCTTTGGAGTTCGAATTCATGCTGCCTCTTTCTCTTGGGGAGGTTTTTCTTCTTCAACATTTTCCCTTCGCGTGTTGCACAATCTCAAAGACCGTTGGCTAGTCATATGGGTACAAGTACAATTAAAAGTACAAGGCTGTTTATACTATTTTTTTTCCATCATAGAATTTTTCCATGAAATATATTGCCTTGAGTTGTTCGACTTCTCTTAGTTTCTGTATAAGGTATTATGAATAATCTTGTTTAAAGCCATTTTTCTGTTAAAATGGCTTTGCAACTAATGCTGCATCGGTTAGACGAGTTGACATATACAGAGTTTATATCCACAGTAACCTAATCCCAATAAACACGCAACTCACAAGTACCTAAGTGTAAGGTGAATAGAGGCTTATATGCTTGGTAGTGGTCGAAAGACAATGATCAATTTGCATGTGTAGGCGATGGCCTAAGGTTTTGTTGCGTCATGGCTCACTTTCAAATCTTTTTCTAGTATATGACATAGATGCTTGATCCTGTTTGTATCTTTTCAGTAGCCGAATACCTTGAAAGTATGATAGTTGCCTGTTTGTTCACTATATGTAAGCCAAAGTGCATTCTATGTTAGACCTCTTTTACTTTTGACAGAAACAAGGCCTTTTGTTTCTTTTAATAGCCCATTATTTCATTATTTTTCTTGCACTGAGAAGTTTCATACTAAGAAATTTAGTTCATGGTTGTGAGGGATTAAGGTTTTCTAAGAGCATATGATTTCTGGTACTTATCCATTTTCCACGTAAGCCAGAAAAAATTCTCCTTTTGGTATGCTTCTGTCAATGGAACAATACATATAATTAAGATGGAAACCCCGAATATCTAGTGGGCAACATATAAGATGTGTACTCACATTCTTGTTTGCTTGAAGGGGGCATTCATGGCCCCTCCCCAAAACTTTGTTCTAGCTCCGCCACTGCTTATCATTAGAAGATATGAAGATAGTATGCTTTTGTCCGTGGAAGATAGGTTTATTGAAGAAATACTTTTACTTGATCATTTCTTAATATGGTATTTGAATTTATTTTAATTGTAGGTAGTGAAGGAGCACTTTGATGCAACTTTCGGCAATACTGCAGATGATTGTGCCCATAGGCATCTTCGGGGAGTGCTTCTGTTTTTATATATTTATTTATTATTTTCTTGTATAGTACTTTTGATGTATTGGCTCATACCCATTAGTTATTTCCTATTCACAGTGACTAGAGATTTGACCATATTTGACAACACATGTATTTGTTTTGGATTTTCTGCATCTATCAGATCTTCAACTTAAAAATAATGCTTATGCACAAATTCTAATATGGTGTCTAATGTTTCTTTATGTGTTCTCTAAACATTATTGTTAAATCAAGGCCAATGAAATGTATAGGACTGCCAAGCACTAGCGACATTTCATTGACCTTCATTTCTTTGTGTAGTTTGGTAAAAACTGAGATCTTTAAAATGTATCTCCTACTCCTTGAGATAGAAATGGATCTAGAAGTTCTTTTGATTCAATTTTACACATGAAAGAAAAGCTAATTTTTATGGCTAAAAGTTTTATTAAAATTGTGTTTGATCCAACTTATCACTCTTAAGAGAATAAAAAGTTAAAAAAAGTTGGACCAAACAGAGCCTTAGTAAAGTTAAACGCCCCAAATATTTCATAGACAAAATTCTACCTTTGACCAGGCTTTATTTACTTTAATTCGATCTTTTTCTGGAACAATTTTTGACCAAACTTTATTACTTCAGGATTACCAGAGCCCCTTCCTCCGAAAACTAGAAGGTTAACACAAAATAAAAATTAAAAAGAAAAATTATTCACGAAGAAAATATAATGATTTAATTTATAATAATCTATTACATTATAAAAATAATGTATAATAATCTATTACAAAGTTAAATAATCAATTAAAAACTTAAAAATTAAAAGAATCAATTTATTATACACACATTAAAGATCTTTAACGCATTTAACTCAAAATTTGACCACAAACAAACTAGCCATTGACAATTGACCACAAAAAAACAAAACCTACAACTACAATTCCGGAAACAGATCCCTACAATTCCTTGCTACTGTCCTGTACTGACGAAACGAACGGTTTTCTTCCTATTGCCGAACAACAGCACCATCCATGGCTGATTGGTCTCAACTTCCAACGGAACTTCTCCAACTCATATCTCAAAAACTCAACAGTGAATTTTATCTTCTTCGCTTTCGTTCTGTTTGTTCCACATGGCGCTCTTCCATCCCAAATTTCCCTCGCAACACCCACTTACCCTTCAAACTTCCACCATTATACCCCAACAACGACGGCATATGTTACCTCGTAAAACACACCATCTTTCTCATCAAACCATCCACAATCCCAAACCAACATCAACAAATTCTCCAACCTAGGTTGATCAGAATTGGTCCAAATGTAACCGGTAAAATTCATCTCTGGCATCCACTCGATCTTGACCAACGTTTACCTTTCCATTTTCCTCATAAGGTCGTCTTCGACTTCAATCACATCTCCATCATCGATCTCGGACATGTTTTCTTGCTCTACATGCTCAAAGACAGTGACTCACTTCAAAATCATCCATATCCCTATGTCTATCATCAAAATGTCGTTGCTGCCACGTGTCCAGGGGAACTGCAACCTCTCATTGTCACATTCAACCGTTATTATGAGCCGTGTATATTCCGCCCTGGGGACGATGTTTGGATGAAGATCCCCAATGTCGTTTCAGACTATGGAGACATCTACAATTTTAAAGGGCGGATTTGTGTGGTAGACCAAACCGGTCAGAGTGTGATGGCTGGACCGGACTTAAGCGTTGATTTTGCGGTAGCTAAGGTATCGGATTCTGGCATGGTTAGATTATGTTTGGTGGAGAGTGAGTTGTTGCTAGTGGTTTCGTGTTATGGTGTAAGGATTAATGTGTATAGGCTTGATGAGAAGAAGAAAAAGTGGGTGAAGTTGTCAAATTTAGGAGATAGGGTTTTGTTCTTGGGGAATCAATGTTTGTTTTCTGCTTCTGCTTCCGATTTGGTTTTTGACAATGGGAATTGTGTGATCACTATTATGAGTGATGTTTCCATGAACTGTGGATTGAGTGTTTTAAACTTTGATGAAGGTCGGGTTTTGCCTTTGACTGATTATCCCGATTATTTCAAGTTACTTGCAAATTCCGGAGTGGATTGTGAACAACTGCATTGGGAAAATTAGTATGTTATCTAGCATAGAAAGTATGGATGATGCAATGAAGTTGTTTCTTGGTGATGAAACTGAAAATGCACCATATTTTGGGAATCCAAATTTTCAAATAGCTAGTTGGATGGGAATGCCATTTTATTCATCTTAGTCCTCATGGTGATGGATCTGTTATTGTGTCTTTGCATTTTCAGATTGCACATTTGGAGCTTTTCAACAAGTTCTTCTATCAAAATATATGAAAAATATGGTTCTTTTCATTTATCAAACATTTAGTTGAATGTGTTGTGTTGCATTGTCCTTGTTTTTCATTATCATGTTGAAACTAGCATTTGAATTTGTACTCTATCAGTTTTAACTCAAGTCCAACCAATTAATTGTATTATGTCCAGATTCCGCCCCTAAACTGTGACGGAATCTAATTTTCCGTGCCAATTAATTTGCGACAACGAAATTGCAACGAAATAATTCCTTCCCTGATATGATAATTGGGATAGAAATTTCAACTATTACGCGACGGAAATTTCCATCCCAAATCAAGTTTTTTCTAGTAGCACACTAATTTTCTATCAAAATCGTCTCTGACATTTTCAACTTATTGTCACATAATCCCTAATATATCTCAGTATACCATATATTAATATAATTCAATAATAAATTTTATTTCTTTAAACCACAACAAGCTATATATTGATTTGTGCAATGACACCAACATATAACCAAATAAATGAAACAAGAAAGTGATAATGCTTAAACATTGGGACCAGAGTATGTCCTAAAGAAATTCAAACCAGAAAAATATTTATTTGTTTTATAAAAGAAAATTTTAAATAGCAACTCACTAAACATAAATGCAGGTACATAACAAGAACATTCATAGCACAATAATTATTAAAAATAAGATAATCAAAATAACTACTAGTCACATACTAATTTCACACTCTCAAAGATACATTATTTAAGTAGAAAATGGCAATTAACCATGCATGAACTCATTGTCATTTCCCATAGCCTCCAAAATCTGGTAAGGAAGACAAGGTACAATGTCAATACTACCCTCTTCAGCACCAGCAAACACAGTAATCTTCCCTTTTCTTTTATTTGCACCTCCGCATCGAACAGCGACCGGCTTTCCCCAACCAAAATCATTACCATAAACATCAAACCTTGGAGAACTGCTTGTTGTCAAGGAATAACAACGAGTCAAATCACCACCTGTAAGCAACTTTGGTTTTCTCAACCATGACTCATAATTATTTTTAATTTTCTCATCATTAGAATTTGAAGAAATTGTCTTGTTCATCTCTAAAGCAACCTTTGCAAAATTCCCACACTTTAGAATTTCCCTGGCTTTCATTGTAAAACCACTAACAATTGTGGCGTTTCCGAAATAATTCTCATCAAGCGGGGGGATCATCCTTTCTCTAACACCTATTGCTAAGATGTAAAGAACCTCTTGTTCTTGATCAAGTTTTTCGCAACGAACAATACAACGCAAAACATGAGCTAATACCGCTTGAAGCGATGATATTTTAATATTATTCTCATTTTTTGTTTCTGTGTTTGCTTTGAATTTGAGTTGCGCAATTTTCTCCTTTGTGAAATGGAATACTCCTTCAGATAAGTTGCTGGGCTTGGTGCTTTGGACTAATTCAGTTGTGAAAGGGAAACGTAAGGGAATTTCAAGATTAACGTTGGTTGGAAACCAACGTTTAAGTGAAGGGAGATTGTTGATAGAAACTCCCCTTGAAATTTGCGACCAAGAATTGATGAAATGCCAAAATGACTTACCATCCGATGC
Source organism: Trifolium repens (assembly GCA_030408175.1). NCBI lineage: Eukaryota > Viridiplantae > Streptophyta > Magnoliopsida > Fabales > Fabaceae > Trifolium > Trifolium repens. Next base: position 4,017,641 of record CP125840.1, read on the forward strand.
TAAGTGGTTGATTGTAAAGCCAATAAAGAGGCCATCAAGTAACTCCGTTACTTGAACAGCTAGAATTGGCTTTGAAGTGGCTTCCCAGTTTTTGACGCCGTTGAGAGGGAATAAGGAGTAGACAATGGAAGGTACAATGTAGTTGTTGGATGGAGTAATGATATCGGAAACGGTAGTGTTTTCTGCTTTGGCATGGACGAAGAGTGCACCAACATTGTTGCAAATGATGAAACATGAGGCAATGTTACCTTCTTCTTCTTCTTCATCGTGTTGAGTGATTACAAGACGACCAGCGAGGGGCGGAAAGAAGGAAAGAGTGGAGGATAGTGATTGTTTCAAATGATAGATTAATTGGTCTTTTGATGGGTCGATGGGGTTGTGGAAAAGAAGGCCTTTTTGGATGGTTTCAAGTGGGAGGAATTGGAGATCCCATGGTGTTAAATGAATTTTCTGAAAATCATTTGAGTTGCCATTATTATTGTCACTTGGTGCTTGGATTGTACTCGTGGAGATCACTCTCACGGAACCATTCATGCTGTTCAATCTATCTCTATTGAAGCAGCTTGGACAAGGATGAGGGGATAATTAAGTAACTACAATTTTGGTGACTCGTGTCACCAAAAATAAAATTCTCCGCATCTTAAAATATGACATTTAAGTCATCAAATTTCACACATTTTACAATTTGCTTTGTAAGTTAGGATTCTTCATTTAAAATTAAGAGTCTCTCCATTTCGAAGAGAGATAAATACAAAAAAAGTAATATGAGTTTTACTATTAAGTAAGTCTCACCACTATTAATTATTTTATATTTTTATTTCAATTTATTTTTTGTCTATCTCTTTCCGAAACGAAGAAAATGGAGAGTCTCTTAAATGGGGAGGATCCTAACTCTTTTGTCATAGTCATAGCTCAGACTTTTTAACTCTAAAAATATAATTAAAAAAAGAAAAAGAAATATGTATTGACGGCATAAAATAATATTATAATGTCAACTAATAATCATCGTATTTTTTGTCATGTCACAATACTCCACTTTCTTGATATATTTTTTATTGTATGATCGTATAAAATATTTTACACAATAATTTTATTCATCAAATTTCGCACATTTTAGAATTTTCGTCATGAGTTAGGATCTCTTCATTTAAGAGTCTCTCCATTTCCTCCATTTCAAAGAGAGATAGATACAACAACAAAAATTGCGCACTCAATAATTTACTACCTAATCCAAAATATAAAATAAACTACTCCAATAGTTCATTTTTATAAAAGATAATTCACCTTTCTAGATTCATTGAATAATTAATGTATTTGATCTATAATATAGACTATATACATTAATTATTCAATGAATTTAAAAAGGTGAATTGTCTCTTATAAAAATGAACTGAGGAAATATTAAAATTAGTTGACTATTGTGCATATATGATACATGGAAAAGAAAAAGAAAAAAAAAAGTTGCTTCGGTAATGTGTTTTCCATAAAAAAAAATCCGTAAGTTTTGATGTTCTAATTCTAAATATTTTATGTAACGAATTTTTATTTCTGCTTTTAAATCAACTAATTAATGCATATTTTTAATATTTTTGAATGAATTTTTGTATTAATATTTATAATATTATAATAATTTTTTCTACACAAATTTAGTTTTTTTAATAACAATAAGATGAATTAAATGCGTTTAAAGTGACAAAAACTAAAAATTTCATATATATATCAATTGAAATTAAACTTATATAATTGTGAGGTCCTGAATTCGAATCCGGTTCACGACGTCCGATCTAAAAAATTTGGCATATTTTGTCAGTTCAGCTATGACTTATGAGATATTATTGATAGTTTCACTACTTCAGGATCAAGATTAGAATTTAATATAAAATAAAATACTTGTATATGTCATTATTGAATATGTCACTCGTTCTCTTCTTGCAATAGTAAATTCTCTTCACTATTAATCTTTAATATTTATCTCGTAAGTCCTAATTTAACTAGTAAAAATTGCCGAAGTTATTGGCCGGACGTCGTGATCCATATTTGAATTCGGTTCCCACAGTTATGTGAGTTTAGTTTCAGTGGACTACCACTTCATTTAAGTTCCAAAAAAAAACTATAATATTTCACTCAGGCAGTGGCGGAACCAGGAAAAATAGGTTGTGAGGGGCACGATTGTTTTGAAATATATAAATTAAATTCCAAAATTATATTCCATATAAAAATATTAGTTATAAAAAACACAAAAATTTTATTTGGCAATTTCAATATTTAAACTTGTGTTTATAAATTCATATTAAGAAAAGAAAAGAAGTGGAAATCCATATGGTTCCTGCGCCCGGCGCTGCCCTCCTGGCGCGCAGGCGCTTAACCCTAGGTCTATATATTTGAAATCTTTCTCATAATAAGGTACGAAATTACGGCGAAAAAGGCAGACTTTTTGAGGCGAACTCGGAGGTTTTTAAGCAAGGATACAAGTGTGGAAACACATCCAAACCCTTCTTGTAATGAATTCTTTCAATCTTATTGATGTATTTCTTATTTAATTATGTCTAGCTAAACTTCCATGATTGGATCGTAGGGGATTCTAATTACTATTTATCTTAAACTATGTAGTTTCCATATGTTATGTTAATGAATTACGAAGTTAGTTTCAGTCAATTATTTTTTGTGTTTAATGCTTTACATAAATTGATCACTTGTGTGATAATTTCAATTATTTGTTTACTAAATTGATCCCTATTTTATTTCCAAAGTTTTATTTTTCAAAAACCTAAACCAAGAACCCCCCCCTCCCTTTTTATTATGTCAATTTACATACGAATGCTTTCAATAAATTGTGTTTGATTCTCCACTACGGGAAACAATCTTTATTTTACTATTTGATGACAAAAATTAGAGAATAACTACTAAGCTATAAGTTATACCCTATTTTTACCAAACAAAGCTTAAGTTTTTCTTTTCTTACTATGAATTTATAACCTACAAGTTTAAGAGTTGAAATTGCCAAATAGTATTTTTGTGTTTTTTATAACTTATATTTTTATATGGAATATAATTTTTGTATTTTATTTATACAGTAAAATCTCTATAAATTAATAGAGTTAGGACCGGAGAAATTTATTAATTTAGAGAGTTATTAATTTATCGATAAATTAATAATTATTAATTTAAAGAGTTTTTAATGATTTGTAAATCAATAATGACTTTAGTAATATGCATTCGAAATCAATAATGACTTTATGATACAATACAAAAATACAACACCTGAGCTATTGGATGCGGCATGCAATAAGAAAAGTTAGAGATGAGCTCCAAATGGACTTGAACTTTAAAGGAAAACAGACAACTATTGAATCATATTTTAATATAGTGTAATATATTTTTTTCAGTTTCTATGAATTATTAATTTATGATTTTCTTGGGACCGAAAATTACAAAGGGATTTCCCGAAAAATTATTATCTTATTATTTTATCGAATTTTTCAATTTTTTACCGAGTATTAATTTAAAGAGATTTTACTGTATATTTAAAAACAATCGTGCCCCTCACAAATTATATTTCCTGGTTTCGCCATTGCCTGGATGAAATATTAAAGAATTTTTTTTTGTGTCTTAGATGAAGTGGTAGTCCACTGACATTAAACTCATATAATTGTGAGATTTCAGATTCGAATATGGATCACGACGTCCGACCAATAATTTTGGCAATTTTTACTAGTTAAGTTAGGACTTATCAGATAAATATATATTAAAGATTAATAGCGAAAAGAACTTACTATTGCAAGAAGAGAACGAGTGACATATTCAATAATGACATATACAAGTATTATCCAAAATTATTAGGTCGGACGTCGTGACCTGAATTCGAATTCAGGATTTCACAATTATGTAAGTTTAATTTTAGTTGATTACTTCTTCATCTAAGATAAAAAAAATATTAATAATATTAAATTTTCAAATATAAGTATCCAAAAAAAATGTGTTTGTCAAAAATAAAAAATGTTAATCAAATTCCCTTTTTTTTTTCTATCGGGTACCGTGCAAGGCCAATTTTGATAGCGTAGGGTAGCTTGAGCCCTACAAGAGGCGATATAAAACTACAAAACAAAACACAATCACATGGTGGGATTAGAAGTTGAAGAGTGTCTGGTGGTTCAGTAGCTGAAGAGTGTTTTTTTTTAAGAATGAGATTAAAAGTTAATCTCTTTTAAATAGTGTCTATTTTATTATTTTTATTGGTGTTCCGATTATACATGACACATTTGTTTTGTAACCACTTTTTTATGGATTTTTGTACATTTTGTGCAAAGACTTAATTATTAATAATAATAATAATATGTTTTGTCGCTTTAAAAAATAATCACATGGTGGGGTGGGTGCCTTCCTAGAAGAAGCTAACTCCAAGAACACGAGGCACTTAAACAATTAGGCATGTACTTAGAATCAAGTTGTGAAAATCTGACCGGTTCGACTGGTTGGACCGGGAATCGGACCTGTATTCGGTCTGAGTTGACTGCAAAACCGGACTGTGTATGAACTGGTCATTGAACCGGGAAATCGGTTGAAAACTGGAAAAAATCGGCAGTTCAAAACTTGAACCAGTTTAAAAAAATTACTTATTTTTTTAATTGAAAAAATTTAAAAAATTCGCAAATTATGTGATGACCAATCAAGTGGGAGACTTCAAATGCACTAAAAAAACATCCTAAAAATCTATGAAAACACATTTTTTCACAAATTCACCAAAATCTCAAACTCTGCAAATTTAAACCTTATCTAAACATAACAAATTCTAGCTAAAATTGATCTAAGTAAACCTAAAATCACTTTTATAACCGAGTCATCACAACCTCAAACTTAAAAATTGTTACTTGTCCTAAAAAATTACATTTGCCAAACGAAAATTTTGCAATATACTTCCTCTGTCCTAATTTAATTGACATGGTTGACTGTTTCACATATGTCGATACATAACTTTGATGATTAATATTTTTAATTGTATAATAGTAAAAATTATAAAAATTTGATATTTTGAAAATACTTTTCGAGACGAATCTAACAACATCTTATATGCTAATATTTACTTTTATTTATTAGAAAAAAAATAAGGTCAAAGCAACATATATGAATAGTGCACAACAGTCAACTGTGTCAATTAAATTGAGTCGGAGAGAGTAGTACGTAACAACCTCTTTGACTTTCTGCGGAGGTAGTAAGAAATTAATATTTTTACCTCAATTTTTTACATCAATTTTACATTAATGTTTCTGCGGAGGTAGTAAGAAATTAATATTTTTACCTCAATTTTTTACATCAATTTTACATTAATGTTTCTGCAGAGGTAGTAAGAAATCAACTGTTGAGGTTGATTGTTCATCAAAGAAGATTGCTATCAAATTGTATTGATTGATTCATAAAGCAAGGACATTCATTAAAAACAACAAACATTCAAGTTCATTTGATCAAAATAAAATTACTCCGTATTATCTTCACCAAGAGCTATAAAAAATTGAAACTGTTCAAATATAGGAGAAAATCTAAACCCTTATGTCTTGAACTCATAAAATAGCTTATGACATATATATATACACTTATATTTTCTTTTTACGTAAAAATATTTTATTTTATTTTAAAGAAAAAATTATGTTCATTAGGGACAAAAATAAAATAGAAGATTTTGAGAGAGAGAGAGAGAGAAATGTCTCAGTGTTGGAGAATAAAGAACAATTAGTACACCCCAATATTAAAAATACACATTGACGAATTAAAATTTAAATTCTAACTCGGGGAGTTATCCTTATTTTCATATTTTATAAAGGAGAAAATTTATGTAAAATTTTATCTAGCACGAAGAAACGTGATCCCTATGATGGAAAGTGTATGTAGATCATAGTGAGAACTAAGCACAAAAATTTAATTGATATTCATTAAAAAATAATAATACAACATAGAATTAACAACTATTTTTTGTTGATAAATCCCTTATAGAGTCATGTAACGGAGACGTGAGAGAGATAAATAGAGAGAGAGAGAGGAAAAAAATTCTTAGTGGTGTAGAATTGAAAACGGGTAGTACTTTTCACCCGACTATTAAAAACACACATTGACTAATTAAAATTTGAATTCTGACTGCGAGAGTTATCCATATTTTCATATTTTATCCCGGAGACCACTTATTCAAAATTTTATTTAGCACGGTGAAAAGTGATCCCCTATAATGAAAAGTGTATGTAGAAGATAGTGATAACTTATCACGAGAATTTTATTGATATTCATTAAAAAAATATAAATATTAGCAAATATTTTATTGTTGATGGAGCCCGATAGAGTCATGCGACAAAGACGAGACAGAGGGAGAGAGAGAGAGAGAGAGAGAGAGGGGGGGGGCGAGAGGAGAATGATGGAGATAGAGGAGAGAGAGAGAGAGAGAGAGAGAGAATCTTTCGGTGGTATATAATGGAAAACGGATAACAGTTTTCACCCCACTATTAAAAGTACAAATTGATTAATTAAAATATGAATTTCGACTACAAAAGTTTTTCAATAATTTGAGTCCATAACACTTTCATTAGATACACGTTTGTTTTAGGAATATTAATTTATCAATGTTAGTGGAGATTCACACATAGGTTTTCTCATTTGACGCTCGCGCATAAATATTGCTTCTTTGTGGTACGATGACAAGAAAAAATTTGAGAATATGAACATGGGTCAAAGTATGTTAATATTCATTTAAAAAATAGTATATAATTTACAATTATTTTTTGTTGATGAAGTCCCTATAGAGTCATGGGCTTAAAGATATATATCGTATTTTCATACTGAAATAAAGTAAAAGAAAACAATCTCATAGACAATTGAAAAAACGTAGACAACCTTCTAAATAATATAAAATGAAAAAAAAGACATAGACAACCTTCAAAAGAAAAAATAACATATGAAAATAAATATTATTGAAAAGAATAAAAATTATCATGTGTTTGACAATGAACCTAATGTAGATTTTCTATAAAGAGTCGGCTGGAGTTGAAAAAAAAAAAAAAAAGGCATATTTTAATTTTATGGATACACTCCCAAAAAATCTTAAGGCCATGAAAAATTAGAGCATATTTTCATTTGAAAATGAAAGTTATAATTATTTTATATTTATAAGATAGGATCACTATATAGTTTCAGCCTTTCAGAGATGAAGATGAGATAAATAATTTCTCATAATAGTGTAAAATGGGAAGCAAAGTAATACTCTTCATTTCACTTTATTCTATAACATCATTAAATTTATATAATGGAAATCTATCTCGATTTTATCCTAGAATTTTAACCAAATTACTTAAATAATATATCAAAATAAACACATAAATAATATTGAAAAAGAAAATAATTTCGTGCACGACACAATCTAACATATTAAAAGTAAATTATATCTTAATTTATTGCTTTTTTTTTATCTCATTGGATAAAACTTAAGTTCGGATTATAATACGATTGACATAATTCTAATATGGTCATGTCTAGTAAGTGGTCCATGATGGAAAAAGATAAGTTGCCTTTAGCCTGAGTTATAACCCACAACAATATCATGGACCTTCACCATATGATTTTTTCTTTAAATAAGGTCAATTCTCTGTCAGCAATCAGCATCACTCGTGTCTCTACTCTCTCTCTTCTGCATTTTTTAGTTTATTTTTATTTTTTTAAAAGAATCACACATATTTAGTCTTTCAATTTAGTCACATTAATATAAAAACGCATATCATTTAATTATTTCAAAAATAAACTATTTAAATGGGAAAGATCAAATTTAACGAATTTAAATTTTACAAAATTCACTGTTGGATTTGAAGATTATATCACATAATATATCCAAGTGAAATTTTATAAAAATCTAAAATCATTTGATATGTTATTGAGACTCATCAAAATTAACGGACCGTTAATTTTGATGAGTCTCAATAACATATCAAACGATTTTAGAATTTATAAAATTTAACATAAATGATTTATATGATATAATCTTCCAATCCAACGGTGAATTTTGTAAAATTTGAATTCATTAATTAAAGATTTAAAGTGTTATTGAGCGATGTAACATTACTAAAATATTATTCCGTATCATTTGATTTCTCCCCATATTTAATTATTTTCTTTTTCTACCTTTTATTAAAGATGTATGTGTGACCAAATAAAAAGAGCAAATTTTTGTGACCACTCAAAACTTCCTTTTTTTTGTTACTCTTCACTACTAGAAAACATGCGTTTAGCAACTGATTTAGCGACTGATTTTCATCAAAATCGGTTGCTAATTCAATTAGCGACCAATTTAGCAACCAATTAAAATCAGTAGCAAAAACCTTGGTCGCTGATCTGTAGTGACCAAATTAGCAACCGATTTTGTAGCGACCGATTTGCAACTGAATTTTGAGACCGAATTAGCGACCAATATCAGCAACCAATTAAGAGACTGAATTGAAAGAACATCTTAGAGACAGATTGTTCGACGCATTGTCGACGCTATAAGCAATTGATTTAGTGACCACTTTATTTAATTTTAAAACAAATCGGTTGCTAATTCGGTTGCTAATTTCATTTTTTTTAAAATAAAAAAAAAAATTGTAGCCCATATATATACACACACAAATATGACAAAATACTTTAGTAAATTATATTCTAATAAAGATATGCTTAATCAAAGATTATATGGAAAATAAATCTCCTATAGAAAATAAATTAAAACTTTAAATATCGACTATTACATTAAATCTATACTAGACTAACTTAGCATAGTATTAAACAAGACTTTAACTAATGCTTTTTTCTTCAAAGTCAATATTACAAAATAAATCTCCTATAGAAAATAAATCTATACGAATAAAATAAGAGAATAATTTTGATATACTCAGCTTGATGTAATTTTTTTCGCACCGTCAATTTATCTATTACACTTCTTCATTGTATGATTTAAAGTATATATGTATGATAAAAATAATGCATTTTTAATGATTGGGTTATTTAGATTAATTGAAAAAATTTACTCTTCTAGTACTTATGAATTAAATTCATATGATTTTCTTGAAATCTCAAAGCAAATATTAATTGGCAGAGAAGGCACATATAGAGACAGGATGGGGGCACTTAGGATGGGACAACAAAGAAAGAAAGTGAAAATACATTTTATTGGATGTTGGAAGTCTAGGATAATATCATGCACTTGTTTCATCCAATGGTTGAAGTTGAAATAGAAATTTTGAAAACTAATGGTCCATCATAGACCATTTGTTTAAAGGGTCCATGGAAGGATCAGCCTTGATCGAGTTATCTTATATTTCACTTCTTTATCACAATAATTCAATAAACCCACATACGATTTTGTCCCGGTAATGGATGACAATGAACATTTAATGAAAAACGACAATGGACAGTTAAATTGACAAGGACAATGGACAATTATATTCACGGGCCACTGAATTTTTTAAGATTCTGTGAAATTATTAAAATAGGTTCTAATAAAAAAAAAATGCAAAAAAATAATAAAAAAAATTGTCATCGATTTGAATTACAAATTATAAATAACATCATTAACACTAAAAATAGTTTGATAAACAAGACAATTTCTATTACACCCTCTCTATTTGATAAAACTATAATATAATAATTAGCTATATATAAAGCGTTTAAAAATTTATTCACAAACCTCTTTTAAGAAATTTTGTCACTAATAAATATCTCATTTTAGAATAAAGTGAATCTTGAGTATTTAAACTCCACAATTTCACATTTAGAAATCTGAAATTTTTAGAAGTCTGGAATTTTTTATTTTATATTTTTCATCTATAATTATTTTTAGAGATCCCTATTTTTATGAGGTCTTATGTCATGGCACATGTTACACATAATGTGGCAACATGTGGAAAAGACGTCTCTGATTATATTAATATCAATTCTTGTAATTTTGAGCCACACGTTGTATTGTATCATACCTACCAACCCAGACCCCACATGTTGGCACATGTGGAAAAGATGGCTCTGACTATATTAATATCAATTCTTGTAGGCTCGGTTTCAATAACATATCAAACGATTTTAGATTTTTATAAAATTTAATATGGATGATCTATACGATATAAACTTTCAATCCAACAGTAGTTTTTGTAAAATTTGTATCCGTTAAAGTGTTATTGAGCGGTGTAACATTACTAAAATGTTACACCGGTGTAATTTGATCTATTACCATATATATATATATATATATATATAGGAGAACTTTCAAGTGAGAGGGATTTTAAAATGAGAGGATAAGAGGTTTAAATGTGAGCCATCAGATTTAATTCATGGCTGAGATTAAATTTTAATTTTGAAGATTCATACTCACGTGATCAGTCCTCTTCTCCTTCCCAAATTCCAATCACTTACTCATATTTGTCTCTACCAAATCTAGAACCAACAGCTCCTAGACCACCGCCGTTGAAACTAACAAACTCCCACCAGCAACAAACCAACCAACAAACTCCCACCGACGTTGAAACTAAGCATCATTTCTTTAGAATACGCCTCATGGAACTTGAACTTGCAGCAAAGAGCCTCTGAATTGAGATATATTTTTGCTAATAATATAAAAAATAAATCAATTCAATAACTTCATCATCCAATCAATTTTATTTTTTTGGTAATTGTAATTTCAATTCTAAGGTTCAACTGAAAAAGGTCAATTTAGATAAACACTAAAAAATTAATTACATAATACATTAGAAAAAGCTCCTTTATGACCGTTCTCACTTTTCTTTTCATCCCTGGTCACTTATCTGCCGGCGATTGTAAGGAAAATCGGCGAAGACAGTGAACAAAATATGCATCCTTATATCATTGCATTCATGGCGGAAATAAGAGAGCGAGAGGGATTTGTGTGGTTCAGACTTCTGTGGGTGAAGATCGAAGGAACAAACAGGCCACCGCCAAGAATTGAAGGTGGTCAGCAAACTTGCTAATGTTGTTCAATTCAATGCTGAAGAATATGAAGAGAAGAGAAAAGATGACTATTCTGAGAAGGTGAAGGGGTGGTGCGCGTGAATAGAATAAGGAGATGAGCACGTGAACTTATTTTAATCTCACCCATGAATTAAATCAGATGGCTTACATTTAACCCTCTCATCCTCTCATTTTAAAATCTCTCTCACTTGAAAGTTCTCCTATATATATATATATATATGTATGTATATGCGCGCATGTATAATGTTATTGCCATGTTGAACTTAAACCACCATACCTTAGAGAGTGAAGAAGCACAAAAATGGTTACCATTAAAAGTTCTTACCCTGTGATTCCAGAAGAACCAACACCACAAGGTCGTTTATGGCTCTCCGACAAAGACCAAGTAGCAACTCAACATCACACACCCACCATTTACATTTACAAACCAAAACAGAACCAAGAAAACATCATAGAAACACTAAAGAAATCTCTAAGCAAAATTCTAGTACACTACTATCCTATAGCTGGTAGATTGTGTTACACGGAAGAAGGTGGTAGAATAGAAGTGAATCTCAATGCCAAAGGAGCCATTTTGCTTGAAGCTGAAACCACAAAAACAATTCATGATTATGGTGACTTTTCACCTTCTGATTCAACCAAAGAGCTTGTTCCAATAATCAATTACAATCAACCCTTTCAAGAAATGCCACTTCTTCTTGTACAACTCACAAGTTTCAAAAATAACCAAGGCTTTGCAATTGGTGTTTCTTTATCCCACTCTTTAACTGATGGAATTGGAGCTGGTGGATTCATCACCTCATGGGCGAAAATAGCGCGCGGCGAATCACTAGAGCCTAATGAATTACCATTTCTTGATAGAACAATAATCAAATTTTCACACACACCATTGAAAGTACCATGTTTTGAGCACATGGAATTGAAGCCTCTTCCACTCATTCTAGGAAGAAAAGATACAAGTGAAGAAAGAAAGAAGAAAACAACAGCAACATTATTGAAACTGTCACATGATCATGTTGAGAAGTTGAAGAAAAAAGCCAATGATTATTTATCAATGATGAGAAAAGGTTCAAGGCCTTTTAGTAAATTTGAAGCAATTGGTGCACATATATGGAGATGTGCATCTAAGGCACGTGATCTTGATGATAATCAAGAAAGTGTTGTTAGATTCCATGCTGATATTAGAAAAAGAATGATTCCAGCACTTCCTCAAAACTTTTTTGCTAATGCTTTGGCATTAACAGCAACAAAAGTATATATTGGAGAAATCACATCAAAGCCTTTAGGCTATACTGCAGAAAAGATAAGAGAAGCAACTGAGCTTGTTAATGATGAGTTTATAAAGTCACAAATTGATGTTATTAGAAGTTTTGAAAATATGGATGATGCAAGGGGATTGTTTTTCGGTGATGAAACTGAAAATGCACCATATTTTGGGAATCCAAATTTTCAATTAACTAGTTGGATTGGAATGCCATTTTTTGAAGCTGATTTTGGATGGGGGAAGCCTATTTACTTTGGATTTGCTTGTGTGTCTCCACATGACAGGGCATTCATATATCTTAGTCCTGATGGAGATGGATCTGTTACTGTCTGTTTGCATTTTCAGATTGCACATTTGGAGCTTTTCAACAAGTTATTCTATGAAGATATATGAAAGATATGGTTCTTTTCATTTATCAAACATTTAGTTGAATGTGTTGTGTTGCATTGTCCTTGTTTGAAGTGAAGTGAATTGAATTGAAGCTGTTTGATTTTACTTTTAATAAATAATAATGTTTCACTAGCTATTTGTTGTTGACTTGCAATATTTTTTCAATAAAATTTAAGATTTGTTGTTTTGATATATATAAGATTTGTTGTGTATATTATATTTTTTTTGGTGTGTTTGAGTTCATCAACCAAACTTTCATTTGGTAATGTCTTTTACAGAAATGTTATTCCTACAACATTTCTTTACAAAAATACTACAAATTTTACTTTTAGGGTCTATTTGGTTCGGAAGTTTTGTAGAGAATAGGAGGGGAGGTGAGAGAATATTTTAAACTTTTATGTTTCGTTCAATTTTTTATGAAGGGAAGGTGAGGGGAGGTAAGGGAATATGGAGCAATTTTTGGTTCCCCAAATTGGGGGGATTTGGAGGGGAGGGGAGAGAATGAGAGATATGTTATTATAATTTTAATTATATTGACATAACTGTCCTCATGTTTATTTTAAAATGCCAAAATTACTCTTATAAAAAGTTATGGATTTTTTACTTCTTGCATTTTTTTTCGTTGCTAACTTGCATAATCATCATGTTAATTACGTTGATTTTCTCCTTTTTTTTTCATTTAATTGTTAAGTTGATTTTCTGGACATGGATATATGTTTCATATATACTTCTTTTTTTCTACGTTGATTATATGTACTTTGTACAATACATTAATTATATATGGGTCATGCTAAACAGTGCTCCGGGACACTTGTTAAGCATATTAAAAATAGAAATAAAAGATAAAATTAATATTGATAAAATAACTTTTTACATTCTCGATGCATTGAATGCACTAGTTCCAATACAAAATTTCCATATTTATATGTTTAACTAGTGTTCCAGGAGCATTGTTTAGCATTTTCCATTATATATGCTGCTACATATTGTACAAGCAAACTAGTTTGCCAAATATGAATAATATATCTACCATTACCATTTACCAACCAACACTAGTGTCAGGTCAGGTCATAAGATATATATACAAATCAAAAGCAATAAAAACTTAATAAAAAAACTCCAATACTAATGAATAAGAAGATAATTTAATAAAGCTATAAAATTTTAATATTTTGATAAAAGGTAATATATTTTAATTTTATTAGTATGTGATATTATTTTTAAAATAAGGGTAAAAAGGTAAATAGATTTTAAAATCCTTCACTTCCTTTTGTGAACCAAACATATAGGAGTATTTAATTAAAATTTCTCACCTTTGTCAAAAAAAATTGAAATTTCTCACCTTCCTTCCCCGCCTCTCTTTTGAACCAAACATACATTTAAATTTAATTATTCCCCTCCATTAAAATTCCTCCCCTTCCCTTCTTTGAACCAAACAGACCCTTAAGGTGAGGGCTCTATTAAGTCCTCCAAAGAGGAACCACTAAACGTAACCGTTGGATTTAAAAAAGACTATATGATCTCATTAGTTGATACTACACTAGATTGAATCTCTCTTTTTCTCTTTTCCCAGATTTCACTATCTATTATAATGTGCACTTAAGATAAATTGGGACTGAATCTCTCTTTTTTTAAAACAAGTTTTTTTTATAAAAAAAATCTAAAACAAACACACCCTATCTTTAACGCACATTTAACTCAACATCTCAAGTGTTGAAACATTCGATCAAACATCTGATAGCTGACGCGCCAAGAATTTCATTTAAAGCTACTTTTCGTTTGTTTACGATAGAAAAAAAAAAGTCATTTTTCAATTTTGAAACTCCTACACTTAGATATTTTAATTTTAAAAAAAGTAAAATTCTTGAAATAGCTTTTCATTTTGAAATTATAAAAAAAAATTTTACAATATAATTTTAAAAAAATCTATAACAAATACTATTAAAATATAAAATTGATTTTATTTTTAAAAGTTTTTTTTATAAAAACAAAAAAAAATCTAAAACAAACGCACACTATCTTTAAAATTCTTTAACACATTTAACTCAAAAAATTGCTCACAAATGAAACTTGCTATTGACCATTGACCACAAAAAATAAAACCTACAGCTACAATTCCGGAAACAATTCCTTGCTACTGTCCTGTAGTGACGAAACGAACGGTCTTCTTCCTATTTTGAATCAGACCGAACAACAACACCATCCATCCATCCATGGCAGATTGGTCTCAACTTCCAACGGAACTTCTTCAACTAATATCTCAAAAACTCAACAGTGAATTCTATCTTCTTCGCTTTCGTTCTGTTTGTTCCACATGGCGGTGCTCTTCCATCCCAAATTTCCCTCGCAACAATCCCTTACCCTTCAAGCTTCCACCGTTATACCCCGACAACGACGGCATATGTTACCTCGTACAACACAACATCTTTCTCATCAAACCAACCACAACCACAATCCCACACCAACATCAACAAATTCTCCAACCCTTGTTGATCAGAATCGGTCCAAATGTAACCGGTAAAATTCATCTCTGGCATCCACTCGATCTTGACCAACGTTTACCTTTCCATTTTCCTCATAAGGTCGTCTTCGACTTCAATCACATCTCCATCGTCGATCTCGGACATGTTTTCTTGCTCTACATGCTCAAAGACTGTGACTCACTTCAAAATCATCCATATCCCTATGTCTATCATGAAAATGTCGTTGCTGCCACGTGTCCAGGGGAACTACAACCTCTCATTGTCACATTCAACCGTTATTGTGAGTCGTGTATATTCCGCCCTGGGGACGATGTTTGGATGAAGATCCCCAATGTCGTTTCAGACTATGGAGACATCTACAATTTTAAAGGGCGGATTTGTGTGGTAGACCAAACCGGTCAGACTGTGATGGCTGGACCGGACTTAAGCGTTGATTTTGCGGTAGCTAAGGTATCGGATCCTGGCATGGTTAGATTATGTTTGGTGGAGAGTGAGTTGTTGCTAGTGGTTTCGTGTTATGGTGTAAGGATTAATGTGTATAGGCTTGATGAGAAGAAGAAAATGTGGGTGAAGTTGTCAAATTTAGGAGATAGGGTTTTGTTCTTGGGGAATCAATGTTTGTTTTCTGCTTCTGCTTCCGATTTGGGTTTTGACAATGGGAATTGTGTGATCACTATTATGAGTGATGTTTCCATGAAGTGTGGAATGAGTGTTTTAAACTTTGATGAAGGTTGGGTTTTGCCTTTGACTGATTATCCCGATTATTTCAAGTTACTTGCAAATTCCAGAGTGGATTGTGAACAACTGCATTGGGAAAATTAGTATGTTATCTAGCATAGAAAGTATGGATGATGCAATGAAGTTGTTTCTTGGCGATGAAACTGAAAATGCACCATATTTTGGGAATCCAAATTTTCAAATAGCTAGTTGGATGGGAATGCCATTTTATTCATCTTAGTCCTCATGGTGATGGATCTGTTATTGTGTCTTTGCATTTTCAGATTGCACATTTGGAGCTTTTCAACAAGTTCTTCTATCAAGATATATGAAAAATATGATTCTTTTCATTTATCAAACATTTTGTTGAATGTGTTGTGTTGCATTGTCCTTGTTTTTCATTATCATGTTGAAACTAGCGTTTGAATTTGTGGTTGAATTTGTACTCGAATTTGTACTCTATCAGTTTTAACTCAAGTCCAACCAATTAATTATATTATGTCCCGATTCCGCCCCTAAACTGTGACGGAATCTAATTTTCCGTGCCAATTAATTTGCGACAATGAAATTGCAACGAAATAATTCCTTCCCTGATATGATAATTGGGATAGAAATTTCAACTATTATGCGACGGAAATTTCCATCCCAAATCAAGTTTTTTCTAGTAGCACACTCATTTTCTAAGTGTCTTGACATTTTCAACTTATTGTCAAATAATCCCTAATATATCTCACTATACCATATATAATATAATTCAATAATAAATTTTATTTCTTTAAACCACATCAAGCTATATATTGATTTGTGCAATGACACCAACATTAATGTATCAACAAGCTAAGTATATTATAACCAAATAAATGAAACAAGAAAGTGATAATGCTTAAACATTGGGACCAGAGTATGTCCTAAAGAAATTCAAACCAGAAAAATATTTATTTGTTTTATAAAAGAAAATTTTAAATAGCAACTCACTAAACATAAATGCAGGTACATAACAAGAACATTCATAGCACAATAATTATTAAAAATAAGATAATCAAAATAACTACTAGTCACATACTAATTTCACACTCTCAAAGATACTTTACTTAAGTAGAAAATGGCAATTAACCATGCATGAACTCATTGTCATTTCCCATGGCCTCCAAAATCTGGTAAGGAAGACAAGGTACAATGTCAATACTACCCTCTTCAGCACCAGCAAACACAGTAATCTTCCCTTTTCTTTTATTTGCACCTCCGCATCGAACAGCGACCGGCTTTCCCCAACCAAAATCATTACCATAAACATCAAACCTTGGAGAACTGCTTGTTGTCAAGGAATAACAACGAGTCAAATCACCACCTGTAAGCAACTTTGGTTTTCTCAACCATGACTCATAATTATTTTTAATTTTCTCATCATTAGAATTTGAAGAAATTGTCTTGTTCATCTCTAAAGCAACCTTTGCAAAATTCCCACACTTTAGAATTTCCCTGGCTTTCATTGTAAAACCACTAACAATTGTGGCGTTTCCGAAATAATTCTCATCAAGCGGGGGGATCATCCTTTCTCTAACACCTATTGCTAAGATGTAAAGAACCTCTTGTTCTTGATCAAGTTTTTCGCAACGAACAATACAACGCAAAACATGAGCTAATACCGCTTGAAGCGATGATATTTTAATATTATTCTCATTTTTTGTTTCTGTGTTTGCTTTGAATTTGAGTTGCGCAATTTTCTCCTTTGTGAAATGGAATACTCCTTCAGATAAGTTGCTGGGCTTGGTGCTTTGGACTAATTCAGTTGTGAAAGGGAAACGTAAGGGAATTTCAAGATTAACGTTGGTTGGAAACCAACGTTTAAGTGAAGGGAGATTGTTGATAGAAACTCCCCTTGAAATTTGCGACCAAGAATTGATGAAATGCCAAAATGACTTACCATCCGATGCTAAGTGGTTGATTGTAAAGCCAATAAAGAGGCCATCAAGTAACTCCGTTACTTGAACAGCTAGAATTGGCTTTGAAGTGGCTTCCCAGTTTTTGACGCCGTTGAGAGGGAATAAGGAGTAGACAATGGAAGGTACAATGTAGTTGTTGGATGGAGTAATGATATCGGAAACGGTAGTGTTTTCTGCTTTGGCATGGACGAAGAGTGCACCAACATTGTTGCAAATGATGAAACATGAGGCAATGTTACCTTCTTCTTCTTCTTCATCGTGTTGAGTGATTACAAGACGACCAGCGAGGGGCGGAAAGAAGGAAAGAGTGGAGGATAGTGATTGTTTCAAATGATAGATTAATTGGTCTTTTGATGGGTCGATGGGGTTGTGGAAAAGAAGGCCTTTTTGGATGGTTTCAAGTGGGAGGAATTGGAGATCCCATGGTGTTAAATGAATTTTCTGAAAATCATTTGAGTTGCCATTATTATTGTCACTTGGTGCTTGGATTGTACTCGTGGAGATCACTCTCACGGAACCATTCATGCTGTTCAATCTATCTCTATTGAAGCAGCTTGGACAAGGATGAGGGGATAATTAAGTAACTACATTTTTGACCAAAAATAAAATTCTCCGCATCTTAAAATATGACATTTAAGTCATCAAATTTCACACATTTTACAATTTGCTTTGTAAGTAAGGATTTCTTCGTTTAAAATTAAAAGTCAAGTGAGTCTCACCACTATTAATTATTTTATTTTTTTATTTCAATTTATTTTTTGTCTATCTCTTTCAAAAACGAAGAAAATGGAGATTCTCTTAAATGGGGAGGATCCTAACTCTTTTGTCATAGCTCAGACTTTTTAACTCTAAAAATATAATTAAAAAAAAGAAATATATATTGACGGCATAAAATAATATTATAATGTCAACTAATAATCATCGTATTTTTTGTCATGTCACAATACTCCACTTTCTTGATATATTTTTTATTGTATGATCGTATAAAATATTTTACACAATGATTTTAGTCATCAAATTTCGCACATTTTACAATTTTTGTCATGAGTTAGGATCTCTTCATTTAAGAGTCTATCCATTTCCTCCATTTCAAAGAGAAATAGATACAAAAAAAAATTGTGCACTCAATAATTTATTACCTGATCCAAAATATAAAATAAACTACTCCATCCGTTCATTTTTATAAAAGACAATTCACCTTTCTAGATTCATTGAATAATTAATTATTCAATAAATCTAAAAAGGTGAATTGTCTCTTATAAAAATGAACGGATGGAACATTAAAATTAGTTGACTATTGTGCATATATGATACATGGAAAAGAAAAAGAAAAAAAAAAGTTGCTTTGGTAATGTGTTTTCCATAAAAAAAAAATCAGTAAGTTTTGATGTTCTAATTCTAAATATTTTATGTAACGATTTTTTATTTCTTCTTTTAAATCAACTAATTAATGCATATTTTTAATATTTTTGAATGAATTTTTGTATTAATATTTATAATATTATAATAATTTTTTCTACACAAATTTAGATTTTTTTTAATAACAATAAGATGAATTAAATGCGTTTAAAGTGACAAAAACTAAAAATTTCATATATATTAATTGAAATTAAACTTATATAATTGTGAGGTCCTGAATTTGAATCCGGTTCACGACGTCAGATCAAATTTTTTTGGCATATTTTATCAGTTCAGCTAGGACTTAATGAATTACGAAATTAGTTTCAGTCAATTATTTTTTGTGTTTAATGCTTTACATAAATTGATCACTTGTGTGATAATTCCAATTATTTGTTTACTAAATTGATCCCTATTTTATTTCCAAAGTTTTATTTTTCAAAAACCTAAACCAAGACCCACCCCCCCCCCCCCCCTCCGCTCCCTTTTTATTATGTCAATTTACATACGAATGCTTCCAATTAATTGTGTTTGATTCTCTACTACGGGAAACGATCTTTATTTTACTATTTGATGACAAAAATTAGAGAATAACTGATAAGCTATAAGTTATCCCCTATTTTTACCAAACAAAGCTTAAGTTTTTCTTTTCTTACTATGAATTTATAACCTACAAGTTTAAAAGTTGAAATTGTCAAATAGTATTTTTGTGTTTTTTATAACTTATATTTTTATATGGAATATAATTTTTGTATTTTATTTATATATTTAAAAACAACCGTGCCCCTCACAAATTATTTTTCCTGGTTTCGCCATTGCTTGGATGAAATATTAAAGATTTTTTTTTTGTGTCTTAGATGAAATGGTAGTCCACTGAAATTAAACTCACATAATTGTGAGATTCCAGATTCGAATATGGGTCACGACGTCCGGCCAATAATTTTGGCAATTTTTACTAGTTAAGTTAGGACTTATTAGATAAATATTAAAGATTAATAGTGAAGAGAACTTACTATTGCAAGAAGAGAACGAGTGACATGTTCAATAATGACATATACAACTATTAGCTAAAATTATTAGGTCGGACGTCTTGATCTGAATTCGAATTCAGGATCTCACAATTATGTAAGTTTAATTTTAGTGGATTATTTCTTTATCTAAGATAAAAAAAATATATTAATAGTATTAAATTTTCAAATATAAGTATCCAAAAAAAATGTGTTTGTCAAAAATAAAAAATGTTAATCAAATTCCCTTTTTTTCTATGGGGTACCGTGCAAGGCCAATTTTGATAGCGTATGGTAGCTTGAGCCCTACAAGAGGCAATATAAAAACTACAAAACAAAACACAATCACATGGTGGGATTAGAAGGTGGTTCAGTAGCTGAAGAGATTTTTTTTTAGAATGGGATTAGAAGTTGATCTTTTTTAGATGGTGTCTATTTTATTATTTTTATTGGTGTTCTGTCTATATATAATACATTTGTTTTGTAATCCCTTTTTTATGGGTCTCTGTATATTTTGTGCAAAGACTTAATTATTAATAATATGTTTTGTCGTTTTTAAAAAAATCACATGGTGGGGTGGGTGCCTTCCTAGAAGAAGCTAACTCCAAGAACATGAGGCACTTAAACAATTAGGCATGCACTTAGAAGGCTATGTTTGGTAAATTAAATAAGCTAGTTTATAGTTTATAGCTTTTAGCTTATAAATTAAAAGCTTTGTTTGGTAACTGTTTTAAAAAAAGAGATTATAGCTAATTTTACTATCTTATAGCTTATTTTTCAAATGCTATTTCAAGTAGCTTATAGCTTATTATCTTTTCTTCCAATTTTACCCCTATCATTTTACTTGAAAAAAATAAAATATTAATTAAACATATCTTTATTATGTAAACAGAGCCGAAGTCCCGATATTCAAAAAATGACAACGTCTCGTGTCCGATACGTACTCGATACCGATACTCTTTCGATATGTTTCGATACTCGTATACGAAAAGTATCGGTTAAATATTTATTTTTAAATAAAATAATAATACCTGATATGTGTCCGATACGAAGATTATTTTTTGAATAGTACTTGTGATGTTTTTTTTGTTAGTATTAATGATATCTTTTTTGTATAATACTTAACTTAAAATGTATAGCTTAAGATGTACCGATGATCATTACTTTTTGGGGATAATATTAACTTAAAATGTTCTCATCTATCAGTCCTTGTGAGTTTCTAGTATTGATTGACTTTGACTTATTATGATGCTTATGATGTCTCTGTTTCAGACCTGTTTGTTTGTATCTTTAGCACTTCTTGTGTTTTTCCTTTGTCAATATAATTTTTTACTTTTCAAAAAAAAACTATATATGGTGTCCTACTATATAACTGGTTGTTAAACATTTAAGTTTGTCCCAAAATTCTGGTAGAAGAATAGATGTTTTCTGCTTTTAATTATTAATATTATTGATTGTAGGTATGTTTATGTATTGTATATTTATATATTTAATTTTAAATTTAGTTTTTAAATAACGTATCGCGGCAGTATCAGATTGAGAATTTTTAAAAAAATTCTTGTATCAACGTATCAATATCATATCGGTATCGTGTCCCGTATCGGGGCTTCTTATTAGAGACATAAGGTGGAAATAATTAAGTCATAAAGAAGAAAAATACTTGGTTAGGCACAACACCAAATATGACTTGTTAGGCACACACACACAACAAGTAAAAAAATTTAAAAGGAAAAGAAATAAAGTGATAATGATTTATGTGACAAATTTATTTTTCTTTTAATTTTTTTGATTCTTGTGTGTGTGTTTAAATTTTGTGCCTAAATGTATGTGCCTATGTAAGACTTTCTCCGTAAAGAATACACTTATACACATGCTCTTTAAATGAGTCATAAAGAATACAGACGTAGTAAGGTGGAAATAATTAAGTCATGCAGACGTAAGGTGGAACTAATCCAAGAGCCACCAACTTTGACAACATTTTGTGAAATCAAAACTAATACACATGCTCTTTAAATAAATAGAGATAGAGTCACTTATATCCCAATTCTCCTTAACATATACTAACTCCGTCCCAAAATATTAAAACTCTTTCACTATTGCATATATGTTAAAGGTATAATTTTGATTACGAATATTTTTAATTATCTAATAGTAAAAATTAAAGAAATTTGATATTTTGAAAATACTCATCGAGACAAATCAAACAAGATCTTATATATGATAATATGTGTTTAGAAAAACACAGTCAAAATAAAACATATAAATAATACATTTAGTCAAAATAGTTCCTATAAAATGGGACAGAGGTAATATTAAAAGGAACTACAACTAAAATACTAAATTTATCCAATCAAGTTTAATAATATTTCAGAATTTCTCCCCTTAAATGTAATTTTAACTTTAAATTAAAAAAAAAAAAAAAAAAAAAGGAAAATGCTGGGGCACTAGTTAAGGAACTACATATAGTAAAAAGTGTCTTGAAACTTGTGTATTTCACTTTTTCAAAATATAAAGAATACTATTATCAATGCAAAATTTGTTTTTTTTAGTATCCTTAACTAGTGCCACGGGGGCAGGTGGCACTAGTTAACATGACCCAAACAAAAATAGGAACAAAAATCAACATAAAAGATGCGCATAAAAAGATATTAATTCAATTTATTTACCAAAAAAGATTTAATTAAAAGAAATTTACGCATAAAAATAGGAACAAAAATCAATATAAAAAATACACATAAAAAATAGTACTACCATTTTTTTTGAATGAAAAAATAGTAACTCAATCTAAGATATAACAACTTATATATAAAAAATAAAAATCGAAAAACCTAATAAAAGAAGATACTTATTTATTTATGACCTTAAAAAAAAACATAAACATAGAAACAAAAACATAATGAACCCGTTTGGATTGACTTATTATAAGTTAAATAAGGTAGTTTATGAACACAGTTTATAAAAATATAATTTTTGTTAGTGAAAACTTATGGATTAACATGCGTAAAAAAAAACTTGCGAATTAACACGGAACAATTGCTTTAATAAAAAAAAAGAATTGAATAATAAATATTTATTAATATTAGTTTTATTTTATTACACAAAAATCATACACGAGACAATTGCTTTCACTACAAGAAATCTGGTCACTTGCCAGGGCACACACCACTGGGAAATGAATGCTTTTTGCCATGGGTTTACCCCTGGGACATTTGAAACCATGAGTTTTGATATTTTGATTATTTGCCAGGGGTTATGGAAACGCGTAGACGGGAAGTAAATTATAGTTGAGAGGGAAAAATATAGGTTTAAATATTAAAGTGTCGGTGCTCACGAGAGTTGTCTCCAATTTTCGCCTGTGCCATGGGTATAACCCTTGGGAAACGTGTTACGTGTTATGCCAGGGGTAGATATGGCCGTTCTGCCAAAAATGTTATGCCAAGGGTTTTACCCCTGGGAAACATTTAATGCAGCATTTATTTTCTCACATTTTTTACACTACTACCAAAAATCAAATAAACCTTTCACATTCAAAATTATTCATAAAATTTCCACCTATTTTTATCTACTCCTTTTCCATATTTCTCCAATGTTTAAAAAGGTTATTAATTAATTTTTCTGATTTTTTTTAAATTTAGTATTTTATTTTACAATCTCTTATTGATTTCTTTATGTAATCTCTTGTTAACACATTTTTTAAATATGCAGCACCGTTCAACCAAAAAAATTGCAACCATGTGAATCACTACCTCTACAGTCACTGCTCCAGATTTATTCTTCACTTCCATTGAAAATAAAACAAGTTATGAAAATAAAACAAGTTAGTAAATTTTATCCTTTAAAATTGTGTTGTAATGTTTATATGTGCTGTTTTTTTTAAGTGATAGTTACATGCTATAGTTCTTATTTTTTTTAGAGAAATATGTTGTGTATTAGAAAATATAATGCTATATGCTAATTTTGTGTCTATATATAATGCTTTATTTTGATGCTGCTGTATTGTGTTTTTTTTTTAGGAGTATATGCCAATTTTCAATTTTTTTTAAAGTATCACTATCTTTTTTATAAAAAAAATAAGAAATTAACTATTTCAGTCAAAATCAACATTGTAGAAAATGGAGTATTATCGTTATTATCGTAGTTGGATGTACGATCGAACATATCCGGGAAGAACTGGATTAAAACCAAATTTTGAGGAAGGAGTTAAAGGATTTATTGCATTTGCAGTGGCACAAGAAACATATAGAGTTGAGGAAGGGATACGATGTCCATGTAGATATATTAAAACCCCCGAAGAAGTGAGCAATCACTTAAAGAGAGTTGGTTTTATGGAAGATTATTGGGTATGGACTAATAACGGTGAACAAGGGGTGTATCCCGAGGTACATGCCAATACTACAGCAGCTTTAACCAGTGGAATGCGTGAGGAATATTATGAACAATTTAACTTGATTGATGATATGGTTGGTGACGCTCTTGGGGTAAACATGGATTATGGAGAAGACGAAGATGACGATGTATTTGAGGAACAAGTCCCGAATGAAAAAACACAAAAATTTTACGAGATGCTAAGAGAAATGAATACTCTACATTATCTATGTGTGTCAGACTTTTAGCTGTCAAGTCGAATTGGAATGTTCCTGACATGTGCTTGGAATTTGTTACAAAAATGATGTTGGATGCAACTCATTTCAAAGATAATATGCCAAAAAGTTATTACGATACAAAAAGGTTGGTGTCAAAGTTGGGGTTAGAAGCAAAAAGGATAGATTGTTGTACAAATGGTTGCATGTTGTTTACGACAATGAAATTGGTACAAATGATGGTGCGCTGGAGGAATGTAAGTTTTGTAATAGCCCAAGATATTATGCTCGCAGTAAGGCCGTTGATAGTAAGCGGCGAGTTCCAGTTAAGTCCATGTTTTACTTGCCAATTATACCAAGGTTGCAGAGACTGTTTGCTTCGATTAAAACAGCCAATCAAATGACATGGCATAACGCAGATAATACTCCAGGTGTGTTGCAACCTCCTTCTGATGGTGAAGCGTGGAAGCACTTTAATCGGGTTCATCCTGATTTTGCGGCAAATCCATGAAATGTGAGGCTTGGATTATGCTCTGATGGTTTTACTCCGTATATCCAAGCATCAGCATCCCCTTATTCTTGTTGGCCAGTTATTGTTACTCCATACAATCTCCCTCCTGAGAAGTGCATGTCAAAACCTTACATGTTCTTGACATGTTTCATACCGGGACCGTCAAATCCAAAAGCAGACATTGATGTATATTTATAACCCTTAATTGATGATTTGAAGAGGTTGTGGATTGGAGAATGGACATATGATATTTCACGCAAACAAAATTTTTCAATGAGAGCAGCTCTGATGTGGACTATTAATGACTTTCCTGCGCATGGCATGTTGTCTGGTTGGGGAACTCATGGTAAAAACTACAGATTTTGAATAAAGTTTGTGGACTTCCAAAATTCACAGATTTTGGCAAACTTGTCACAATCCCACTATACTGACAAACGCACAATTGGACAAAAAGAAGTATTTTTTGGGATCTTCCTTATTGGAAAGATAATTTATTAAGACATAATCTTGATGTGATGTACATTGAGAAAAACTTTTTTGATAATATATTCAACACTGTGATGGATATTCAAGGCAAAACGAAAGATAACGAGAAAGCTAGAAAAGACGTGGAACTTTATTGTAACCGAAAAGACTTGGAGTTGAAGACTCTACCAAATAAAAAGGTTTTAAAACCCAAGGCTAATTTCAGTCTAACTAGCAGTGAAGCAAAATTGGTTTGTCAGTGGTTAAAAGAATTGAAAATGCCTGATGGGTATTCTTCTAACTTGGCAAGATGTGCAGACGCCAATACCGGAAAATTACATGGGATGAAAAGTCATGATTGTCATGTTTTTATGGAATGCTTACTCCCAATTGTTTTTGCTCCGTTACCTAACCATGTAATAAATCCACTTACAGAAGTCAGTCAGTTTTTCAGAGACATTTGTGCTTCAACTTTGAGAGAAGACAACCTTGTTAAATTGGACCAGGATATTCCAATAATTCTCTGCAAGTTGGAGCAAGTATTCCCTCCTGGATTCTTTGATTCTATGGAACATATATCGGTACACCTGGCACATGAAGCTTTGCTCACTGGACCTGTTCAATATAGGTGGATGTATCCATTTGAAAGATTTATGGGTGATTCGAAGCGTTCAGTGATAAATAAAGCTAGAGTTGAGATATCAATTTGCGCTTCTTACTTGCATCGAGAAACATCACATTTTTGCTCTCATTATTTCAATCACATGATGTTAACTCCAACAAAAAGAAGAAATGAAGTTGATGTTGAAAATGAGAGACCTTCAACCTTATCGATCTTTGGTCTTCCCGGTCGACACTCTGGCAAGACAAATGAGCATTGGTTGACACAAATTGAGATGCAGTCAGCTCAAGTCCATATGTTGATAAACTGCGTTGAAGTTAAACCATACCTTGAGTAAGTAAATTAAATCTTGTATATAAAATATAGACCATATACATCCATTTTTTAATGTACCAAAAAAGTCAAATTAAATTTGCTTATAAATATGTTCGGATGGAGTAATAATTAGAGTAATAACTTGAGACTCAAATTGAACTTTAGAGTAAAAAGGATTGTATGATTTTATAGGTGACCACGAGATAATTAATTGAAGAAAAGGATAATAATAGGGGTGAGTATTTAGGGTATAGACGGTTTCGAGCCAATATTATGGAGTGCAGTTTTGCTCCATTTTCTAAAGTTCCTTTTATTCCTTTTCTCTTCATAGATTAAATACATTGGCAATAATTAGGATTTATGGGCTATAATTAACTAATAAAAAATTAAAAACAGATGAGAGAAAGCTTTTGCAATCAAGAACCTTCCCGCGTCAAAAAAAAAAAAAAACCAAGAACTTTAGTCCTTTATTTATTTTTTGTAACATTTTGGTTCTTTATCTTACTTATTTATATCACTTTAATTCTTTATCTATTTTTTTTCCCATTTAAGTCATTTATCTTTTATAATGTGCACATATAAATCCATTTTCTCATTTTTTTATTGAAAAGCATAAAAATTATTTTATTTTATTTTTAAAATATTTTTTATTAATTTTTTTTAAAAAAAATGCAGAATAAGATGAGCATTTACATCATCTTCATATTCTTCCTTTGAATCTTCATCATTTTTGTTGAATGAAAAAAATTTCTCCTCAAATATATGTATAATATCATGAATCTATGTTATGTTCACCTCAAATCTTCTACTAAACACAAAAATAAAAAATCCCAAATTCTTAATATACCATAAAACCCCAAATTCAAACATACCCTAGATTGTCAAATAACTCTTGAACCTTTAAATTAGTTCTTGAAACATTAAAATGGGAACGACACCAACAACAACATTATGGAAAACACATTATGCAAAACAATAAGAGAAAAAAAAATAAAGGTGAAGGTCATTTTGTGGCTTTGAAGAAAAAAAAGGGTTTTTTTTTTTACAATAAGAAAAAAAAAGGGTTACATCCAATAATTAACAACAATAATAAAAATTAACAAAGAGAATAACAAGGTTGAAAAGTTACTCAGCAGCAACAACAATGGAAGAATGAATGATTAAAGTTTATTGATAATTTGAGGTTTTGATTTTTGTGTTTAGTAGAAGATTTGAGGTGAATATAATATAGATTCATGATATTTGAGGTATACTTGAGTAGAAATTTTTTTATTCAAGAAAAATGATAAAGATCCAAAGGAATAAGATGAAGATTCAAAGAAGAAGATGATGCATATGTTCATCTTATTCTACATTTTTTTAATAAAAATATATTTTAAAAAATAAAATAAAATTATCTCTATATTTTTTAATTAAAAAAATGAGAAAAAGGAGTAACATTGCACACGTTAAAGTTCCAATACATACTTACTATTTTATATAATGGAAAACCTATCTCAATTTTATCCTAGAATTTTAACTAAATTACTCAAATAATATATCAAAATAAATACATAAATAATATTAAAAAAATAATAATATTGTGCCCAGCACAAGCTAACATATTAGAAATAAATTATATCTTAATTTACTACCTATTTTTTATCTCATCGGATAAAACTTGATTGACATTTGATCGAGTTATCTTATACTCCCTCCGGCTTTATATATAAGCAAAAGTCAACAAAAACTTTTGACCTCAAATATAAGCAAAAGTTACCAAAAGTAACTTTATTAAATATTATCATTCCAAAAGTACCCCTAATTAATTGTTTAACTTTTTTACATGATTGTAGAATCCCAATGATATTAGAAGGTCACTTTAAGAATTGTAATAGAAATTGCACATAAAATCAAGACAAAAAGACAACTCTTTAATAAGTGTGTAAAATGAAATTTTGGCTTATAATAGAGGCCGGAGGGAGTATTTCACTTCTTTATCACAATAATTCAATAAACCCAGATTCTGTCCCGGTAATGGATGACATGACAATGAACATTTAATGAAAAAGGACAATGGACAGTTAAATTGACATCATCATTTTTAATGAGAAGGACAATGGATACTCTATGAAATTATTAAAATAGGTCATAATAAAAGAAAAAATTCAAAAAAAAAAAAAAAAAAATTGTCATCGATTTGAATTACAAATTACAAATAACATCATTAACACTAAAAATAGTTTGATAAACATGACAATTTCTATTACACGTCTCTCTATTTGATAAAACTATAATATAATAATTAGCTATATATAAAGCGTCTAAAAATTTATTCACAATAGAAAACCTCTTTTAAAATATTTTGTCACAATTAAATATCTCATTTTAGAATAAAGTTAATCTCGAATATTTGAACTCCACAATTTCGCATTTAAAAGTCTAAAATTCTTAATTTTATACTTCTCATCTATTAATACTACTATCTTATAATTATTTTTAAAGGCCCCTATTTTTATGAGGTCTTGTGTTATGGTACATGTTACCTGCCACATATGGAAAACACGCCTTATATTAATATCAATTCTTGTAATTTTGAGCCACACGTTGTATCATACCTACCAACCCAGACCCTCGGCTCATTAATAAGAAAGACCTATACGCTGCATTTTTGTTTGTGAACTGCATCTTTATAATTACTCTAACAATTAGTTTTTCTTTTTGATTAAATTGCTACATTCGTTAAAATCATGGAATTTTAGTCAAAAAAAAAAAAAAAACACCAAGTTTTAATCTAAAAAAAACTCCTTAAATCTTAACTCAAAGTGTAATGCTGATATTATTAGGTTGAACACCTTCAATCAAAATAAAATTCGAAACTTTGCAATTTTGCATGATTTTAGTAGTATTAGTCACTTTTTCTATAGATCAAAAATATAAAAAAATTAATGAGAATAAAATTTATAACAAAAAGTATGTCGGAGTTAAAAGTTTAACAAAGCTTATGGTAGAAACTAAAAATAAAAATAGATCTATTTCTATGAGTGAAGATTCATTTTGATCTCTCACAATTGTTTTATAGATAAAAAAAAAGCACAAACCAATTCATTATGTTTTTATAATAGAGATTAGTTTATTTTCAATATTAAAATATCTGAAACTAATTTTAGTTTTATTTTTATTAAGAGGACTAAATTGAACTGTTAAAAAATTGTGATAAATTAAAATAAGCCATTAAAATAAGCCTATACTTTATTTATAAAGATAATAAAAGTTAAAAGGAATTTTATTTGACATGTTGGAAAAAAATGATTTATAAATTATTGACCGCTATGTGAAAAAATAAATTAAAATAGTAGCATACGTGACTATACAAAGGTTACAATGAAAAATGGACTGGCCCGTGCATTATAATGGTTAATGTGTGGCAGCAGAGATGACAACAGATATAATCAAATTATCAAAAAATATGGAATTTCTTATTGTATTATTCAAATACTCATACAATTCAAACTTTTTCAATACATAAAATTATTAGACCGTCAAATCTTTTTTATCATTCAATTTTATTTTTTTTACATATGTAACATTTACCTACATATAGTTAAAAGAATTCGATAAACAATTAATAAATTTTTATAATATTATGCAATTTTGTATTCAAACTTTGACTCTGCGCGCGCATATATATATATATATAATATAATGTTCTTAATAACTGAGTTATTCATCTTGATATTTCAGTTAAGCAACAAATAATGTATGAAATTACTATTAATACAACATGTATATTCAAAAAAAGAACAACAACAACATTTGATATCAGAACTGACACCCGAACTAGATTAAACTGGTGGTGAAAACAAAAAAGAAGAACAACAGACCAACAAATTAGAAAATTTCTATTTTAAAAAGGAAACCAACAAACTATATCTAAAAAACGACAAAATTTCTATTTTATATGTTGAATCATGCATATCACTATTATTTTATACTCCATCCGTTTCTTTTTAATTGTCTTTTTAGAAAGATAACACCAAATTAAGGAAGTGTATTTTTGCACGTTATCTTCCTATTATACCCTCATTTTAATCCACCAATAAATTTTCTATTTTTTTTTGCATTTTTTCCAATAAATTTAATATATTATGTAAAACAAAAATATTATATTTCTCTCATAACACACAATTGCTAATTACTCTCTCTTTTCTCCGGTAAATGCACAATATGTTATTTATAGAATGAAATTTTAACCTATCGTAAAACGATTATTACATGTAACAAACTTTGGTTTCAATTTGAAATATAATAGAGATAAACTTTGTTTTAATTTGTTTTTAAAAAAACAAACTTTGTTTTGATTTGTTTATTGAAAAAGATAAGAACAATTGATGAAGGGTATAATTGACAAATCATACCCGTAAAATACAAAAAAGAAAATTAAATAGAAATGTTAAATCTGATAATAAAAGACAATTAAAAAGAAACAGATGGAGTATTTCACCATATCCTACTTTGGACCAAAAGATATTTAACCCAAATTAATAGTTTATAGTTTTTTTTTTTGTAAGAGCTTACAATTTATTTTGATATGATAATTCAATTAGTTTATAACTTATTAATTTTTATTTCAGTTTTGTCCATATTATCTTATTCAAAAAAATTAAATATTAATTATTTTTTTATATCATTTCATATTAACTAGTATGTTAGCCCGTGTCGTGCACGTGATAATTTTATTTTTTAATATTATTTTTGTGTTTGTTTTGAAATATTAGTTGAGTATTTTGGTTTAAAATTCTATAATAAATTTGAGATAGTTTTTGAATTATATAGGTTTATTGATGTTACACGAAAGAGCAAGATGAAAAGTATTCACTTGCTTCCCGTTACACTATTAGGAGATTTTTTTTCTCTCATGCATCTTCATCCCTGGAACTATATAGGGGCTCTATAAATATAAAATAATTATAAACTTCATGACAATATCTGGTATTGTGTCTGACACGAGACACATATTCAATCAGAAGTGTCGATGTTTCAGAGAAGTTCGATGTTTCAGAGTAAATAGGTGGTTAGATCTTTTAAGGTTTAAAACATGCTTCAAGAATTTTGAGTTGTAGAAGATATCAATGGATCTTAATTTGAGTAAGATATGGGTGGAATTTCTGAACAACTCTATCATTTTTGCTTTTTTTTATGAAGAAAAATAAAGGAAAAAGAAAAGGTCTTGCTTTAAGTAGTAGTTGGTGTTCCAAAATTAGTATTTTGTTTAGGATTTTCTAAGCCAATTTCAATTTCTTGATTAGATTAAAATTTAAAGCACAAACAATAACATGTGGAGGAAAGTGAAAAACTAAAGCATAAGACTGATTTTAATGATAAAGTTTCTGTTATGTTCAAAGGGTAATTAAGAACTGTCATATTCTGCACATGTAGTATGAAAATCAGACACTGTCACTTAAACTTTGGTGTCTGCTAGATGGAATCACCTATAACAAATCTGGAAATTATTACAATTTTTGCTTAATGAATGTTTGCTTTTCTGTTTCAAAATGGTTTCTTACATTTAAATTTAATAGTAGTAACCTTGCTTGCTTATGTCTTTAACACTAAAATCCTATGACTCGGTGCTACATAGGCGCAACCACCAATGTGTCAGTGTCTGAAACCGACATGATGCTGACACATGTGGAAAAATATAATATTAAAGAAGCTCTAATTGACTGCTTTTTTTTTAAAAAAAATGGACATAAAAAAAGTCTTTTGGTTGATAAAAATATAAACTTTTGAATGTTGATTGAAGTAACAATAAGGTAGTTTTTATTATAAAAAATAAGATTGTTTTTTTTTTACAAAAAATGATAGTAGTTTTCTATAAAATTAAAATATTATAAAAATTAGATTATTGCTGTTAATTAGATTCGAACAAGATACTTTATACTAATAATAAGGTAGTTTTTTCTAAAAACAAAAAAAGAGTAGAATTCCATATAATATTATAAAAATTAAATATTATTGTCAATGAGATTCGAACCATATACCTTGTGCTAAAAGCTCCGCATAAATAGAAGTTCTATATTAATGACACGTAAATTTTTTTTCTTGAGAATGCACGATAGAGCTCCGTGGGAATCTCGTAATGTATATAATAGAGATATGCTAGTTCAATTGCTAATTTTACTCATTCAATTAGTTAACCATTATTTTTTGACAAACAAAATTAAAATCGATTGTTATAAAATTAAATTATATAACTTAAAATAAATTGTACATATAACGATAGACTTGAAATCATCAATAATAGACTACAAACTAATATTTGCACTAATATCAAAACTAATATGTCTACGGGAGATTTACAGTCGTCAATAATAAACTATAAACTAATATTTATATTAATATTTATACAATATATATATATATATATATATATATATATATATATATATATAATGAATTAAAATTATTTATAAAATATATATTTATTTTTTTTAAAAAAAAACTGGCTGGACTGGTATAACTGTAGCGACACCATGCCTACACAGATGGGTCCCTCGGATGGAGTATATATATATGTGTGGGCATGCATAATGTTATTGCCATATTGAACTTAAACCACCATACGGCCATACCTTAAAAGCACAAAAATGGTTACCATTAAAAGTTCTTACACTGTGATTCCAGAAGAACCAACACCACAAGGTCGTTTATGGCTCTCCGACAAAGACCAAGTAGCAACTCAACATCACACACCCACCATTTACATTTACAAACCAAAACAGAACCAAGAAAACATCATAGAAACACTAAAGAAATCTCTAAGCAAAATTCTAGTACACTACTATCCTATTGCTGGTAGATTGTGTTACACGGAAGAAGGTGGTAGAATAGAATTGAATCTCAATGCCAAAGGAGCCATTTTGCTTGAAGCTGAAACCACAAAAACAATTCATGATTATGGTGACTTTTCACCTTCCGATTCAACCAAAGAGCTTGTTCCAATAATCAATTACAATCAACCCTTTCAAGAAATTCCACTTCTTCTTGTGCAACTCACAAGTTTCAAAAACAACCAAGGCTTTGCAATTGGTGTTGCTATTTGCCATTCTTTATCAGATGGCATTGGATCTGTCCGATTCATCAACGCATGGGCGAAAATAGCTCGTGGTGAAACACTAGACACTAATGAATTACCCTTTCTTGATAGAACAATAATCAAATTTTCACACACACCATTGAAAGTACCATGTTTTGAGCACATGGAATTGAAGCCTCTTCCACTCATTCTAGGAAGAAAAGATACAAGTGAAGAAAGAAAGAAGAAAACAACAGCAACATTATTGAAACTGTCACACGATCATGTTGAGAAGTTGAAGAAAAAAGCCAATGATTATTTATCAATGATGAGAAAAGGTTCAAGGCCTTTTAGTAAATTTGAAGCAATTGGTGCACATATATGGAGATGTGCATCTAAGGCACGTGATCTTGATGATAATCAAGAAAGTGTTGTTAGATTCCATGCTGATATTAGAAAAAGAATGATTCCACCACTTCCTCAAAACTTTTTTGCTAATGCTTTGGCATTAACAGCAACAAAAGTATATATTGGAGAAATCACATCAAAGCCTTTAGGCTATACAGCAGAAAAGATAAGAGAAGCAACTGAGCTTGTTAATGATGAGTTTATAAAGTCACAAATTGATGTTATTAGAAGTTTTGAAAATATGGATGATGCAAGGGGATTGTTTTTAGGTGATGAAACTGAAAATGCACCATATTTTGGGAATCCAAATTTTCAATTAACTAGTTGGATGGGAATGCCATTTTTTGAAGCTGATTTTGGATGGGGGAAGCCTATTTACTTTGGATTTGCTTGTGTGTCTCCACATGACAGGGCATTCATATATCTTAGTCCTAATGGAGATGGATCTGTTATTGTCTCTTTGCATTTTCAGATTGCACATTTGGAGCTTTTCAACAAGTTATTCTAAGAAGATATATGAAAGATATGGTTCTTTTCATTTATCAAACATTTAGTTGAATGTGTTGTGTTGTGTTGTGTTGCATTGTCCTTGTTTGAAGTGAAGTGAAGTGAATTGAATTGAAGCTGTTTGATTTTACTTTTAATAAATAATAATGTTTCACTAGCTATTTGTTGTTGACTTGCAATATTTTTTCAATAAAATTTAAGATTTGTTGTTTTGATATATATAAGATTTGTTGTGTATATTATATATTTTTGGTGTGTTTGAGTTCATCAACCAAACTTTCATTTGGTAATGTCTTTTTGAAGAAATGTTATTCCTACAACATTTCTTTACAAAAATACTACGATTTTTACTTTTAGGGTCTGTTTGATTCGGGAGTTTTGGAGGAATGGGGAGGGGAGGTGAGAGAATATTTTAAACTTTTATGTTTGGTTCAATTTTTTATGAGAGGGAGGTGAGGAGAGGGGAGGAAATATAGAGCAATTTTTGGTTCCTCAAATTGGGGGGATTTAGAGGAGAGGGAAGAGAATGGGAGATATGTTATTATAATTTTAATTATATTGATATAAGTGTCCTCATGTTTATTTTAAAATGCCAAAATTACTCCTATAAGAAGTTATGGATTTTTTACTTCTTGCATTTTTTTTTAGTTGCTAACTTGCAAAACCATCATGTTAATTACGTTGATTTTCTCCTTTTTTTTTTCATTTAATTGTTACGTCGATTTTCTGGGCATGGATATATGTTTCATATATACTTTTTTTTTTCTACGTTGGTTATATGTACTTTGTACAATACATTAATTATATATGGGTCATGCTAAACAGTGCCTCCGAGGCACTTGTTAAACATATCAAAAATAGAAATAAAAGATAAAATTAATATTGATAAAATAACTTTTACATTCTCGATGCATTGAATGCACTAGTTCCGAAACAAAATTTCTATATTTATATGTTTAACTAGTGTCCCGGAGGCACTGTTTAGCATTTTCCAATATATATGCTGCTACATATTGTCAGGTCATAAGATATATATACAAATCAAAAGCAATAAAAACTTAATAAAAAAAACTCCAATACTAATGAATAAGAAGATAATTTAATAAAGCTATAAAATTTTAATATTTTGATAAAAGGTAATATATTTTAATTTTATTAGTATATGATATCATTTTTAAAATAAGGGTAAAAAGGTAAATAGATTTTAAAATCCTTCACCTCCCTTTGTGAACCAAACATATAGGAGTATTTAATTAAAATTTCTCACCTTCCCTCCCCTCCTCTCTTTTGAACCAAACATACATTTAAATTTAATTACTCCCCTCCCTTTCCCTCCCCTCCATTAAAATCCCTCCCATCCCCTTCTTTAAACTAAACAAACCCTTAAGATAAAGGCTCTATTAAGTCCTCCAATGGGGAACCACTAAACGTAACCGTTGGATTAAAAAAAAGACTATATAATCTCATTAGTTGATACTACACTAGATTGAATCTCTCTTTCTCTTTTCCCAGATTTCACTATCTATTATAATGTGCACTTAAGATAAATTGGGACTGAATCTCTCTCTTTTTAATAAAAATCTTTTAAAATTCCACAAAATCAATAAAATCTTACAAAATCCTCAAGACTTTTTTTTGTCAAAATAGTCTTTCAAAATCTCAATCCAATACACCCCCCTAAAACAAGGTTTTTTTTAGGTAAGTTCTATAGTACATTAGACAATTTCTAATGTACCGGTACATGGTTATCAAATTAATAAATAAAATGAATATTTTTTTAAGAGAAATTATTTTTCTATCATTAAAAACATTATAATAATCAAATATCATTAACCAAAGTTGTCAAAAATATAAATTTTGATATTTTTTAAATTTTTATTCTTCATAATAGTCAATATTCAATTTTTTGTTAAAAAAATGTTAAAATATTAGTGTAATCATTATAAACAATAAAATTGTATTTTTCCTTGTGTTATTATTATATCTAAAATACAATAATTAACTAATAATATTTTTAATTCATAAAAATAATCATTAATTTATTAATTTGTGATGTCATGTACCGGTAGAAGCTCCTTTTTTTTATAAAAAAAAAAACAAAAGCAAACGCACACTATCTTTAACGCACATCTAACTCAAAAAATTGATCACAAAAGAAACTTGCTGACCATTGACCACAAAAAATAAAACCTACAGCTACAATTCCGGAAAAAATTCCTTGCTACTGTCTGTCTGTCCTGTAGTGACGAAACGAACGGTCTTCTTCCTATTTTGCTTGCATTGCCGAAGAATCAGACCGAACAACAACACCATCCATCCATCCATGGTTGATTGGTCTCAACTTCCAACCGAACTTCTTCAACTAATATCTCAAAAACTCAACACTGAATTCTATCTTCTTCGCTTTCGTTCTGTTTGTTCCACATGGCGGTGCTCTTCCATCCCAAATTTCCCTCGCAACAATCCCTTACCCTTCAAGCTTCCACCGTTATACCCCGACAACGAAGGCATATGTTACCTCGTACAACACAACATCTTTCTCATCAAACCAACCACAACCACAATCACAATCCCACACCAACATCAACAAATTCTCCAACCCTTGTTGATCAGAATCGGTCCAAATGTAACCGGTGAAATTCATCTCTGGCATCCACTCGATCTTGACCAACGTTTACCTTTCCATTTTCCTCATAAAGTCATCTTCGACTTCAATCACATCTCCATCGTCGATCTCGGACATGTGTTCTTGCTCTACATGCTCAAAGACAGTGACTCACTTCAAAATCATCCATATCCCTATGTCTATCATGAAAATGTCGTTGCTGCCACGTGTCCGGGGGAACTGCAACCTCTCATTGTCACTTTCAACCGTTATTATGAGCCGTGTGTATTCCGCCCTGGGGACGATGCTTGGATGAAGATCCCCAATGTCGTTTCAGACTATGGAGACATCTACAGTTTTAAAGGGCGGATTTGTGTGGTAGACCAAACCGGTCAGACTGCGATGGTTGGACCGGACTTAAGCGTTGATTTTGCGGCAGCTAAGCTATCGGATCCTGGCAGGGTTAGATTATGTTTGGTGGAGAGTGAGTTGTTGCTAGTGGTTTCGTGTTATGGTGGTGTTAATAATGTAAGGATTAATGTGTATAGGCTTGATGAGAAGAAGAAAATGTGGGTGAAGTTGTCAAATTTAGGAGATAGGGTTTTGTTCTTGGGGAATCAATGTTTGTTTTCTGCTTCTTCTTCCGATTTGGGTTTTGACAATGGGAATTGTGTGATCACTATTATGAGTGATGTTTCCATGAAGTGTGGATTGAGTGTTTTAAACTTTGATGAAGGTCGGGTTTTGCCTTTGTCTGATTATCCCGATTATTTCAAGTTACTTGCAAATTCCGGAGTGGATGGTGAACAACAGCATTGGGAAAATTAGTATGTTATCTAGCATAGAAAGTTTCTAATGTGATTGTGATTGATAGTACATACATATATAATGTGGAAA
The DNA here is from genome assembly GCA_030408175.1 of Trifolium repens. Taxonomy (NCBI): domain Eukaryota; kingdom Viridiplantae; phylum Streptophyta; class Magnoliopsida; order Fabales; family Fabaceae; genus Trifolium; species Trifolium repens. Next base: position 4,055,790 of record CP125840.1, read on the forward strand.
TAGAAATATTGTTATGATCTTACGTTTTTACTATTGAGTTTTTCTAAATTCTAACTAAATATGAAACTGTATGCGATAAGATGGTATGCATTCTATCATGTTCCGTTTCATTTACCAAGTCCAACAACTTAATAAGGCGAACATAGTAAAAGGGCCATTATGAGCTTAGATGCTCTACTCCATTGTTTACAAAACCTACAATGTCATTTAGAGAGATGATTTTTGGAACAAAATCACCTCTAACACTGTTTAGGATCTTATTTTCGCCATCCGTTGTCTTTAAGTGCATGTTCCGTAACTATGACAGCAAAAGTCTTGGTTATTTATTGTTTTAATAGACAACTGACATTGTGAAAAATGCAATTCTGAGTAACTTACATATGACATGATTTGTCCTCTTTGTTTCTTGTTTACTTAGAATGAGTTATTATGATAGCTCATCCTTTATTACTATCTGTTTGGAGGTTTTATTTGTTGTGCATAAATAATGTATAACTTAATACTTGATGTATAGTTCTCAGTATTAGATATAGAAAATCAATTTATCAGTGTTCATGTACTTGTTAATTATAAACTGTCCCTGACTTTATTTATTAGGATTTAGACCTTCTTATTCAGTTCCTAATAGAAAGCCTTGTCACTTTAAACAGGAGCAAGAGAAAAATGAAGGCATGAGGCACAACGTTTGGTTCGTGCCTAAAACATGTTAATATGCTGACAATATGGTATAATTGGTATTTGGTTTCAATTCCTAGTACTGCTCATGTTTGAAATATTGAATTTCTCACTCTTTATTTCTGTCATTTTTCTCGATGAATCTTGTAATATTTAGTAATGAAAAAACTAGTTGGCTTTCCTTTTTATTCCATGGTTCTTGCTATGTTAGTATATGTATTGTTTCTGGCTTTTGTTCATTGTTATGTTAAGTTATTTCTACTTAGAAGCAACCTCAAAAAAATTCCATCTCTAGATACCTTAGAGAAAATGGTCCTTACACTATTATTTAGTGTCACAAGTACACCCTTCTTCAGCATGAAAGGGTTTGATATATGATCAGAAAAAAGTTGAGCTCTTGGCACATTCTAAAGTGCTTTGTTTTCTTCATCCTTTCTTTTGTATTTATTTTTCTGCAGACATGTAATGTAATGTTGAGTATACTATTCTCATGGCACATTCTAAAGTGCTTTGAACTCTCCCATTTCTGACTAACTCTCTAGGATTAGCTTCGAGTTATTAGGATTTATATAGTAATACCTAATCTTGAATTAGTCTATCTTCTAGAGATTTTCTTAGTAAAATCCTCCAAATGTTGATTCAGAGAGATAATTAAAGGAAAATGGGGTAGGGGAATGTGCATTACAAGGAGTTACATAAAGCTAGGGACATATTGAAAATCAGAAAGAAATTACTTTTCTTTCTTCCCTTTGCTATTGCATCCGAAACATGTAAAATCAGTCACAAATCTTTCGATAAGATCCAATATAGTTCAAGTAGCTCTAAAGAGGATCATCTACTATCCTAACCTAAAAGTTTAGCTACTCATAATAATTACAATAATTGCAAATGAGTTAAGGTATCTATGAAAACACCTTTTTTCACAAATCCACCAAAATGTCAAACTTTCTGCAAATTTAAACCTTATCTAAACATAACAAATTCTAGCTAAAATTGATCTAAGTAAACCTAAAATCACTTTTATAACCAAGACTCATCACAACTTCAAACTTAAAAATTGTTACTTGTCCTCAAAAATCACATTTGCCAAACGAAAATTTTGCAATATAGTACGTAACAACCTCTTTGAGTAACATCAACCTCAATTTTACATTAATGTTTTTTGCAGAGGTAGTAAGAAATTAATACTTTTACCTCAATTTTGCAGTATACTTTTACATCAATTTTACATTAATGTTTCTGCAGAGTTAGTAAGAAATTAATACTTTATGCAGAGGTAGTAAGAAATCAACTGTTGAGGTTGATTGTTCATCAAAGAAGACTGCTATCAAACTGTATTGATTGATTCATAAAGCAAGGACATTCATTAAAAACAACAAACATTCAAGTTCATTTGATCAAAATAAAATTACTCCGTATTATCTTCACCAAGAGCATAGAAAAATTGAAATTGTTCAAACATAGGAGAAAATCTCAACCCTTAATATTTATTTTGCATTTTTTTTTTAAAACAATACAATTGAGATGTGCACTTGACCATCTTCGGTGAAAAGTGCTTCGAACAAAATCCATTCTCCATAATAAATAATGTTGACATCTTTGAATAGAAAAATTCAATTCTTTGCATCATTTGCATCAAATATCCAATGAATCTAATCAACTTTTTCTACAATAAGAATCCGAGAAAATAAGGTATGCATTACTCTAACATCGACCTCTACCTCAAGCTTATACTAACTTCGGTGTCATAGCAGTTTTTGCGGATATCCCTCTCTTTTTTGAATCGTCGGTCATCTTCTTGCTCAGATTCTGACATCCAGCTCGAAGCATTTTCCATTGGTCTACCACGTAAATTCACTACCCTCTTTTTTATCTCATCTGATAAAACTTAAGTTTTGATTAGAACAAGATTGATATTTGATTGAGTTATGTTATCTTTCACTTCTTTATCACAATAATTCAATAAACCCACGTACGATTCTGTTCCCGGTAATGGACATCGAAGGACAATGAACATTTAACGAAAAAGGACAATGGACAGTTAAATTGACATCATCATTTAAGGAGAAGGACGATGGACAGTTAAATTGATATCAATTCATGAAGTAACTTTGAGCCACACGTACGTTGTATCATACCTACTGTTAGTTTGAATTTTGAAAAGTACCTTAAAGAGAAAAATCACCGAAGAAATTACTGAGTTGAGTCACGACCAGGTCGCTTTCTTTAAAGGTCGCTTTCTTTAAGACGTTTCACGACTCTACCTCGAGTTTTGTGCAAGCTAGACCATAAGTCGTGCGCCTCTAGGATAAAACAGCCCAATTCACTGAGCGATCACCGACTGCACGGTTGGTAATCGTTCGACAAGTTACACCTTCTATACGGTATTTAATACCGGTCGAATATGGTACGTATACCACTCAAGAATACTTTTTCGGTGTGTCGAATGAACTGAATGAGCCTTGATTTTATAGGAAAGGTTCGTAGCTGATTTGAAGAAATTCGGGTATCGAATTTCCACGGATCAGATCGAGTAAAATTAGGATCTTTCGGTTGCTTCTAATCTTTGAAAGCTGTATCGAATTTGAACAAACTTATCTGATAAGTAAACAAAATATATTTCGGATAGCAAAAATATTTCTTTTTGAGCCAAGCCGGACGGCGGCAGCGTGAAGAAGCACAAAAATGGTTACCATTAGAGAGTGAAGAAGCACAAAAATGGTTACCATTAAAAGTTCTTACACTGTGATTCCAGAAGAACCAACACCACAAGGTCGTTTATGGCTCTCCGACAAAGACCAAGTAGCAACTCAACATCACACACCCACCATTTACATTTACAAACCAAAACAGAACCAAGAAAACATCATAGAAACACTAAAGAAATCTCTAAGCAAAATTCTAGTATACTACTATCCTATTGCTGGTAGATTGTGTTACACGGAAGAAGGTGGTAGAATAGAATTGAATCTCAATGCCAAAGGAGCCATTTTGCTTGAAGCTGAAACCACAAAAACAATTCATGATTATGGTGACTTTTCACCTTCTGATTCAACCAAAGAGCTTGTTCCAATAATCAATTACAATCAACCCTTTCAAGAAATTCCACTTCTTCTTGTACAACTCACAAGTTTCAAAAATAACCAAGGCTTTGCAATTGCTGTTGCTTTATCCCACTCTTTAACAGATGGAATTGGAGCTGGTGGATTCATCACCTCATGGGCGAAAATAGCGCACGGCGAATCACTAGAGTCTAATGAATTACCATTTCTTGATAGAACAATAATCAAATTTTCACACACACCATCGAAAGTACCATGCTTTGAGCACATGGAATTGAAGCCTCTTCCACTCATTCTAGGAAGAAAAGATAAAAGTGAAGAAAGAAAGAAGAAAACAAAAGCAACACTATTGAAACTCTCACATGAACATGTTGAGAAATTGAAGAAAAAAGCCAATGATTATTCATCAATGATGAAAAAAGGTTCAAGGCCTTTTAGTAAATTTGAAGCAATTGGTGCACATATATGGAGATGTGCATCTAAGGCACGTGATCTTGATGATAATCAAGAAAGTTTTGTTAGATTCCATGCTGATATTAGAAAAAGAATTATTCCAGTACTTCCTCAAAACTTTTTTGCTAATGCTATAGCATTAACAGCAGCAAAAATATATATTGGAGAAATCACATCAAAGCCTTTAGGCTATGCAGCAGAAAAGATAAGAGAAGTAACTGAGCTTGTTAAAGATGAGTTTATAAAGTCACAAATTGATGTTATTAGGAGTTTTGAAAATATGGATGATGCAAAGAAATTGTTTCTTGGTGGATGAAAGTGATAATGCACCATATTTTGGGAATCCAAATATTCAAATAGCTAGTTGGATTGGAATGCCATTTTTTGAAGCTGATTTTGGATGGGGGAAACCTATTTACTTTGGATATGCTTGTGTGATTCCACATGATAGGGCTTTCATGTATCTTGGTCTTGATGGAGATGGATCTATTATTGTGTGTTTGCATTTTCAGATTGCACATTTGGAGCTTTTCAACAAGTTCTTCTATGAAGATATATGAAATATTTGGTTCTTTTCATTTATCAAACATTTAGTTGAGTGTGGTGTGTTGCATTGTCCTTGTTTTTCGATTACCATGTTGAAAATTATGTATTGAATTCAAGTGAGGTTGTTTGGTTTTACTTTTAATAAATAAGGTTTCACTAGCTATTTTGCTGGTGACTTGCATGGTTTTTTCAATAAATGGATTTGTTGTTTATATTATACTTTTACTATGTATTTGACTCTATCGCATTTGAGTTTATCTATCATATGTTCGTCTGATTATGTCTTCTAACCCTTTTGGATAGCATTAAGCATTATTATTGTTGTAATAAGTGGCGGAAACAAGGAAAAACAATCACATGAGCCATTAAAAAATTATAATATATAAATCAAGGATTATGCTAAACGGTCCTGATCCAGATGGCAAAATCCAACTCTGGCACCCTTTCTCTCTCACTTAAGCCACACTTACACTATGTTTGGATGCCAAAGAAATAGTGAAGAGAGAAATAGGTAAGAGAGAAATAAGAGAGAAGAGAGATAGAAAAGAAATTGAGTAGAAAGTTTATATGGTTTGGATGAATAGAAAAGTGAGAAGAGAGAAATTAATAAAAATGGTAAAATAATAAATTTACCCTTTTTTATAAGATAATATATTATTTCAATGAGGGTATTGTTGTAAAATTCTTTGTTTCACTTCTTGATTCACAAATCTCTCCTAATATGGAGAGATCTTTTTTTGGCGGTTACTAACAATTTTATTTCTCTCTTTTCTTGTTTCTCTCCTCATCCAAACTATAGAAATATCCAATTTCTTTCCTATCTCTCTCTTTCTTATTTCTCTCCTTTATAAATATACCTAAACAAACACAGTGTTACCTTTCCATTTCCCTCATCATGTCCTTGATTTCAACCAACTATCCGTCTTCCATCTCGGGCACATGTTCTTACTTTCTGAACCCAATAGGATGATCCATTTCCATTCTGCAAAGCTTCTTGTTGCTACATACCAAGAGAAACAACCTCTCTTTATGGTTACATTTAATGCCTTTGGGGAATTGACATTGTTTCGTTGTGCGGATGAGCGTGTGACGATCATCCAAGACATAACATCCGCCTCTGGAGACATATGTATTTTTAAAGGACGACCTTGTGCGGTATACTATGATGGTCTAACTGTGATGGTCGAACCGGACTTGAGCCACCATTTTATTTCTGAGCCTTTACTTGATTTGGAAAGCGGTAATAACAAGTTCTTGTTGCAGAGTGAATGTGAATTGTTGCTAGTGGATTGCTATGTGTTCAGAGTTCAGACTAGATGAAAAAGAGAAGAAATGCGTAAAATTAACGAGTTTAGGGGATAGGGTTTTGTTCTTGGAGAAAAAATATATGTTTTCTACTTCTGCTTTGGAATTAGGTTTTGCCAAGGGGAATTGTGTGATTTATACAGATGATGCCTTCGAGGGTCTCGATGACACAGAATGTGGGATGAGTGTCTTTCAGTTGGATCAAAATTAGGTTTCACCTTTGTCTGATTATCTGGATTATTTGACGTTGTTTTGGCCACCTCCAGAGTGGATCACAGAGTTGCATTTGTAATTGTAACAGAGTATGTTTTCTTGCATTCGTAATGTGATAGTGGTGGTAGTGCATTATTTTGCTTTGTTTGTGTTGTTAAGATTGAATAAACTTTGAAAGTAGTACTTAAAAAGAAAAATTAAAATGTTCTTACATTGACTATGAGTTCCCTAAGTAACAGTCTCATGTCCGCACTTCAAAATTGTTCAGAATTTCCTTCATTTAACTTTTAAATATAAGGGATTAACAACGGCAATATCAGATTTAATGTAAGGATTAAGGAAGGACTATAGATTTTTCGCCATAGTTCGTTCATTTAACTTTTTCATGCACCCCCCAAATTTCTCGCACACCCCATATGACTTTTGCCCTCCAATTTTTTTTTTGGTCCCCTCCACATTTCTAACTTAAACCATTAAGTGCATAAGATTGTTTTAGATTACAACCGTATAATTAAAATAGAAACAATAATTGTGATTTAATGGTTTCGATTGTCTTATATGAGAAACCAAAATTATTGTTAAATGGTTTTAAATACTTTAATGAATAATTGTACCAAAAAAACTAAAAAATAATGATTATAATAAAAAACCATTAAACCATTTTGCTGTGGGAATGGTTTCAGATGATTGTAATAAAAAACCATTAGGTGCATAAAATGGTTTTGGAGTACAACCATATAATTAGAATAAAAACAATAATTGTGATTAAATGGTTTAGATTGTCTTATATAAGAAACCAAAATTATTGTTAAATGATTTTAAATAATAATTATAATTGTACAAAAAAAAAAAATGATTCTAATTATAGGTTGTACTTCTAAACCATCTTATGCACTTAATGATTTTGGAGTGTATATATGTGAAACCATTCCCACAACAAAATGGTTTAGCCTAGAAATGTGTGGGAACAAAAAAAAAATTTGGGGGCACAAGTCATCCGGGGGATGCGTGAGAAATTTGGGGGTGCACGAAAAATTTGGGGGTGCATGAAAAATTTAGGGGGATGCATTAGAAATTTGGGGGGGTGCGCGAGAAATTTGGGAGGTACACAAGAAATTTAGGGGGTGTACGAAAAATTTGGGGTGTGCATGAAAAATTTAGGGAGTGCGCGAGAAATTTGGGGGGTGCGCGAGAAATTTGGTGGGTGCTTGAGAAATTTTCCTCACTTATGGGAGGTGTATGAAGAAAAAGTATGGTGTGGATAACAATTTATGGACGGTCCATAAAGACCCCTTATAGACAATAACCAATCCCTTTTTTGACGATGCACAAGTTCCTCGACAAACAAAATTAGCCCTCCTACATTAAGCTAGCCAATCAAAACACTATAAAAACATGGTAAATATACAAATTACAATAAGCTAGCCAAACAAAAAGCTAAAAAATTCCAATGAGTGAGCTAGAGACTACATTAAATAATCCAACCACTACTCCATTATCTTAAAGACGATTAATTAATCAGGAAAGGTTGGCAAAACGTGTTTGTTATGTGAGTCCAGTCCTACTATTCATGATTGATTTAATTGTTTATTAATGCAAATTATTGTTCACAATACAAATGAAAGATTAAAATTCTACTTATAAAAAAATTTATAGGAGAGGATCCCCTCTCGTGAGAGGAAGTTTAGACTAACAAATTAGACTAAAGGTGCATTTGGTCTATTTTTTTTTAAGTATTAAAAACTATCTAAAAGTTAAAAATAAAAATATGAGCTTTTAGAAAAAAGCTAAAGTTGATTGGTAATTTTTGTATTTTTTAGCTTCAGATGTTTTATCTATGTATTTTACTCATAAATATTAAACAACTTTTTTTCTATCTAGAGCTTCTTGAAAATTTGTTTGGCCTAACTTCTTCTTTTATTGAGTAAAAATGTTTAAAATAAGTTAGGACAAATGGTACCTAAGAACAACACTTATATAAGTAATTTCGGACATTAATTTACGTGAAATTTTAAAGTATTCGATTTATGGATCATCTCAATTAATATATTCATTAATATCAACTTATTTAACTAATTTATGACTTTAATTTTAGTTAATAATTTAATTCTTTATTTTTTTTACAACACTTTAATCCTTCTTTAATATTTAGATATAAATTTCAAGCTTCAAACCAACTATAGAAAATTTGTTTAAAAAAATATAGAAAATAAAATTGTATCTTGTTTTGATATTACCGATACCTAACGATACTTTTTTTTGACGTATCCTAACGATACTTGTAAGGTATGTTTTGTGTTGGGCCGGCTCCGACTATTTGGAGGCCCGATTGAATATTAAAAATGGAGTCCTAATAAAAAATACAAAAATTAAAAAGAATTGCACTTATTTAAATTGTAAATAACATTAGAAACACATAAAAAATAATTATTATATATAATGTTAAAAAGAGATAATATAATCAAGGATTAAATTTGTTGCAAATATTAGAATTACATAGTTGTTGAGTTTGTTAATGAGATAATTTTATTTTTTACATATGTAACATTCACCTACATATAGTTAAAAGAATTCGATAAACAATCAATAAAATTTTATAATAATATGCAATTTTGTGTTCAAACTTTGACTCTGCGCGCGCGCGCGCACACACACACACATATATATATATATATAATATTCTTACCAACTGAGTTATGCTGATAAAAATTATTTTTGCGGTTGCACTCTAATCTTTGATAAAGTAAAACAAGCAAGTATTTGTCATATATGTACCATTTAAAAACATAAAAATTTTCATATATATATACTCCTTTTGCTCCAAAATACAAACAAAAATTGATCAATAAAAGTGAATGTATCTAGTCCAAATTTAAAACCAAATACATCAAGTTTCTTTGACTCATTTTTGCTTATATTTTGGGATGGATGGAGCAAGGGCGGACTTGGACTTTAAATATTATTGGTGCTAAAAATTTTAAGGATTACTGAAGAAATTTTTTTATTCATCTTGATATTTCAGTTAAACAACAAATAATGTATGAAATTACTACTAATACAACATGTATATTCAAAAGAAGAACAACAACAACACTTGATGTCGGAACTAACATCCGAACCAGATTAAACTGATAGTGAAAACAAAAAAGAAGAACAATAACAAACCAACAAATAAGAAAATTTCTATTCAAAAAAGGAAACCAACAAACTATATCTAAGAAACGACAAAATTTCTATTTTATATGTTAAATCATGCATATGACTATTATTTTATATTTCACAATATCCTACTTTGGACCAAAAGATATTTAACCCAAATCACTGGTTTATAGTTTTTTTTTTGTAAGAGCTTACAGTTTATTTTGATATGATAATTCAATTATTTTATAACTTATTAATTTTATTTCAATTTTGTCCATATTATTTTATTTGAAAAAATTAAATATTAATTTTTTTATGTCATTTCATATTAATATGCCAATTCAATTGCTAATTTTACTCATTTCAATTAGTTAACCATTATTTTGTTACAAACAAAATTAAAATAGATTGTTATAAAATTAAATTATATAACTTAAAGTAAATTGTACGTATAACGAAAGACTTGAAATCATCAATAGACTACAAACTAATATTTGCACTAATATCAAAACTAATATGTGTACGGGAGATTTACAATCGTCAATAATAAACTCTAAACTAATATTTACATTAATATTTGTATATATATATATATATAGATAGATAGATAGATAGATAGATAGATAGATAGATAGATAGATAGATAGATAGATATAGAATGAATTAATTTTATTTTTTTTACATCGTGTTGGAAAAATATGACATAGAATTATCTCAATTGAATAAATCAAATATATAACGGAACAAATAATTGCAATTCATAATAAAATGAAATATAGAATAAGAAGAACTTATCGAATTATTGACTGAGGCAAGCAAAATGCATTAGACTTAAGAGTATTTCGCCACCTCAGGTAAGTTACCTGGTGTTGTTGGTCTCATAACTAATACTCTCCAGGATACAACGGTCACTTCTTGCTAGAACTGCATAAGAAAACTTAATCTTATATGAGAATGGTTTCAGAGATATGCACTCAAAAATCATTAAGTGAATAAGATTGTTTTGGAGTACAACCCTATAATTAAAATAGAAACAATAATTGTGATTTAATGGTTTCGATTGTCTTATATGAGAAACTAAAATTATTGTTAAATGGTTTTAAATAATGATTATAATTGTACCAAAAAAACTAAAAAATAGTGATTATAATAAAAAACCATTAAACCATTTTGCTGTGGGAATGATTTCAGATGGTTGTAATAAAAAATCATTAGGTGCATAAAATGGTTTTGGAGTACAACCTTATAATTAAAATAAAAACAATAATTGTGATTTAATGGTTTAGATTGTCTTATAATTGTACCCAAAAAAATTATTGTTAAATGATTTTAAATAATGATTATAATTGTACCCAAAAAAAATAAAAAATAATGACTCTAATTATAGGTTGTACTTCAAAACCTTCTTATGCACTTAATGATTTTGGAGTGTATATATGTGAAACCATTCCCACAGCAAAATGGTTTAGGCTAAAAATGTGTGGGGACAAAAAAAAATTTGGGGGCACAAGTCATCCGGGGGATGCGTGAGAAATTTGGGGGGTGCACAAGAAATTTATGGGGTGTACGAAAAATTTAGAGGGGTGCACGAAAAATTTGCGGGGTGCATTAGAAATTGGGGAGGGGGTGCGCGAGAAATTTGGGGGGTGCACGAGAAATTTGGAGGGTGTAAGTGTGTGAGTTGAGATTGACTAGGATTATTACATATGGATGTTCAATTTAATGAGTGTTATTGACTTATGTACCATACATAAGAATTAGCCTTATACATAATAACTTCACCCTACAATATATAGTCATGATCGGCCAAAAATATTACATAGGATACCAAATTAACCGTTGCAATCCTTTTCTTCATGGAAAATAACTTCCCCCTGTTAATTAGGATTGAAAACTAATTAATATAGTATGAAATAAAAGAAAAACGTGTACTTCTCATATCATATGACTTGGTCAAAGATTAAATATAATAAAAATTAAATTTTAAATAAATTATACAATAAAATATCCAACACATCGGTACCTAGGATGAAGTATATTTATTACTATATATGAAAATGATACAAATTTTTGGGATAACTTTTTCATTATTCCTATTTTACCTTTCAAAAAAACTACAAACAAAAAAGTAATCATAGTTTCAAATTATTAGCACACTTGATGAATAAAATCACCAAATTAATAGAGATGATTTGTTATCTATTATCTATTACTATTATCTATACCAATATATAAAGCGGATATATCATTTCGCATGGACTTTTCTTGTTGCCATTTTTGCCCTTCACTCTATTTAAATATTTGTATATGTTGAAAAATAACTTGCACAAAAGAGAATATTTGTATATGCAACAATGCTACATGGAAAGACGTCTATTTCGTTGCAACTGCACGACAACAATTAATAAATGTTTTTGCCATTTATATAAGTTTTTTACACTTATGTATTTCACATGTTTTGCAATTTGTATACTGGTTAAATTCTAAATGTTACTTCATCCGTTCCAAAATATAAAAAAAAATTGGTCAATTAAAGTGAATATATTTGGTTAAGAATTTGGACCAAATACATTCATTTTAGTTGACCAATTTTTACTTATATTTTAGGACGAAGGAAGTAGTTTTGACTAAAACATTTCAAAAAGTAAAATAAAAATATCAATAATAAATTGGTTTCAAGTGGTAAAAACTCTCGTTAACATTTTGATAAAATTATATTATAGATCATTTATCTTATTTATTTATAATAGAATTGTTCTTTATTTTTTTTTCTTAAATTGGACCTTTATCTTCATAAACGTGCATATGTTAATTTTTATTTTTTTTTTTCAAACAGGTCATTTATCTTTATATTGACAGAAAATACTTAAAAGACAATTTTAGTTTCTTTTGGCACATACATGGATGAAATGAAAAAGTCATTATCAACTCAAACGCACAAATGAGAGAGCCGAACTTTGAACTCCAGTCATGATGTCCGGTCTAATAATTTCGGCATTTTTTTGTCACTTGAGTTATTACTTGTGGACTTAGAGCATCTCCAATGATGATACAATTTTGGTATCATATATCACTAAAAATGGTTGCTACAATATTGTCACGTACTACTTATGCAACTCGTGTGTATTTGCTCCAATGGTGATACCACTTTGAGTATCCTACATTACTAATAAGTGATCCATTCTATTTAATTTGATATATATATAAAAAATGAATATTAAATTGATGATACGGTACCTTATTTAAGATATCGTATCATCAATTTTGATACATTTTACGTCACTTATGAATTATTATTTTATGAAACTCTCTTTAATATTTTTATTTGAGATAATTTTAGAGACCTAAAAAAAATTATTTAACACTTATTATACCCATTTAAATCAAGATAGTCTCACAAGCAAAATTGATCTTTTTGAATTAAATGAAATTTAAAGAGGGATAATATTTAACACTTAATGGTCGTGCACTTTGGACGACACACGTGTGTCGTGCAATTAAGCATTCTCCTTCTCCATATATATATATATGTGCGCATGCATAATGTTATTGCCATGTTGAATTTAAACCACCATACCTTAGAGAGTGAAGAAGCACAAAAATGGTTACCATTAAAAGTTCTTACACTGTGATTCCAGAAGAACCAACACCACAAGGTCGTTTATGGCTCTCCGGCAAAGACCAAGTAGCAACTCAACATCACACACCCACCATTTACATTTACAAACCAAAACAGAACCAAGAAAACATCATAGAAACACTAAAGAAATCTCTAAGCAAAATTCTAGTACACTACTATCCTATAGCTGGTAGATTGTGTTACACGGAAGAAGGTGGTAGAATAGAAGTGAATCTCAATGCCAAAGGAGCCATTTTGCTTGAAGCTGAAACCACAAAAACAATTCATGATTATGGTGACTTTTCACCTTCCGATTCAACCAAAGAGCTTGTTCCAATAATCAATTACAATCAACCCTTTCAAGAAATGCCACTTCTTCTTGTACAACTCACAAGTTTCAAAAATAACCAAGGCTTTGCAATTGCTGTTTCTTTATCCCATTCTTTATCGGATGGCATTGGAGCTGTTCGGTTCATCAACTCATGGGCGAAAATAGCACGTGGCGAAACACTAGAGCCTAATGAATTACCATTTCTTGATAGAACAATCATCAAATTTTCACACACACCACCGAAAGTACCATGCTTTGAACACGTGGAATTAAAACCTCTTCCACTCGTTCTAGGAAGAAAAGACACAAGTGAAGAAAGAAAGAAGAAAACAATAGCAACACTATTGAAACTCTCACATGAACATGTTGAGAAATTGAAGAAAAAAGCCAATGATTATTCATCAATGATGAAAAAAGGTTCAAGGCCTTTTAGTAAATTTGAAGCAATTGGTGCACATATATGGAGATGTGCATCTAAGGCACGTGATCTTGAAGATAATCAAGAAAGTGTTGTTAGATTCCATGCTGATATTAGAAAAAGAATTATTCCAGCACTTCCTCAAAACTTTTTTGCTAATGCTATAGCATTAACAGCAACAAAAGTATATATTGGAGAAATCACATCAAAGCCTTTAGGCTATGCAGCAGAAAAGATAAGAGAAGCAACTGAGCTTGTTAAAGATGAGTTTATAAAGTCACAAATTGATGTTATTAGGAGTTTTGAAAATATGGATGATGCAAAGAAATTGTTTCGTGGTGATGAACGTGAAAATGCACCATATTTTGGGAATCCAAATATTCAAATAGCTAGTTGGATTGGAATGCCATTTTTTGAAGCTGATTTTGGATGGGGGAAACCTATTTACTTTGGATATGCTTGTGTGATTCCACATGATAGGGCTTTCATGTATCTTGGTCCTGATGGAGATGGATCTATTATTGTGTGTTTGCATTTTCAGATTGCACATTTGGAGCTTTTCAACAAGTTCTTCTATGAAGATATATGAAATATTTGGTTCTTTTCATTTATCAAACATTTAGTTGAGTGTGGTGTGTTGCATTGTCCTTGTTTTTCGATTACCATGTTGAAAATTATGTATTGAATTCAAGTGAGGTTGTTTGGTTTTACTTTTAATAAATAAGGTTTCACTAGCTATTTTGCTGGTGACTTGCATGGTTTTTTCAATAAATGGATTTGTTGTTTATATTATACTTTTACTATGTATTTGACTCTATCGCATTTGAGTTTATCTATCATATGTTCGTCTGATTATGTCTTCTAACCCTTTTGAATATCATATTGGGTGTATTAATTAAAATAATTGTGATATATAACCATTTTGTGGCTCACTGCAGCATCAATTTTCTGTTGGGTCGATGTGCTCTACTGCTTAGTTCAAAACCTCAGCAGCAATATATGTGCATTTGGTTAAACTTAAGATTGATTTTCTCTACTAATTTTTATAAAATATTTAAACATCAGGTTAATCATTTACTTAATACTTGCATCTTTTTTTACTAGTCTAGTTCATTACTTCAAAGTACATCCTCCAACTGTACACTATTTTTTGTCCCAAGTACAAACCTTATTCAACATAAAAAGGTTTATTATCTAAGGGAAGTTGAGCTGAATTGCATTTACATTTGCAGCAACAACAAATCACAATGCATTCTTTTAATATAATATTCTGCAAACGGCTGTTAATTGGTATCAGAACTTGTAGTTGAGAAGGTAACAACCAGTGTATCAAAGTAGTCCACTCTAAAGTCAACAAGGTGGATAACTATATCATTATTTATTTATTTAAAAAAAGGTTAAATAGTATTTATACTGCGAATTTCAATTTATTTCCTTATAATATTATTTTTTTTGCAATTACAATTCTATAATGCAAAGACTATATCTCTTTAGTCTCTCATTATAAAAATATAAAAAATGACATGACACTCTACCAAAATAAAATAAAATAAAATGACATGACATGCTTAATGAGGGGTAAATAGAAAACCGTTAACATTACAAGAGACAAAAACTACTTAACTCAAACATTCATAAGATAGCATGTCCAATGAGAGACTAAAAGGACAAAATCTTCACATTATAGGATCAAAATCGCAAAAAAATTTATTACAGGAAATAGAAATTTACTAACGTTGCAGGAAAAAAAACAATTTAACTAAAAAAAATCATTACTATGAAATGCCTAAAACTCAATTTGACATGAAATTATATATGGGATAAAAAAATCACATAATATTTTTATTTTAAAAATCAATGTTTGTCCCAAAGAGAGAATCTAACAATTATTAATTTCACTATCCATTCCAAAGGCCAATTGAAGTAAGAGCTTTTTTTACGGACCCAACACAAAAAAATGGCACCATGAAGAATTGTTACTTAAATGACATAGATATAATAAATTACAAACTTAAATAACTTATTTATTATAAATTATTAACTTTTTTTTACAGAATTATAAATTATAAACTTAAATAACTCATTTTAATATTTTAAATGCGTTTTAATTTGTAAAACAATAAGTACCGGACATAACAGTACAAGACAGTAGGGGTGTATACGTACATGGATTTGGCAAACTCACTCGATCCGGTCAAACCCACCAAATCCAACCCAAAAAAGTGGGTTGGGTCGGGCAAGTGGGTGGATATGGATTTCAAAAATGAAAAACCCATAAAAAAATTTGGATTTCGGGTAAAACCGGACCCAACCCAAAAAACCCACATACCCACTAGTGTTATGTTTTTTGAAATATTTTTAAGATAATACTAAAGATTTTGCCATTTGATCAATAAATATTTTTATATTGAAAATAAGTTATACTATTTTTTAAGAAAATAAAAAGATTGGATAATTTTTAGAAACAAATATGATAATTCATCGCACTATTTTAAAAATAAAAATATTGAATAATTTTCATAAACAAATATGATGAATCTTCGTTTAGTCTTTTGATATTATAAAAAAAGAAAGCAAAAAAATCATTTGGATAACCACTATCCAACCCATAAATTAGTGGGTATATATAAAAAAATAGGTGATTATTTTTTATAGTGAAAAAAAGTAACACTATTTTTCAAAAAAATACAATGGTTGAGTTATTTTTATGAAAAAATATGATGATTCGATATTTATATTTTAAATATAAAAAAATAGAAAAATAGTTCGGGTAACCCACTACCCAACCCAATCCAACCCGGAAATTAGTGGGTTTACCCAACCCGGTCCAATGTTATAACGGGTGGTTATGTTACTAGACCCAACCCATAATACCTTATGTGGTTCGGGTTTTGGTTTTGGTCAAACCCAACCCAATCCGGCCCACGTACACCCCTACAAGACAGAACAAGATATAACATAACAGAACAATGTTGCATCCGTAAAAGAAAGAGAGATGATATTTTTTATATTAAAAAATTAAATGGGTATTTTTGTATTTTTTATAGTTGTAACATAAACAAAAAGTTGTCCCGTGGTTTAGTGAGAGACAAAAATTCTTATTTTTATCTTGTCATTTTTTATTTTAATTTAGTGAGAGACAAAGCTGTCCACTTATTTTTATTTTAAAAAATGAATTTTTTCTTGCGTTAAAAACCGGAAGTAGTAACATTTTAAAGAACTCCCCATCCACAAAAACAAAACCCTTGAGCGTAGCGTACACTAAACTGACGAACATTCTTCTTCTTCTTCGCTGATTTGCATTTGCGAAGAAGCAGACCGAACAGCAGCACAATCCATGGCAGATTGGTCTCAGCTTCCAACGGAACTTCTGCAACTAATATCTCAAAAACTCAACACTGAATTCTATCTTCTTCGCTTTCGTTCTGTTTGTTCCACATGGCGCTCTTCCATCCCAAACAACCGTCCCAATCACCACTTACCCTTGAAGCTTCCACCAATGTCCACTTACCCCGGAGACAACAACATATTTTACCTCGTAAAACACAGCATCTTTCTCATCAAACCACCCACAATCCCAATCTCACACCAACATCAACAAACTCTCCAACCTAGGTTGATCAGAATTGGTCCAAATGTAAACGGGAAAACTCACCTCTGGCATCCTCTCGATCTTGACCAACATTTACCTTTCAATTTCCCTCATAATGTCCTCGACTTCAATCAACTCTCCATCATCGATCTCGGACATGTGTTCTTGCTCTACATGCTCAAAGCTAGTGACTCACTTCAAAATTATCCATATCCCCGTGTCCATAAGGTGGTAGCTGCCACATATCTGGGGGAACTACAACCTCTCATTGTCACTTTGGACCACCATCATGAGCCGTGTATGATCCGGTCTTGGGACGATGTTTGGATGACGATCCCCAATGTTTCTGAGTGCAATTTTGGAGGAGACATCTGCAATTTTAAAGGGCGGATTTGTGTGGTAGACAATGAGGGTCAGACTGTGATGGTTGGACCAGACTTAAGTGTTGATTTCGTGACTGAGCTATTGGGTCCTGAAATGGTTAGATTATGTTCTGTTGAGAGTGATTTGTTGCTGGTGGATAGGAATTTTGCTGATGATGATGATGATGATGCATGGATTGATGTGTATAGGCTCGATGAGAAGAAGAAAAAGTGGGTGAAGTTGTCAAATTTAGGAGATAGGGTTTTGTTCTTGGGGGAAAAATGTTCGTTTTCTGTTTCTGCTTCCGATTTGGGTTTTGCTGATGGGAACTGTGTGATCATTATGGATGATCCTCCTGTTCCTATGAATTGTGGAATTAGTGTTTTAAATTGTGATGAAGCTCCGATTTTGCCTTTGTCTGATTATCCTAATTATTTCAACTTACTTGCGACTTCTGGAGTGGATCTTAAACAGCTACATTGGGAAAAATAGTATGTTATCTAGCACTGAACTTTCTATTGTGATTGTGATTGATAGTACATACATATATAATGTAGAAATAGAAATATCTATATGAACTTATATTTTGATATTGAGTTTTTCTAACTAACTATGATAATGTGTGCAATAAGATGAAATGCATTCTATTTCTATCATGTTCCATTTCATTTACGAGTCAGAAATATAGTAAGTTATCTAGCAATAAGATGAAATACAACTTTAAGCAGAACAAGAGGTCAGAAATAAATAATATGAATAAACTACTTTTTCTAAAGAAGCTTGTAAATAAAATGAATAATTTCATCATTCTATCCTATTTTAATAAAGAAAAAATGTAGGTGATGCATAAACCAAGAATGTGAGTGAAGCATATATTATTTAATCAAACCTAGCTACTTACCAAGTACAAAATTTGTTAACAAGAATACAAGCAAAAGGGTGAGTTTGAATGAGAATTAGTTATGCTTAACTTTACTGGTGCAAGTGTTACATCAGAGAATTTGTAATAAGAAGAGGGAGAACGATTGAGTTTGTATGATGTCTCTTTAAAATGGGATTTTCATTAGATGCTCTGATAATTTGGAGGAAAGGTTTGGATCACAGGTAGTTGTGGCAAAGGTATTGATGAGTTTGATTATCTTCTTTTGTTGTTACTTTTGCAGACTATGCTTACCAACAAAGTCCTAAATCCCAATATATTTAAATTTTTGAGGCAGAAAACCTTCTTAGTCTAATAAGAGTTATGTTTGTTTGATTCTTTGTCCATTACAATCTTTCTATTAAATGACTTAAAACTGCTCTACTCCATTGTTTACAAAACCTACAATGTCATTTAGAGAGATGATTTTTGGAACAAAATCAAACATCTAACACTGTTTAGAATCCTATTTTCTCCATCCGTTGTCTTCAAGTGCATGTTCCGTAACAATGACTGCAAAGTCTTAGTTATTTATTGTTTTATTAGAACTGACATTGTGAAAAATGCAATTCTGAGTAACTTACATATGACTTGATCTGTCCTCGTTGTTTCTTGTTTACTTAGAATGAGTTATGATAGCCCATCCTTTATTACTATCTGTTTGGAGGTTTTATTTATTGTGCATAAATAATGTACAACTTAATACTTAATGTATAATTCTCGGTATTAGAGATAGAAAATCAATTTATCAATGTACATGTACTTGTCATAAACTGTCCCTGACATTATTTATTAGGATTTAGATCTTATTAAGTTCCTAATCAAACATCTAACACTGTTTAGAATCCTATTTTCTCCAATTGGCGTTCTTCCTCCATCCCAAATCACCATACTACCATTTTAACCTTCAAGTTTCCACTCAACAAATACCAATTCGTCGACAACACTTCATTTTGTTATTTCGCCAAACGCAGTATCTTCCTCGTCAAATCACCACCACAACAAACCCTAGTTCGTCGTCCTTGGTTGATTAGAGTTACCCAAAACTCATTTGGCAAAACCAAACTATCCCAACCCTCACTCCTCCCATTTGAATTCCCTTCCCCTTTTCAATTCTCACTCGACTTGAACAGATTCTCCGTCCTCCATCTAGGAACTGATTTCATCATTGACGTCGATAAAGGACCATTGCCTTATAGCTTCCTCTACCCTAAAAAGGTTGTTGCTATTACACCTCTCATTCTTGCCATAATTCTCTATCACGGCCATATTGCATTGTTGAGTTATGGCGACGATGAGTGTTCGACAGATATCCCCTACATGTCAGCACCATACATTCGAGATGTCTGCGTTTTCAAAGGACGGATGTACGTTGTCCAAGAACATAGTATTGAGACAGTTACAGTTGGACCGGAGGACTTGAGTGTCGAGTTAGTTGCTAAATATATGCATAATGAAGGATATCCAGACAGACGATTTCTGGTAGAGAGTCAGGGTGAGTTGTACCTAGTGGATGTTCATGAGTGTTTTATTTTTGAAGTTACCTTTGAGGATGCTTTAACAATTAATGTGTTCAGGCTTCATGAGAAGGAGAAGGAATGGGTGAAATTGAGGAGTTTGGGGGATAAGGTTTTATTCTTGGGGGATGGATGTTCGTTTTTTGGTTCTGCTTCGGATTTGTGTGTTGCCGAAGGGAATTGTGTCATCTTTATGGATGATGTCTTCAGAGAGGACAAGATATGTCATAATGGCATGGTTATTTATCACTACGACCAAGGCAGGCTTTCGCACTTATGTGATTATCCTGACTATCTCAATTTGTTCTGGCCACCTCCAAAGTGGATTGTAAAAGACTATGTGCATAAAACTAAGAAGTGTATGTTGTTTGCAGTGAAAGATTTCTAATGTGATACTAATATTGCATTATATTGTGATTAGTTTCCGATGTTAGTTTTGATAAACTTTATAAATAGTGAATACCAAAATGCTTTGTTGAGGTGATTTTAGAGAGATAATGAACTTGGATGTACTACCAGTTAATTTGTTTACCAATCCTTATGATACCAATTAAGAGAGATGATTTTTGAAACAAAATCAACCCTCTCCCAGTGTTTGGAATCAATCCTATTTTCCCATCAGTGTTTTCAAGTTCATGTTATGTAAGAATGATTGCAAACTCTTTGTTTCCTGTTTGCTTTATTCGATCTGACATTGTGAAAAAATGTTATGATTTACTTATCTATGACCAGATCTATCCTCGTTGTTTCTTGTTTATTTAGATTAAGTTATTATGATAGCTCATACTTCATTTGAATCTATTTTGAAGTTTCTCCTTTGTCCATAAATCATGTCAGCACTACTTAGTGTGCAACTCTCACCTTTAGAAGTAGAAATCCAATTTATCAGTTTACTTTTATAAATTTTTCCATGGCGTAATTTATTACATTTTGGATCTTTCGATGTAGTTTCTAACAGAAAGCCTTGTCAATTTAT
Organism: Trifolium repens; assembly: GCA_030408175.1. Classification (NCBI taxonomy): domain Eukaryota; kingdom Viridiplantae; phylum Streptophyta; class Magnoliopsida; order Fabales; family Fabaceae; genus Trifolium; species Trifolium repens. The sequence continues at coordinate 4,076,920 of CP125840.1, forward strand.
ACAGGGATGAAGCAAAGAAAGAGGACGCGCGACACAAGATTGGGTTAATGCGCAAATCATGACAGTATGCAACTTTAATCTTTTATTATTATATATCTTGACAATATGGCTGTGAAAGGGATCCTGGTTCTTTTACTATGTTAGTATATATGGTTTATGGATTTCTGAGTTACACACATACCTCATGAAGGCTAAGTTTAATTAGATAAGCATAACTTATCTTGTTACTAAGAATATGCTTCTCCAACAATGTAATTTGTCCCCGCATTTCAAAAATATTTCGGTATTTTTTTGCTACCTCTGCAGAAACTTCAATCTGACCAAAATATTTTGGTGGGTTAATAATTAGGAATCTTAAATAGTCATACAACCGTTATGTGAATTGGCTAATTGTGTTTCTTTGGCTATTCCTAGCAGAGTTTGAGTAATCCTGATCCCACCATTGTTCAAACCAGATGAAACGATTCAAATATTTAAATAAAGTTTTCTTGTGACATATGCTATCACATTTTGTTGTTCTTGATCTTTATATAGTACACAAGATTTCTTGTTTTTATTGGCTATTGACAAACCCCATTTTGGCTTTGTTAACAAAAAGTTTTGGGTCAAGTTTTGTTGTGGCATAACCAAAATTTTCAATTATTTTTTTAATATAAAAAATAAATAGATTTCATTTTCTTACTCCCTCTCATGCTCAATTCACGTTTCTTTCTCTCTTTCTTCTTACCACTAAATTTCGTTTTCTTTTTTCAAATTTTTTATAAAAAGAGATGCTCTTGGAACAATTAACAATGAAGTTATCTTAGCTCATTTTCCTTTTTTTTTCTTTCGGAAACAAGCTTAATGCATTTCATTCATAATAAAGTGGACAAAAATAAAAAAAAAACATGGTAACTAGCATATAAGTGAGATGTCTGAGCTAATTCGTGAACTACTTGGTTAGTTTGTCTCATAACATAACTGACCTACAATTATTTTTTGTATAATTTAGTTGATACTTGATAGCTTGTTTTATATTTAGCACTTTAGCCTCACCAATATATACTCTATGGATCCGCCCTTGATGGTAGCATAACAAATTGTTATTAACAATAATTGGAGGGATAGGAAGAAAACAATAGTTTTTTAACACAACTCTAACGTGAATATGCTATGAACAAAAATCTCGCAAAATTGTTTTTAAGGAATAATCCATCGAAATACGTAACTTTTGAAACCTGTACACTTTATTCAAGTCAAAATAATTTTTTTTAATAAATAGAATAAAATAGAAATCTAAATTGGAAGTGATTCTTTTTATTTATATTTTTTTAATAATAAATCAAAAGAGATGCTAAAAAATCTAATATTTAATTTATTTATAGTAAATAATTTGACATAAAAATTATGAAAAAACAAAAAATCTTAATATTTCCTTTTTATATGGGAACAAATATTATTGGCTAATTAGATTTACTAAAATATTGCGACAAAGATAAAAAATAAAAAAAGGATTTGAAATAAATTGCTTTTTCTAAGCTGAAACTTCTTTTTCTCCAGGGTTCTATTAATTTGCTCCTTCACTGTTTGTTACTGATTCAAACAAAACAAAAGAATTTAGCGGGACAAAGTATCATCCATGGCGGTGGTGGCGGCAGACTGGTCTGAACTGCCGAAGGATCTTCTATATCTGATATCTCAACGAATAGACAACGAAAACGATCTCATTCGCTTCCGATCAATTTGTTCTACATGGCGTTCTTCTTCGATCCCAAATCACCATACCAATATTTTACCCTTCATCTTCAACTTCCCACTCCTCAGATATGTTCGTGCTTACATTCATGATTCAGATAGTGACAACGAAGAAGCCTCTAATACCAACAACATTCTATTATGCTCTCTCTCCAAACGCAATATCTTCCTTATCAAGTCTCCGCCACAACAACAACAAACCCTAGTTCATCTTCCTTGGTTGATTAGAGTTACTCATAACTCATATGGAAAATCCAAACTACACACATCCCTACTTAATTTTCCTTTCTCTCTCGATTTGAACAAATTCTCTGTCCACCATCTGGGAACTGATTTCATCATTGACAAATCCTTGCCATATGGCTGCATGAGCCCTCAAAAGGTCGTTGCTGTTACACGTGTCATTCTCGCTGTATTGCTTGGTTATCACCGCCAACTTGTATTGTTCCGTTGCGGAGATGAAAGTTGGACAGATATTCCCGACATGTCATCATCCATCGGAGACATCTGCGTTTTCAAAGGGCAGATTTATGCCGTCGAAGAAAATAGTGGTAAGACAGTTACAATTGGACCGGAAGATTTGAGCGTCCAGTTAGTGGCTAGTTATAAGCAAGGAAGTCCCTTACTATTCCTGGTAGAGAGTGAGGGTGAGTTGTTGCTAGTGGATGTCGATGAGTCTTTACTGTTTGAATCCGACGACATTGAGGATGTTTTTTGGTCTTATTCTACCATCCTTGAGGATGGTTTAACAATTAATGTGTTCAGGCTTGATGAGAAAGAGAGGAAATGGGCGAAATTGACGAGTTTGGGGGATAGGATTTTGTTCTTGGGGAATGGATGTTCTTTTTCTGCTTCTGATTTGTCTGTTGCCAAAGGGAATTGTGTCATCTTTATGGACAATGTCTTCAAAAAATTTAAAAACATTGTTGACTCTTACAATGGCATGTGTGTTTTTGACTTGGAGCAAGGTCAGTGTTTGCCATTGTGTCATCATCGTGACTATTCGCTCTTGCTCCGGTCACCTCTTGCCATTGTGTCATAATATTGGGTTCATGCACAAAACATGGAAACTTGCAAAGTTAGCCTTTTATTATTATATTATCCTGACAATATGGAAGTGAAATTGCCAGAAGTGTTCTATATATTTCCCACAAAATTTAGTATTTTCTTTCAAATCCCAGTACTGATCTTGTGTACTGCTGCTCTTGTTTTATATATTGAAAAGAGTTATAATTTGTAATTGATTTTTGATACTCATTCTTTATTTCTCTGATTTTTCTCAATGAACTTTATAATATTTTGATTTTCTTTTCTACTTGGTACTGAAAAACAAAGCTGCCTTTTCTTTTTTCATTGTATCATCATTTGAAAGATATGAGCATTGGCTTTTTAAATATATTATAGCTAAAATCCAATTTTGACCCCCCAACTTTCACAATTGTGCAATTTTAGCCTCCCTAGTTTTTTTGTGCAATTTTAGTCCTTTATATTTGCCCCCTTTCTAATTTTAAAGCCTCCCACTCATATGTGGTGGAATTAATTTGAACTCTATCATCTTATCATTAAAAAATTTATATTTGTTTTATAACTGTCAAGCTGACTGGCTTTAAATTTGTTTATTATGAATGAAATGATTTGTATTGTCTACTCTTCACGGCTGTTATCTGCCTCGGAGCTTGATAACATGTTAGAGCAAAAGAGAGTGTAGAGATTTTACGTGAATTGGTGTTTCTTCGGCTATTCCTAACAATGCAAAAGAGATTTTAGAGCAATTTGACAGTTTAGTGGTGTTTGAATATCAGTATCTGAGGCTGTGAAAACATTCCTAAGAAGATATCTGTGTTTGAAAGGGATCCTGGTTCTTTTACTATGTTAGTATATATGGTTTATGGTTTTCTGAGTTACACAAATACCTCATGAAGGCTAAGTTTAATTAGATAAGCATAACTTATCTTGTTACTAAGAAGATGCTTCTCCAACAATGTAATTTGTCCCCGCGTTTCAAAAATATTATTTTCTTGCTACCTCTGCAGAAACTTCAATCTGACAAAAATATTTTGGTGAGTTAATAATTAGGAATCTTAAATAGTCATATAACCGTTATGTGAATTGGCTAATTGTGTTTCTTAGGCTATTCCCTAGCAATGCAAAAGAGATTTTAGAGCAACTTGACAGCTTTGTGGTGTTTGAATCAGTAACAGAGGCAGAGAAATTATTAGTAGAGTTTGAGTAATCCCCACCATTGTTCAAACTAGATGAAATGATTCAAAAAGCATAGATTCAAACATTTAAATAAAATTTTCTTGTGACATATGCTATCACATTTTGTTTGTTCTTGATCTTTATATAGTACACAATATTTCTTGTTTTTATTGGCTATTGACCACCCCATTTTGGCTTTGTTAGCAAAAAGTTTTGGGTCAAGTTTTGTTGTGGCCACACCAAAATTTTCAATTTCTTTTTTTAATATAAATAAAAAATAAAAAACAGATTTCATTTTCTTTTTCCCTTTCATTCTCAATTGACATCTCTTTCTCCTAACATTTTCTTTTTTCAAATTTGTCCCTAAATCTTCCAACAATTAAGATGAATGCTTATGGGTGTTTGAAAATCTAAGATAAAGTGATTATTTCAATTTTACCATATTCTTTTCCCTCTCTTTTTTTAGCTGAACTCTAAAACCCTAATTTGTTAAAACTTCAATTTTCTCAATTTCTAAGTGGTTAAATGACCGCCCTGTATCTTTTTTTTTTTGAACGGCAAAATTTTATTTAGTAATCAGATCAATGCTCAAGACGAGCATGGATCGATAATTTAGAAAATACAAATTAAAGGTGCCGTATATATGCGGAACACCTGAAAATAAACATCATAAAACATACCCTTACACACAAAACCTTGCCATAAAAATGCATCACCATTTAAAACAGATTCCTTCGCGAAACCGACCACTAAAACTGAAATCATCTAACGTCGCTACTCGCCTCAATCCACCAAAAGTAATCCACAAATAAAACCCCAAACTTGGACCAAAGAACTGGTTCCCGATCTCGAATCAAAAGTGATCGGCCCACCAAACTCCAGGACCAAATCAAAAGTGACCGCCCTGTATCTTTTATAAAAAGAGATGTTCTTAGAACAATTAACAGTGAAGTTATCTTAGCTCATTTTCCTTCTTTTTTGACGGAAACAAACATAATGCATTTCATTCATAATAATAATCTCGATACAAGGTTGACAACAATAAAAAAACTTGGTGACTAGCATATGTAAATAAGATGTCTAAGCTAAATGCTTATTAAAAAAAAAAAAAAAGATGTCTAAGCTAATTTATTTTTTTTGAACAAGCTAAAATGGGATATATATATATATAATCACAAGAAAAAGTAGACCCCTCCGCACAAGGTGTACCAAGGAGCGTTACACAAGTTTACAAGAGAATCCAGTTAAGCAAAAACAAAAAGAAAATATTAGTCGATTAGCTACTCGGTTAGCTTGTCTCCTAACATAGCTGACCGTCAATTGTTAAAAGAAACCAACAATCTCTTTCATAACTGACCTTACGGTCACACCGTCAAAAAAAAAAAAAAAACTGACCTTACGGTCATGAAACAATATTATTTATTATTTTCTGTTTGATTATGATTTAGTTATAACTTCTTTAATGTTTAGCCTTATGGATCCGCCCGACTGTAGCATAACAGTAATGGGATTGGGAGGGATCAGAAGAAAACAATAGTATATGAACACAATTATGAGGTGAATATGCTACGAACAAAAATCTCGCAAAATTCTTTTTAAGGAATAATCTATTGAAAATCTGTACACTTTATTCAAGGTAAAATAAAAAATTTAATAAATAGAATAAAATAGAAATTTAAATTGAAAGGGATTCTTTTTATTTTAATTATTTTATTAATAATCAAAAGAGATGCTAAAAAGATCTAATATTTTTTTTTTTTTTTTTTGGGTAAGGATCTAATATTTAATTTAGAGTAAATAATTTGACAACATAATTAAAAAACAAAACAAAATCTTAATGTTTCCTTTTTTATGGTAACAAACATTAAAAATTGGCTAATTATAGACTTTTACTAAAATATTGGAAGAAAAAATAATAAGTTTAAGCTTATAAGCTAATTGAAATAACATTTGAAAAATAAGTTATAAGCTACTAAAATAAGCTATAAGTTCTTTTTTTAAAACGGTTACCTAAGTAATCTAACAAAACTTTTAGCTTATAAGCTAAAAGCTAGGTTATTTGACTTACCAAAGAGAGCCAAAAATAAGAATAAAAAAACAGATTTGAAATAAATTGCTTTTTCTAAGCTGAAACTTCTTTTTCTCTAGGGTTCTATTTGCTCCTTCACTGTTACCGATTCAAACAAAAGAATTTAGCGGGACAGTATCATCCATGGCGGTGGTGGCGGCAGACTGGTCTGAACTGCCGAAGGATCTTCTATATCTAATATCTCAACGAATAGACAACGAAATCGATCTTATTCGCTTCCGATCAATTTGTTCTACATGGCGTTCTTCCACAATCCCATATCATGATCACATTTTACAATTCAAGGTTCCACTCGCCAAATACAAAAAGTCGTATTTTTGCTACCTCTCCAATCGCAGTCACTTCCTCATTAAACCATCACCACAGCAACAACAAAAAAAAACCCTAGTTCATCGTCCTTGGTTGATACAAATTGCCAAAAACTCCACTGGAAAAACAAAACTCCTCCATCCACAGTTGTTACCTCCATTCCATTTTCATTCAACTGATCTTGATTTCATCAAACTCTCTGTTCTCCATTTGGGAACTGATTTCTTCGTTGACGAACCATTGCGCTGTGACTACAAATATAGGTACCCTAAAAAGGTCGTTGCTGTTACACCTCTCATTCTCGCCATACTGTTCTATTATAAAAACCATCTTGTACTGTTGCATTGCGGCGACGAGAGATGGACAGAGATCCCTGACATGCCGTCGTCTATTAGAGACATCTGTGTTTTCAAAGGGAAGCTTTATGCCGTCGAAGAACATAGTAGTAAGATAGTTAAAGTTGGACCGGAGGACTTGAGTGTCCAGTTAGTGACATAAATTTCTTAGTAGAGAGTGAGGGTGAGTTGTTACTAGTGGATGTCTATGAGTCTTTTTCTCTTTATTTTGACCTCGCCGGTAAGCGTGCCTGTAAGTTAAAGATTCACGTGTTCAGGCTTGATGAGAAGGAGAAGAAATGGGTGAAATTGAAGAGTTTGGGGGATAGGATTCTGTTCTTAGGGAATGGATGTTCATTTTCTACTTCAGCTTCGGATTTGTATGTTGCTAAAGGGAATTGTGTCATCTTTATGGACGATGTATTTTACAGCGACATGTTATGTACAAGTGGCATGTCTGTTTTTCACTTAGATCAAGGCCGGCTTTCGCCTTTGTGTGATTATCCTGACTATCTTAATTTGTTCTGGCCACCTCCAAAGTGGATTATCGAAGGGTGCACGCATAAAAGTAAAAAGAGTATGTTATCTTGCATAGAATGATTTATATTGTGATAGTGATGTTGCATTATTGTGTAGGTTATATTTTATAATAATCAAGTAATTATTAAGTTGGTTATGTATTGTGTGTGAGTAAAAGGGAAATTAAAAGTTGTTGTGGTTATATATGTATTAAGTTGGTTATTCTTAAAAATAGAAAATAGTAACTTTATACAGGGGAGAAGCGAAGAAAGAGGAAGCGAAAAACAAGATCGGGTTAATGTGCAAATTTTGGCAGTATGCAACTTTAATCTTTCATTATCAGAAGCTACTTCAAAATGGTCCATTCATTGTTGTTTTTTATATTTCAAAACTTCACTGAATGAATGAAGGGTCAATGATGTAGAAAATCACTTCATATTAAAAATGTAGTTTATTATTCAAGTAGGCTAATATATTGGTTGAATTGCATATGATGCACCAACAATGCTGTTGTTTTCATCCCTTCTTTTAACATTTGGATTTTTATATGTTAGAGTTTCTTTCATCAGCTAGTAGGATCTGTAATAATATTAGTGCCAATAGCACAAGCATTCTAGTGTGCGTTGAATTCTCGCAATTCCAACCAACTGTATATAAAATGCAGGAATTCGCGCATTTAGTTTGATGTTGTTGTTTGATGGAAAACATGTTGTGAATGTCCAATAAGATGATTTTGACATTTCTTTTATAGGTTTATTCTAAAAAGAATATCCTTATAAACTTAGATACTTTATTATCAATAAACCTTTAAACTAAGTATGTAACTGGTACATATAAGTTTGAGATAACTAATAGTATACAAATATACTTTGAACAGATTTAAATATCTTGAAGATGTTGTGTTCTGTGTTTACTAGTTCTTAAGCCCAATATAGGCAAAAGATTTTTCAAAGATAGAGCAGTTGAGTGAATTACAATATACTGAATATTTTTGAAAGAATCAGAACATCATATCATCAAGATTTTCAAATGAAGTATATACACACAAGGAGAAACTTACCTGTAGCAGTTCTCCTGTCCATTCTTCCTTTTTCTTGAACTTGAACCTTTTAACCCAATTTTCTTAGAGTCTCTTTTCCTTGTCTGGATAGTGAAGTTCTAGAGTTTCTATTTCTTCAACATCTGAATCCTCTTCAAAATATTCATCTTTAATGATTCTATCACAATTATCTAAGAGATCTAAAATACATTCATCTGCAGAGGATAGTTTCAAAACATAGGACTTGGATTACAATCACATACACTATCAGATTATAATGTCATTGTACTCGTTAAATGAGCGTGGCATCGTAAATTAATATGTTGAATGGATTTATTGTGTTTTACTAGATACATAAATGTATGATGAGTTTAGGGGATAGGGTTTTGTTACTCGGGAAGGGTTGTTCTTTTTATGTTTCTGCTTCGGATTTGCATATTGACCATGTGAATTGTGTTATCTTTGAGGATCATATATTAAAATCATTTTGAAACATGCCACCTAAGACTTGTATTTTGCACTTGGATGAAGGTCGGCTTTCACCTTTGTCCGATTATCCTGAAACAACTTGTTATGGCTATCTCAAGTATGGATTGTCCAAAGCTATTCCTAATTGTGTATGTTATCTTGCAACTAAAGATTTCTAATGTGATATAGATTTTCGCTGTTAGATTGGAATAAACTTTTCAACTAGTACTTGCAGAAAAAGAAAAAATTGAAATGTTGTTACATGACGACTATGAGTTTTTCTGACAAATATCTTCTTTGTAAATAAACTTTTCATTTAATTTTCTTTTCCATATGCAACTAGCTTTTACTAAAATCTGGATATGTTTGATGCATTTTGTTTTTTGACTCTTTAGTGTAGTTTTTGCTGCACTGTGCCTTGGTTTTGTGCTGCTTGTGCTGTTGCCTGTTTTGGTGCTGTTTTTGCTGCACTGTGCCTTGGTTTTGTGCTGCTGTCTTTCGTTTTTCTTTGGTCCTGTGCGAGGGGTTGCTGCAGTAGTTTTGGGGCTGCTGTCTTTATTCCTGTTTTAGCATCTGTTTTGGTTGCTTTGTTTGTTGGTGGTCTTTGGTGTCTCGTCTGTGAGCTCTCTTAGACCCGCCTTCGCTATACTTGTCTTTCCCTCCCTTGGTATTTCTTATGCCTTGGTTACAGGTGGTATAATAAATTTGGCAATTAAAAAAAAAAAGAATATATATGCAGCATCATGGCAAGTTATTATTATGAAGTTTTTAAACTAGATGTAACAATGTTGACCACTTGCATTATTATGGTCATGTAAAGTTGAAACTCAATTGGTCAGTTACACATATATCTCAACTGAGTTTACTTAAGGTCGATCTTGGTTATGTGTGCTATTTTGTTGTTGACCGCTTGCATTGCTATGATGCTGTAATGTTTAAACTCAAAATTCATCAAGTTACTATCAATTGAGTTTACTTAATGTCGATCTTGGCTTGTGATTTTACAGGTTCTTTGTTTCTATAAAATTACTCAATGCTCAAGTGTATATATAATAATTATAATTGTAGTATTTATTAGTGAATTTTATATTATTTTTTGATAATTTTATCAGCAAAATTTATTTTTATATATATATATATATATATATATATATATATATATATATATATATATATATATATATATATAATATTGAACTAATTGAGATGATATTTCTCATTTTAATAGTAACAATTTCTTACATGTGCGTCTTACAAAATATAAAAATAAAAATCAATCGTTTATTGGTTCAGTGGTGATTGGTGTTGAACTTGGTAGGGAGGACCACATTTCGATCTCCGCAACTGCAATTGGAAGAGGCTAGAATTACTTGATGCCAGAACTGATATCCCCGAACCAAATTAAACTTGTGGTAAAAGCAAAAAAAATTATATAAAAGTAAAAAATAAATAAATATTAATTAAAATTCATTACAAATTTTTAAAATACAATAAAAAAGATTTGACATCATAAAAAAACTCGATCGCCATCCAATTAAAGAGATATAGGGTGCGGTTTAGTTGATTCACCCACTTGTTGTTTAGTCCGAAGGGAAATCGAACGCCAAGAACAAATGAGGCGTCTTTCTAGAGGTAAGAGTATGACCAACTCGGTGTTGTTGTTCCTTTCCCCGTCAACTGGATTAGGAATTGGAGCAGGTAGGGCTTCCTTTCCTAACAGGTCTCTGTCTTCGAGATGTGACTGTCAAGAAAGCTGCTAGTTCTTTTATACGAGCTGTTTTCCTAGTCTGAATTTTTCACAGAAGCCGGCTCAAAATATTTGATCTTAGGTGCATTTTCCTCTAGAATCTTACTGTTTGGGTACGACCGGACAACTACCGATATCTAAAAATCTCCTTTCTTAGCTTAGAATGTTGTTGTAAAATATATATAGTAAACTATCGGATCGAGTATTACTTATATGTGAAACTTGCAGACCTCATTGGTGATCTTACGGGGGAACGAAATATAAAAGAATATATAGAATTGTAGAGACCCTCTATGTAATTGTCTGGCGATCGATCTACATCTTTCCTCAAAGCCCGTATTGCCGAAAAGAAGGTTTTGCTTCAGTTGTGCTACTCTAGACCTGCGGAAGACAGGTGCTGCATGCAAAGAAAGAAAGAATTGCCTATGTAGTTGTACACCGGTCTGTGCTCGTGCGTCTGGGTGATCCTCAGGTGGAGCCCAGGTGTCAGTGTCAAATGTGTGGCTGACAGAAGCTAAATAGAAAAAAGAAAGGAATTTTGGCATTTGTTTAAGCTTTAAAAAAATGATTTTCTTTAAAAAAAAATCTAGAGATTTTTTTGTAGAGATTTTGAAGAAAATCTAAAGCTACTTTGTGTTTGTTTACAATCATAAAAATCTATTTTTTTTAAAAAAAGAAGTTCATACACTTAGATTCCTTACTTAGTTTTTAAAAAATAGATTCTTGAAAAACTATTAAAAATGGGTGCGTTTGATTGGGATTTTTTTAAGAAAAAATCTATTTTTTTCTTAAAAAAATCTATTTTGTAATGTTGATAGTGTTTGTTATAGATTTTTTTAAAAATCATTTTCTTAAAAAAATCATTTTTAGCCCCAAAATGAAAAGTTATTTCTAATAGCTTTTAAAGAATCTATTTTTTTAAAACTAAGGAATCTAAGTGTATGAACTTCTTTTTAAAAAAAAATAGATTTTTATGATTGTAAACAAACACAAAGTAGCTTTAGATTTTCTTCAAAATCTCTACAAAAAAATCTCTAGATTTTTTTTTAAAGCTTAAACAAATGCACCCAATAGCTTTTTCATTTTGGGACAAAAAATGATTTTTTTAAGAAAATGATTTTTAAAAAATTCTATAACAAACTATCAACATTATAAAATGGATTTTTTTAAGAAAAAAATATCAAACAACCCTCCATTAGGCGAGGGGGTTCTATCATCAGTACTAAACTTTAGCTCAGCATCAACCCTCTAATTTTTAGAAGAAACTCGTTAACTAATTTTTGTTTTCTCTCACAAACAAAGAACAACTGGAAGAAGAAAATAGAATAAGCCGAAGCAGGAGAAGAGCATCCATGGCGGTGGTGGCAGACTGGTCCAAACTCCCAAAAGAGCTTCTGTATCTGATATCGGAGCGACTCCACATCATACACTTCCGATCGGTTTGTTCCCATTGGCGCACTTCCTCCATAACTAGCTGTAACACTTTACACTTCAAACTCCCACTCCTCAAATACAATATCGATCGCTATAACACTTTACACATCAACAACAACAACAACAACAACAATACTTCATCATTTTCTTATTATTACCTCTCCAAATGCAGTCACTTTCTCATCAAACCACCATCACAACAACAACTAGAACAAACCCTAGTTTGTCCTCCTTGGTTGGTACAAATTACCAAAAACTCATCTGACAAAACCATATTCTTCCATCCACAATTCTCATATTCATTACCTTCGTATGATTTTCGTTTGACTCATCTTGATTTCAACAAACTCTCCGCCATCCATTTGGGAACTGATTTCTTCATTGAAAATGGCAGCATGCATCCTAAAAAGGTAGTTGCTGTTACACCTCTCATTCTTGCTATATTGCTTCATAACAACCGTCTAGTACTGTTTCGTTGCTGTCGTTGGACAGTTATCCCCGACTTGCCATGGTCCATTGGAGACATATGTGTTTTCAAAGGGTGGATTTATGCCGTCCAATTACATGGTCGTTTGACAGTTACAGTTGGACCGGAGGACTTGAGTGTTCGGTTAGTGGCTAATCCTGGGGGAATGGGGGACAGAAATTTATTGGTAGAGAGAGAGGGTGAGTTGTTGCTAGTGGAATCGTTTTGGTTTGAATCCACCATTGATGATGTTTTAAGGATCAATGTGTTCAGGCTTGATGAGAAGTATAAAAAATGGGAATTGACGAGTTTGGGGAACAGGATTTTGTTCATGCAGAATGGATGTTCGTTTTCTGCTTCTGCTTTAGATTTGTCTGTTGCCAAAGGAAACCGTGTCATCTTTATGGACAACCGCTGCATTTTACTTAACAAGATATGTGACAATGCTAGTGGCATGTATGTTTTTGACTTGGATCAAGGTCGGGTTTCACCTTTGAGTGATTATCCTAATTATCTCAACTTATTTTGGCCACCTCCAGAGTGGATTGGCAAAAGCTACATGCCTACGCTTAAAAAGAGTATGTTATTGTGCATTGAAAGATTTCTAATGTGATTGTGATACTGCATTATTGTGCTTAGTTTCCGTTGTAGATTTGATAAACTTTTCAACTACTACTTATAGAAATTAGTAAATACTAAATACCAAAAATGCTTATATGAGTTGCTTTGTCTCTTGAATCAATTTAGTCCCTTGCATTAGAGACATTGCAAAATACTTTCTTGAGGTAATTTTAGAGAGATAATAAACTTGGATGCACTTCTCCATTCATTTGCTTACCAAACCTTATGACGCCATTTAAGTGAGATGATTTTTGGAACAAAATCAACCTCTCCTAGTGTTTGAAATGCTATTTTCTTCATCTGCTGTCTTCAAGCACATGTTACGTAACCATGATTGCAAACTGTTGTTCTTTATTAGAACCGACCTTGTGAAAAAGGTTGTTCTGATTTACTTAACTAAGCTTGATCTATCCTTGCTGTTTCTTGTTTATTTAGATTAGGCTATGATAGCTCATCCTTCATTTGTAACTATTTCGAAATTATCTACGCTGTACATAAATCATGTCTGCATTACTTTATGTATAATTCTCAGTTTTAGAGGTAGAAAATCAATTTATTCATTTAATTATATAAAATTTTCCATGACATTATTTATTACAATTTGGTCTTTCATTTAGTCCCTGACAAAAGTCTTGTCACTTTATACAGGGGCGAAGCAACGAAAAAGGACGCGAGACACAACATTGGGTTCATGTGCAAATCATGGCAGTATGCAACTTTAATCTTTTATTATTATATTTTGTCAATATGGAAATGAAATTGCCAATAGTGTTCTATATATTTCCCACAAGACATGGTATTTTTGTTTCAGTTCCCAGTACTGCTCATGTTTGATATTTTGAAAAGAATTCTAATTTCTAATTGGTTATTGATTCTCACATTTTATTTATGTGATTTTTCTTGATGAATCCTATAATATTTTTTTTTTCTACTTGTTAATGAAAAGAAAATCTGGTTGAATTGCATATTTGCAACAACAATCTTAGTCTAACAGACAATTGACAGAGGAAAATAGAATTAGCAGTCACTTGTAATTAAGGACAACATTTTAGTCTAACAGAGTCATTCTAGTGTGCCTTGTTTTCTCGCAATTCCGACTAACTCTATACACAACCTCCCACTTCCCCCTTTTTTTCCTATTGGTTACATTTTGTTAGAGCTGTAAGTAATTGTTCATTGAGAAATGCCATGTATTAAGAAATACTTCTATATGCAAAAAAAAACTATCTGAGGCAAAGTATATGCCAAAGTTATGCTGCAACTCGGAATAAAATGAGTAACCTGCTAGCTCAGGAAGATGCTTTTAGGCGGCAGCGAGTGCAGGTCCATTGGCTTAAAAACAGCTACTCGAACTAAAAAATAAAATTTCCCATGGCCAGTGCGAAAAAGAGGCCCAATATATGATCACTGAATTCTGAATTGGAGATCGGGAACAGAACTGTGATGGATAAGCAAGAAGAGTTGTGTGTTGTTCCAAAAAATTGTTTTTATACCTTGTTCACGATAATTCAGGTATATCTATATCGGCCTTTATTTTCGATTATATATGTTCCTCTTACTATTGCTGAACAAGACAATGATATGTTGTTGGCACCTTTTTCTATGGAAGAATTTAGAAAAATGTATTTCAAATGAACTTGGATGAAGCATCGGGACCGGACGGATTTAACCTGGTGTTATATAAAAGAATTTGGGACATTATGGTGATGAAAATTTTCAAACAAGAGTGATATTGGAACAAGGAGTTTTCTCCTTTCAAGTGATTGAAACTAACATTGTGCTGATTCCTAAAAAAAATAATCCTGTTCTATAAAGGATTTTTGTCTGATTTCGTTGTGCAATGCTCTTTATAAAATTATTACAAAGGTGTTGACAAATAGTATTAGTATTTCTTGGGAACAATCTGGATTTTTTGAAAATTGTTCCATTCTTGATAATGTGATGGTTGCTTCTAACTTTCTACATTATATGGAATGTAAGACGAGGGGGAGAATTGGAGAGATGACATTGAGGGCCCGTTTGATGGTCAGGATATAATATAAACATGATATGATATAGAATTGGATAGAGATAGGATATGATATAAACATAATAAATATTTATTCTATCATGTGTTTGGCGTGTAACCTAATAATAACGTGATAGGATATATATATATATATATCATGATTAAATTACAAAATTACCCTTATAATCTAATTGCATATTTTTCCTAATTAAATGAACATAAAATATTATGAAATACTTTGTCTATAGAATAAATTATTATGAGAGCATAGACAACATCACACAAAAAACATAGAGCACTTGTCTTAGCCCTGGAACTATTGTGCATCTTTTGTTGGCATTTGGTGCCTCTTTTCTTAATTGATTCTTCTTTGCCTACTTTTTATAAATAAAATTGAAATATTCCTTCTGCAATTTCAAACCAACACCTCCTCCAATTCATAACTCAGATACAAACTAATAGAAACGAGATTTATATCAAACCAAGGACTATTGAGAAACCGATTTGAAACCATCGCCATAACCAATTTTCTTAACTATATACTGCACTCTTTCTGCCATAGCCCAAGAGATCTATAACCTCACAAAACCAATCCACCAAAAACATTGTTTTTTCCAAATTCACTGACTGTGTGAGACAAATTTAAGTTTTGAATTGAATGATTTAACCTAACATCACAAATACGGCTCATTAAAAAAAGAAAATCAATGTTTGAAAATTGAAATTTCTCGTCATGGCAAAAGGATGAATAGCAAGAGGTTGGAGAATCGTGGAAGAAACACACAGAGATGAACGATGAAGGAGCGTAGTTCAAAGAGGAATACGCAGAGATCGGTCGAGATGAGAGGAGAAGAGCAGGTTCAATTTTGTCGAAAGGTTGGACACTGAGCATAAAGGGGCAAAATAAGAAAAAAGTTTCTAATCCGATTGGTTTATTTCTAACCCAGCTTTTTCTCAGGATAGAAAGTACAAAGCAACAACATGATAGGATTAATAAGAAGATTAGTGTATCTTGTCTAATTGGTACATCAAACAAAATATATTAGTAGGATATGATAAATTTTTCCTATCCTGTCTCATTATCCTGGCCATCAAACGGGCCCTGAAAGTAAATATCAATAAGGCTTATGACAAAGTCATGACTTGGGGTATGTAAAGAATATGATGAGGAAAATGGGGTTTCATGATAAATAGTGAGTGATACTTAATTATCACTAATGATGATTAATTACTATATTATTATTATCATTATTATTATTATTATTATTATTATTACTATTATTATCATTAACTAGTCCAGTAGTCCCTCCGAGGCACTAATTAAAGAAATGAAAAGAAGTAATTTTTACATTTAAATAAATATTATTTATTTTTTAAATAAGTTAAATATACAAGTTCCAAAATTTATTTACTATATTTAATTCCTTAATTATTGTCCAGAGAACTGGTTAGCATTTTTCTTATACTTACATTGTTATGTAAAGTTTATACTTAAAAACAATATACTCCTCTAATTCTATTATCTTTCTCCTGCTTTTTTTTTTATTTTGATAATTATATTCTGGTTAAAAAAAAACAAGCAATTATATTAATAAGATGAGATTTGAAATATTAATTAGTTTTTTTTTTACTAAAAATACATAAGAAAATGGAATATATAATAAATGTAACATCCTAGAAAATTAGAATAACTAATTAGTATCATTCGTGCTAACGAAGAAATAATGTGATTAGTACAGTTCGTCACAACAAAGAAATAATATAGTACTGTTTGCCACAACGAATAAATAATGTGGTATAAATGCTCATA
The DNA here is from genome assembly GCA_030408175.1 of Trifolium repens. Taxonomy (NCBI): domain Eukaryota; kingdom Viridiplantae; phylum Streptophyta; class Magnoliopsida; order Fabales; family Fabaceae; genus Trifolium; species Trifolium repens. The sequence goes on from CP125840.1 coordinate 4,093,701, forward strand.
ATGGGATGGCATAAATGATAAGAGATATATACAAAAAGTTTGAATATTATGTCAACTACAGATATGTTTGTAGAAATTCATGTACGGTTAATATGATTGTATCATGCTAAAGATTTTATTGAAAAATGTTATCTACTTGAAGTTTATTCCTTGCGGTAAGCCTCTATTCTAAACGGTTGATATATTATTTTGTGATTATGATGATGCAACTTTAAGAAAATGAATTATTCTTCCCCTACCATTGATTGATAGTTTTTATATCCTTTGTTGATAGGTAATCGACACATTCAGAATATTATTAAAATAAATAAGGTACTGTCTCTCATTTCGGTAATTATGTATTTTAAAATAAGTATATGTGTTATATATAGTGTATTAGGCTTGTCAAGTTAATTATATGATGAGTTAGTGTTAGTCTATGCGGTCATGACTTGATTCGGTCGTGATAATTGATTATACCGACAATGTAAAATAATTTTACTATTAATCAATAAACTCGTGTATTATGTCACATCACTCAAATTTCTTAATATAAGATATGAAATTAAATCATTCTTATTAATTGTCAGTACAAAATTAATTTGTAGGCCATATCGGAACACAAGACGTATACTTAAATCATTCTTTTTTTTTTTGATAAAATGGAGGGCCTAAGCCCAAAAAAGAAACAAATTACACGGAAATCAATCGCGGGGTAGTTATCCCCATTACATCAGCTTGAACAAGCTCTCTCATTTGAAGAGGACATTCCTCATAAAAAACTATTTCTCTATCCAACTGACATCCTATATTAGCCAACGCATCCGCACACTTGTTTGATTCACGATAGGCATGTGCAATTTTTACTTCCCAATCCATCATTCTTAATATAAGATTTTTTACTCGTACATTTGCATGAGTTCAATCATTTAATTCAATTATACAATGAAATTGTTGATAATGTGTGATTATTTATAGTAGTAAGTATACAGTGTAGAATCTTCTTGACCTTTTAGAGGTGGATTCTAAATAATTTTTGCTTAATCCAAAAATAATGATAGGAGATAAGTTTCAAAAATTTACTCTTTTTTTTGCCATGGCTTATCATTTCCGTGTGACATATAGCTTTTTTTTTTTTTTATAAGAGCATATAGTTTTTTTTGTTAATAAATCTTTTTAAAAATTAAATAAAATCATTAATTAATATAATGCATGATTATCGTTGTCATGGTTAATTACCTGAGAAAATTTTGTTTGGCTTTTTCATACTTATCATTTACGTATGACGTATGCTTTTTTTTGTTAACAAATCTTTTTGTTTTAATAATCAAACATTAATTTCTTAAAAGAAGTTTTTTTCCTGGCTTTCTCGATCATGTTTATCTTTTGCGTGGTATATGACATTGACAAGGGTGGGGCAGGTACAATTAATTATAATTAATCTTCCAATTTGATTAGCAAATTATGGCTTAATATAATGCATAATTATAGAAATTAAAATAAGTAAGATTAGATTTTTTGGTAAACCAAAATAAATTAGTTTTTTGACACAGTATTAGTTTTATTTAGCAGAAAAATATAAACTTTTGATTTTCCTAGGTTAATGAGTATATATAGCACTAATTTTTTAACCTGTAGCATATTTTTCTAGGGTTTTTTTTTTCCTAAGAAGTAGAAAAAAAGAGAATCAGTGAGACCAGGAGCAACATTCTCCATGTCGGTGGCAGAGGCAGGATGGTCTGAATTTTGTACAAATAACTCGTTCGGGAGTTTTGGATGGGAGGGGAGGGGAGGTGATATTTTAAATTTTTATGTTTGGTTTAACTTTTTAACGAGGGGAGATGAGGGAAGGTGAGAGGTAATTTATTTTTTAACCCTTAACCTTATAAACTCAAAATAAGGATTAAATTATAATGAATATATTACGTCAAAAAAAATCTAATGATATATACAAAAGAAAATCTAATGAGTAGAAAACCTAAATTTTTTTTATTGTAAAAAAATAAATAAAACCTAGAATATTAATATTCCAAAAAGGATAATTTAGAATTTTAATAAAAAAAGTGAGGGTAATTTTGTCAACATAATAAATTATGTTTTACATCGCCTCCCCCTCCTTAAAAATCCCTCCCCTCCCCTCCCCTCAACTCCCCTCCTCATCGGTTGAACCAAACGGGCCCTAAAGAGTAGTTAAATACAAATAGAGCTTTGTACAAATAACCTCAATTTAAAACTAATTACGATTAAAGTCAATTTGCTTTTATGATTAGTTATGATTGATTGAAAGTCTAAATTTTTTATGAACTGAAACTCTATATATATTCATTTTGGGTTCCTTGAATATTTGATCCGGTAAGATTAAGGAAACCAACAAGAAAAAGTGAAAGTTGTGGAATAGTTATGTCATTGTGAATACTCATTGACGCGACTGATTTGGAAAAAATGTCGTTGAAATATCAGTGTACATTCTTCCATGTAAAGAGCTTGGTGTAGAGAAAAACATATATAGGAAGAGGGAGGCAGAGTAAGAGCTGGAGCCTGAAATGTATATTCATTTTTTTCATCACAAAAAGTGATAGATGAAAAACTTACAATGGAGTAATAGTGTTAAAAAAATAAAAAATGGAAAGGATTAGTGTTAAATTGTTGAATGAAAAGAATCTACTGGAAATTATTACTGAAAATTGGGAAGAATTCCCTTTTGAATGGAAACAATGGCAGCACTTTAAGGGTCTGCAAATCTCCCAATGCCAAAAAGGCCCCATTCCTCTCAAATGATAAGTTGATGTTCTCTCTAATCATGCCTTATTTGGCCTAACTATCTCTTAACACACCGACTATTTTTTTATTCTCACCATTCTCAAATATTTGTATTCTCATGTGATATATATATATATATACACCCACTTTTTTTTTTAAGGTGTGCTTATGAAAAATAGTGGGTGTACATTAGCAAAACTCATATGAGGTTGTTAATTTGCATACACTTAAAAATATGAAGGTGTAAATGTAAATTAACAATGCACACATTTAGAAAAAAAACATATATCCCCTAATTTAACAAACTTTTAGATAAGGGACACTTTTGTAATTTTTATATTATTTTTAAAAATAATAAAAAATAGCACATACTATTTCTAACGAATAAAGATACTTTACAATGTATCACTAAATTAAATTCTTCATCTATCTCTTGTTGTTGTGGTTTGTTTCACATATTTCTATGAATGGTTGTACTTTCTCATATTATTAACAAATAATTTTTTTTGCGATCTATACGATTATAGGATTAGATAACTCACCTTATATATTTCACGGGTTTCCTAACAGAGATTACTCATCACTAACAGTGGTAAACTTCATATTTATATTATGGTAACCCACTAAAGGTGCTAAAAGGGCAAATTAAAATATTGGTGTACTTAAGAGACATATAATTATCATAAAAAAATTAGGAAGTTTTTTTTACAACTCTGCAGGTGCTAAAATATATTTAATTCATGTAAAGAGAATATGTGCTTTTTATAAACAAAAAGTGATACAATTTCATGCAAAGGGTAGAATATATGGATAATTTTTCTAAGTTTATTTATGTTATGATCGTCCTTTTTTCTCAATTTCTGGTTTCAACACAAATTGGTAAGCTATTTTTGTCTTTTTTTGAAATTTCATTCTTTACTTTGTACAAAATATTTTATCCCATTTTAGTATTTTTTTTTTTCTCTTTTTACAATACAGTTCCTATTCCATGTGTTCGTGATCGTGATTGTCCTGCCTTTTATCCTGCAAAAGGTAGGTGTCGTCATGGCTATTGTATAATTAATTAATCCGACATAAGAGAAAGACATAAATGCATTGTTAGAATATTTCATTAGTTGTTATTTAACTACTGTTACCATCTAATAATTAAATTTTCTTCTAGTTTTTCTAATTGAATGGACCTTATTGGTTTTGTAATTTAAGATGATGCATCAAGAATAATATCATTTATAGTGTCTTCTTTTTTAATTTTGAGATGTCATAATGGTCTCAATCGAGGCATATCACATTTTCTTTCTTACCTTGCTGCCTATCAAAATATTTTTAATAGTTAAGTTGAAAATTAGTTTTTAGGTTAGTTTTAAGCCTATAATTTTATATTTATGTCATAATATTGATATGTTTTTGGTTTTTCTCACACCCAAGTTGATATTTCTCCTACCTTTTATTTTTTTTAACAACCTTAGAAGCTTTGTTTCCTTTTGAAAAATTGTGAAAAACTAAAAGTTGTTTTTGTTATGAAATTAATCTAAACAAGACTAGAACCGTAGAACAATAGAGATAAATGAGAGAAAGAGAAAAAAGAGAATAATAGAGTTTGTATTATTCTATTGAATAATAAAGATGAATGCGAGAAAGAGAAAAAAAAAAAAGAAATAATAGAGTTTGTATTATTCTATAAAACAATAAAGATGAGGGGGAGAAATAAAATATTTCAACCATCAATTTAGATGGAATTATCAAGAGTTGTAAATGCATGACACCATTTGTGGTGACATTAAATAAAAATCATAATTAATATACTCGTGTTGAGTTTTAGGGTCCTTTTGATACAGAGTAAAAAATTAGTGATTTTAATGTTAAATGATTAAACTTACTTTTTAGAGATTTTATAGAAAATAGAATTTACTATATGTTTGTTTATTGTAATTAATAAAAATCAATCTTTTAAATAAAATAATATTTAACTTGTTTGGATACGATATGTAAAAGTGATTTTTTTAGTTATGAAATAATCATACTTGTTTTCCCCTTTCTAAGAAAATCTATTATTTGAGAAACTAGTCTTAACAGTTTCTCATTTTAACTATTTTATGATTATTTTTAGATTCTGATTATTTTAAAAAGTTGTAACAAATGGATATAATATTTTTAAAAGTGATTTTTCTTAAAAAAAAGTGATTTTTATTAACAAATAATCTCTTAAGATGTGTTTGATAGAAGAGAAAAAGAGAGTAGAAAAAAAAAATACACGGAATTTGAACTTGGTTTCCGTTTTCTCTTTCTCACATTTCTTTTTCTCTTCTATCAAACAAAGACTTCAGCGGAAAAAAAAAAAAACTGTTTCAGAAAAGAGAGCCTCATTAGCTTCAACCTCCCAAAAACCTCACGATCATCATCATCCATGGCGGAGGCAGACTGGTCTGAACTCCCAAAAGATCTTCTCGATCTCATATCGGAACGAATCGACAACGAAATTGATCTTATTCGCTTCCGATCAATTTGTTCTACATGGCGTTCTTCCACCATTCCAATTCATCGTCATATTTTACCATTCAAATTTCCACTCCCCAAACTACCATTCGCCATTGATTCCATCAACAACAGCGATACTTCATTCTGTTACCTCTCCAAACGCAGTCTATTCCTCATCAAACCTCCACAACAAGATCAAACCCTAATTCGTCGTCCTTGGTTGGTAAAAATCACTCAAAACTCATCTGGCAAAACCAGACTATCACAATCCTCACTCATCTCAATTCACAAAACTAACACTTCTGCTTTCCATTTCCCTCACTTCCTCGATTTCAACCAACTCTCTGTCCTCAATTTGGGATGCGAGTTCATAGTCGAAGAAAATTGGCGATATCGCTATGATCGCATATACCCTGAAAAGGTCGTTGTTGCCAACACTTGCCATGGGAGTAAACCTCTCGCTCTCAGCATGATCAGAAGTTATCCCTATCTGATACTTGTCAGTTGTAGCGACGGACATTGTAGCGTGTTCCCGGAGGTGTCAACCTTCATTGCAGACATCTGCCTTTTCAAACAGAGGATTTACGCGGTCGACAGAATTGGTCGGACAGTTACCGTTATACCGGAGGAGGAGGACTCGAGTGTTCATTTAGTGGCTGAACCTCTGGTTGATAGTGGGGACATGAAATACTTAGTGGAGAGTGAAGGTGAGCTGTTGTTGGTGGATATTGATCATGATAATTTAAGGATTCGTGTGTTTATACTTGATGATAAGGGGATGAAATGGGTGAAGTTGGAGGATTTAGGAGATAGGGTTTTGTTCTTGGGGGATGGATGTTCGTTTTCTGCTTCTGCTTCGGAATTGTGTGCTCCCAAAGGGAATTGTGTGATCTTTATGAATAATATATTTTTCCTCTCTTATATGAAAATGGAGTATGGAATGAGTATTTTTCACTTGGATCAAGGACATCGTCTGCTTTCCCCTTTGTATCGTTATCCCGAATATTTCAAATTGTTCTGGCCACCACCGGAGTGGATCATCAAAAGCTGCATTCCTAGTTGAGTATGTTATCTTGCACTCAAAGGTTTCTAATGTGATTGTGATATTACATTATTGTGCTTAGATTTTGTTGGTAGATTATAGTCTTTTTGACTTATATTATAGAAATAAAATAAATTGAAATATTAAATGAATATATGCATAATATCACCATGGTAAGTTATTATTATTATGAAATTTCTTAACTAGATGTGACAGTGTTGGTAACTCTTTATGAGGCTTTGAGACTATATGTTTGGCAACAAACTTCTAATTATATATTCATGTGAAAAGATGCCTTGAAATTGAGGTGAAATTGGGTTGTCGAATAAGCGTTTTGGTGGATTGTTCAACTCTTCTCTCTGTGTCTGTAAGCAAGTTGTGGTTATTCAAGGTTTGACATGTTATGTTATTTTTCTTTGATATTGACCACTTGCATTATTATGGCGCTGTGAAATTGAAATTTTTTTTATCAGTTACACTTATGTCTCAACTGAGTTTTCTCAAGGTTGATCTTAGTTATGTTATTTTGATGTGGAACACTTGCATTGTTATGGTGTTGGAAAGTTGAAACTCATGATTTATCAGTTACATGTATATCTCAACTAAGTTTACTTAAGGATGATATTGTCTTGTGTTTTACAGGTTTATATATATATATATATATATATATATATATATATATATATATATATATATATATATATATATATATATATATATATATATATATATAATTGTTTAGAGGTAGCAAACTTCTAGACCTTAAAAAATAGATCATTCTTTCTATAAAATGACTTAAAAATTGTGTGACTTGCTCAATGGCTATAGACTAAAGACCATCTCCTTAACTCTAATCTACTTAAGGATGAAATATTATTTGAATATATCACTATGGCAAGTTGTTATTGTTATTATGAAGTTTCTGAACTAGATGTAACAATGTTGATGCCCGATTATTATCTTCTTTCATTGAAAATGATGTGAAATTCGGATTGTTCGATAAGCGTTCTGGTGGATTCTTTAAGTCTCCTTTGTAAGCAAGTTGTGGCTATTCAATGTTGGTTATATTACTTTGTTTTTACAAGTTAACTTAAGGTTGATCTTGTCTTGTAAAACCTTCTCAGTCCTTAAAAGAGAGCTCTTTGGTTCTTTCTCCATTACAATCTTTCTATCAAATGACTTAAAATTGTGTGACTTGCTCAATGGCTCTGGACTAAAGGCCATCACCTTAACTCTACTCTGCTCCATTCTTTTTTGTTTACTTCGATTACGTTTTGATATCATTTATTTGTAGTGGAAAATGTTTACCGAAGAACGTAGAGTTAATGATGCAGAAAGTCATTTCATACCAAGCTGCCAAATTGTCAAATATTTCAAGAACAAAACCGGTGGTGGTATTTGAATCACTAATAGAAACTGTAAAAATATTTGAAGAGAGATAATTTTTAGAACATAATCAACCCTCTTTTAGTGTTTGGAATCCTATTTTCTTCATATGTTGTCTCAACGGCATCTTACGTAACTATGGTTTCGAACCTCTTAGTTCTGCTTTGTTTCTTGTTTACTTGGATTAGGTTCTAATACTTCATCCTTTTTTTATATCTATTTCGATTGGAAATTTTCTTTGTTGTGCATCAATCATTCACTATTTAGAAAAGAATTATAATTTTTAATTGGTTATAGATTCTCACTCTTCATGTGATTTTCTCAATGAATCTTATAATATTTTCTTGTGGACTTGGTAGTGAAAAACAAAGTTGTCTTTCCTTTTTTTCATCACTTTCTTATATTGGTTGGTACAAGACAATCTACTTCAAACAAAATCTTAGTCATGGCAAAAGTTTACTGAAAGAAGGAAGATATATTGCTGAGGCAATTATTAGGAATCTAAATAACTATATATATAACCATTCTATTGGAATCAGTGATGTGTATGTCCTTTGAGAACCATGTTCTGATATGAAAAACTGAGCTCAGCTCCTTCCTCTAATCAGAAGCAATATAAAGTACTGTCTTTGTACTTCAGATTGATTTTTCTCTCTTCTTCTATGTAAATATTTGCTTAATTTATTTCCTCCAACTATATACTAGTATTTGTGTTACAAGTACAACCTTGTTCAGAAGGCATGTGAGTTATTTTACTAACTAAACATTGAAAGGCTCTTTCTTATTCTCTGCCTATTTTTCAGTTTTCTTTTTTTCTTTTTCCCCTTTTCTACTTTTTTATTTTTTATGTTAGTGTTTGCTTCATCATTTATTAGAGGTTTGAACTTGGTAATAATCTCTTCACAACTTATTTTGTACCATATATATTACCTCTTGTTATATACTTTGTCAAAATCTAAAATTATTTTACAAAAAATGGTGCATGGCAGAGTTTTAAGATGTTTTCAACTATTGTTGCTTGTAAAGCTTGACTCATGTGAGAGTCCAGGTCCTCACTTTTACTTTTCATGGTTTTAAAATTTTATAGACATGTTTATAGTTATTTTGGGGGTGATCCGGTGATGTATATTTTGTTTTTTAGTTACTATGTCATCATAATTATTATAGACATGTTGCTTGAAGGGGGAATTCTAGCATGGGAGAGGATGATAGGTCTCCCATAGTGGGAGACCAATTTTAACCTTTAGATTAGAAAGGTCTACACTAAACTATAATAAAGTGCCTGCACCATATTTTATTCTCTTTCACCAAAATTATTTTTTAATTTATATATTGTTATTAAATTAATTATATGTTATTATTAAATTAATTTTTATATGTCAAAATTTTATTTTAATGCAATATATATTTCATGTCAAAGTGTGTATGTACAAAAACAAAGGTGGATTTTTTTTATAAATCTAAACTCTCTTATTCTTATAGCTTATATAAGCTAATTGAAGTGTTTGATAAAATTAGCGGTTCAATCGATTGGTAAATGTGAAATCACTTAAAAGGGTATTGTTAATTAATAATAAATTTTATATCAAATCAAATTAATATTTAACCTACTTAAAATTAAAAAATAAATTTTATAATATACTGTATTTTTTATTATTTTTTTGGACAAAACAACAACAACTATAATAATAATAATAATAATAATAATAATAATAATAATAATAATATATTATAAAATAGTGTCCAACATAAATTATTTTGAGGGTGAGCAACTTCAAATTATTCACATATATAAATTGCTACAAAGTATACTGAGCAGTAGAGTAGAGTATATTATACAATAGTGGCAACGGAACTTATTACCGAGTAATCATAGTTTATTAAAAAAAATGGCATGGCTTATATTAATTATAACATAATATATGCAGTTTTTATTTAAAATCATAATAAATTATAAAGGATAAAGTGGTATTTTAAATAAAATAAGAGGGGTAATAATGGAAGAAAAAATATAAACTATAAATTCAAAAGCTAATTTTTGTTTTAGTTACATTCAAAAGCTAATTGAAATAACGTCTGAAAAAATTAATAATAAAATGAGATATTTAATTAATACAATGAAATTTTTTTTATTTGTGTTTCATCTCTCGACTTTCTTTATTTTTAATTTCGATTTTCAGTTTTTTTTCCATCTTTGGTATTGTAGATGTAGACCTTGATGGAAAATATATTACATTAAAATAAAATTTTAGCATATAAAAATTATTTTAATATTAAAATATAATTAATTTAATAACAATATATAAATAAAAAAATAATTTTGGTTAAAGAGAATAAAATATGGTGTGGACACTTTATTATAGTCTAGTGTAGATCTTTCTAATCTAAAGGTTAAAATTGGTCTCCCACCATGAGAGACCTATCATCCTCTCCCATGCTAGAATTCCCCTGCTTGAAGTTTGTAGTGCTAGCTGATTCATGGTTTTAATAGCTTATATTGTTGGTAATCACTTCTCATGCTAATCGGTGCTCGGGGGCGGGGCACTAATTATGGTTAAGGAAATAAAAATGAAAAGAAAAATAAAGATTTTATGTAGAAAATATCATTTTTTAAAATTTTAAAGCAGTAAATGCATTGATTTCAATATTATATTACTTTTTTATTTTCTAATTAATGCACTAATTTCAATATTATATTACTTTTTTATTTTCTAATTAAAAATAAAGACCAAGAAATAATGTTTGTAAGGAGTTGATTCATATCTCACAAGAACGTAGATTTAACTTCTGTTACCAGTGTTAGGACTTGTTAGTCGATAGATATGTAAATACTTTTGTAGATATTTTTTGAGTCTTGAGTATTTTGTTAGTTTAATGCGTTTCTGGAATCTAACTCGCATAAACTTTTTTGCCATAGAAAAAAAGGAAGAAAATGATGTTTGTGTTTAACAGAAAACATGTACATGTGGTGAATGGCCAATTATAATATTGTGCATTTCTTTTGTAGCGAAACTGTTTGTAATACTAAGCAATTTTCTTGTTGGATTGATGCAAATGGAAATTTGATTTTGAGGACAAGATCATTTCCAAATGAAAAAATACAATTGGCAAGCCACTTGCAAACACAATATCTTAACAGTTAGTATATTCTATTTTCTTCTAGTGTTTTAGCATAGAGTGTGAGTGACCACTATTATTAATAATCTCAGCAATTATCCTATTAATTATTCTACTTTGTGATCCTAACACAATGTTAAGAGAAAAATAAACTCTTTTTGATCGTTGAATGTTTTTAATAATCACAAATTATGATTGATTAACAGTATAAAAAAAAATCTACGGCGACAGAAAAACATAAAAAAATGTCATGTGGCACTCTCTAGAGCTTTAGATTTGATCAGAAGGATGAAAAACACCATACAAACGAAACGACAAGGAATCTGTTCCCATGTTTTCATATAGCCTAACCAGTTTCTACAAATTATAGACCATGATAGAACTTTGAAGTGCCAAGTGTATGGTGAAGGTGATAGATACATTAATAGACAACACTAGATGTGTGTAGATACATTGTCTAGATGCATACCTAGCATCATGAGCCTAATAAATAACTCATCAAATTATGAAGGTCTTTTTCTCATAATTTTTGTGTCTTTTATAGTGTTAAGGATAGCATGATTTTTGTGGTAAGGGTGTCAAAGTTAAATTTATTATAAAAAAACTATCACAAATTCACAATTACTTAAACTGCCAAATGTACTCTTAAAGATTGATATTATTGTATTAAGAGCCCATTTGTTGTTTTGTTTCTTTTGTTAAAAAAATAACTTTTTTAAACAAAATAATTAATTTTAAAAGCTTTTATCTGTTTCTTTATAAGAAAAATCAAATATAAAATCAAATATTTAAGAGTACATTTCTTAAACATGGTTTTTAAAAATAAATATTAAACATGGTTTGACAATTTTTAATAGTATCACCAAATTCAAGCTCGTTCATTCTTACGATAAAATTTAGTTTCAACAATTCGTGAGTCAAGCTCAATTTAATTTAAAAACTCTAACAGTAAATTTTGAATCCATTTCACGGTATACAATAGTCCTGACGTTTCACCAAGTGTCCACTTTCGCATATTAAAATTATTGTTTTCATAATCTATATCAAACAAGTACTAATCTGAAACTAAATTGGTAAATAACACCATGATACACCATGTAGTATATACAATATGAACTCAATGTGTATTTGTTCAAATTTAACTATTGCCGAGTCAAAATTTATGTATGGTCAGACATTTATATTGATAGAATTAATAATTATATTAGTCAACAAAAAAATAAATAATTATAGATAAATTTATGTCTGGACCATTAATTTTTAAAGTTTACGGTCAGATTATCAATTTGGAATTGATATAAAATAATATTTTTTTGACCAAAATATAAATAATTATTTAAATATATTCGTCGGTCACAATTTCATCAGAGACTTTTGTCTATTTTTGAATACTCTTTTTCAACAGTGAGATACACACAATTATGTCATTTGGAAGCACTAAATAGATTAGGACATTAAGGATAATAATAGAACCATATTAGTGGGGGTGTGTATAGCCCCACAATGGAATGGAACCCCTATGAGGAAACTAAAATGAAATAGTCCAAAAACATTAAGGTCGTTTTCCAATGTCATTGAGGAAAAAAACTCATCCCACCCCCCATGGTTCTTTTTCCCCCCCAGGTTTCCCTTTTTACCCTTACAAAAAACTAGTTCGGGCTCTACGTTCCGAAATAGTTTAAAACCTTGAAACTGGTTCGGGACACCTTTTCCGAACCTTATTTCGGGGACTAGAGCCCGAAACAAGACGTTATATTTCAGAAAATCAGCTCACTTCCTCTCATTCATGTCAAACACTCAATCTCAAGTTCTCTTTGGTTCCAAAATCGTTTTTCTCCATTGTTGGCTCAATCTCAAGGTTTGGAGGCTATCTAACGGAATCAACACTCACTGATACATCAACATAAGGTAAATTGCGTTTCTAACCGATTAGATTTTGTATATTTTAGCTTTGAATTGACTGATGCACCTAGGTTTCCGAAATTTCTGACATGGTGTCGTTCGGGGAATGTTTTCCGAAAAAAGGGACAAACTATTTCGGAAAATACGGCCCGAACTTATACTTAGAAAAAATTTTATGTTTTCCTTCTGCACCTGCTACTGCCAAAATTTTTTTTTTTTTCAATTTTAGGAATTAAATGTTTTGATTTGCTTAATGGTTATTATCAATGATATGTTTAATGATTATAGCTTAGATATTTGAGTTTAAGTTCCATATGTTATTTGATATGAATTGTATTTGATATTGATTTTTTTTTGTTGTAGTTATGGTGGATCATAAATGTAGACAAGTTGTGCTTGGTATAGGTGTCCACGAAGTTGTGGGCGATGTTAAGCCTGTCAATTTTCATCAACCGCAAGAAGCACCTCTTGCTCTTCCTGCTCCTCCTGTTCCTGCTCCTCCTCCTGCTCCTGCTGCTCCTCCTGAAAGTGGTCCTCCGGCAATACATTTTGATTGTAGCGCAAGTTTTTTTAGGAAGGAAGCTTTCAAGACTCGCGATGATTTACTGAAGTGGGTTCGCGAGGTAGGTGCTGGTTTAAAGTTTGCAATTGTTATTGTAAACTCTGATTATGGCGATGGAAAGAGGAAGCAAAAGCTGGTTTTGGGTTGTGAAAGGGGAGGTGCCTACAAACGAACTAGCAAGAAGCCAAAGTTCGAAGAAACGGGAACTAGGAAGTGCGGATGCCCGTTTAGGCTCCGTGGTTATTTTCATAACACAAGCAAGGATTGGCATCTAAGTGTTGTGAACGGCGTACACAACCATGAGTTTGATAAAGGGTTAGATGGCCATCTAGTTGAGGGAAGGTTGAATGCGGAAGAGAAGGCTTTGGTTGCTGAAATGACTAGAAACTTGGTTCCGCCTAGGAATATTTTATGTACAATGAAGAATAGAGATCCCAAAAATGTCAGCCACAAGAAGATGGTTTACAATGCACGCCATCGAATGAGACAAGAAGATAGGGGGCCGAGGAATGAAATTCAACATTTCTTTCATTGTTTGGAGGAAAAGCAATATGTGTTCAAGTATAGGCCGGATGATCTTGATGAAAATTCCACTGAGGTGAAGGACATATTCTTTGCGCATCCTACCTCTGTTGCGTTGTTCAACACTTTCCCTAGTGTTTTATTGATGGACTCGACGTACAAGACAAACCGGTATGGTAGGCCGTTGTTTGAGATGGTGGGATCGACGTCGACCGGGAGGACTTTCAATGTTGCATTTGCCTTTCTTACTAATGAGAAAGAGGAGAATTTTACATGGGCACTACAACATTGTCGGAGCCTATTGAGGAGTGAGGCCGTTGGACCGAAGGTAACGGTGACGGATAGGGATACCGGTCTTATGAATGCGGTTGGTAAGGTCTTTCCAGATGCAACACCGTTGGTTTGTCGCTATCATGTTATGAAAAATGTGAACGCAAAAGCAAAGACCATGTGTAAACAAACAGATGGAGATGAAACGACTCATGCACAAGTCGTTAACACGGCGACAAATAGCTTTATCGCTATATTGGACGCGCAAACCGAAGACGAGTATACTGAGGCTGTTGTGGAATTTAGGAATGTTCATAAAAAATGGCCACTTTTTGTTTCCTATGTTGAAAAAACCATTCTTGACACCGACAAAGAAAAAGTGGTAAATTTGTGGACAAATGAGATTATGCATTTTGGGAATACAACAACCAACAGGGCTGAGTCGGCGCATGGATTGTTAAAAAAATATTTGCCGGATTGTAATGGTGATTTTGTGAAGGTTTGGGAGGCGTGTGAACAAATGTTGTTGATAAAGTTCAGTGACATAAAAACAAGTTTTGGTCAAAGCTTGTCGGTTAAAGAACATAGGTATGGCGAGGAACATGCTTTTTTGTACCCCTTGTTGTTGTTTAAAATATCTCGCAAAGCGTTGGACTATATTTTCCATGAGGCAAAAAGAGTAGTGGAATGTGGTTCGGATCCGAAAAAGTGTGGGTGCATTATTAGGAAATCATATGGTTTGCCTTGTGCTTGTGTAATTGCCAAGAAGATTCGCAACAGGCTTCCGATTAGACTTGATGAGATCAATTCGCATTGGAAGAAGTTGACGATCGAGTTTGGTAATTTTGAAGATGATGCTGACGAAGAAGTTGAAGATGATTACGCGTGCACCGCTGAGTTTGAAGCAATTAAGGTTTGTTTTTTAATATTTTATGCAATGTTGTTTAATATTTTAATTTGTCGTTGAATTTTGTTGAATACTAATAATGTGTATTTTTTTTATTCATTAGGAACGATTGAAGGTGGTTGATGTGAGCATGAAAGCGGAAATAAGAAACAAGCTTCGACAACTTGCTTTTCCGGAAACAACGACTTTGACAAGTCCTCCCGTTGTTAAAAAAGCAAGTGTCGTTACAAGAAGTAAAAGTGGGGTTGAAAATTCGACGGCACGGGAGAAGTCATATTGGGAGCATGTTGATGCGCAATTTCCCGATTGTCGAAATTCACAAACCACTGCTGCAAGTTCTTCTTGGAAGGGAGCGAGAATTGGTAAATGGACTCCAAGCCAAAGCTCACAAGTTAGTAGTCCATTTTTCAAGCATATGCCTCAGTTCATGCAACCATATATTGAAGATTTTGTCGATGTGTTGGGTGACGGCTATTGCGGTTATCGTGTGGTTTCATTGCATGAAAATGGAAATGAGGATGATTATGAGCTAGTTAAGCTTAACATGATAAGGGAGATTAAAAACCATAGGAAATTGTATGAGAACGTGTTTGGTGGCAAGGGTCGTGTTGAGGTCATTATAGAAGCTTTGCACTCGAGTCCAAAAAGTACACGTCGTTCTGTAGCTCCTAAGGAAAAGTGGCTATCATTTCCGGATATGGGTCATGTGATTGCGAGTTACTATAACAGGATTGTAGTGGAGTTGACATCACCCGTTATCGGAGTTAGTGAGACTTTTTTCCCGCTTCGATCAAAACCACCAAGTAATCCGGAATCACGGATTTTGTGCTTAGGTTTGATTCCGGATCACTTTGTCCAAGTTAAGTTGAAGCCCGGTGCTATTTTACCCAAGGCGTCGTCGGAATGGAGGCGATATTGTAATGATGACGCTATGGCCTGGGAGTATCCTTTCATGGATAGAATGTTGGTGTTCGAAGATTTGATCGAGATTGAAAGAAAGGATTTAATCAAAAAGAGGAAGATTAAAGTTAAAAAAATTGTTGGCATTGGTTCTAGCAAGGACAATCCACTGACATGCTCTGACAGTGAGTGATTGTTTGGTTGTTGCAACATGCTCGCTTCTTTTGTATTCATGACTTGTAATTTTTTTGGCAATATAGTTGTGAACTATGATGTAATTGCAAAGCGGCATGTTTTTTGTAATATTTTATGTAATGAAAGTTATGTAATCGAATTATATCATGTAATCGAATTTACATATTTTATATTTATGGTAAAGAATTTTAAGTATTTCGTTTGAATGTCTGGCTGGTTTTCCTTTTTATAGGTACATTTGAAACTGTAAAATTATTACAGGTCCTGACTGTTTTGAGCTGTTCAGAACTTCTGCAAACTGTTATTTCGGGTTCTATAGCCCGAACTATGGTTCGGCAAACGTTCCCCGAAATATTTAAAAAAATAAATTAAAAGGTCTGGGGCGAGGGGGATTCGAACCCCAGACCTTAAGTACACGCTTTCAAATACATAAACCAGTGTCTTAACCACTGGGGCGCAATGCCAATTCATTAATAATGTACACTTTTAAATAGATATAGCTTATGTGAAACGTGATTATTATTATTTGTTGTAACTTGTTATTTATTTTGTTATTATAACTTGTTATTATTAATTTTGTCATTACTATTATTATAATTTATATTAATTTTTTTTTAATAACAAGTTATAATAACAAAATAAATAATAAGTTATAAAAAATAATATTAATCACGTTTCACATAAGCTATATCTATTTAAAAGTGTACATTATTAATGAATTGGCATTGCGCCCCAGTGGTTAAGACACTGGTTTATGTATTTGAAAGCGTGTACTTAAGGTCTGGGGTTCGAATCCCCCTCGCCCCAGACCTTTTAATTTATTTTTTTAAATATTTCGGGGAACGTTTGCCGAACCATAGTTCGGGCTATAGAACCCGAAATAACAGTTTGCAGAAGTTTTGAACACAAGCATAGAAATGATAACATTGAAATATTTAGATGGAAACAAACACTAGCATAGTTTATTTAATTAAGAGGTTCAAAGGATTACAGAGACGCGTTAGCCATGTACATAACACAAATGGCTACGATTGTTCACCGGAATTCATTAAAAACAAGTAAAACAAACATTAAAAACATTAAATTCTACGAGATGGTTTGAAGACATGGCAACGAGGGCTAGCTGTAAATTCATCAATCAGCTCAAATTTGAAAGTAACTAAGTCCCCTTCTTTGAATTGTTGGCTCTTTGAAAATTCACCCCAATTGTAGGCTAGTTTTGTGCGAAGCATGTCACCCAAGTTCAAAACACAGAGAGTCATTGTCACCCCATTATCACCACAGAGGTTAATGTATTCCAAATTGTAGCTTCGAAGAAACTGCGCAAAATCCGAATGTAGTACCTGGATGAACAAAAACAAAAAATTAGGCAAGATAGTATGGTAAAGGGTTAGAAGCTATACAAATTGAAATGACTTACTAGCTTAGGATTATCAACTCGCATGTTAGTGAGTTCGAACTGAAAAAAGTCAGTTTTCTTTGGTACCAAACTGCGGCTATGAAACGGTGGAATTGAAGCGGCACCGGCCAATTTTTTGAAGGATTTGACTCCAAAGAGATCATGACCAAAATATTGTAAAACAACTTCAACATCATCCGGTAAATTGTGGAATTTTTTGAAACTCTCCCATCCTTCGTTCAATATAAGAGGATTCTCATAGTTCTTGTTCCACTTGAGCTTGTGGTGATGTTTGTCATTCTTAATCACTTTCCATGTCTTGCCAAGATAAGACCTATGCCTTCTTGCAAATGCAGTCTCAATCTCAGCATGTCCCTAAACAAATTACCAAAAAAAATGGGATGTTAGGAACAACAACAATTGGGATGTAAAGAAAACTACTTTATGTTATATTGAAACTTACTTGATGAGATAAACGAACAATAGAAACAGTTTCAATGTTTTCATCAGGTGCTACAACAAGGGTTGTGGAAGAGGAGGCCATACCTAAACAATAACTAAAACCTTTGTGTTTGTGTTAACTTAAGAATTTTGTGGCACTTGAAGGAGATGCAAATATATATAACCTAAGTGTTAACCTAGACATGTCATCAATAAAATTTTATATAAATATATAGGCATGGGAATATGTTGTGAAAACCAAATCAATGACATAGACATGTGATAAAGAGGCATGGGAATATGTTGTCAAGAGGCATGACAATATGTTGAATATTGCCAAATGAATATTAGTAGGTGTGAGAATCTTGTGCTTTATCACATGGGGTTGCAGAGACATGAGAATATAGTGGAACATGGGGAACATGGGGTTGCAGTGGCATGCACAATATCTGTGCAAAAGCAAAGCATACTCCTGTCTACGTTTCAGCTTTTACTGCATATAAGTTGACTCATATTTCGGGCTCTATTCCCCGAAATATGGTTTTCGGAAAACGCGTGCCGAAATAATCAAAAACAAAAATTAAAAGGTCTGAAAATTAAAAGGTCTGGGGCGAGGGGGATTCGAACCCCAGACCTTAAGTACACGCTTGCAAATAGATAAACCAGTGTCTTAACCACTGGGGCGCAATGCCAATTCGATTATTATTTACGTTATCAAATAGATATAGCATTAAAAAAGTATTTTTTTTAATAAAAACGATTACATTATAAAGATAAACCTTACACTTTTTAATAAAAACAATTACATGAAAAATAAAAACCTTACACAAAATATAAAAACAATTACATGAAAAATAAAAACCTTACACAAAATATAAAAACAATTACATGAAAAATAAAAACGTTACACGAAATATAAAAACGATTACATGAAAAATAAAAACGTTACACGAAATATAAAAACGATTACATGAAAAATAAAAACGTTACACGGTAAATAAAGACGAGTAAATAACACTATGGATCCGCTAAATTAAATGAGCATTCTCCATCTTCTGGCCGTTTACACCTTGCAAGTATGACATCAACAGATCTGGTCAGTTTGGCATCTAACTCGATAGGTCCCTTTGTGCTGTATTGGGAGTAAACTGAAAACATAGTACGGATATCCTCGTTTGTTTCAAGCTTCATGTTGGTGAAGGTAAGACTCCCATCAGACCCCATTGATGGCTTTCGATACTCGACGTTCGTGACTGTTCTGTCATCGTTCGGATTAATGCAACAGCGATTAATTTCATCAAGTTGTTGTTTGAGATCAACCAAAGTTGCATCGACGAAGATCCGAAACATGTTTGGTTTTCCACCGTCGAAGTAAACTGCAGCAAGGTGAGTGTCTCTCCGGTAACTTAGTGAGATATCCATTTTACAATTATTGTGGTATGAAACTAAATTGAAGCATGTCTATTTATAGAGGTTTGAAAGTGCCATCCTAACCGTTGAAATTTTCGGAAACGTTTAATAATAATAATACAATTAGTAATAACTTATAATAATGAAAATACAATTAATAATAACTTATAATAACGTTTTTTATTTATTTTTATTTCGTGTAACGTTTTTTTTTTAATGTAATCGTTTTTGTGTAACTTTTTTTTTTTAGATCGCACCGACACTTTGAACGGCTAGGATCGAACCGACACTTTGAACGGCTAGGAACAAACCGAAACTTTGCATGGTTGCAAATGCACCGACAGTTTGCATGGTTACAATTGCACCGACACTTTGAACGACTCAGATCGCACCGACACTTTGAACGGCTCGGATTTAATTGAAACTTTGAATGCCTATAAATACGGGTTTGTTTCATCAACCATAAATTCATGTATTTGACAAATTTATAAAGATGAATAACAATAATATGAGTGCTTCCGATCGTTATGTTGCAGAATATTTAGCTAAACGTTATGATTTCAGTATCAAGTTTCAAGGTATAGAAAGACCACTGAACGTCGAGCTAAAGAGTACGCTTACAACTCTACAAGACCTAAAAGATAGAATTGAATTCTTGTATGCATTTAAATATGCGAAGGAGCTAAGGATCCACAAAATTGCATTTTACGAATCTTACATTGATATTACAGAGGATAATGCTGGTTGGTTTGACGATCATATCAAGAAATATCATTGGGTAATTTTAGAAAATGACGACGATGTGCGTTTCATGTTTAACACCATCGAAGGTGATCCATCTCCATACCGTTTGAAATGCTCTTTAGAATGATTTTCTTCTTGTAAACCTTGTTGTTGTTGTTGTTCTTATTTTCGTCTTTTTATTTTTCTTGTAGTCGTCTTTATTTACCGTGTAAGGTTTTTATTTTTCATTTAATCGTTTTTATATTTCGTGTAACGTTTTTATTTTTCATGTAATTGTTTTTATATTTTGTGTAAGTTTTTTTTTTTGTTAAATGTAATTGTTTTTATATTTTGTGTAAGTTTTTTTTTGTTAAATGTAATTGTTTTTATATTTTGTGTAAGGTTTATCTTTATAATGTAATCGTTTTTATTAAAAAAAATACTTTATTAATCCTATATCTATTTGATAACGTAAACAATAAACGAATTGGCATTGCGCCCCAGTGGTTAAGACACTGGTTTATCTATTTGCAAGCGTGTACCTAAGGTCTGGGGTTCGAATCCCCCTCGCCCCAGACCTTTTTATTTTAATTTAATAGAGTTCGGAAGACAGAACCCGAAATATGGTTCGGAATGTACAATCAGAACCATATTTCTGAATGTACATTCCGAAATACTGGGATATTACACAAATGCTGCAAATGCAACATCAAAAGTCAGAACAAGCATGTTCTCAAACCTGCAATTGCAATATCAAGAGCCAGAACAAGCAATGCTGCCAACACACATTTAAATGCGCGCACAAATTAATTTACGCAAATTTTTATAATTGAACATACGTAAATTAAAAGTTTAAAAGCGAATAGCCATAAATGTCATTACAAAAAGTTTAAAAGCACGTTAATTTACACCATAATTGTCAATTATACAAACACCATAATTGTCATTACATTCATCAAAGTTTAAAAGCAAAAAATCATAAATGTCATTACAAAAACCATCAAAGTTCATAAACACTAGTTAACATCTACTGCGTAGCTGATCGAGGAGGGGGACGGCGGTAAGGGTATTGAGGTGCACCCGGAGGTCTGCGCCTTCTTGAATAAACAACAGATGGGGCAACCATAGCAAGACAACGCTGCACAGTCTCGTATATCGGAGTCCCGGGCAACGCCTCACCATCGCTAACCGCCCGCTCAAGCTCAAGCCTTACGTTCTGACAGATAGCAAAATGATCCCTCACACATTGGCTTGCTTGCTGCTCAACCAACACCTCCAAATGCGGTGGTTCAGGAGGCTTAGAATGTGCCTCTAATCGGAGCATCTTCGGATGTGAGACTTTATAATACCATGCTATGTACCCAGGCTGATGGTCCCACGGGTTTTCCACTGCTGCACCCCGCATTTCCTCATCAATCAATCTCTCCTCCATCTCTTCCATAAACACCTGGTCAATCTTGTCTACCGTCAGGCCGGAAGGAGCAGCTGCAGCAGGAGGTCTTGGAATGGTCTGAACATATCCAAATTGCCTCAGCACACGTTCAGGCAAATGTGTGCTTGTGTCGCCTCCGCACCTTAACCACCCAGAAAACCAACATTCGTCAATCAAAGGCTTCACTTGGCGGTGTGCAGTATAGGGAGTGTACACAAAGTCTGACATCTGCATGTTATCCAGATGCTCCCTATAAGCTGCCTGATCCCTATGTCCTTGCCCAGGCTCATACCTCGCATTACATGGAAGGCTTTCTTTCCAATTGGTAGCCAATTTCCACACACTCATCCTCGGCATGTGAGATATGACCCATCCCTGAAACAAACAATCAAACGACATTTATTAAGCACAGCAAACTAAATTTTTGTAATTAATAACTAAACTATCCGAGCATAAATTACTAACATAAATTAGTAACCGTACCTGAAGTAATGACATGTATCCTGCCATTAGACCAATACGCTTCCCCAACTTCTTACAAGATTTAGCCATGTACGCCTGAAGATACACGAGGGCAGCAGCACCCCAGTTCCAGTTACCAACCTCCGCCAGGTCCTCAAAATACTGCAAATACACAACATCACAGTAATTTTGGCTCTTGTTGCTGAAAATGGTGCAGCACACCAAATACAACAAAAAGGCCTTGATACACCTTTCCCTGTAGAAAACAATCTCCTCCATAGGCTTCTTTTCTTTCTCCGCCTTCAAAGCCGCATCCTTGTTTTGCACGTAAACAGCTTGCAACTGATTGTACTTAATATGACATCCTTTTGTTTTTTTAAAATTCAGCAAAATAACTTCCTCCTCAACTCCCAAATGCCTCTTCAACAGATCCATCGCTTCGTCTTTCCTCATCCGCGAGTGGTGCAAGAAACGCCCACTAATAGGAAGATGCAGCAAACATTGGATATCATCCAATGTGATGGCCACTTCACCTATTGGAAGGTGGAAAGTGTTTGTCTCTGGATGCCATCTCTCCGCAAATGCCGTCATCAACCCGTGGTCGATTATGCTGTAACTCGTCCTCGTTAAACCCTCTAAACCCGTTGCCTCGATAGCATTCCAAAACCAGTCGTGAGCTCTAGTCCGCGGAAGCTTCGGAAGATTAATCACCTTCTTCCCGTTTGCTACAGAGCGCATCACTTTCTTCAAAATCTACAATACATACAAACAATTTATTAGCAACTAATATTAAATCGCACAAACATATTTATTAACAAATTATTAAGACAATATTTACCGGCGCTTCACTGCTCGTCGCTTCCCATATTTGATTTGCTCTATGCTTATGGTACTCATGCAATAGAGACAAATCGCTCGGACCCCCTCCATAACCGCCTTCAGGAACCACAGCTGCCTGTCCATCATCATCACCATCTTCATCTTCAGCGACATCTTCAGCAACATCTTCAGCAACATTTTCCTCGTCAACCGGAGGATCTTCAGCAACATTATCGTCATCTCTGTCAACCGGAGGATTTTCGTCGTCTACACCTTGGGCACCATGATCTACACCTTCAGCAGCATGACCAACTTCGCCCTCAGGCCGTTGTGAAGGCATTGAACCACCCGCTGACGAACCTCCCGCTTCATAATCACTTCCTTGAAACGGCACCGGCGATTGCCTACGGGTCCGTGCTTTTTTCGGGCGAGGGACAACAGCTTCACGCGCAGAAGCATGTGCGCGTGTCTCCCTGCCTAGCCTTGTTCTTCCAACATCCTCTTCCATGTCTACAACAAAATTCAAATACAAACTATGTCATTCACACATTTTTACAAACACTTGGAGTGCAAAAATGATACAAACTAAATCAAAAACCAAATTCAATTTCTAACCAACATGCATTGATGCATACATCAACCCAATGCCACAAACAACACATAATCAACATAATAAACAACATCAACAACATTTACATGAACACAGAATTTGAAAAAATCCAAGAGAAAATGGAAAAATTTGATAGAAAATGAATTAAAGATGAATGAACAATCTAAGATGCATTGAAGTTACTTACTTGTCAAATTAGAGTGCTTGAATTAGTTGAAGTGTTGATCAAATGGGAGTTGTCACGTTTTCTACCCTTTTCCCACCCAACCCTATTTTCAAAACGAAAAAATACAAACTGACAGAAACTAGCGCATTTCTGTTACTATATTCAATTATTTCGGGCTCTAATCCCCGAAATACGGTTCGGGGAATACGTTCCGAACTAAAAAATTACTTTTACACCTTTTCGGATTCTACGTTCCGAACTAGACTTTTCAGGGGCAAAATTGGGTTTCCGGGGGGTTAAAAAGAGTGTTGGGGGGTGGGATGAGAAAAATTCGTCATTGAGATGCTTATTTCTTTCACGAGCCCACAAACAAACCTCACCCAGATAGAGTCATAGAAAAGAAAACTAAGGTTACTTGCGAAAGACGAATCGAATAGAAAAATCTAAGCAAAAATTTGATTTAAATATTTGTTAAATTTTACTAAATATGATTTAAATACTTGTTAAATTTTTATAAGTTTTACTAAATTTAATTTAAATAACGGACTAGAGATTTCACATCCAAACCAACTACAAGACATATAATAATAAACAATTTATTGTCAAAAAAAAAAAAAAAAAATTTAGAATTTTTTTGACGAGAACAAACTTAATCTATTTCATTTATTGTAGTTTCAATATAAAGTGGACAATAATAAAAAACTTGATAACTAGCATTAAAGCGAGTTATCTAAGTTAAATTATGGCTACTTGATTAGTTTGTCTTCTCGTATAACTGATCTTATAGATTTGTAACTAAATTGAATTAATATTAGAACATATCTTATCCAAAATTTTGATATCGGCCCTGTTATTAGATTTTTTTGAGAATTAAAAGATTAAGATAAATAGAGTAGCATTTATTTAAAATTTAGATTTAGATAGTGACACAATTATGTTTTGTCTATCTCTTATATTTTATTATACTATTAATTAATTATTATAGTATTAAGCATGATTCATTCATTAGTGCTTTCTCGTTTTCGTTTTCCCGCCTGCAAAGAGTGAAAGATGCTTATTTTGGCAGTATTATAAGATGCAAATACAATGCAATATTCTTTTCTTCATGCGTCATTTTCATTCAATTTAATTGCTTCTAAGTCTATGAATGAGACTTAGCTTTTAATAATGTTATACTTAAGCATTACTAGTAGCTTTTAATACTTTATTATAAATTGTATTAAAGATATACTAAGTGTAGTAATTATTCTGTTTAATTAATATAAGTCGTTATCTCGTTTATGTTTAATTAGAATAAAACAGTAACATTAATATTATCATACCTGTTGAGTTCATTACATAAGCCATGAATCAAAATGGCTCCTGATTACAACAGTAGTCTATCAATTTCATGGGAAGTTCTCTACTCTCTATAGTAGAGTTTTTATCTTTTGTGGGAATATTATGAGATTCAAGTACATGTTCAATTCATTCTCACTACATATTGTGCTATTAGTTTAATTTGTAAGTGGGAATGAATCTAACATATACTTGAATTTTATGGTATATATTTCGATTCTCACGAAAGACAAAAACTCTACTAGAGACAAGTGTAGAGAAGAGCGTGAGGTACAATGTCGGGACGAAGGGCCCGAGTGTTAAGATGTTAATTCATAGTCTAGAAAGTTAGTTAGCTAAGTGGTTAGTTAGTTAACAAGTTAGTTGGTTGTTATGTTAGTTACAAGTTTGTTACTTGTAACACAAGCAAGTGTATATAACTAGTTGTAATCTTTGATTTTTCATACCTAATGAATTCATGATTGCAACCAATAACTCTTCTCTCTTTTCTCTCTAATTTCTCTCATCTCTTACCATCATTTTCTGTTATACCTTGAGATTGAAAGTGAATCAATCTCAAGTGTTTGTGTGTGAATCTTTTGCTGCGCTAATAATTGGTATCTAGAGCTCCGGTTGGGTTTAGGGAAACACGAGAGTTATTGTGAGGAAAACACTGGGAAACATAGTGATTTGTGTGAGTTCTTGAAGCTTTGTGATCAAGCAATCATGAATTCGAATGGTAATAGGTTCCCATCAATGCATTTCTTGGTTCTTGATGCAAAGAATTGGAAAAGATGGAGTGCAATGATGAAATCATTGTTTGGATCTCAAGATGTGTTTGAGATAGTGCAAAATGGTTATGAGGATCTTGCTGAGAATGCTACAGATGCACAAAGAACTGCATTCAAGGATGCAAAGAAGAAGGACTGCAAGACATTGTTCTACATACAACAATATGTTGATGCTCAGAATTTTGAAAGAATCTCAAAAGCAACAAAGTCAAAAGAAGCATGGGATATCTTGGTGAAATACCATGATGGTGGTGATAAAGTGAAGCAAGTCAAGCTGCAATCTTTAAGAAGAAAATACGAGTTGATGTTGACGGAGGAAGATCAGAAAATTGCAGATTATTTCTCAAAATTGATGCTGGTTGTGAATCAAATGAGGACTTGTGGTGAAACTCTCACTGATCAACAAATTGTAGAAAAGGTATTAAGAACCTTAACTCCCAAATTTGACTTTATAGTGGTAGCAATTCAAGAGTCTCATGATACTAGAGACATGAAGGTAGAGGATCTGCAAAGCTCATTAGAAGCTCATGAGCTTTTGGTTCTTGATAGAGGCTCAGAAAGAACGATGCAACAGGCCTTGTATGTGCAATCAAAGAATGGTGGTAAAGACAAGAACAAATGGAAACAAGGGAAAGAGAAATGGCTCACATCAAAGGGAAAGATTGATGACAAGACTGAATCTAGTAAAGGAGGAGGTCATGTGCACAATCAAAAGAAGAAATTTGATAAGAGCAAGATTAAGTGCTATAATTGTGAGAAATTAGGGCACTTTGCAGATGAATGTAGATCTGACAAGGGTGGTAAACAGGTCAAAAGTGATGAAGAAGCCAAGATAGCACAGAGTGATGATCAAGTGAAAGAGAATGTGTTGTTAATGATGGCTACAACATGTGAAAACAATCCACTGTATCAAGAATGGTACTTGGATTCAGGGTGCTCTAATCATATGACAGGAAACAAAGGGTGGCTCTCAGAGTTTGATTCAAACAAGAGAACTAGTGTAAAACTGGCTGATTGTAGTAATCTTGAGGTTGAAGGCATTGGCAACATTGTCATCAAGAGAGATGATGGCAAGAAAGCAGTCATTGAGAATGTACTATATGTGTCTGGCATGAAATGCAACTTGATGAGTATTGGTCAACTAATGGAGAAAGGGTTTTCTATCAGCATCAACAAGGAATCACTGAAGTTGTTTGATCCGGAAGGGAAATTGATTATAGTCTCTACTTTGTCAAAGAATAGAGTGTACAAATGTAGTATTCCTGTTGATAAAGTCATGTGCATGTCATCTACCACCAATGAAGATTCTGACTGGCTATGGCATATGAGGTATGGTCATCTAAATTTTAGAAGCTTAAGTCAATTAAATTCTAAAAATTTAGTGATTGGCCTGCCTAAGATGGAAGCATCTGCAAAGACCTGTGAAGTTTGCTTGAAGGGCAAGCAAAGTAGATTGCCATTTGTATCTGAATTGCCTATGAGAGCTAGTGATGCTCTAGGAGTGGTACATTCAGATATATGTGGACCATTTGAAGTAGCAACACTATCTGGCAACAAGTATTTCATCACATTAGTTGATGAATATACAAGAATGATCTGGCTATACACAATCAAGTTGAAGAGTGAAGCCTTAGAAGTATTTAAAATGTTCAAGCTCTTAGTTGAAAAAGAAAGTGAAAAATCAATTAAGATCCTTAGAACAGATGGTGGTGGTGAATATACTTCTAAAGAATTTGAATCATTTTGTGTAAATCATGGAATCAAGCATGAAGTCACTGCACCCTATACTCCTCAACATAATGGGCTGGCAGAGAGGAGAAACAGGACTATACTTGATATGGCTAGAAGCATGATCAAACAGAAGAAAATGCCTCATAAGTTCTGGGGTGAAGCAGTCAATACTGCAGTGTACATTTTGAATAAATGTCCAACTAAGAGGTTGAAATTGAAAGTGCCAGAAGAAGCTTGGAGTGGAAGAAAGCCCAATGTGAAGCACTTGAAGGTATTTGGCCCAATCTGCTACAAGCATATTCCTGATGCTAAGAGAGGTAAGCTTGATGATAGAAGTGAAACTATGATTTAGGCTATCACTCTACTGGTGCATACAAGCTATATAACCCCCGAAATAACAAAGTTACAATGAGTAGAGATGTGAAGGTGGTTGAAAGTGAATTCTGGGATTGGGAAAATGCTAAAGAGTCTAGCATTGATCATAGTCACATTCTTACTGATGTTGATATCATGGATTGGCCTGATGGTGATATGAATGAGAATGTTGTGAATGAAGTAGTGTCAGATAGTGATGAAGAAAATGAAGGAGTTGTGACACCACCAGTTATTAGACAATTGCCTCAGAGAAATAGACAATTGCCTAATAGACTTGCTGATTGTGAAATGTTAACTGATAGTGCAGTCAACAATGAAGGAGAGTTGCTTCATTTTGCATTGCTAGCTGATGCAGAGCCAGTGAACATCAAAGATGCTTTACAGTCAAGTGTCTGGAAAGCAGCTATGATAGATGAGCTAAAATCAATTGAGAAGAACCAGACATGAGAGTTAGTGAAACTACCTAATGGCAAGAAGACAATTGATTTAAAATGGGTGTATAAGACAAAGTTGAATCCTGATGGAAGTATTTCAAAGTACAAGGCCAGATTAGTAGCTAGAGGGTTTCTTCAGAAAGAAGGAATTGACTACAATGAGGTCTTCGCACCTGTAGCCAGACATGAGACTATAAGATTAGTAGTGACACTTGCTAATCTTAGAGGTTGGGGTCTATACCATTTAGATGTGAAATCTGCCTTTCTAAATGGCCCCTTAGAAGAAAACGTGTATGTCAAGCAACCACCAGGCTTTGAAGTAGCAGGCAAGGAAGATAGAGTGTACAAGCTTCACAAGGCTTTATATGGTTTGAAACAGGCACCTAGAGCCTGGAATAAGAGAATTGATCAGTTTTTGAGTCAAATGGATTCAAAAAGTGTATTGTAGAGTATGGAGTTTATGTGAAGTGCTTGAAGAATTCAAATTCTCTAATCATTTGTCTATATGTTGATGACTTATTGGTAACTGGCAGTGACACAAATGAGATAGAGAAATTCAAACTCACAATGAACAAAGAGTTTGAAATGACTGATTTGGGGGCATTATCCTATTTCTTAGGAATGGAGTTTGTCAAAACTGGTAAGGGAATGACGATGCATCAACACAAGTATGCATCAGAACTGCTTGAAAGATTTGAGATGGATAGTTGCAATCCAGTTTCAAATCCTTGTGACACAAATTCAAAGCTGGAAGAGTGTAGTGAAGAAGAGGCAGTTGATTCAACCATGTACAAGCAAATAGTGGGATCACTGAGATATCTATGCAATAGCAGGCCAGATATATGCTATGCAGTAGGTGTTGTTAGTAGATTCATGAACATGCCTAAGAAATCTCACTTGATAGCTGCCAAAAGAATATTGAGATTTGTGAAGGGCACTATCAACTATGGATTATTGTTCCCTAAGAGTAATGATGTAGCTCAACTAGAGCTAATTGGTTACACTGATTCTGACTGGTGTGGTGATAGGATTGATAGGAGAAGCACTTCAGGCTATGTGTGTATGATGAATGGTGCAACAATTTGTTGGTCATAAAAAAAGCAACCAGTGACTGCTCTATCTTCATGTGAAACAGAATATATAGCCAGTACATATGCAGCTTGCCAGCTGATATGGTTAGAATCCCTGATGAGGGAGCTAAAGTGCCAGCTGAAGCTACCTTTGCAGCTGTTAATAGACAATCAATCTGCAATCAACCTAGCCAGAAATCCTGTGTCACATGGCAGGTCAAAGCACATTGAAACTAGATTTCATTTCATCAGAGAACAGGTCATGAATGGGAAGATTGAGGTAGTGCACTGTTCCACTCATGATCAGATTGCAGATGCACTTACAAAAGCAATAAAGCTTGACAGGTTTGAAGCATTAAGGGAATGCTTAGGAGTTGTGAAGATTATGAATTAAGGGAGGGTGTTAAGATGTTAATTCATAGTCTAGAAAGTTAGTTAGCTAAGTGGTTAGCTAGTTAACAAGTTAGTTGGTTGTTATGTTAGTTACAAGTTTGTTACTTGTAACACAAGCAAGTGTATATAACTAGTTATAATCTTTGATTTTTCATACCTAATGAATTCATGATTGCAACCAATAACTCTTCTCTCTTTTTTCTCTAATTTCTCTCATCTCTTACCATCATTTTCTGTTATACCTTGAGATTGAAAGTGAATCAATCTCAAGTATTTGTGTGTGAATCTTTTGCTACGCTAATACCGAGCTGCTACTAAAAAGATGACTTTTTTTTAACAGTTTGGGCCTTTTCTATGTATTTAGTAGGCAATCCTGACGTTGTATCTCACAATCTTATTTACCCCATTTTTAGTAGAGTTTTTATCTTCCGTAGTAATCAAATCATGTAACCCGAGTTTAAGTACATGTTCTATTCATTTATGAACATATATGATATATTTCATTATCCAACTTCACTATTTCATTGACCAATAAAATATAACTTATTAACTAGTTATTTCATATATATGTAGTGTCTTTTTTTTTTAAAACCGTGTAAAATAAATGGCTAATGACTTGTATTTTCTTCGTCAATAAAAATAAAGTAGTAAATATATAAAAAAATATATGTTAACAATCTGGTTAACTACATATATTTTTGTAGTTAATAAAGTAGTATAGTTGATTAATGATAAAACTAAATTCTTGTGTTACAACAATATTTTCTAAAAAAAAATAACAAGATTCTTATAGGTATTTGATGGGTAAGCGTAGGGATTATAATGGATAGGGTATTATAGTTCCCATTTTCGTACCCGTTTTTGAAAAAATACCCATACTCATATCTGAGTGGATGATAACCTTTGTCTCCGTGTCTATATCCTATGAGTACCTAAGTACTTATATCCGTACACGTTACCTGCATTTTTTGCTAAAAATAAATTGATCAGTTATAAAATATCATATCATTTTAACAGAATTAAAAAAAATAATTAAAAATTTTAATGTTGATTTATGAAAATTATAAACAAAATTATTAGTAATATCATGCTAAAGTTCATTTCTCTTTGATATATTTGCGTTATGTTATAAATAAACATTTTTATTAAAAAAGTGTAATAGTATAATAATGTTGTATATGGACATGGGGCGAGGTGGGTACTAAGATATCCGTATCCGCATCCATATCTGCTCAATTTTAGCCTATTTACCCACACTCATGCCCATATCCAAAATGCGAATTTTTATCCTATTATAAATATTTTTTATGAATATTCATTGGATATGAGTCAAATTGATATTCTTATTTAAACGTTTGCTCCAATTGCATTACTCCTTTTTTAATAAGGAAAAATAATCTAATTTTGATGCTGTATTCCCCTTTTTCTGGTCTTGATTTGACTCCACAAGTGACCACTACCAAATAAATTAACCTTAAGTACTAAGTTACAATGAACCATTTATAAAGATAATCCATATTTAAAATGTTTCCCAAATTTTTTTAATCATTTCAATTCAAACATTTCTTTTTAAATTCCAAATCAAACATTTTTAGATCATTTTAATTCCAACATTTCTTGTTGAAAACCAAATCAAACATTTTTTTAAAGACAAATTAGATGACTCAAAAAGAAATAAACCAAATTAGACACTACCATATTTTTTCCTTCAATTATACATATTATTTATCATTTTAACAAATAATATCTTCTTTTTCTTAAAGGAAATAATAACTTCTTTTTCTTTTACAGAAATAATTTAACAGATAACTTATTAATCTTTTCAGTAAAATAAGAAAAAAGAAAACATAACTTATAAATCTTAAAATAACTAGATATTTACCAAAACAAATAAGATAAAAGAGAACATAACTTATAAATCTTAATATAAACAGATATTTACCAAAACAAAAAAAAATAAATAATTTGTATGTACTGATATTGTAAAATAATTTTACACTGTCAACCAATAATAATTATATATTCCGTCATATCACCCCACTTCACCCACTATCTTTATGTGACATGAAAGTTTAAATCACTCTTATTAGTTGCATGTATAAAATAACTTTTCACCGATAATGCATAACAATTAAACTCAAACGATAAAAAGAGATAACTTTTTCTAATTAATTTTTTTTAATCAGGAAAAATGCTCTAATTTTGGTGATGTGGTCTTTTTTTTTTCTACACTTGATTTGACTCCACCAGTGACCACTACCTTTTAACCTTAAGCTCCAAAGTTCTACCATATGGCACATTCTAATTGGCGGATTCGAAATCCCAAATTTCATTCCAATTAATTGTTTAAATAAAATCCGTCACAGTCAACCGGTTGAACCCACCTTCATCTTTCTTCAATCCTATCCACCCCACTTTTCTCTCCTACCTGCTCTCCCGGTTCCCCGTGGACCCACTCACTAGACTTCATTTAGACTTCATTTAGCGTTCATTTCAGTATCATTTCATTTCACTCTCCTCCAAAACTTTTTTTAAATTCACCCTAAATTCATTCTTCTTCATTTTCATTTCATTTCAATTTCATTTTCAAAAACGTTACCTCTCTCTCTCTGAAATGCTTCCTCGTTTCTATCAATGGAAGCTCTGAACTGAACAACCAGATCTCGTTTTCTTCTTCGGTTTCACTCTTCATCATTCTCCATTTTTCATTCAGATTGATGAATCAATTTTCATTTTCCACACTCATTTTTTTCAACTTCATTTGATTTTCAACCCGATCTTCATCATAACTACTTGTAATCGGTGAGTCTTCACTCTTCAATTCAATTGATCGAGTTTCTTACTCGATCTGAAAACTTTTAGTTCCAATAATCATCACCAATTGCTTAATTGATTATAGCTTTTTACACTAATTTTATACTTCGAATTATATATTCGTATTGCATCGTGTCTATTTATTTTGCAATTTTTTGTATTAATTTAATGATGATAGCAATAATAATGATGTTAATAATTGAAGTAGAAATATGAATGAAGAAAAATTATATTCAAATGAAAAAATGATCACTGTGTTATATAAGATTTTGAAGTGTATTTGTGCTTTTGTTTTATTTCTTGAATTAATAAAATGATAAAATGATTTATTATTATTATTTTATGGTTTTAGTTTTTACTTTGATTCCGTGATTTTTTTTTCTGATGGTTTAGATTCTTAGATATATACAAGAGATGCGATTTTAGCTTCGTTAAAATGGGAATAAGAATCATGCTTATTTGTTTTCTTTTTGTTCTTTATAATTTTTGAATTTAATATATCTGTTGACGAGGTTGTAACTTTAATTATTCTTTTGTGATATGATTCCGAATTTTATTCAGATCTATTTCGTTGCGTAAGGAATCATGTGTCTTGTGTGTGTTTATGCGATTTTATTGGAATATTAGCCTAACTCTTTAATCTCTATATATTTACTTCTTTATACGCTATTGGCTGTGCGTGTGTGAATGTTCTTTTGTGTACAACTTTTCAGTTTTGTTTGGAAAATGAAATGATTTTTAAGTTTTCAAATTCTTGAGGTATGATTAATGGTGAAAAACATGAACAAACTTGTGTTTTGCTGTATGTATAATTTGTTTAGGTTTATAGTATATGATTTTAGTCCTTCAATTATAATGATTTTTAGTTTTAGTCCTTGTAAGTTTTTTGTTTGAGTTTTATCCCTGTAAATTTAATAATTGTTAATTTTGAGTGACCCAATATAATCATTCCACATGGTATCATGTGGCCTAATAAGCTGAAGTTAAGACTAGAATTAATGTTTTTTAATTAATTTGCTGGGACTAAATACAAACAAAAAAACTTAGAGGGACTAAAGCAAAAAAATACTATATTGTAGGGACTAAAATCATATGTAAACTATTTGTTTATAATGTTTTGGAGTGTATAATGTTCATTTTAATTTAGTCAACGTGTTTCAACTTTCAATTTCATAATATCTATGTGATTTGTACTTGTAATGTTCATGCTAAGGTACTGCTATTTTCGATACTTACTGTAGCATAGTTTTTTCATCTCATCTATAAAAAGGGTATGCTTGTCTTGTTGTGTTATGCAATAACTTCTCGTTTCTTTTTTTGGTAAATTGTAATTGAGTAAAAGAAACTGTAAATTGTAACTTCTATTGTACTTGATTATCCCAATCCTGTTAATGTTGTGTGAAGGTGTTCAATATTTTTTAATTTTTTTTTTTTGGCTTATTCTCTTCAATTTTAATTTCTTGACATGGGGTATTTGATATATCTTATTTTTTTGGCTGTGATATTATGCTGAAGTTTAAATTGTTTTATATAGCATGTTTTTGAAGAAAAAAAAATTACGTTTGTTAATTTCATTTTTGATTATTTACTAATTTTAATGATCATTATTGTGCAGCTAGTTGAAGGATGTGCGGTGGTCCTGACAAATCAAAATCTCTTTCAACTTCATCATCTCAATCATCATCTGCTGTAGAAGTTTCAAACAACGTTAAAGACATGAAAAATCTAACTGTTCGTACTGATGATTCTTTTTCCAGCTTACTTGAATTTGCTTCTAACAATGATTTTGAAGAATTTAAGGTAGCTTTAGATAGTGATGCTTCTCTTATTAATGAAGTTGGGTTGTGGTATGTTCGTCAAAATGGATCTAAACAAATTGTTCTTGAGCACAGAACCCCGTTAATGGTGGCTGCTTCCTATGGGAGTATTGATACTCTAAAGCTTATACTCTCTTGTCCAGAAGCTGATGTTAATTTCTCCTGTGGGACGGATAAAGGCACTGCTCTTCACTGTGCTGCTTCAGGGGGTTCTGTTAATGCAGTTGATGCTGTAAAACTGCTTTTATCAGCTGGTGCTGATATCAATTGTGTGGATGCTAATGGGAACCGTCCAGTTGATGTTATTGTTGTTCCTCCTAAGCTTGGTGGTGTGAAAACAATTCTTGAAGAACTTCTCTCAGACAGTGCTTCTGATGGGTCTGTTGATGATTGTTCTCTTCCAGCATCTATTAATTCATCAAGTCCTCGTTCAGCTGCCCCTTTTTCATCAAATGAAAATGGGTCTCCATCCTCTCCTGGGGCTACTCCTAAGTTTGCCGACACAGCTGTCAATTTTACATCAGA
This sequence comes from Trifolium repens, assembly GCA_030408175.1. NCBI lineage: Eukaryota > Viridiplantae > Streptophyta > Magnoliopsida > Fabales > Fabaceae > Trifolium > Trifolium repens. The sequence goes on from CP125840.1 coordinate 4,128,447, forward strand.
CAAGAAAGAGTATCCAATTGATCCATCACTCCCTGATATAAAAAACAGCATATATGCCACAGATGAATTCCGCATGTTTTCGTTCAAGGTCCGTCCTTGTTCTCGGGCATACTCTCATGATTGGACCGAGTGTCCTTTTGTTCATCCTGGAGAGAATGCTCGAAGGAGAGACCCCAGAAAGTTTCATTACAGCTGTGTGCCATGCCCTGATTTTAGAAAAGGGGCTTGCAGACGTGGGGATATGTGTGAATATGCTCATGGAGTATTTGAGTGCTGGCTGCACCCAGCTCAGTATAGAACAAGGCTCTGCAAAGATGGTACCAGTTGTAACCGAAGGGTGTGCTTTTTTGCTCACATACCTGAAGAGCTTCGTCCGTTGTATGTGTCCACTGGATCTGCTGTTCCTTCACCTCGATCAGCTGCTTCTACTGCTAATGTCATGGACATGGCTGCTGCAATGAGCCTTTTTCCTGGTTCACCATCATCAATCTCGTCCATGTCTCCATCTCCCTTTGCACAGCCATTATCTCCATCTTCTAATGGCATCTCTCACTCAAATAATGCTTGGCCACAGCCAAATGTGCCTGCTCTTCATTTACCAGGAAGCAATATTCAAACTAGTCGTTTGAGATCTTCTCTTAGTGCCCGTGACATGCCACTTGATGACTTCAACAATATGTTGCAAGACTTTGATGGTCAACAGCACATACTAAATGACTTGAGCTGTTTCTCACAGCCCCGTCCTGGTGCTATTTCTGTGAGTCGATCTGGTCGGTCTAAAACACTAACTCCATCAAATCTTGAAGATCTATTTTGTGCTGAAATTTCATCATCTCCTCGGTATTCCGACCCAGCAGCGGCTTCTGTATTTTCCCCAACACACAAATCTGCTGTCTTTAACCAGTTTCAACAGCTCCAAAGTTCTTTGTCACCTATTAATACAAATGTCATGTCTCCTAAGAATGTAGAGCATCCTCTATTCCACCAGGCTTCGTATGGTGTCTCTTCTCCTGGAAGGATGTCACCAAGAAGTATGGAACCCCTCTCTCCAATGAATTCTCGATTGTCAGCATTTGCTCAGCGTGAGATGCAGCAACAACAGATGCGGAGCCTTTGTTCAAGAGAACTTGGTGCTAACAATCATGTCTCGGCTGTTGGGTCCCCTGGTAACTCCTGGTCCAAGTGGGGATCCCCTACTGGAAAAGCAGATTGGTCGGTGAATGGACATGAGTTTGGACGTTCTCCAAGATCCACCTCTTTTGAGCGTGGAAACAATGGTCAGGAGCCTGATCTATCTTGGGTTCATTCCCTTGTCAAGGAATCCCCGCCTGAGATAAAAGAGAAGCTAGCAGGTTCTGGTCCTATTGCATCTGCTGAACCGAATTCCAATCCTCAAGCGGAGTCTATTGATCATTCAGTTTTAGGAGCTTGGCTCGAGCAAATGCAGCTGGATCAACTTGTAGTCTAGTCATATTGACCCTTTTGCTACATCTTGCTGTGATAGATATTTAATTTAATTTCTTCAGGTACATATTCTTTTGGTGAATTCGAGCCCCCCCGAATCATGGAAGGATGGCTGCAAAGTTGCCGAAGGATAATCGTTTTTTATTTATTCACTTTAATTTTTGTCATTCATTATTCTATATTTTACCTAAAAGCTTCAGAGAGTGGGATAAAGAACTCTCTGAATTGTTAATGTTATCCAGTAGAAAAGAAAATCCTGTTGAGGTTCGGTATTCTTCCAAAACAGGCCTCTCTCATTTTACTCCAACCCCTCTATCAAAGAAAGCTGAATGGTTTTTTTATAAATCAACAAAACCAGTAGCTTCATTTGTTTGCAAGTTCCTTTTCCTGCAGTGTATAAGATTCTGTCATTCAATTTGTTGCATATGTAGGAAATTGAACCGAGTTTCTTATTGAGGAATTAGTGGTGATCTGAGCTATTGAATATTTATTGCAAGCAGATATTTTAGAGAATACAGTGAAGTTTCCTTTGTTCTTATGTTGTATAAGCTGAGTTGTACCAATTGTTTTCAATTCAAAACTGTGTTGTAACTGATTATTTTTCAATTAAAAACTATGGTTATTCATAATTCTAATCCATGTTGATTTTTATTTTATTGCAATTTTGTGAGATAAACTGAAGTGAAATTGATATCTAGATTCTAGCATTGGTCACAAGTTTTTTTGAACTACCTTGGAATTTTGTATGCTTAATTTGTAATCCAAGATTTGAGTGTCTTAATCATGTCGACCCTTGTCTGTACCGTGCCAATAAAGTTGGTGGGTGGATTGCATTAAGGAATGGTCGAGTTTTTCTGTTTTAGATTTGGTTGCAGGTGTGGGACATGTGGTTAGATTTCCATATGTAACCGTTGCTTGTTAGGAAGTAAGGATTGCATTAAATGCTGTGTTGTCGTATATGGGACCAAAGCTTGGTAAAGACACACACCCACCCACACACAAGTGTTACTATGAATGAATGCAAATACAGATTTTGACGTGACTTAGAGTGAGTTTATAAAATTTTACCATTTGTAATTGATGTTAGGGGTCCCGTTGAAATTTATGGATCTTACATCATTTTCAGACCTAATATATATCAGAATTTGGCTTTTTCTTTTGTCCACTTGAGAATTTATGAAAATTTTAAAACAATGTTGTACTTGAATTAATTAATTTCTCAGGATGATTCAGAGAGGTCATTGGAAAATTTGGACCATTCGAGTTCAGAATTGAGTTAACTTATTGCATCATGTGTGCATTATGCATTTTTCAAATGTTTGTAGACTACTTTTTAGTATTTTATTTATTTATTGATTGAAATCACGTGACTATGTGGATAAAAAGAAAATTGCAATCCAATTTTACAAGCTCAAATCAAATTGAATACATATGCTAAAACTGTCAACCTAAACGGCTTTTATTTTAATAAATTAGTTTTTATTATAAGTGAGTTAAAATAAGTGATTCATGATTGGATAAGTCAATAAAATGAAGAGTATTGTTTGAATAGATGCTATTGAAATTATTTTTCGAGGTGTAATTATCAAAATGATTTTAATATTCACATATACTTATTAGGTGTGTTAGTGTGTACATTAACAGATCAAAACTTATATACACATCAGTGAATGTAAATTACGTAATGATTGAACACAGGTATATACTTGGATATTAACATAACATAACTGTTTAAAACTTTAAATCAAATAATTTTGGTTATAGATTCTCTTGTGATGGTATTACTATTACTATTGAATTTATATTGGAGGATGTTTCTACAAACATCTGGGACACAATGTCAATTCAATAATAATATCGTTCTAATTGGACAATGCAGTAAACTATTTGTAGTACAAAAAACCATGGTTAAAGGAGGTCCCCTATCATGTTTTCTTCCAAGTATAAACCGGAACAAACCTTAGATCTTGCCACGCCACTTCAACCATGGTTAATTACGGTCCCTCAAAAAGTTTCCATCCTTAGGTAAGAGCGAATTTTGAAACTCGCCACATTATCTCAGTCATGGTAGGGAGGTCCCCGCCAAGTCCTCACATTTTTAAGAGGAAACCTATCTCAACACAATATCTCATCTCAGCACCACAATATCTCATCCCAACCGTTGATAAGAGACTAAATGTGTGTTTGGAACTGAGGTCAAATCACTTATGATGTGTGGCCATCCACAATCTACTATTTGTAGATTCATCACATTCACGTCCAAAACAGCCTTGGCTTGGGACAGTAGAAAGAAGAAAATTCAAATGTAAATCCAAACAAGTGATAGTTTTCACTAAGGTTTAATGTAGGCATCTTTGAAATAAGTCTTGCCTCTTCCAACAAGACATTTACATCCCCATACCAGCAATAATCAAACACCCAAAGCATGTTTAAGGGACCTTAACTATCTACTAATTGTGGCAGACCTTATCGGTAATGGAAAAGCATAAAAACCTGCAACATTGAACACAACGCCGAATATTCGAAAGAGATCATATTTTTGTTAAAAATGTAGAACAGTGTGTTTATTGTGCAAGGCTTGACTGTCTCTAAACTATGTTAGCAGTGTATGCTTTTTAGAAATAAACAAGCTCCTAACCTTTTTCTTATCATATAAATCATTTAAGTACTTGCACATTGCTATCCCCAATCTAAAGTGGTGTAGCTACTTAACTTGCTAGGGAAATATTCCATATGTCAGAATAAAAAAAAGTTTAGTAGCAGTAAAATCAAAATTGTTAGATAAAAGATCGGGTAACTCATATTTCACTTCGAGTGCATGTTTTGAATTTGATTTGTAGAGGCAAAACGTGAGTTTCACGATCTTTATCTAATAGTTTCAATTTATTGATTGCATTATTTTTTTATTCTTGCTAGCAGTAGAAAAAGGTCTAATCTTAACACCTCTACAACTGCTATATGCAGTCTTTCCTTGAATTATTAAATCTGGTTTACCACTTTTACTCAGAATAGAGAAAGCCATCAGATCAAGCAGCAACTATAACTACTTTAAGCTAAAATCAATTTCAAAATTAAGTTTGAATATTTCGTCCTGGAAAGACTTCATATACATTTGATTGGGAAAATGAGTCTGAAATCCAAAAATATAAATGAACCGTGCATATATTCATTAATGATTGGTGTGCCCATGTACCATGCATATATTCATCGGTTGATCGAAATATGAAACTTTTACAGTAACATTATCAACCAGAAGCCCTCGGAGGAGATGCCGCTCCTTCCCTCCTTAGGTTAGGTGCAGTTTTACTACCTTGTAGGTCTGTCTGTTTACTGCAATCCATATGCACATCTTCATTACCAACCTTTGTATTTCTAGTTGTCTGCTCTAAGTTTTCTTCTCCTTGTTAGGTGGATCTATGTCTACAAATAAGACACGTCCGTGTAATATCTGCAATAAAGCGTTGATTCATTTTCCGAATTTTGTTTTTCGTTGAAGCTATGTTTGAGTAGTTAATAGAATTAAAAGAAAATTAGGTTAGTAGTAGATTCTGACCTTTCCATTCATGCCAATCTGGGCCTTGCGGGCTCCTTCCTCCTCAGCAAAAGTAACATATCCAAAGCCTTTTGATCTATTCTTGGCTTTATTCAATACTACATCAGCTGAAAATAATAAAATAATTCATGCATGAGAATTTTAATCTGAGAGGGGATTGAAATGACAATACAGACACATACCTTTGAGTACATTTCCGTATTGAGAAAAAGCTTCGGCTAATTTCTCTTCTGTAGTAGAAAATGCTAAACCTGCGTCAATATTTATAAGATACGGCATCAGCAAGAGTGTTAGAATGGAGCAAATTTTTTCTTTTTGTAAAAATCACAATACAACAACACTACAAATTAGACATGTAGAAGGGGTGCCTAAATGAAATAGTCAAAATTATCTAATATAAAAACCTTTCCACAATTTCAAGTAATGTAAGACTTAGGTGGCTTTGTGAATCCCATTTAAGGCCACATGTAGCTCCTGATGCATTCTACTCCGTGTATAGATATACAATGAGTACCATGTATTAGAAAGGTAGTTACAGAGAGAAGAGAGAGAATTTCAGATTCATTGATTATCAAAAAGGTGGTTACAAATGATGGAGTCTCTATCTTATATAGTGATAGAAACAGAGATAGAGTTAGTTACATTCTGTAACTAACTTGAGAGAGACTAAGTATATTCTAGAAGGTATCTATGATTACAAGCTTTACTAACTAGCTATAGTCTATATACTCTAACACTCCCCTGCAGAAGCTGAGCTTGGCTTGATTAAGCTGTGTTTGTCAAAAACTCTGAGTTTTTCTCGTAGAGCACAGAACTTAGAAGCTGAGAGAGGTTTTGTGAGCACATCAGCCCACTGATCTTGAGCAGGAACATGAGAAACTGTAAGATCTCTGCTGAGAACCTTCTCTCTGACAAAGAAGATGTCAAGCTCCATGTGCTTGGTTCTATGATGCAGTGTTGGATTGTGAGCCAAGGAAACAGTGCTTAAGTTGTCACATAAGATCTTGGGAGTGTGAAATTGGCAGCCTAACTCAGTGAGAAGTGATTGAAGCCATAAAATTTCTGAAGATAGGTTAGCAAGGCTTCTGTATTCAGCCTCAGCACTTGACCTTGCCACTAGTGTCTGCTTTTTAGACCACCAAGAAACAAGATTAGGTCCAACATAGATGCAAGCCCCTGATGTGGACCTTCTATCATCAGGATCTGATGCCCAATCAGCATCACAGAAGCCAATGAGAGAAAGAGGCTTATCAATGGGTGCAGCTTGTATTAACAGTCCATAGTGCAGAGTACCACTAAGGTACCTAAGTATTCTCTTAACAGCCTTCCAATGTTCTTCAAGGGGATTAGACAAAAACTGGCACACTTTGTTGGCAGAGAAGGCTATTTCAGGCCTGGTGAGAGTAGCATACTGCAATGCTCCCACAATAGAACGAAACATAGTTGGATCTTCAACCGGAACAGACCCTATTTTTGAAAGTTTGAGGGTAGATGCCATAGGAGTAGACATGCCATTTGCAGTATCCATTTTGGCTTTAGATAATAGATCTCTAATGTATTTGGCCTGTGATAACATAAGAGCACCATTTGCCAAATGAAACACTTCAATTCCTAAGAAATAGTCCAAAGCACCCAGCTGTTTGAGAGCAAATTCTGTATTCAGTTTAGTAATAAGCATCTGAATCTGAGAAAGAGAGCTGCCTGTAATAATAATGTCATCTACATATACCAAAACAATTAAGTGTAAGGTGCTGGTCTTCATCATGAACAGGCTAGGATCACACTTGCTTGCACTAAATCCATAACCAATGAGGGCAGCCTTCAATCTATCAAACCATGCCCTTGGAGCCTGTTTTAAACCATATAAAGCTTTATTAAGCTTGCAGACCAGATTTTTATTAGAGGCTTCAAAACCTTGTGGCTGTTGCATATAAACCTCCTCTTCTAGAATCCCATTCAAAAAGGCATTATTGACATCTATTTGCTGGATTGGCCATTTATTGGACACAGCTATAGTCAGCACTGTTCTGACAGTAACAGGTTTCACTACAGGAGAAAAAGTTTCTGTGAAATCTGAGCCAGCCTGTTGGTGAAATCCCTTGGCAACCAGCCTTGCCTTGTACTTATGAATAGTCCCATCAGGATTCTCTTTAACTCTAAACACCCATTTGCACCCTATGGGTTGTTTATGAGCAGGAGGAGCAACCAAAGTCCAAGTATTATTACGAATGAGAGCATCATACTCTTCCTTCATAGCAGTGACCCAATGAGAGGATTGGAATGCCTGTTTCACACTAGTTGGTTCAATGTGGGTGGTAAGTATAGTTGGTTGAGGTCTGGTTTTCGATCTAGTAAGCATGGGATGAGGGGTAATGGGTTGTTTACTAGGTAAAGGTGTAGGTAAAGGTGATGGGGAGTTATGGACAGACTCATCAGTGGAAGAGGGTGAGAAGATATGCTGAGATGCATTGGAGTTTTGTATGGGAGGAGAATCAGTAGAGTTATTTGATGATGATGGTGGTGTAATAGGTGAAGGAGGGTCAGATGTGGTGTGTATAGTAGTGATGGGGGTGGGGTTCAGAACTGCAGTAAGTGGAGTTGTAAGATGAAGTTGGTTGGGAACATTTTGAGATTGGGTAGGCAAATAAAGAGGGACCTGTGAGGGTAAAGTATTGGCAGATGATGAAGAAGTGGAATTAGTAGTTTTTGATGGAAACAAATAAGGATAAGGAAACCTTTTCTCATTGAATAACACATCCTTAGACACATAGATACGACCCTCAGAGCTGAGACACTTATATCCTTTATAGGAGGAGGAGTAGCCAAGAAAGACACACTCTTGAGACCTATAATTGAGTTTATTGGAGTTATATGGTCTTAGGAAAGGAAAGCATGCACAACCAAAAATTTTAAGAGCTTTGTAATCAGGTTGTTTATGAAGAAGAGTATAGTAGGGTGACTGATTATTTAGGACAGGTGTTGGAAGTCTATTTATAAGGAAAGCTGCTGTGATAAAAGCATGGTCCCAATATTGCATGGGTAAACTGGCTTGAGATAACAGAGTAAGGCCAGTTTCCACTAAGTGTCTGTGTTTTCTTTCAACAAGGCCATTCTGGTGGTGTGTATGGGGACAGGTTAATCTATGCACAACACCAAGTTCAGTGAGGTATTTGGTAAAGGGTCTAAATTCACCACCACCATCAGTTTGGACAGTTTTAATTTTACAATTAAATTGTAGTTCAACCATGGTTTTGAAAAGAATAAATTGGCTAAGGGTTTCAGATTTGAGTTTTAAAGGATACACCCAAACAAACCTAGAGTAAGCATCAACACAGGTGAGAAAATATGTGAAACCAGTGGAAGATTTGATGGGGGCAGGTCCCCATAAATCACATGTGACAAGTTCAAAAGGTGTGTGATAGATAGTGGAAGATGATGGTGCATGCAACCTATGACTTTTGCCTAAACAACAAGCAGAGCACAAATTGCTAGGAAATTTAGATGGAACATTAACATTGCAAAGTTTTAAAGCTTCTCTAAGTGCATCATGGTGAGGGTGACCTAAGCGTGCATGCCACAAATCATAAGTAGAAACAGTTATAGAATCACAACTAGAATGATTATTATTATTGATAGTTGATGCAATATGAGAAACATTAACAGTAGGCTTAGAACAAACAGCAGAAACAGAAAGACTAGAACTAGGAAATGAAACAGAATTACATTGCTTAGGAATTTTATTCAAGTTTGAAATAGAAGCTAAGGGAGAGGCAAACTTGTAAAGACCATCAGCTCCAACTATTCCATGGAGAAGAACTTCAGAAGTAGCCTGAGATTTAACAAGGCAAAAGGTAGAGTGAAATTCAAAGAAGACATTATTGTCTTGAGCAAACTTAGACACACTGATGAGATTTTTGGTAATTGTAGGAACTAAAAGCAGATTATTAAGAGTAAGGGAAGTTTTAGGATTAGTTTGGGAGGGAAAACACATTGAACCAATAGAGTTAATAGGCAAACCTTGTCCATTTCCCATTAGGACCTGATCAGAACCAGGCAAAGAAGCAGCATCAGAGAGATTTGAGGCTTCAGGCGTGACATGATGAGATGCACCAGAATCAGGGTACCACCACTGATTTGTAAAGCCAGAATTCCCTCCAGTAAGCAGAGCTTGAGGTGGAGGAGGACGTTGTGGTCTCTGTTGATAACCAAAGCCATAAGGATTGGAGAAAGAGGCTTGGTAAGGAGGAAATGAGAATTGTGGAGGTCTGTAACCATAGCCAGGCATTGAGCCAGTATGCCTGTAGTGACAAATTGAAGCATCATGATTGTTCCGGTGACAGATCTGACAGACCACACCACTATTCCTTCCTCCACGTCCACCACGGCCGTTACGACCACCACCTCTACCACCAGATCGTCCACCACGATGAAAGTCATCACCTCCTTGAGTTCCATTAGCTGTAACATGACTAGTACCGGAAGGAAAGGAGGGATTAGGAACCTGAGAAGATTCACCGGTGGAATTCTGAGTCGAAGTAGGTGGAAAAGGTGTTTGCGCAAGATTAACAGTTGCCGCATCAGTGAGATTTTGCTTCTTATTCTTTTCAAGCCTGGTTTCATGTGCGAGTAAGAAAGATTCTACCTCATCAATAGAAACGGAGATAGATTTACTCGAGATCGCAGCTACAACCGGATCGTAATCTTCCGGAAGAGCATCAAGCACAATTTCGATCAAATTGCGAAGCGGAACGGGATCACCGACGGAGATCAGAGACTCGTTGATGACACGAACGCGTTTGACGAACTCAGTGATCGTACGATCGCCTTTGCGTAGGGTTCGTAACTCCGATCTGAGTTGACGCGCCTTAGTAGTGAGTAAGGTGTGAAAGTGACGGTGAATTTCTTCCCAAACCTGCCACGAGAACGTGTGATCAACAACCTTGACAAGCAGCGAATCCGAAATGGTGGAGAGAATCCAGGTACAGATCAACGCATCGTGTTTCTCCCATTCTTGATGGAGAGGATTAATCGTTCCAGCAACACGATCGTCTTCAGTGAGGAATTTCTCTGGAATTTCTGGATCGGTGATGAATTTCTGCAGATCGCAACCACGAATCACTCCTAAGATTTGTTGTTTCCATTGCTTGAAATTTGTATCATCAAGTTTCAGCGAGACGAGATTGGAAATCTTGTTTCCTTTGAAAGGATTGGATTCCGCCATGGATCGAAGAAGAAAGCTCAAGATACCATATTAGAAAGGTAGTTACAGAGAGAAGAGAGAGAATTTCAGATTCATTGATTATCAAAAAGGTGGTTACAAATGATGGAGTCTCTATCTTATATAGTGATAGAAACAGAGATAGAGTTAGTTACATTCTGTAACTAACTTGAGAGAGACTAAGTATATTCTAGAAGGTATCTATGATTACAAGCTTTACTAACTAGCTATAGTCTATATACTCTAACACCATGTATCTGTTTTTACATCAGGCTAAAGGTTTCATCAAGTATACTTTCAAAAGCACTCTACAAACTAAACTTCATCATTAAAAATCGCGATCATAACGAAGGTTATCAAAATGATAGTATGTGGATCAACTGGCTAACAACAGCATCATAACCAAGGTTATCAAAATTGTAATTTAAATTGTAAAATCACACGATCCTTCGTTTTGCAATCTTGCTACTCCCCTCTCAATCCTAGGCAAGATCTCAATTTTGACAACATTGATCGTTAGCATTATCTTATATGGGCATGTGTGTGTGATTTCCTCTATAATCATTATGGAGTCCTGAATTTCATTTGATTAATAAGGAGGAAAGTTGAATTCTTTGTTTTTGTTCATGAATGGAGTGTGATGCCAGATTTTCTTTTTGAAATCAAAATTTTCATCGCTCTTCATGGGATACAGTTTTCTCACGAATCACATATGGTTCATTTACAAACGGGAAAGGTTTTAATCGTGTCTCTTCCCAGAGACGAGTTGTAAAAAGGTCATCAATATCACTTTAATAAATAACAATTTTGTCTTCCACGAATGTTTTTTCTAAAAAAATGTTCAATTAAACCATAAGTTTAGTTTGCTGATCTGCTAAAGTTAAGGGTTCAATTAAACCATAGACTCATTTTTTTACATGCTCAAAGTATTCAGTCTAGGAGCTAAACATATCTAATCTAGTTTTATATTATTCATAATTGAAGCAATTGAAGGTAACTCAAATTTGTCGATAAAAAATAAACTTGAATTAATACAAGCCTGGCATAAAAAAGGTAAATCTGAGACCAACAAAGAGCGTGAAACAACTCAAACAACCAAAAAAATGTACCTTTAACAAAAATCTTGGAAGTATTTCTACGAAGGAAGAGACGTTGAAAAAGAGAAGCGTGGGGTTTTGAGCGAGAAAGCAAGGTTGCAGAAATGTCTCGTAGTGCTGCCATGATAAGTTGGGAACTGCAGTTTTCTACAATTTATCAAGCAAATATTCATGGGCCCAAACAGTGGCGTATCCAATAGATACCTATATAAGTTTAATTTAATCAATATCATACATATAAAAATGAAAACATAAACATTAAAATCATAAATTTCAATATATCTATCCAAATAAATTACTATATACACGACTTATAATTTCCCTCTGTGATTTCATATTTTGAATGACCAAGTCTAAAAAGATAGCAAACAAAATGTAGTCTCATTAAGCACTTGAGTTGAGCTCAATCACTTGGTTACTTTCTTAGTTCAGATGGTTATCTTTTCTAAATTAAAAACATTGTGTTGATCTAAAGAACTTAATTCATGACATTGTTTCTCTTGTTCATTTGATTGTACTATCGTCTTCAAATATTTCTCCATTATTATCTCTTACAATCTATGAAGCACAGACACGACACAGACACTTCGACAACGATACTAATTTGAAAAAATAACATATTTCAATGTAATCATATTTGTTGGTATCAGACACTGACGTGTGTCTACACAGAGACACACCTAATCCGATGATTCATAGCTTGCAATCAAAAAACAAAGGAAAATTACCATCCTATACGATAAATTAGGCATATTAACCATGAATTGAAAAAAAAATTGGGCTATTCAAAACCTAACAACAATAAACAGCAGTCATTTTTTCCTATTTCAAAGTTGAAGATTCGAAAATTGGGGAATTCAACACCCAAATGAAGCCATGCAAATGAATGCACAAAATCCAATCAGCTGATTCAATAAGCTGGAAAAAATTTCCCTATCTGTAACAGATTTCAATTTAAGTCCAAAAAAATACATGTTAATTGCTTATTTCACTTTTCAGTTTTCATTCATTCATGATTTAAAACATAAAGAGCGCACTCACCACCACTAACAGAAAGTGGTATTATGTTGCTTGGTGGTCGGAGTTGTCGATGTGTGCCGTGCCGTGGATGTCGCCGATAGGAGGTGTCGCAGTGGTCTTGTGGTGGTGGAAGACGTGCTGCCACAATGTCATGTGCTCTGCCTGTGTGACGCAGAGAGAAAGTGATTGTGAAATTCGGATCGAGATTCTCTAACTTTATGGCGCCAAAGGTACCCTACCTTTAAATCTTTCTGAGCCACCAGATGAATCATGTGCTTCACAAAATGCCACGTGCTATTTCAGTTTTTCTCCACTAAACAAAACACAGAAAACAACAAATAGAAACAAAAACACAGGCCATCACCTATTGTTAATTGGTTTGGTGATTGACGCTGAATTTGGTAGGGAGGACCACGGTTCGATTCCCGCAACTGCGATCAGAGGGGCTGAAACCACTTGATGCCAGAACTGATTCCCGAACCAGATTAAACTGGTGGTATAAAAAAAAAGGCCATCGACCACTAATAAGATCTAGAATCGATGATAACATGTGGCACTATGTAAAATCATTAGATTGATCTTATGGTCTATATGAATTGAAAGGTACCGTACCTTTGACGCCATAAAGTTAGAGAATCTTTGACCGAGGGCAACAAGGGCTTTGGAAGGGTTCTTCTAGTTGTACTTGTTCAGGAACTGAACTCAAGTGAAAGGTTGAAGGAGAAAAAAGAAAAGGGTCACTCAAAACGCACATCAGAGAGAGAATAAAAGGCACATATATTCCTCCATGTGAGTATATAAACATTTCATGCTTTGATAGATACTGTTATTTCATGATGATGAATCAATCAATTGTTTTATAATTATATACTAATAGATTGTGTTGTTATATATGACTTCAAATGTGTTTCAATATGATTTTTTAGTTAATTTCTGATGGGGTGGTGTTGTCATATTATATACCTAGCTATGTTCTGTTTTTCTTACTGTCTTGGTGAATTTTTTTTGGTTGTGTAAATTTATCAAGTTAGTTCTGGTTAGGTGTAAATTTTCTGATATTGTTGAATGAATGAATCGGATTGTGGATTGAAAAACACTAATCGGGAATATGGGACGACCACAATTTGTTTTTGCAGTAAGCCATTTGCAGTTCTTATTCACAAGTGTCGACTATTGTGTCCGGTCTCCTTCAATTATTAGAGCTGGCTAGGAATTGTAGAAAGCTGTGTACTCTTAATGTTGTGCATTCCCCATCCGTTCCGTATTCGCCCCTTTTCAATTGCCAAAATCAGCTAAAAACATGCGTAAAAGAAAACGAATTCTTGAGCTATGGCGTCCATATGTTTATCAGAAACCACCCTAACTCCCAAGTTTCACGATTTTTTCAAAAGGGCTTCTCAGAAATTTCTGAAGGAATTGTTGGGAAAGCACTGCATGCACTTTGCGTGAAAGATGTTATTCGACTCAATACATTCTATACAAATACCTTGATCAACATGTACTCCAAGTTTGGCAGCATAAAATATGCTCAACACGTTTTTGATAATATGTTGGATAGAAATGATGCTTCGTGGAATAACATGATGTCGGGGTTTGTTCGAGTGGGTTGGTTCCACGGTGCTATGAAATTCTTTTGCCATATGTTTGAATATGGTGTTACCCCAAGCAGTTATGTAATTGCTAGTTTGGTGACTGCCTGTGATAGGTCAGGGTGCATGACTAAAGGGGCACTTCAGATTCATGGTTATGTTGTCAAATGTGGTTTGATGTCTAACGTATTTGTTGGTACTAGTTTGCTGCACTTTTATGGTACACATGGTTCGGTCTTTGAGGCTAACAAACTCTTTGAGGAGATTGAGGAACCAAATATAGTCTCTTGGACTTCGTTGATGGTTTGTTATGCAGATAATGGGCATACAAAAGAAGTTCTAAACATTTATCGGCATTTAAGGCACAATGGGCTAATTTGTAATGAAAATACAATGGCTACAGTTATTAGAACTTGTGGAATGTTTGAGGATAAAACCATGGGATATCACATCCTTGGAGATGTCGTCAAATCTGGATTAGACACTAGTAGCGTCTCTGTAGCGAACTCCCTTATATCCATGTTTAGTAATTATGATAATGTAGAGGAGGCGTCTGTTGTGTTTAATAACATGAAGGAACGAGACACTATTTCGTGGAATTCAATTATTACCGCAAGTGCACATAATGGCCGTTTCGAAGAATCTCTAGGACACTTCTTTTGGATGCGTCGTACTCACACTAAAACAAATGATATCACTATATCTGCCTTGTTATCGGCATGTGGTTCCGCACAACATTTGAAGTGGGGAAGAGGACTTCATGGTCTGATAATAAAATCTGGACTGGAATCAAATGTTTGCGTATGTAATAGTCTTTTAAGTATGTATTCTCTGGCTGGATCATGTGAGGATGCAGAGTTTGTTTTTCATACAATGCCAGAGAGGGATTTAATTACATGGAATTCCATGATGGCAAGCCATGTTGAAGATGGAAAGCATTCGCATGCCATGCAAATTTTGGTTGACATGCTCAAGACAAGAATGGCAACGAACTACGTAACTTTTACGACTGCATTATCTGCCTGTTATAATTTAGAAAAACTAAAGATTGTTCATGCCTTTGTGATTCATTTTGGCGTACATCACAATGTAATCATAGGTAATACATTGGTCACCATGTATGGGAAGTTTGGATTGATGGCTGAAGCACAAAAGGTGTGCAAAATTATGCCCGAGAGAGATGTGGTAACATGGAATGCACTGATAGGTGGCCATGCTGATAACAAAGATCCAAATGCCGCAATCGAAGCCTTCAACTTATTGAGAAGAGAAGATTTGCATTCAAACTACATTACTATTGTCAATTTTCTCGGCGCTTGTTTGTCCCCTGATTATCTTTTGAAACATGGAATGCCAATCCATGCACACATAGTTGTGGCAGGATTTGAATTAAATACGTATGTCCAAAGCTCCCTAATTACAATGTATGCGCAGTGTGGTGATCTTAATGCAAGTAACTATATTTTTGATGTATTAGCTAATAAAAATTCCAGCACTTGGAATGCCATTCTTTCTGCAAATGCTCATTATGGGCCTGGAGAGGAAGCACTAAAATTTATTGCAAGGATGAGAAATGACGGGGTTGACTTGGATCAGTTTAGCTTCTCTGTTGCTCTTGCTACTATTGGCAACTTGACAGTACTGGATGAGGGTCAGCAGCTTCACAGCTGGATTATTAAACTTGGGTTCGAGTCAAATGAATATGTTTTAAACGCTACAATGGATATGTATGGGAAATGTGGAGAAATTGATGATGTGTTTAGAATGCTTCCCCTACCAAAAAGTAGGTCACAGAGATCTTGGAACATTTTAATATCAGCATTGGCCAGACATGGGTTTTTCCGCCAGGCTACGGAGGCCTTTCATGAGATGCTCGATCTGGGACTGCGACCTGATCATGTCACATTTGTTTCACTTCTGTCTGCCTGCAGCCATGGGGGTTTAGTGGATGAGGGTCTTGCATACTTTGCTTCAATGACAACTGAATTTGGCGTCCCTACTGGAATAGAGCATTGTGTATGCATAATTGATCTTCTTGGCCGATCAGGAAGGCTTGCTGAGGCCGAAGCTTTTGTTGATACGATGCCAGTCCAACCAAATGACCTTGTTTGGCGTAGCTTGTTGGCTTCTTGCAAAATACATGGAAATTTGGAGCTCGGGAGGAAAGCTGCTGATCGTCTTTTCGAGCTGGACTCATCTGATGATTCGGCCTATGTTCTTTATGCAAATGTCTGTGCATCTACCCAAAAGTGGGGAGATGTAGAGAATGTGAGAAATCAAATGGAATCACAAAGCTTAAAGAAGAAACCTGCCTGCAGTTGGATCAAGTTGAAAAACAAGGTTACGACTTTTGGAATGGGAGACCAGTTTCATCCACAAACTGCACAAATCTATACAAAGTTGGAAGAGCTCAGAAAGATGACTAGAGAGGAAGGCTATGTGCCAGACACAAGCTATGCTTTGCAAGATACTGATGAAGAACAAAAGGAGCACAATCTTTGGAACCATAGCGAGAGAATTGCCCTTGCATTTGGGTTGATTAATAGTCCTGAAGGCTCACCTATTCGAATTTTTAAGAATCTTCGTGTTTGTGGTGATTGTCACTCTGTTTTCAAGCTAGTTAGTAAAATTGATGGTAGGAAAATCATAGTCAGGGATTCATATCGGTTTCATCATTTCTATGGTGGCAACTGTTCTTGTTCAGACTACTGGTAGTGGATTGAATTTTATTGTTGGATGTAGTAGTTAAAAGATGTTATATTTGGAAGTTTATTGAGTTTGATTTCAATAGATTGTGTTAGATTTGTTTTATATTGTTTCTGAGTCATACACGACACCATTGTCCCAAATGTAAAATAAAATTCAGAGAATATGAAATCCTGCATTAATCTTGAAAACGGAACATGATCTTGGTGAAAATTTGACCGTGTTATATGATGATTATACTGAAAATTTTACGGTTTTTATTTATTTATTTTATCTCAATATAGCCAAATTACGTTACTTGGACTTGAAAAAAAAATCAATATTGTTATGCTTATTGCTTAGGAACTGCCGTTGCAGCTGCGATAAAAATTCAGATATCAAGTTTAGAACTGTAAATGAGAGAATATTTCTATCAAACGAAAGCTATTACTATGTAAAATTACATTGACATAAAAAAAATCAAGAATTTGTGGTGTGTTATAATGCTTTATTCAATGTTCAAATTTGCTCAGAATCTGCTAGAGCCCAGTTGTCTGTCAGGCAATGTAAAGACAGATGTTGGGCTTAGAATATGTTAAAATTAACAGTTGTCACTGTTAAATTTGTTATATGGTTTTTACATATCTCTGACAATGTTATGACTGATAGTTGTTCGCGTGCTTGAATTCTGGATAGGATTTCAGATTTGTGTACTATGAATGAGTAATAACTAGTGTCATGGTTTGAATTTGTAATAACAAAAATAATAATTCCATTGTTGAAAGATTCATTTTGCCTTACATTTTGGCAAGTTGTAAGCATTTTCGTTTTTATTCCTTTGTGAAGAGATTAAAAGAAGATGGAGAAGAGAGAAGATTGGAGATCAATTCTACCATATTTACCGGTGGTGATGCGCCCCCCCTCTCTATTTTGGCCGTCACAAGTGGTGGAAGCTCTCAGAGAGCTTGGATGTGGCCGAGTTGACTCAGGCCGGCTCTTATTCATCTTCATTACCGAACTCAGAAACTCTCTTTCTCTCTCCCCCGAACCTTTAGCCCCTTCCACTGCACATGGATATGCCCTCTTCTTCGACGAGGTAATACACTACACAGGTAACTTCACCTTTTTAAAACCTCAAAAATTTTAACTTTGAATACAGGCTTTCCTTTCATTTTGGGGTACATGGGCTTTTCTGTTTATAGCTGATTCATCAATTGTTCTATGAATAAAATCAAAGAATCGTGATTGCTTTTTTCAGCTGATTTCTAGAGAGGAGTGTAGAAAGTGGTTTGACGAGGTGCTTCCAGCATTGGGAGATTTGCTTTTGAGGTTGCCTTCTTTATTGGAAGCACACTATGAAAATGCTGATATGATTACTGATGGAGAGGGAGCCACAGTCAGAACTGGTCTTCGCATGCTGGATTCTCAAGAAGCCGGGGCAGTGTTCCTTACCCAGGTTTGCTTGTTACCAAACTTTATGTGCTTTATTCTTTTTGGTAGAATATGCATTCGTTTTTTCTTCCACCCGTTTTTAATGGTTGAAGATTGTTTGGAAACCAAATTCTGCCTACAAGTACTCTTATGACATTAAAATTCTTCAACCTCTTTGCTTTGTACTGCAACATGATAAAGTATACTTGCTCTTCAATTACTCAAAATAATACAAATTGGCTACTACTGTCACCATTACCACTGCCAAAACTCTTGCATTACCGAGTCTGCTTCTTTTGCCGTTGTGTGGTACACGATTGCGACTTACATGCTGTTATGCTGTATGATGATTATAATTTACATTTGCAATTTCTTTCTTTTCTTTACAGGAGTTGATTGCTGCTCTTCTTGCATGCTCATTTTTATGTCTATTCCCAGTCCATGACAGATATGAGAAACAACTTCAACCAGTTAACTTTGATGAGTTGTTTGCGTAAGAAATCTTAAGCTATACTATTCTTATTCACTTGTTCAATTGCTTGTTTTAGTCTTTCATTTTGATCATTTTATTCTCCTAGTAGTGTCAAGCCGTCGTCGGTATTTGCATATTTGTGTGCGAGAGGGACTCAACAATAGTGAAAGAGAAGTATAGAAAGAATTAACCATAATGCCTTGTTTCATATGTTATTAGAAATTTTTTCTGAAAGATCTCAGCTATGCTTGTGCATTTTCAGGAGTCTCTATGATGATTACAGTCAAAAACAGGAAAATAAGATTTGGTGCATCATTCACTATTTTGAAAGGATAAGCTCTGATATGCCTAAGGGTATTGTCTCATTTGAGCGAAAAGTACTTCCCTGGGAAGATGATTTTGTTCATATTTCTTGCCCAAATGCTAACTTTTGGAGCACTTCTGTTATACCTCTATGCAGATTTGAGGTATTTGAAGGAGGTTTATTTTCCACTGTCTACAAAACTAGTCTATTTTAATGATCCAAGTGATACCTTTGCATTTTATTAGGTTCACAGTTCAGGACTCATAGAAGATCACTCAAGTGAAGCTGTTGAAGTAGATTTTGCAAATGAATATCTTGGTGGTGGTGCTCTTCGTAGGGGTTGTGTACAGGTGCAATGCAATATGTTTATAATTATATTTTCATCCTTAGTCGCTTATGCTTAGATATCATGTTAGGCAATTGTAGCTTCTTTAGGACATGTTGCACGATTAGAT
Source organism: Trifolium repens (assembly GCA_030408175.1). Classification (NCBI taxonomy): domain Eukaryota; kingdom Viridiplantae; phylum Streptophyta; class Magnoliopsida; order Fabales; family Fabaceae; genus Trifolium; species Trifolium repens. Next base: position 4,147,735 of record CP125840.1, read on the forward strand.
TGACTTATTTGAGCTTATCTATTGATATAAGCAATTGAGACTATTTGGGAGAGCTTATGTAAACAGCTTAAGGCATGTCCATAAGCTGTTTTCAAGTTATTTTCATAAGCTCTCTAGGATAGCTTATGAAAAACATTTGCAGCTTATATGGGTTTGATTTTATTTTATCTTTTGTATACATAACATAAGCACATATATGATAAGTGCTTAACTAAGCTGTTTTTCCAAACAGGTTCTTAGTTACTAACATATTTTATAGGCATATGCATGTAGTTTAGGGTGCAGTTTGTGTTAGTAACTTGCGTCCCTGTTTAGATTCTGCAGATTGCGATATTTTTCTTACTTGAGTTTAGTAAATTTGCTCATAGTTTTCTGGTATAGGAGGAAATTCGCTTCATGATCAGTCCAGAGTTGATTGCTGGCATGCTTTTCTTGCCGTCCATGGCAGATAACGAGGCTATAGATATTGTTGGTGTGGAAAGGTTCTCAAGTTATAAAGGGTTAGTGCTACTCAATGGATCTAATTTTCAGTTGGAATTTGGAAATGAATATTTTTAGTGCCTACTACTGGCTTTATTTACTTCAAACATGATGGTAGATTCTTTTCCTAACTCCTGGCTAAGGTGGAAAAAAAGCATGTTTCCTGATTGTTATGCCTGGCATGGTGAATTTTATCTTCTGTTTTTCTTGCGTTTGTTGGTTTAAAATTTGCAGTTAATTGAACCATTTATATTCTGTGTCTGTTTTTTCTTCTGTCTTCTCACTATTTCGTGTTTGAACACTTGGTTAGAACAGTTTTTTTAATGCAAAATTAGGGTCCTTTTACTTTGTGAAAACATTTTTTATTTTCATTTATTAAAATTTGTGTTCATTTTGACTTGATGAAAGATTCTTGAAGTGAACCATTGTGATAGAGAGAAGATGGGGTGCTAGTTAGGGATGGTGCATTTCTAGAAATAATGAAAATAGTTTTTTTTGACATTTTCATTGTTTCTAGAAAATGCCGACATTTGTTCACTTCAAGAGTCTCTTATATCTTTGTTATCAAGTAAAATTAACACAAATTTTAGGAAATGAAAATAGTAAATGTTTTTACAAATTAAACGGACCCTTATATATCTTCCTAAGAATGGAAAATATTGTAAATTAGTGTTTTCTATACATTAACAACATGCATATAATTGGTAAAGTGATGTGATATCTCATTGTTATTGTGTGCTTCATTCCTAACCTAACAATGATAACATCTCCTGATTTCTTTAGATATGCATCATCATTTCGATTTTCTGGGGATTATGTGGATGACAAAGATGTAGATGCCCTCGGAAGACGTAAAACCAGGATTGTTGCAATTGATGCATTATGTGGCCCAGGGATGAGGCAATACAGGGAAAAATATCTCCTCCGGTTGGTTAACCTTCATTTATGTGGTTACTCTTCTTTAGGACGCAGATTCACTGTTATTTGTGTGAGTATGAGAATATACTAAGATAAAATTTATAATCTAAAATCTGTCGTGCTTGATATTTCCCGTTTGAAGTTTGTACTACCTCTATCCCTAAATGTACGATCTTGTTGACCAAATCATGGAAATTAAGAAAATTTGTAGTAGTATTAAATTTGTTGACAATTCGTGTTGTTTACAAGTTTACTCTCAAGGAGAGAGAATTAGTTATTGTTTCCATCGTAGTATTTATTACAAAATTGTAAAATAAGATGTAGCATATTTTAGGGATATGTTAGTAAATAACTATTTAATGCGATCGAAAGCTCTGTGTTTTGCATCAAATTATAAAGGTGTTTTCAATCAATTGAAAGTTGTGTTTAGTTTGTTGTCCTCAATCTTTTTGAGGAATTTGTCTATTTACTACTACGAGTAGCTATATTCACTCAATAATATTAATTTTCATAAAACCATAATTTTGCTGTGTTTACCTATAGGCTAAGAGAAATACAATAAAGAATTTATGGGAAAATATTTGCAGTGTAGTAACAACAAAACAATTTTTTTGGTTTGAGTCGTAGAATCATCCCATTGCAAGTGTAAAGTAAGGCTGCCTGCACCCCACAATTGAACCGACTTTTCCCTGAACCTTGCTATGGCGGGAGCTTTATAACACCAATTAGTAACAAATTTAGCCTTTAAGATAGAAATATTTTGGTGAAGAGTTCCTTGTCTCCAGTCTTCCCTTTAATACACGAGCATTGGGAAACCATCCAATTTTTTCTGAATGTGAAGAAAATAAATCCTGTTGTATTGATCATTTATTTGATGTTAATGTTTTCTCTTTTTATTAATTTTTTTGAAGTTATAACATATTATGAACCGAGGTTGTTCATTCCTGCAGTGAGATCAACAAGGCATTCTGTGGTTTTCTGCAGCAATCTAAATATCAACAGTATAAGAAGATTCCACAAGAGAACGTATGCTATCTAGAATCAACGTGATTTTTCTTATTGTTATGTGCTGTTATTGTTTGCTATCTGCATTGATCGTTATTCAGTTATCTGTTTTAAACATTATTTGCTTCTTTACAGTTTGATGCTGTCACCTCAACATCTATGGAAACAAACGAAGGAGAAAATTCATATCAAGAAACCAGAAATTCTCAAAATGATTATGATATGATGGAGAAGAGCAATGATATTGGAGTTGCGACTGGAAATTGGGGATGTGGTGCCTTTGGTGGAGATCCTGAAGTAAAGACCATTATTCAGTGGCTTGCAGCTTCTCAGGTAATGTTATATTTTCAGCTATCAGTGTATCAATATGTAGCTGTAGTCACTGCGTACTTATCCGAATAATTACAAATTAATGCTTATGTTTACCCCTACATCAAGGAAAAGCACGTAGATATTTCTATGCATTCTTGTTTTGAGTGTTGAGATCAAGTCAGCCCATATCATGTTTGGTATTTTCAGTTTTAGATTTTTTTTCGGGGAATAGTCAATAATGCCATTAAAACATATAAGTTTTGACGATTGAGGACTTTAAAAATCAGCATGTGGTCACTGGTCACACATGGTTGGTGATAATGAAACATTGAAAATTGACTCAACAAATCAAATACACGATGGGAAATTGCAACATGTAATAAAAGGAAACCGTAACAATATGACCTTTTATGCTTTAAGACCTTAAACTTTGTCTTGGTTCATCGTACCTTGCAGGCTCAAAGACCTTTCATAGCATACTACACATTTGGCTTGGGGGCATTGCAGAACTTAGACAAGGTAATATGACATATACATTAAATAATTATATCTATACAATCTATTTGCAATTTTGCATTCAGATTAAAAGTGACATCAACGGGATTGGCTTAGCTCAGCTAATAGATTTCCATATTCAAATTAACTTTCCATTTTCTGTGGTCTGTTTTTGAAATGAATAACCACACTATCTATATTACCTCTATTGAGTTTTCAAAGTGGACCTAACCCATCTTTACATAATTGCGTTGTAAGGTGAGAGTGTCACTTGTTATAAACTCTTTTCAGGCATGATCTCTTTTTAATGTGAGACTCGAGTTTTTCTCGGCATGCCTGCTCATGTCCAACACTTTGATGTGTGAAATGTGGATAATATGGTGGATGACTCAACTCAATAAGCTTTGATATCATATTAAATTTTATAGAGTTTATCTCATTCTTACCAAACTACCTTTCTTGGCCTTTTGGCTAAGATCAAGTGTAGCTTGTAAGATGTGAATATCACTTTTTATAAACTCTTTTCATGACTTTGTTGATTAACGTAAGAGAAGAGTGGCGTCGATACTCCTATTAGTCGTAATACCATCTGTGAATCAATCATCTTTGTTTAGCCAAGTGCCAAGAACATATTGATTCAACTCGGATTTTCCTCGCGGTGTTGATTTCTCACTAGAGTTTTGTTGGTGTGTCGTGGCAGGTTGCGTGTTGGATTTTGTCACAGAGATGGACAGTTGGAGACCTATGGAATATGCTAGTTGAGTACTCAACAAGTAGATCAAAAGGAGAAACTAATGTTGGTTTCCTTAAATGGCTCTTGCCATCAGTATATGGTCATGGTTCTGGGACAAACTGATTCGCCACATATGTCTTGTTCGGTTGTGGTTGTTGTTTGTCGTTGAATTTTGTCAATGTTTGTTCTCTTTCTGAAGAAAATTTGGCTATTACAAGGAAAAAAAAATGAATAGATTTGAAACAGTTAACATTGTTTTGTACCTTTATATACCATGTATATAGTTTGATTTAGGGGCTAGAAGTTCTACTATTCTTGCATACTTTGGACTGTTGACTGTGATACAAAACTTTGTAATATTATTTTACTTTAAAAAACTACAAGGTGTATGTTCAAACCCACAATGCACTGATTATTCGCACTTAATAAGTGTATTTCACACGTGAGAATTTTTTCCAATCACAATCAAAACAATCAAGCTAGGTAAAACACCAGTAATAACAAAAGAAAATGAAAATTAATAAAATAAATGAATGAAAAATATTGATAAAGAATTGTACCACAAAACAACTAAAGGATATAACAACACAACAATAAGATAGGAGAGGGAGATGATTTTTATTTTCTTTGGAATTAAGCGTTAGTGAGAATGGATAATAGAGATCGATTTAGATTGTTGTGAGTGCAAAGAAAAAACATGTAAGGAAAAACATGTTGAATCTGAAGCATTTATTTCTCAAAACAAAGCCACCAGCATCAACAAAATTATGCGAGTTGAAGAGTTCTCTATGATATCTCCTGAACTTCCGGCGTCGGCACCACCGCTGTCGCAACCAGTTCTCCGGTCTCCGCTACGCCGCCACCACACCGGAAGCCACTAGATTTGCTCATAAGTAAGTTTTCACCTCCATCACCAATACCAATGCGATTGTCAAAGTCAGAGCTCATCAATTCACTGCCGCGACCACCGGAAAATGTTTCATCTCTACTTTCGGCATCACTGCCGTCTCCAGACTTGGACATGCAATAATGTTTTTTTTTTTTTTTTCTTTTAAGAAGAACATGCAATAACGTTAAAATTCTTAAAGGAGAATTTGTTACTCATTCAGATTAATAGTGTACGCCCAAAGGATATTTGGTCTACGAAAATAAAATATGTATAGTAAAGTATTCATATTTTCCTTTCACGTATCAAATTAGCGGGACTCGTTTGATAGAAGACTCCAATTTTATAAAAAAATTAGACATAAGTGAGAACTTGTTTTCTATAAATAATTAGACTCCAATTTTATAATTTTTTTTTATAACAATATTATCTCTATACCACTTTTTCTATAAATAATTAATAAAAAGGAAAACTACCCCACTCATTTTTCTAATATAATATTAATTATTAATACCGTGCATCAGCTCCTTGACAAAATTGAGATGTTCTCCTACCGGTGGTTGAGAGTGACAGACGTTACTTTAGCTTCTTCCTTACACTGTTGGTGGTCGAGCCTTTTGCTATGTTTGGGCATTGACTAGATGTTGTTTTACTTCATTTTTTCATTTTTTGTGATTTGTATTGTAAACTTTTGTAGTCCCCTACTATACATCTTGTGCTAAAGGGGTTACTTGTTATATATATATATAATATTATTTTCAAAAAAAAAAAAATTTAATTATTATTTTCAATTATAGTATCTAATTAATATTATGTAGAGCATTATTTTTATTATTGATGAATTTATGTGCATTCTTTTTAAACTACACACTATAATTTTTGATAATATATAGTGAATATGTAATACTGAAATGAGCATTGCTATTTAGCATGAAATTTTTACACAAGAAATGTAAGAATTAACACATGGCAAAATCTTAAAGGATGATGTCATTTAATTCTTTTTTAGTGGAAAACATGAGTGGTTATGGATGTAATTAAGGGTGAGGATTTATTCTTCTCTTTCTTGCATCAAAAAATTCTTGCTAAATAACATTTTCCTACTGAAATTCATTCTTTGTAATTTTTAGACATACACATTCACATTAATTTTTCACATATATGCTTAATACTACTATATATGTTGAGACAAAAGAGACACCTTATGTAAAGTAAATAAAACAACACCAACTTAACAAATTAAAGACACATAACACAATGCTTCCTAAGCACAAGTAAAATCATAAACTGCATATTTTAAGTTTCAGACTCATAAACAGTCTCTTACTCAGTTTTGTAACTTAATGAAAACACCAAAACCAAAACCAAAATCAAAACCAAAACCAAAACCAAAATATGGCTATTTGAAAAGTGACGAAAGTTTTACTAACATGCTAAGATTTTATCCTAATTATTAATTCTCTTTATTGTAGAACCAAGAGAAATCATAACTTGGTGTTTGCACATTAGAAGAAGAACCACTAAATCCATAATTGTTGTAATCTTCAACATCAAATGGAGAATTGTATGCCCTCAAATCTTCAATGGTTGCTGTTGACACACTTTGATGCATTGGAACAGTAGCTCCAACAACAGCATTAGGCACTTGGTAGTTAGGAGAGGAGTTAGGGTTTCCATGAGCTCCAACATGCACAGCATCATTTTTCTTCAGCCGAAGACCTGAATAATAAATATCCATCAAATCCCCTTCTCCTCCTCCTCCAGAGTAATTACCTGCATGGTTATCAAATTGAGATTTAAGTATTGTGTAGAGATATGGTTTTTATTAATAATATATTTGCTGTTCAGAAAAAAAATAGAGATTTAAGTAGAAGATATGTTTTTGAAGTGTGAATCGAATCTTATTATGAATAAGCTATATAACATATAAAAAATGAAATATATGCTATGCATAGATAGCTCGATTGGTAATCTAAGAGACACTAAGAGTTTTAAGAAAGCGTATTCAACGTTTAAACTATGAAAACTAACATAACTACTAATTTATTAGCATTTACTTATATAAAAATATTGGACTTTTTAAGTGAAAAACAAGCGAAAAAGAAAACTTGTAAGCTAATATATCATCTTCAAATCTCAAAAGTAACTCACTATACAAAGTTGATGAAAAAAGTGTTTAGAGTTGCTATGTTTTGATAGTGATTCATTAGAATGAATCGGCTTTCATCAAATTAAAGTAAATCGGGTATATCATAGTGAATCAATTCAGGACGAGATTCATATCTAATGTAGATACATACTAAAGATTCATATCGATCGAGTAATTAATTTTGTATAAAATCAAAATATTATTCACATGTATAGTAAGATAATGATAACCATGATTACCTGTATGATTTGCAACAATAGGGAGTGCATCTTGGACATGTTGATCAAGAGGTGCAGCATGGTGATCAACAACAGGTAGTGCAACTTGCACATGTTGATCAAGAGGTGCAGCATGTTGATGAGTGTTTGATCCTCCAACATCAACCATTTGCAATTGGTTGTTATTGATGCCGCCGCTGCTGCTGCTTCCTATTGTTGGGCTGGCAAAGTGGTGATTGTTTCTTACATTCATATCTTGTTGCAATTGGTTGTTATATCTCATACCAACTTCACATTTTCTCTTGTTAGCAACAACCTCATAAGGTGGAATAATAGAAGAAAAGTTGGTATGTGATGAATTGTTAACATCACCACCTTGATTATAGTATTGAAGTTGAGGATTAATACAAGTATAACCCTCATTGTTTTTTGTAGTAGTTGTGCTTTCAACAAGTTCATCAACCTTTCTCTTATTACCACCACTTTCAACAAGATTGTTCATTGGAGACACATCAACACTATTCAAATTAGGTTGAACTTGAACTTGTCTCCATTCTCCACCACTTTGAACAAGATTGTTCATTGGAGACACATCATCACTTTCAACAAGACTGTTCATTGGAGACACATCATCACTTTTGAAATTTGGTTGAACTTGAACTTGTCTCCATTCTCCATCACTTTGAACAAGATTGTTCATTGGAGACACATCAACACTATTGAACTTTGGTTGAACTTGAACTTGTCTCCATTCTCCATCACTTTCAACAAGATTGTTCATTGGAGACACATCATCACTATTTGAATTTGGTTGAACTTGAACTTGTCTCAATTCTCCATCACTTTCAACAAGAGCACTTCCATCATCATGAGGAAGATTAGCCTCTAAATAATCAACAAATTGAGAAGAATCATAATTTGCAAAGAATTCAGGATACATTTCTCTAGCAATTTTTTTCTCATTATCAATAACTGCATCCCAAATACTTGTTTCCTTCGCGTGGAGTTTATCCTGCAAAATCTTCGACCTTCTTACCAATTCCTTAATCTTCTTAAAATCAGGAGACATGTGTTTAATTATGGCCGTCAAAACACAAACTTTCCATTTCTTCTTCAGATCATGCGGCTTTCTGTATGGGACGTAGTTAGGAACTTGATCGTTACTTAATCCCATTTCGTTCCACCAATATTCTCTTCCAGTCGGCCACCATGGTGGTGGAACGCCTTTTTCCAGAGGATATTTCCTCTGTGGTGGTTCGCAATGTTGATTTAGTGCTGATATAATCGAACCTAATGTTCTGTCAGCTATTTCATGCAACGAACGAGGTGTTGCTGGTTCACCATTCAGCATACCATTCATTGATGAAATTCCATTTTCTTCATCATACTTCGAAATTGCAGCTGAACTGTTTTTATCAAACTTCACTTCCTCTTTCCACCAAGCTCGTAGATTTTCCGATGATCCACTTACTGTTCTTCCATCTTCAAGTACTATACCATACACGAATCCATGAGCATTACATACTTCCATCATCTTTAACATGTACCTGTTCACATTTCGTGTCAGCTCAGTCTTAAGAGTTTGACTTTATAATCTTCGTAGAATTTAAATTTCATTGAAAAGATAGTAGAAAAATAATTATTAGTGTCATTCTTTTTGGTACATGAAGAGGACATTATTAGTGTCATTTTAATTAATAATAGTTTTTCAATTTCGCAATTAAAAAAAATGATTTCTATTGTAGACATGATAAATCAACGTCTTTAGATAATATTGGTTTTCTAAATGATAGCTAAATTAATTATTATTTAACAATAGACGACTATTTAATATTTAATTTTTGTGTAAACTAAAAGTATAATGACATCAAAGAGAATAGATGACATGTCAATAAGATTGAAACCCCTTGTAAATTCTAATCTCTTGACAAATGCTCACAAAATATACAAGGAAAAATAACAAGAGGGAGCCAAACCTAACCCTCAAGAATTCATCGACAATATATAAAAAGCTGACGAATGAACCGGCTATCAACACGAAAACAACCCATTTTTTAGATTCATTTTGATTTATCGACATTTTTAACTAATAATCCTTCTGGTTCTTTTTACAAGAAACAACTCACTTTTTAGATTCGTTAAATAACTGATGTATGTGGTCCATAATATAGACCAAATACATCAGTTATTCAATGAATCTAAAAAATTAATTTTTTTATTTTATTAAAAGGTAGTATTATTTAAAATAGGTAATATCTATCATTTAATATTTCTTACCAAAAATTCAATTAAATAATATTTAAAACTTAAAAAATTTAATATTATTAATAACAGTGTGAATGTTGAATATTTGTTAAAAAAAATGTCATAGACAATGAAATAATTTTATATTTTCATGAGTTTTTTCTAAAGTACAAGAGTTTATAAACATTTTTTAGATTCAGAAAAATAAGTGTACCAAAAAAATTTAATTTGTGTAAGCATCGTATAAAAATTTAATTTGAAAATAAAAGTAAAGCATGTACCCTAATACACCATCTTGTGCACGAAACATTGTTTTTCTTTTCATTTTTTCCAATTGTTCCAATGAATAACCATAGTCTCTTTGTGCTCTTTCTTCCTTCAACCTCTTTAAGAGCTTTTTATTTCTCCATATCCTTGTCTCTAGTTCCTCAATATCTAATTCTTTTTTGTCACCACCTTCTTCCTTTTCTTTTTCCTTTCCTTTTGCCTTGTTTGAGGCTTCTCCCTTTGAAGGGCCAGTGACAAAATCATTATCAACTTTGGGATCCATTGCTAGCTTCTGTATATTATATATATCAAAATGCTAGAGACTATAACTTTGAGTAAAAAAAAAGAGAAGAGAGACTATAACACAAAGGAGGCAGCAACACTATTCTTATATACTCAAAAATATGCAAGGATAATAATGTAATTTATCAATTAGGCATTAAAATATAATTTTTTTTAAAAGGAGGCATAAAAATGTAATAATAATTATTATTTTCTTTTTTGACAAACAATAATAATAATAATTATTTTCAATTATAATATCTAATTACCTTTCAAGATAAAAAAATATTATAATATCTAATTAATATTATGTGCATTAATTACTATTATTATTATTGATGAATTTATGCACAATATTTTTAGGTTATTATTCACTTTAAATTTACATAATAGTCAACTCAATTCATAATACCCCTTCGGTTCTTTTTATAGGGAACACTTTGAAAAAATCACACAGACCAATGAAACACATTTTTAATAGTTCTTTTCATTTAATATTCTTATAAATTTAAATTTATTTCATATATACCTCTATTTAATCACTCTTAAATCAATTAACTTACTTATTTTTAATATTCCCATTCATAATAAATAAGGGAATAAGTGAAATTAAATATTTAAAACATTTGAAAACTAGGCAAAGTTTCTTATAAAAAGGAAAAAAATCATTTTTATTTCTTATAAAAAGCACAAGAGATTACTTAATAAGGTTAACTTTGTTATACTTAATAAGGATAGTTTTGTTTTTTAAAAAAATAACAATGAATGTATTTAACCTATAAAATAGATCAAATACATCAATTATTGAATGAATCTAAAAATTGAATTATCTCTTATAGTAAGGAACATATGAAGTATATATACTTGTTATTCTCTTTCATTCATAGTTTTTTTAACGGTGAATTCTTCGGTACACATATTATGTAGATATGTATCGATACATTTGTTGAGGCGAATGATTTTAATTGGTTTACTAATAGTATTTATTAATTTTTTATATTAAATACTAGTTGTGGACCAATCACAATCATTCATCTAAGTCGTGTATCGGTACATATCACATAATATATGTACTGAAGTGTTCACCTTAAGGTGTACTCCCTCCATCCCATAATATAAGAAAATATTGGTCAAAGAAAATTAATGTATTTAGTTAAAAATTTGGACTAAATACATTAACTTTATTTGATCAATTTTCTCTTATATGTTGGGACAAAAGGAGTATTTAACTACGTCCTATAGGCATTTGCTATCATATATCCACTTATTTGCATTAGCAAGTGATAATTAAAAAGTAGTTAAATACACCATATGCATGTTGCTAATGCACATCTTCATAAAAAATAGTAGGTGTGCATCAACAAATTATATCTATATCTATATCAATATATAAAAAGAATACTCCCTTTGGTGTAGACTTTTTTTATTACCACTTTTGCCCTCCACTCTATTCAAATATATATATTTATTTTTTACAAAGATTCAAATATTTGTATATGTTAAAAATAAACTTCCACACAAAAGTTGTTTTTCAATTTTTTTAAATAACTAAGCACAACAAAAAAGGAAGTTAAGTAGTTATCAACTAACAACCAAAAATGATGTTAAATAATTATCTAAATTATCACAATAGGAGAATGTCTATCTAAATTATCTAAATTAGTTTTTTTTTTAACTAAAACTAATTTAATCAATAACATATATCTTCAAATTAATATCAATGTCAACTTTATAGTAATGTTGCTTTTTTTTTTACGATCAACAGAAAGTTCTTATAAAATTAAGAATGCATCTATTAAATTTAATTATTAAACTTTTTTTTTTGTGTTGTAAATTATTTTTAGTAACATAGTCATTCATTTTTTTTACATATATAAAAATTTTAATAGGCCGATATAAAAAATTTGAGGCCGTCCCGTGAACTTAGATTAGTTGGTAGGACAATGTGTTATATATGTAGGGGGCCGGGGTTTGAACTCTGTTGTCATCCCACTTATTCACCTTAATTAAAAGATGAAATTTCTAACTACCATTTCTAACTACTAGGCTAATTGACCAAAAATAAAATAAAATTTGAAGCCTCAAAATATTTGAAGCCCCTAAATGCTTGAGACCTTGCGCGGTGGTTCACATTGCACAACCACTGGGCCGACCGTGAACTAGACCAAGACCTACAGAATAAACAAGAAACAACTGCGTCATTAAAAAAACTTACTGTAAAACTCATTTCTCCTGGGATAACCATGCTAGGGAAAAATAGTGCAGTGTCATTATAAAAATTAACAAAACATGTATTAAGATAGACCCAATCTATTTATAATAAAAACATAAGTTAAGATGAGGAGGAACCACATCCTATCGTTGATAAGAGTTCAAAGTAAGATCTAAATTAACTAACTTATCATTATATTGGTTGTCTTCTCTATAAGTTTGAGTTATGATGCAAGTAACAATAACAATATTGGTACCCTTGTTCCTAAGATTCCAAGGCACAAATATTGGTATTCTTGTAAGACAAGTTAGAAAATTGAGTCACTTTCAATCCAAAGATAATGTTATATTTTGTTATGGGCAATTTCAATAGTAAACATTACACTAATTAAATCTGCATGTAAAGCATTTGTGATACCCAAATTGTGAGCAAAACAACCAAGAATGATAGCAAGTGTCCCTAAAAATACCACCACTACGAGCAGGACCCGAGCTACGTGTCTAGGGCAGCGCCATTAATGTTGCATTTAATCCAATGCCACAAATCCTTTGCCAACCTACAAGAAAAAAAATGACCTCTTTGCCATCAACAAGGTGCCATCTATTATTCTCATCAATAATATGTAGCATATTTTGATACCCAACCAAATAGAAGAATCAGTGTGATATCTAATGTAACCATGTTTTCTAATGGTTATTGCTCCGAGGAGATCAATCCAATGCTTCCTGAATAGTAGTCTCATTAATTATATGATCTCAAGCTAGACCACTCTCATCAATGAGTGCAAACTTTGTGCCAAGCAACCATATAACAAGCTTACTTTTCTCAAAATCACTGGACCAGATAAATTTTTTAATCCATTTACCGGCCTCTTTATTAAGAGAAATAGACCAAAGTGTAAGTATAAAAATTGTAGATAACATGTTGTGAATGACACTTTTGACTAATTGAAGTCAAAATTCCATAGATAACAAGAAGCTTAATTACCAAGCAAGAAACATTTTGCATTTAATTTTATTAGCAAAGCTTTGAAGATAACTAACCTTAGGTTTATGTCTGAAGATGCGGATAATCTTGTCTAATTCTTTGACAAAAATCTAGCTTAGCCAAAATCTCGGTTTCGAATCCAGACTTGGGTATGCATCAACGTTAAAATACAGTTTGTTTTATTTTATTAAAAAAAACTAGCTTATTGTGCTTGTCCAATACACCCCCTTCACTACCCAGAGTCACAGAGAACTAGTCACTAAACATAAACTAAGAAAAAAAAATGAGCATACATGTAATCTTTAACTATGGAGGATGAAATTTGGTTATCTATGGAACTCATTGCATCAACGTTTCTCGTTTAAAGTAAGGCGAAGCAGAACTTCATAATGTTTATTTGCAACAAAAGTCCCACATCGGCTATATTCGTATATCTTAAAGCCTTTATATTACGCAAAATCACTCTGATGTTTGTCCCTTCGGGGACATCCGATAAAATTGGAACGATACAGAGAAGATTAGCATGGCCCCTGCGCAAGGATGACACGCACAAATCGAGAAATGGTCCAAATTTTTTTGCCATTTTTTCCTTCGGATTTCCTTCTGCATCTTTCGTTTTCCTTCTGTTATTCAGGTATTTTCATCGTCGTTTCACGTGTTTTAGGGTTTTATATTAACAAAGATCTATTCGTTTGATTTTGACTCATTGATGGTTTAGTTTATATATGAATAAGAGAGTGATTTAGGGTTATTTTATCATGCGGAATTAATTATTAATGGTTCGTTTTATACTAAAGTAGATTGGTTTTTGGTTTGATTTTGATAACATTGTTTCAGTTTATAGGAATAAGAGAGTAATTTAGGGTTTGAGTGTGTAAAGATCCATTATTTTATCATGTTGCATTACTGATTAATGGTTAGTTTTGTCCCAATTAGGATATGGAAGTGTTGCTGCTATACTAAGATATCCAGGGTTTTATACTATCAAGCACAAACACGGACACCAGATACGAACATTGACACATTGACACCATAATAATTTGAGAAAATGACATAATTCAATGTAATCATTATGTGTCAATAGTGTCGGTGTCTGTGAGACGCCGATGCGCGTCGGACATTGGGACACGCTTAACCCGATGAGTTTCTGTGCTTCATAGGACATTGGGCCGCGGAATGACAGTTTTTTTATGTAACCATGACCTGCAACGCGTTTGCTTTCGAGGCCACATTTGACTGCGATTCTCTACAACAGTAAGGATCGCAACCACAATTTAAAATCCTAATGCTATCTATGATTTTACTTGGTGACATTGCACAACTCAAAATCCACAATGCATAAGTTGGATGTCATGAAATTCAGATGAAATTAATGTATTTGTTTTCTCTAAATGAACACATAAAATATGCAAGTAAACAAGCCCTAAATTGTGTATTTGTTTTCATTGTAGATTTTAACTCATAAGTTTCAACCCAAGATTGATTGTTGCTTCAAGCAGTGTTATATGTTCAGATTGATTGTATTTCATAATGGACTAAGAGATTGGTCTTCTAGTTATTGCTATGGTAACTAAATCAAATGCAGAGTTCAAGTTAAATTTACTAATTTACTATTATTTTTTCAATTTAATTAATTTTCTAAATATTGATATATGCAGATATATTTTGCTGGGCTCACCTGGTTGACGAATTTCTCATTGAATCTGCGACTGGTACAGGTGAGTTATTAAATGTCTTGTAGTTTAACAAATTCTGTTAACTCTTTTCAATTTCATTTTTAGCTTCCATGAGCATAAGTTATATTGCGACTGCATTTTAAAACAATGTCTAGGGTGCTTTGTAGCTAGCTACATTGGATTGTGTAGCGTGTTAAGAGAGGTATAACTTAAAAGATAAGCAGAAGATGATTGCTAGTTTGCAATTATTAGACAAAGATAATGAATTGGAACTTAAATGATTGTAAAGCAATTTATTTTTCATTATGCATTCGAGTTTACATACTGACAGCTTGAAGAATAATCTTCAAAGTACAACAAAATCACATTAATGATACATCAATAGGGAGAAAAGACATGAGAAAACAATAGCGGCTATAGCAGAACTACAATGATTTAGCATAGAGGAATTTGAATTAATCGCTATTGTTCCGCGATACACTATTTAGTACAGAGTGTTGTTAAATAGTGGCTATAGCAGTGCAGAACTTGAACGAACCACTATGTTCTGCAATCCACAATTGACAACATTGACGATACTGAATACAACACTAGCACGTATAAATGGAGCAGTCCAAGACTATCACTATAGTAGAGAGAAGTCTTCATGTCCTAAAAAACAGACAATCGATCCTAAAGGATGAAAAGTGATGTAAAACGTAATGCTACACAATGAAATTTATTTTTGTAATATATATCCTCAAGACAATGAGCGGCCTCTGAGAAAACGCCAGGGTCCTGTTCCTGTTCCCATCCTGCATATGCATTCAACATGTTTGTAAAACAATATTGTAAATAGAATTATAAGATCTTTGAAGAAAAGTTACCATAAATAATTTTATGAATGTTTTGTAAAGAAATGTTTTCAATATAAGGAAAGTTTACCTCCATACACCAGCAAACATACGAAGACTCATATAAATGGTTAATGCAATCCAGATCCCAATAAAACCCTTACTCTTGTAGAGAATAAATAATGAAGTAACACTTGCCAATGAGACCAGAACCTGAAAAAATAGCAAAGAAAATTTATAAATAAATATGTATAGATCAAGATGACAAAATACGAAAAAAGTTAGGAAGTAAATGGGCATGAAAACTTGCCAAGGAGTATGCAGAATAAGCAAAATCAGATGCTCCATAGTTCACACCATCAAAGACAAAGGCTAATGAATTGATTGGTTGTGTAGCAGCAACAAACTGGCAAGTTAAAATGAAATTAGATAAAACATCGAACACAAAAAATTAGAGGTAAGTAACTAGTGTAACTAGCTTTTACGTATAATATAAAACATAACTAACTAATCCAATGTGTTGTGCTAGGAAAATATACCGGGAGGCCTAGTCGGATTAGGTGAATAACAGCAACGTTTTTGGAAAATACTCCAGCTCCAAAGTACAATCCACCTCCAACTATAAGTGAGAGTCCAATTCCTAAAACAAAACTCATTTGCAGTGTCCTTGTTGCAGCAGTAGTCACTTTATCATAGTCTTTCTCAGCAAATGAACATGCTAGAATTGCCTGTGACAAAGGGAAACTTAATCAGTAACACTAATGCTTATTTAACTTTCATTACATTTTTGCATGAAGAAGTGTTTGAGAAGTTAAGGGTCTGTTTACTTTCTAAAATCATTTTCAATTTTCATTTTCAAATTTTACTTTTTATGCCGGAGGCCTGAATGACATTGGATTATGAAAACAGAGAAAACAATGTTTTGACATTTTTCAATTTTTTTAGAAATATTCAAAAGCATAATGCATATTCAAAAAATTCACAATGTGTAATGTTTCTAAATTAATGTTGATGTACCTGTATTGCCACAGCCAGACCATCGGCAAGAAGGGATGATGTCATCCAAACCTGGAGGCAGGTTTGGAATGCAGCCATTGGAATTGGACCTAACCTTGCTGCTAATGAGGCTGATAAGGTCACACAGAATGTCACTGCTATAACTCTGGCCAACAACAGACCACCTATTGAAATTGAAAACAAATTCCAACATATAAGTAAGTTTTAGCATTATAAAAGTGATCAATATGTATGATTATTATATAAATTATTTTTTTCCGGTCTTAGAGGTAAATGGTTTTTTCCGGTCTTATTTTTAATGGAGTAGAGCGACATTTCAATAAAATATAGACTGTAATACCAGCATACTATATTTATTTAATGCACACCATCATACCATTTTTAAGAAACCTGAAAATCTGCAAATCCTTCATGCTTGGAGGTAGGAGATCCACTTTTCTCATTAATATCAACAAGAGAAAAGTTGCCATAATGTACCTAAAAGTATCACCATTTTATAAGTTGAAGTCTTGAGAATAAAAAATGTTTGAAGTTTGAAGTTTGAACATTATTATTAGCATAGAACAAAGTAAGACTTACTGAGAGAGCACATGTGAAATGGCTGCACCTTTGATGCCCAATTTGAAGTAAAATATAAGTAGTGGATCCATAGCAACATTCAATGTATACCCGGAAACTAAATTGAAACATAACAAAGAAATGAACCGAGTTAGGGAAAAACACTGACAAACTTTAAAACAAATCTTCTCTCGTATAACTTTTTATTTGGTGTTCTTTATGTGTTTCTTACGTTCCTTTAGATTAAAATGCCTCTTAGAATTTTGATTGGGTTTAACTCACCGTTACAAAATAAGCTTGTAAGGTGAGAATTGACCACCATTTATTGACATATTTCAAACCATATTCTAATCTAATGTGGAGATTTTAACACACGTCCAACACCGAAAATCTTGAGCATGACCTGATTGGTCCAATAACAAGTGACCTGATAAGGGTGGCCCAATGAATCTCGGATAGAATGATTTTGGTTGAGCCTAACTCAACCTTATAAAACCGGTTTATAAAACATATTTTCATGCCATATATCATCTAATGAGAGGCGCTTAACGATGTCAGTTTTAATGCATTTGCATGTTCTCAAAGTCCTAATTTGGTTTCAATTTCATGTCAAATACATCATTTGAACCTACCAATGACATATAATGGAGTTGTTGTGTCTTTGAACCCTCTAAAAATTCCTTGCATGGCCAAGGAGAGAAGCACTGCAGGAGCACCCAAGGCTCTCAATCTTAAGTACTTAACAGCTGGTGTTAACATAGGAGAATCCTACAAAAAAGAGAAATATTTCAACTTAACAAAAGCTTACATCAATGTACTTTAGATAGTGAAGTAATAAACAATTGAACATAGTACTTCTAATGATAAAGATACATACATATTTCAAACCCATTGCACCTAATAGAGGCTTAGCTGCAAATATAAGGGTTGCAGCTTGAATAAGGCCAAGGACTGTACCAAAAAGTAATGCCGTAGATGCTGAAGCAATGTGCCTCTTCTTGCTTATAGGTTTTGACTCACTCTTGTTACCATTACTAGTAACCATAGAAGACTTGCTTATCTTTGAATTTGCATCTGATAAGAAATTTAGAATGTTAGAATAACCAAACTTGCAATACATTAATTTCCCTCTCATATCGTATGTAACACTGACACTTCATATTGAAGCTGTGTTTGGTGTTCGACACAAACACATGTGGTAATTATATCTCAAATTATTATTTGTGTTCATGTCTCATGGGTACTTATGCACAAACATAGTAAGAGAAAGTTAGAAAGTACCATCTCCATTTTTTGTCTCATTTTTCAAGGTACCATCCTGTTTGGTTGCACCAGCTTCTATGTCTTGAAGCATATGATCATCAGGCATTACTTCATTGGTCTTGGGCTTAATGCTTTCATTGAATTGCTTTTCTGCTGCTCTGCTATTGATTTTATCAATAGTATCTTCTTCAGCTACAAATGAAGTTGTAATACTGACCAGAGGGAAAATAGTAATCCTTGAAGCTTGATTGAACACGGCAATGGAAACTCCTGCAGCCGCAAGTTCCACCGGCCCTAAACACATGAGAAAATGAAAGTTTAGTTTCAAACTAGCCACAACATTAAAATGAGGGAGCTTCTTTTCACACCCTTCAAAGTCACTTCAGAAGTATACTTTCAAAAATATCGGTTTTTCTTCCTTCCCGAAGTATACTTCTTCCAGGCAAAACCACAGTTTTTTGGGCCTCCGAAAGTATACTTCCGGAGAGATGCGGCTTTTCTGAAACGCGGGAAATGGAAAAGAAGCTCTCTGAAATTAAGACTAGTATAACAGCATGATCTAGTGACATGAAAGAAATGTACCCAAGTGGCCTATGAATGCTGTGTCTATAAGAGAAGCAATTGGATCAGCAGCAACAGCAAGTGCAGATGGAAATGCAATCCCAAGTATTTCCTTAGCTAGGGAGTCCATCTTGAATACAAGGCTATAATCACATTAATAGAATCAACTATTAGTACTTTGTAAAAGACTTACAAGTTACAAGAATCTTTTAGTCCCTGTAATGTTGTAATATATAGCGTTTTTGGTTTTTGAGCCTAAACAATTATTTGTTGATTTTAGTCCCTAAAATTTTTTTTTTTTATGCTTTTGGTCCTCATTGTTTGATTTTAGTCCCTATAGTATTAGGTGCATGTTGCATTAGTCTCGGCAAGATAAAACCGATGTCATATTTTAGAGACAAAAATGAATAAAATTCGCATATTATAAGGACTAATTCAACATGAATCAAATATTGTGGAAACTAAAACTAGAGTCAAAAGAAAATATTATTATTTTGGAAGCTTCTTTTTCCACTCCGCAAGGTGAAATCAGAAGTATATTTTCAAAAATACTAATATTTTTAGCGCTCTAGAAGTTTACTTCCAGACAAAAACACATTATTTCCCATCTGAAAGCACACTTCCAACAACATGTGTAGGTAAAACCAATGAAGAAATTCTATAGGACTAAAACCATAAATAAAGAAATTCTATAGGACTAAAACCATAATAGGTACATATTAAAGGACTAAAAAGTTATTTAAGCTTTGCTAAAATTACATGAATGCCCTTACCAAAGCTTTAGAGAGACCATGAGATTAAAATATATAATGACATGTAAATTTTATTTAGGCATTTATAATGACATGTAATGACTCTAACAATATATACAAGATATCCTTTGCATTATAATATATCATCATCTTATAAAATTCTAGTTAGCATGACCCTGTTCCTCCATGAAACAAGGGTCATAATTTGATTAGATAAATTGAGGGTACCTTGCATCTTTGAAGAACACTGATAAAGGCATTGTCCACTTGTTCTTGACTGCATTATTTGTGATACCATTATCATCCATGTTATCCTAAATATTTAGATAACAACTCAACCAAGAAGAGGATTATGGAAACCAAAGTCCCTTGAAGTCGAACCAAATCCTAATAATCTGCAAGTTTAAGGCGGTTCAATCAATATTTTGTACCATGAAAATAAAGAAACAAGTATGATATTGATGATTACAAAGGAAACACAAACCTGTCTGTCACAACATAAGTGTGTGAAGTTATATGGTACAAATTAATTTTGAATGAATTATATAAAATTGATTTTGAATAAAAGTAATTTGAATGTACAATGATTTATGTTAAAGTGAGTTGGACGTTAAATCAAAAGCAAAACATTATTTTCATAGTCAAAAGCTAAAAATTTAAACTTCAAGTTAGAATCAATTTTAGAAGCAAAATCAATTACACCGAAGAACATCAAAACATGTTAAAATCAATTTTAAACCTCTAAACAATTTTTCCTGCTTTAAGGTGAAACCAAAACATACACTAAATTAGCTAAGATAATGTGCTACCTTTATTGAAAGGTCACAAGAAAGTGATGTATTTATAATGATGCATATAACTAGTGTTAGTGCAAAAGTAGAAGACTATAGTTTGCATAAATGCTGTTTATATCATATTTATGATTGAACCTTCCTCTACTATGATTCTACGAAACTCCTTATAAAGTAACAGTGCCAAACTATTATTATTTAATAAAGATAAGCAAACCCCACAAGATGGAAAATGTTAAAAAATGGCTAGAAACAACTTAGAAGATCGTGACAAATTGTAATTCAAAGACCTTCCCTAGTTCCATACACCCCTGATAGAAACATAACAGAAAATCTATGAATGTAGTTTTAAAGAAGGTTTAGTGGCGCATCTTGTTGTCCGTCTACCTTTTATTCATATATAATTATTTAACAATATATATAAAAGTATAGTTTGAACTAAAAATAATAATATTATTATTTCTTAAAAATGAATTTACATATTACTTCGTCCGTCTCTTTTTACAAACATCATGTGTTTGTTTTATGCATAGATGTATCTAAAATATTTATTGTATGCGCATATTATAGAAGCATGACAAATTGTAATTCAAAAACCTTCCCTAGTTCCATACACCCCTGATAGAAACATAACAGAAAATCTATATAATTTTTATGATAATGAAAAGTTTAGCTTAATTGTAGCTAAGGTGGTGCTTGTTTTAAGTGTAAGAAAAATCCAACAATTCTAATATCTCTTACAAATGTATTTACATATTACTTCATTTGTCTCTTTTAACAAACATCATGTGTTTGTTTTATGTATAGAGCATAAATTTTAGGAAGGTAGGTTGAAATAAAACTAGAATTTTTATTTACTTGCTCGGATTATTTTTTTAATTATTTTTAATCGTTACAAAATTCTAATAAACGGGCATATATAACGTACAAATCATAAATGGGACATATATTTATCGAATAATTCCAATATTGATGTGCTAAAATATAATAATTCTAATATTTATTGGAACATTTAGTATGAAACAATTGTATCAATCAAATAAATTTAACATGACATATTATATTTCTATAGTTTCCTTTATATCTTAATAATAGTTTATAACAAATTTATGACTATTTTAGTTATATATTGCCTACCATGATACATCAAAATAATGTTTTTATTCAATTTGAGAGAAAAATGTCTTGATTGAGAACCACACACAACCAAATTGTATGGGTACAATACCTTAAATAATACTTTATAACTGAATATCTTCCTTGTGGGTACAATCTATTGCTTGATACAATATAATTCTTTTAATTTATTTTTTTTTTAAAATTCTATGATGTAACATATTCCAATTTCTGTTGCAAAACAGATATGTTTCCAACGGATGTTTTCTTTAATTTATAAAATCTCTGGTTTCCGGGGATGTGACCCTGATAATTGAAAGTTCAAACCACAAAGTAAGTAAAATATGGTCATAAATTGTTCACACCAAAAATTGAATTCGGATTCTCTTGAATAATTCATTTTAAAAAAAGCATATATTATTATTCATTTAAGTTTAATGTCTTAATATGATGTTGTTTTGTTTGTGGCTGTTGGAGCGGAAATGCAT
Source organism: Trifolium repens (assembly GCA_030408175.1). Classification (NCBI taxonomy): domain Eukaryota; kingdom Viridiplantae; phylum Streptophyta; class Magnoliopsida; order Fabales; family Fabaceae; genus Trifolium; species Trifolium repens. The sequence continues at coordinate 4,169,978 of CP125840.1, forward strand.
TTAATTGTAACTTGAGAGATTCAAATGCAAATAAAATGGAAAAGTATATATTTTTTGATTTGACATATTTTGTTAAACAATATTAACTTGGAATTGGTGACATTCTCAATATTGCCATGTATTACGCAAAGATTACATTTCACTATTTCAGAATTGACATATATGTTACAAAAATTAAGAACTTAATTTCGTTAAAACTTTGATGCTTAGAGCATCTTCAATAAGGGTATCAAAGAGAATATCATAGACTAATGATCCGTACCTTATTCTTTTTTATTATTGGAGTTTCATAACGTGACACAGAGGATATCAAAATTGAGGATACCGGTACCTTATTTAAGGTACCGTATCATCAATTTAATATTACTTTTTTTTGTAAATAGAATTAAAAACTTGTTAATAATGTATGATAGTTAGAGTGATATCACCATTAGAGCAAAATATGTATGAGTTGCATAAATATTACATGACATTGTAAAGACCACTTTTTAGTAATGTATGATACTCAAAATGGTATCACCATTGAAGATGCTCTTACTGTCTAATATATAGGAGATTTATTACATATATGATAGTGCAATTTATGTTATGTTACACGTATTTCTTTTTGTCTTAATTGTCTCTCAAATGGGATACAAAAGGTCATTATATATTAATTTTATTTGACGGTTTCCACTTTCCATGATACCCATGTTATGTTATGTTATGTTATGTTATGTATAATTAACGTGTTAACATGAATTTTGTTCACAAACTACTTTGAACTAAAAAAAATTAAATATAATTCATCAATAAGGTTGATATATAGTAAGAACTAAGAAAACAATAAATAGCAACTAATGTTATTTGTGCGACACACGGTATCTTACTAGTTAACGGTATCTTACTAGTTAAATAACATTTCTCAACACATATAGTTACTAAATTGATTAAAATTCAAATGAGTCGTAGTAATTTTTTTTTTGAACAATCGAAAATAGAATATATATAAATCACGCGAAGATAAGCAGACCCCTCAACACAAACTTATTAAGAAGTGCTCCAAAAGTTTACTAATAATTTCTAATAATTATTTAGACACCACAAAAATTTCTAATAATTTGAATTCCAAAAAGTGTATATTGAATAGAGTCTGTTTGTAACACAATTCTTAAAATAAAGATATTGACTATTGATAAAGGAAGATTTGTATGGCAAATCAAGATTAAAAGTTTTATTTTGTGGACATGATTAAAAGCTCATAAAACAAAAAGTGTTCTTTTTACTAATGATAAAATGAATTGCTCATATATACTTTTTAAATTAATGAAATTAACCGGTATGCATAGTCAAGTTTAAAAGAATTTAAACATACATCTAATTATATCTTTCTATATATCTATAAATATTTATGTGGTAAAGTATAATTAGTTACACGTGTTAAATTTAAATATTTTTATGCTAATAGTAATAGATAGTACATACTTACATATTTTTAAATAAAATCATTCAAAATTAAATGATAAATACAAGAATATGATACTCCCCCTATCCTTTATTATTATAAGAAACATAGAACTATTTTTAAATGTATTAAATTCTAAACTTTATTGGTATTCTTATTTATTACGAGAGAATATATTAGAAGTAAATAAGTTGGTAGCAATAAAACTAATTTAGAGCCTTAGAGGTATTCATTCATGAAAAAAACTTAAATTTGTAGGAATATAATTTTGTTTATTTACAAGGAACAAATGATATGTCAATGTATTTTAAACTACTACGGAATAAGAAAAGGAAAAGAAAGAACTAAAGTGGAACAAGTTTTGGCCATTCACGGGAAAAATTGAAAAACCCATATGTGAGAAAATAAGGAAACACCTTTTGAATTTTTTGGGTACATTGAACATCTTTTTATTTTATAAAATGTTAACCACTGTCATAAGCTTTTGTTAATAATCTAATATTGCTAGTAGCATTTTATTAAAAATTTGTAGTCAATTTTTAAAAAAATGTAGAAGTTTTTTTTTTTCTATAGAAAATATTGCATTAATAATTTATTTTACTCATGTTGTCATTCAATAATTGGTGGGCCTCTTAAGGTAATCCGTACATGGTGAATATCGTCCCGGTGGATCACACTAGCAATTAAACAATGGCATATTATATCACAATAAATCACAAAAAGTTGTATGATGTTTAGAAAGTATGTTACAAATGACTAATTAATCATGAGTGTTAAAGGAGCAGTAATATTAATTAGAAATAGAAGCTAAGTGGCATGCAAGTTGCATGCATAAGCATAGGAGATAGATAGATATAATATAACTATTGGATCTATGTTATGTTGTTTTTTTTATCGGTCACCGTTCGTCTTATGCAGAAATCTGATTAATAATATATTTTTTCATTTTAAAAAAATATATAACTATTGGATTTTGCCACTATAAAAATGCATTTTAATTTGAGTTGAAGAACGATATATATGAAAATTATAATGCACCTATATTTTGTCTTTTATATTAGTATTCACTAAAGCTAATAGTATACAACAAAACATTACTAATTTTTTAATATATTTTAATTTTGGTGGGATTCATAGAATAATTTCTCCATTTTTAAGCACGGAATTGATCATGGATGATGAGGGTGAAACAAAAGTACCCATCATTGTCGGAAATAAATAAATAAATCAACACTCCCATTTTGATATGTCAATAGTGTTAATTATCATAGTGTGTTTGTCATGTTTTTTTTTTTTTAATAATAATGAGGTCCTAAGCCTGAAAAATAAAAATTACACAGAGATCATTTTAGGGGTAGTAATCCCCAATTCATCGGCTAACAATGAGTCCCTAACCTGAGGTGGACAAAAATTATAAAAAATAATTTCACGATCCAAAGTACACCCAATATTTGCCAAAGCATCTGCACATTTATTTGATTCTTTATAAGCATGCTTTTTAGTTTATGATGATGATATTAATTTAAACTAATTAAGCGCATTCAAATTTAACAATATCATAGTGAGATGTAATTTTATTGAAGTTTCAATATATCTTATACCAAAGTTATAATGACTCAACATGATTTTCCTAATATCACCGCCAAAATATACCTAAGGAGGAAGAACATAATGAAGGAAAAAATATGAAGTTGAAGTTAGCTAGCCATCTAAATAATTATGTGTCAATTAATTTAATGCAAAGTAATGCATTAATCAAAGACCTTCTCAAATGAGAAATACACGTAGATATTCTTTTTCAAAAAAGCCAAATTAAAAGTTAAAGCTAATAGGCACAAACAATGCCAATTAGAAATGCAGCTAGAGCTAGTGCCTTTTGGGTTGTTAGTTGCTTGATTGTTTTGTTGTCTTTTGGGTTTTGCTTAATGTTGGGTTTTATATCGGTTGAACATTTAATTTATACAAAATTATATATGAATGAAAGATAGACAAACAATAAATTGTATCGTGAAATTTATTGGTTTGTAAAGAATTTAAATATTGTACATCACTTGCCATTAATCGTAATAAATATCAAGAAAATAAAAAGTATTTCTATCACGGTTGTTCTATTGAAAAATTTCAAATATCACTTATATATATCTTAATAATATTTAATAACAAATATTGTTTTGACCTATATAAATTTTTATATATTTATTGCTACGTTAGATGTTGGTCGAACAACCAGCTTCTTATAGCAATAAACATGATAAAATCTATATAAGTTTAATAAACATGTTAGAATCTATAAATAAGCTCAACAATGAAGAAAGTTTCTAATTGAAGGAATTGACATACCTCACTGCTACTAGTGTTTGAATCTTGAAATGGGAGAGAGTGATGATGCAAGTAGCTCTTAGATTCTTCTCCCTCGATCACAAAGGCCACACACTCTTCTTGCTTAGAAAACATATCCCTCCCACACCCCTTTTATAAGTACCCTTTGTTGCAAGCCCCACTAAAACCTCTATCTTGATCTTCCCTAGTATTTGAATTAAAAATAAATATTAATGTGTATATGATAACAAGATATAGTGCGCAAAAAAGGTATATGAGGGCGAGAGTGAAAAGCATTTTTGTTTGTCACACTATTTTGAGGGTGTAACTTAAAGAAGAAAGGAAAAGGAAAAGGACACAAAGTAACAAATGGTCTAGTTATTAATCTAAGAAGAAAAAGTAATATATTAAGATGGATTATTCAACTAAGGGAGGAGCCACATGTATCTGTTTTCTTACAAGAGATTAAGCTGGTGGATCCAGAACTCTAGAGTAGAGGGTGCAATTTTATTTTAAAAATATTATCATTATACATAAAAATACAATCAATAAATGTTAGTTAAATTAATAAGGAGCTCAGTCTATATCAATATTTTTTTGGGTATAAAGACCGTATCAATATTTTTATTAGCAAAAATAATAAAAAATGGAAATTTTGGTGCACATTTACAAATTTGAGGGTGTGCGCAGTTGCACACCATCTTAGTATAGTGTGAGTCCGCCCGTGGGTTTAATACGTCAAATTACTTATATAAAAATTAATAAATTATTACTTTTATAAATTTTTTATTTTTTTTGTAACATTCTTGACTATATTTATAGGCATTTTTGTAAACAAATCATTAATGCATGAAAATTTGTAAATGATCTTATATGAAGAGAAGAAAAATGGTATTATAATCACCCTCTTCAAAAAAGAAGCGGAGTGAAAAATTAGTTTGGCGAATTAAGAGGTGGGTTTGTTAATGGAGTTGGGCCTCAAATCGGAAATGGATTTTTTATTGTAATTGTTTGACGTAGTTATAGCTGTAGACCTGATCTAAATCGATGGATGAAATCATTTAACTATGTGAGTAATCTAAACCGTTCAATCTATAATTAATGAATGAGATCAATAACTTTCGCAAAGAGGAGTAATTAGAGATCCTCACCAACAATGATGTGTTATAGATGCTTTGAGGAAGTTTAAACCCACTCATTTATTCTTCTCTTGTTCTAAGGCATTGGAGGTATGAAAATCTATTTTTAATTGGCTTCCAATTAGGTGGAATTTGGACGTGGTAGAAAACTTTCTTGCTTTTAACACTGGTAAATGGTAAACGTGGAAAGAAATTCTCTTATTTGGTGTAGTTAATATTTTTTTTTAACTATATGATACTCCTTCCGTTCCAATTTAATTGACACAGTTAACTGTTTCACACATGTCAATGCATAACTTTGATGATTAATATTTTTAATTGCATAATAGTAAAAATTATAAAAATTTGATATTTTGAAAATACTCATCGAGACGAATCAAACAACATCTTATATGCTAATATTTATTCTTGAGTTTTTATCTTGTTCATCTTTTAGAGAGGGATGACTTCGGATCAATTTTAATTCGGAATCATTCCTCTTGATCTTTTTTGTTTCTTCTTATTCTAAATAATAAGTTATTATTTTTACATGTTTGGGTTCCGTTTGAATTTCCTTTTTCGTGATTTCTTTATTTAGTGTTACGTAACTCCCGTCATAGTGTTGAGTTGTTTATTTTGATTTCTTGTCTTGGTATACGGTGTTTATATTGTTCAGATTTGCTTTGATCTAATTCAGTGCAGATTCAATGATTTTAACGTCTGTAACGTTGTAGATACGCAAATGTAAGACTATTTTGGATATTTAAATTTTATCATACCAGTTGTTGGCTTTGTCATTATGATGCTAACTTGTTCGCAAATTTATCTTTTTAAGTTTTAGCAAATTTAAATATATAATGGTTTCAATCGATTGATGTCCTTTACAAATTTGATAAATAAGTGCTATATTTTTCCAGTAGTGATTAGAAGTGACATTAATGGAATGGTAGAGATAAAGTTTTTCATGGAATGGTAGAGATAAAGTTTTTCAAAATTGGAGGAATAGTCTACTGTCATGTTTTCAAAATGTACGACTTTATCTTTGTAATAAATTTTGAATATATTGTACTCGTGTTAATTAGGGGTGGCAAAACGGGCCGACCCGTTTGACCTGCAATTTTTGACGGGCTGGGGTGAGGTTTTCGGCCCGCTATCTTAAGTTGGCCCGCCCCGCCCCACCCTGTTTTTGAGCGGGCTTAAATGGTGCGGGCCTAAACGGGGGCGGGCATGCCCGTTTTTCCACTCCTTTCTAGTATTTATCATTTTATCTTATATTGTAAGGAGTACTTATTAACTTAGTTGATGATTTGTTAGTTTAATTAAGCGTAATTATAAAGAATTGTTTGTTAACTTGGTTAATGTTTCTTTTAGGTTAATTATCTCTATTCTCTGTTGCAATTTTCTCTTAATTATCTCTATTATGAGGTAAGAATCGTAAGGAATTGTTAAGTTATTATAATTCAACATATTTAATATTTTTTAAACATTGAATTGTGAAGTTGTAATTCAAATTGTAAAAAAAATAAATAAATAAAGTATTTGGCGGGCATGCCCGCCAACCCCGCCAATAAACGGGCGGGCTTGAATTTTAAACCCGCACACCTAAGTTGGCCCGCCCCGCCCCACCCCGTTTTTGGGCGGGCTTAAATGGGGTGGGCCTAAACGGGGCGGGCATGCCCGTTTTGCCACCCCTAGTGTTAATGCACTTGCCTCTAAAACACTACAAGAAAACAAGGATTTTCCGACGGATTTAATATGAATTTACCGGCCGTTTTGGCAGCCGGTAACTTACCGACCGCCTAAGCCACCAAAAAGTGAAGAAAAACGGCCGCAAAATTAAAAAATATTATTTTTGAAAGGAATCAACACTTACCGGCGGCCTAGGCCGCCACAAAGTAACACGAAATTCAAAAAAAAAATAACTGGCCGATTTAGCGACGGATTACGACCGCCGCAAAGTAATAATTAAAAAAAAAAAAAAAAAAGGATGGATAGTGATTCACTCACTCCCAAAACCTTTCATTTTCTCTCACAGACACTCTTTCAAACCCTTATTTCATTTTCTCTCACAAAACCACTCTCCAAAAACACATCAACAACAACAACTATTTCAACATCAAATTCACTCTCTCACAAAATCACAACAACAGCTACTACTACTACTTCATCACTCTCACAACATCTTTCTTTCTCTCTCGATCTCATCTCTCTGATCTCTCTCAATCGAATCTGATGATGTTGTTGTTTTTTATCTAAGTTTTTGATGTTCAGATCTCTCTCCCTCTCTCTCGAATCCGTTGTTGTTGATGATCGATGATGTTGTTGTTTATTTTGTTTGAATCTGTGTTTTTGATGATCGATGATGTTGTTTTATTATGTTTTTGAATCTGCCTTTTTTATTCCCTTTCTCTCTCGAATCTGTGTTTGTTCATGCTCTTGAAGATTTGTTTCAAGTTACAAGTGTATTGACCCAGAAATTCTGCATATGAGGATATGATGATGTTGTTGTTGTTTTTGTGATTTTGTGAGAGTGCAGTTGCTGTGTTTTTGCTGTAATTTTGTGATGATGTTGTTTTTGGATCTCAACTAACATCAACAAGCAAAACAATTTCATTTATGTGTGGCTGACACTATTGAATCCGAGAGAGAAGGAAAGATCTGGCTTTGAGGGTTTTAGAGTGAGAAAGCAATCTTGTGGGAGAAATAGAAAAGGAAGGCGATGACAAATAAAAAGAGGACATATTCAATCAAATCTCCAGAATTTCACATCTAATTCATTGAATTGGGTCACAAAGAAGAAGGATTATATCAACAATCATGTGCGATAAAAAATTGGTAAGGGCCTAAAATGTTAAAAAAAGAAAAAGTTATGATATAATATCTCAAAACCAATAGATTGATACAAAAAAAAAAAAAAATGAGGTTGAAAATAATTTTAATAATTTTAATAAACAAAAATTTAAATAAAATATAATTTTTTTTGAAAAATAAAATGAGGCATTTGCGGCGGCCACAGCCGCCGGTAAGTAGGCAATGTGGTGCAGTCGTGTCAGCAATTTAGCGTCGGCCTAGGCCGCCGGTAAATAAGTTGCAGGTGTGTCAGTTCTGACACATGATTTTGCGACGGACGTGGCCGCCGGTAAGTGTTACCGGGGCCCTATTTTGCGGCCGATCCTGGCCGCCGCTAATTTTGCCATTTTTTAAATTTTCCGGCCGTTTTTATTACTTTCCGGCCGTTTTTTGCGGCCGCTAAATGGTTGTTTTCTTGTAGTGAAAATACGTGAAAAATTCTTCTTTTTTTTTACTGTAGCAAATTAAAGAAATTTTATTAATAATAATAGAGTAAATATATGTAGGAATAGTATCAAAATACTGCAATAAAAACTCATTTGGGTTGGTCTAGTAGTATTGGCTTGTGATCTGAAAGTGTGATTCTCTTAAAGTTTCAAGTTCGATTTTATCTGGTAAAGCATGAGCACTATCGTTTGTTTGCTGCCTGTCAAAGACAACTATATAACTTTTATAAACTAAAAGTAAAGAACAACACTTATTTATACTAAAAAGGTTTGTCTAACATGTGCAAAATTGCACATGATAGAAAAACCCATAATAAAATCATACTCTGACCGATTGGGTTTAGGACTTGACCGATTGGGCTTAGGACTTGTATCCTCCACAACCATTTTGCAATCCATCTCAATAATCACCTTATTGTAATCCAACGACGCAATCCATTCGAGACCTTGAAGTAAGCTCCAGACTTCCGCTTCAGCCAGCGTCATAATATCATTCTTATAACAAGCTCCAGGCTGCATCCTTTGGGGAATCTATAGAGCATATAAGGTGACTTCTCTTTTTCTAATCGAATTTTTTTCATACGTATGAGTCATGAATCAAATTCCTAACCACATATTTAAGGGGACTAAGAAACTAAATATAATTTTTTGCCACTTGTTAATGTGATGTGTAATTTTTTTTTATTAACAATGTGATGTGTAATTTAGAATGGGAAAGAAAATCAATTAGACTTTCTTACTTTTACAACAAATTTTAATATAATTCACCGCCGCCGCATAATAAAATATTTTATTACAAAATATAGCCATTTTCATTTATGAATATAAATTGTACAGTGATTTCTAAGTGCTCAATTGCTCACAAATATACAATTACTTATCATATAAAAAAATTAATCACCAAAAACAAATAAATATCAAAACAAATGTTCTAGTGTGATATAGGATGGACACGTTTAAACATCGTCCACAACATTTCAGATGTAAATTAATCTGGTAATTATATATTTGTCGTTTATAGTTTTGTCTTAGAAACAAAGATGATGTCCACTATCACATATATTATGATTAGTTAGCTATAAGTTCAAAATTCATTTAAAAATTGAAGATATAAGTTCAAAATTAGTATATAATAATGTCTTACTTTAGGCTACAAATTGTGGTGCTTCTCATTCGTTGGGGATCAAAGCGTGTGCTCTTGTGCGCAACGTGGGAATCCCATTAAGCTCCAATATCACAAAATCTTGGGAATTAAAAATGTGTGCTAAGGACCTAACTTTTTGATCTTGTTTTATTTTTCAATATGTGTGTAGTTCTTGTACTATGCAACATTGTGATTACGTATTGGTGATTGCTTGTTTTTAATTAATTTTGGTGCACATTACCTATTGTTTTTAATTATCATCTTAATTAAGAATTCTTAAATTATAAAACAAGTTGTGGATTTCTTTAATTTCCCCTCTCTCTCTCTCTCTCTCTCTCTCTCTCTCTTATTTTGTCAAGTATTTTAATGGATGTTCGGAGTTCAAATCATAACTTCTGCATATATAATATGATATCCCTATTAACTAAGCTAAGTTTATAGAAATCATGTTAACTTTGTTTTAATGCAAGGAATATGTGTATAAAATTCCATTTGAGAGAAATATATATTATGGTTTCATTCCTATATATGTATTGGAGTATTGTTTTGGCTCAAATTTAACATGGTTTTCCTCCTATAGAATTTGTGTCAAATGACTGTTAATTATAAATTGGATAACACATGTTCATTTATTTGCTGAAACGACATATTATTTGGTAAAGAATCACATTAGTTTGTGATAGTTTATAACGAAAATCAGATTCAACATTAACTATTTAAAGACTTTGTTTGACTATTAAATATGACCATTTATAAAAAATTATTTTCTATAAAAAATTATCCTCTATTTATTTTTTAAGAAAGAGGAACAACAAAGTGCTACCATATATCATAAAAGAAGGAGGGCGACTAGGCCAAGACCTCAATACTAATTAACAAACCTAAAACTAGGTTTATCGATTCTTTTATCAACAAAAAAAAAACATAAAATTTGACGACGTACGAATCTCATAACAAATGGTAAAACTATCAATGGTAAGGTCAATGTTTGCAATCCATCAACACATTGATTCTCTTCTCTATCAAACCTAGTAAACCACAAAATTCATGTTTCTAGTAAACCTAATACAATTCAGCCGTCTGTTACTTAATTTTCGAGGCATTAAAGCAAAAGTTTTAAAGAACATAACTACAAGTGCTGAATTGGTCTCTAACCAAAAATTATTTCAATTGTTGCTATTTGCAATTTCAATTGCTCTCATATCATCGCTACATATTTCAGTCATGAAAACTAATTTTCGACCAATATTTTCAACAAAACCACAAAAAAAAAGTATTATGATTTCTAAAAATGCCTCCCCAAGATGATATAGAGTTTTAAAAATAATTATCATTGTAAATGATTTCAATTTTTTTTTTTTTTGTGAATGGTTTCAATACTCTCACCCCTACATTTTGAGTGAAATGCTCATTTTACCCTCTTATAAACTAAAACCCTTCATTAATTTTTCACTTTTTTCTTACAAATGTTAAAGGTTTTGCGGTATATACAAGAGACAGTGAAAATTCAAAAAAAAATTTCAAAGTAATTTGGTTCCTTCACTTCAGTTGCAAGAGATTTGACTTGTAGTGACAGACAAATATATTATTAAAAGTCTAAAAGCATAGATAGAGCTCACCTTGATATATATCGGAAATCATTTCCAAAGTAATCTGATTCTTTTATCATTTACTAGAAAAGCTTTTTCAAAAAGTCTGATATTTCACTCAAATAGAAGAAATTTAACTTTTATTGATAGACAAAAAAATTCACTAAAAATTCAAAATTTGTAGATAGAAGTTCATTCTAACATATAACGGAAAAAGTAATTCGGTTCAGTATTATTTTCCAAAACATACAAATATTTTTTATAGATACTATAAACAAAATTTAGTAATTTTATTGAGACCCAAAATATATTTGACCTATTTTTATAATAGTTCATTGAAAAAATTTATATATTTAACATATGGTAAAACTATCAATGGTAAGGTCAATGTTTGCAATCCATCAACACATTGATTCCCTTCTCTATCAAACCTAGTAAACCACAAAATTCATGTTTCTAGTAAACCTAATACAATTCAGCCGTCTGTTACTTAATTTTCGAGGCATTAAAGCAAAAGTTTTAAAGAACATAACTACAAGTGCTGAATTAGTCTCTAACCAAAAATTATTTCAATTGTTGCTATTTGCAATTTCAATTGCTCTCATATCATCACTACATATTTCAGTCATGAAAACTAATTTTCGACCAATATTTTCAACAAAATCACAAAAAAAAAGTATTATGATTTCTAAAAATGCCTCCACAAGATGATGTAGAGTTTTAAAAATAATTATCATTGTAAATGATTTCAATTTTATTTTTTTTTGTGAATGGTTTCAATACTCTCACCCCTACATTTTGAGTGAAATGCTCATTTACCCTCTTATAAACTAAAACCCTTCATTAATTTTTCACTTTTTTCTTACAAATGTTAAAGGTTTTGCGGTATATACAAGAGACAGTGAAAATTCAAAAAAAAATTTCAAAGTAATTTGGTTCTCTCACTTCAGTTGCAAGAGATTTGACTTGTAGTGACAGAAAAATATATTATTAAAAGTCTAAAAGCATAGATATAGCTCACCTTGATATATATCGGAAATCATTTCCAAAGTAATCTGATTCTTTTATCATTTACTAAAAAAGCTTTTTCAAAAAGTCTGATATTTCACTCAAATAGAAGAAATTTAACTTTTATTGATAGACAAAAAATTTCACTAAAAATTCAAAATTTGTAGATAGAAGTTCATTCTAACATATAAAGGAAAAAGTAATTCGGTTCAGTATTATTTTCCAAAACATACAAATATTTTTTATAGATACTATTAACAAAATTTATTAATTTTATTGAGACCAAAAATACATTTGACCTATTTTTATAATAGTTCATTGAAAAAATTTATATATTTAACATATTTATATATTTTGAGGGACGAAAAACATATCTAACATTGTTTCTTTTTTTGGACAAGAAGGGAAAATAAAAACACAACAAACAAACTATCTAGAAAATAAAGTCCCCCTTATGCATCAGTCAGTAGGAGAAAGTTCATTCCAACCGGTGGCACAACTATAGGAATATAAGCCTCAAGGTTCGTAGCTCCAAGCTTAACTAGGTAATCTGCACAAGCATTTTCTTCTCGAAAAGTATGAATAACATATCTAACATTGTTAACATTACTTATGTATTTATATATTTTAAATATGTTTTTAATTTCTATAAATATCTCAAATTTTATTTCTAGTTCCTATAAAAAAAATTCAACAAATTTTAGTCCTCAAATTTTTTATTTCACAATTTTTGGTCCTATTGTAAATAAGAGTACACAAGATTGACTAAAAAATCAGTTAAAAAACCATGCAAAAATTTTAAAATATACAAAAATTTATAAAAATAGAGATTAAAAGTTATAGCAAAAAATATTTAAGTGACCAGAAGTTACTAAATATTTTATAAAAATTGAAACTTACTCAAAATATTTATTAAAAGCTTAATCGAAATATTTATATCAACTAAAAACTTATTATATTTTATATACATAAAGGTGTTTTCTTTTAGTGGAATTATTGCCCAAAGTTTGGTCTTTCCACTTTCGTGTGTCAGCCACGCGTTCAAGCTATATAAAATTCTCAAAAAGTAGTCTTTCCTGTGTAAAATATTCAAATGGACGATGTTGTCCACCATGCCCTCATTAAATTATTCTATGTTTAGGGTACAATTGGAATACTTCTTTTCTTTAACAATAAAAAATAGTAATATCTTTTTGACAAATATTTATAAATTATATATACGTTTTTTCTTTCGAAAAGCATATAGAACCAGATCCAGAAGAAATCATATAAAGTTAACATAGACCTAGTATATTTTTCAACTTTAAGTAGCATGCTAAACTTAAATGAAGAAATACTACTTCCGTCCTTAATTATAAGATTTTTTTAGATTTTTTTTGTCTCTTTTTATAAGATCTCTTTCAAATTTTCAAAAACATTAAATATTATTTTACCACAACATATCCCTAATTAAAGTGCATATTTTTTTACGATCTTTAATAAATACACTAAAATACATTAACTAATTTACTCTTTTAAAAAATAAAATTGTAAAACAATATCAATTATCAACAAATTTAATACCACAATCAACTTTTTTAATCTCCATATTTTTTTAAAGGGATCTTATATTTAGAGACAGATGTAATACATATATGAACCTAAATGGAGTGTACATGTCATCCAATTTAATAATATATTCAGTTATTAAAGCTATTTTGATTAAATCGTACTGTTCACTTATCATGTTTTGACCATATTTTTTTAATAATATATAGATATAAATATAAGCATATAAGATCTTGTTTGATTTGTTTTGATGAGTATTTTCAAAATATTCAAATTTTATAATTTTTACTTATAAAGAATTAAAGATATTAGTGATCAAAATCGTGTATTGGCATATGTGTAGCGGTCAAACTAGTTCTTTTATTTTGGGACGGAAGTAATATAATCCAGTTAGTAAAAACATTATAATATGTAATTATTCCAACCCTAATTGACATACACTCGTTATACTTATATATATAATTTTTTTTATATTAGTAATATTTAAGGTGTTAAAAGTCCTCATGAGCCTAGCTCAATTGGTAAAGGACATTGCACATTTGTGCAGAGACCAGTGTTCAAACCTGGTATGTCCATTTATTTACCTTTAGGGTGAATTTCTAGCCGCTAGGCTACCTGACAAAAAAAATTGAACAATTAAAATTTAAGATAGCAAAATCAAACAATTATAAAATGAAACTAACCACCCGAATGCACGTATAAAAGCACGATATGATCGTAGTAGTTTTGTCCAAACAATTCCATGAATTTTGTTGGCACCGGAAGTTGAAATATTGTACTATCCTCAGTCCTCACTTTTGATTCTGCAGTACACTAGTATAAAATATTCATATATATTTCCAAAACCAAATGGCAACAGCTGTGAGACATTGAACACTTTTTTTTTACATTGAACATACACTAAAATTTGCAGAAAATAAATGAATTAAATAATTATTTAATTTAATAGCAATCAACACTGAACTGATTAAGTGCATATGTCGTTCGATGTTGTCATGTTGACATTATAAGCGTATGATGCCACTAGATGTTGAAACGAGGAATTTAATTCCCATAGTATATATATATATAGTCAGGATCCGTCGACACCAAATAGTTTGACACCAAATCTTACACCTCTCAATAATTTCTTAACCGATATAAATTTTATAAATTTCACCGTTGGATTGAAAGTTTATATCATATAGATCATTTATGTAAAGTTTCAGAAAAATTCAAAATCATATATATATATATATATATATCCTTGATTGCATATGTTTAGGTTTCTCAATTTCGACATGTCAATAATACACATGTAGACAATTTTTTATGTGGACATGCTTACTTGGAATTTAATCAATTAAAATAATTATTTTGTGGAGAAAATTGTTGTGAAGAGGACTAGTGGGATGAAAACGGCGGTGGTACAAATGCAGTGGAGTCTGTAGAGGTTGGGTCTTGACGAGCTACATTAGACTGCAACTGGAGATGTCTCGTCCATGTAAACTGATTGGTGTGTCTTTAGGTTGCCACGCTCATGCATAATCGAAGTAGGAGTTCACTTAATGTGTCTCTAGCTTAACTGAGAAAGAATATACATTAACTCAACAATCCTAAAAGCTACTTGTATGACTAATCTTGGATAAAACCTTTATCTCGACTAACAACTTCTCGAGAAATTTTACTCTTGAATTGACACCGGCCTTTTAATATCTAAACGAAACAACCTCCGCGAACTTTATTGTCATCACATGAAGATCAAAAGGTCTTAGTCTTATTGATATTCAATTCAAGACCCAATTCAGGACCCATCTCCCGAATGTTATCAAGTGTTTCAACTACTTTCTCTGAATGTCCTACAACAATCTCATCATCAACATACCTATCACGAAGAAAAAACTTGTAATTGTCTCTGATATTTTGAATGGTATAACACAAGAGTAAAATGGAGTGTTTCCAATGGATCACCTTGTTACATTGCATCCAATGATTGAGATAATATATGTTCTTCCCAAGGTACAAACTTCGCTACATGCTCATTAAGAAGCTCAACCTACAAGGAAAATGGGTATCTAACCCGCAACTCGTGCAATAGTGCCGCTATGTGAACATAATAAAAGATCTTTTTTTTCATTTACTCAACATTAGGGGTGAGCAAGAATGCACAAACCGACCGAGACCCGTAAAAACCGTATTAAAAGTAAGTACATCAGGCGGGTTATACTGGGCTTCGGGTTGCCTGATAAGAAATTGTGGTTATAAGCAGTTAGCCATGGTCGGTGGCGGTTTTGAAATTTCCTGGTTATCGGTGGCCGAAACCGACCGCACTTGAGAGATTGTAGAACAGATATAGCAATTACTGTATTATTATATTGAGAAAGAAGAAATGAGCATGTGCCATAGTAGTTACAGCTGTAAGCTTATAATTTTTGTAAGCATTTTTATACACCACGTGATACCCTTTCATTGATGTTGACATGTCTTATCCAATCAGAAGACAAGTACTCAAGTATTGTAGTGGTACTACTACTTTTCAGACACAAGTAAGTAAAGCCACTACTCTTTTTTTTTTTTAAAGTGGCCACAAAAAACCACCTAACTCAAATATAATATATATATGATATTTAATACAGTATCAAGAACTTCTTCTTCTTCATCTTGTCGTAGCTTTTACTCTACTTTAATGGCCAAACACTATCTCAGTTTACCATGGAGATGAAGGCAAAAAATATCTTAACAATGGTGGTTAACCGAATTAACCCACCCGTGGAAACCGCCATCCGCTTTACCCGACACCCGACAAAACCGCTGCCATGTTTGGTCGGAAATGGATTCATATTTTAACACTTCGGTTTGCTTCATCTTTGCAATTTTGGAACCGAAACCGCCCGTACCCGACCATTGCTCACCCCTACTCAACATATCCTACTGTCATTATGAAAAATGATATATGCATTGTCCTTGTCGGGTGAACTTAGTTCAATTGGTGGGACATTACATTATATATACAAAGAACTAGTTTCAAATTTCGGTCATTCCAATTATCCACTTTAAAAGTGAAATTTGTTGGGTCACGATGAGGGGGCAGCCACGGGGGATCATCCATATTGGACTTAAGAACAACTTCACAAGTGAGTTGGACACTTTAACCCAAAACCTTAAGGTGTTAGATTTATGGGTCATCTCAATTATAAAGTGTTCAACCTCCACTTATCTAAACAATGCGAGACTTTTCACCTCACACTTGACACAACAATCTCCCCCTCAAGTGTGAGTCCATCCACTCTTGGATATGTTCCCCCTCAAGCAGAAGCTTTCTTCATCCATACACTTGCACCGCCGTTGTTGCTGCTCAACGGGACATGTCGTCTGACCACCTTTGTCAGGAAGAATTTCGATACAAGGAGTCGGTCGAACCCTTCGTCGAACCATCGGCTCTGATATCACTGTTGAATCACGATAAGGGGTCAGCCACAGAGGATCATCCACATTGGGCTTAAGAATAACTTTACAAGTGAGTTAGACACCACACTTTAACCAAAAATCTTAGGTTTATGCAGTGGCGGATCCAGGAATTTTATGTGGTGGGGGCTAAAATATGGTGTTTATATTTTTTTCTGATAATAAACAACCTGAATCATCATATATCATTAACGTGAAACTCAATACCATTAAATCCAACAACCTGCCATGTTTGAACATCTCTTAGTTCATTCATAATTATAGTGACAAAAAAAAACTACACAATTATAGTGATAAAAAACTCAGAATACATAAAAGCTTGAATAAATTACAATTGTCCTTTACGAGGCTTCATATTTTGAAAATGTTCGATGATTAAATATCTAATACCCTTAATCTTTCTATATAATACTTGATTTATTTTGCAAACACAACTAATTAAATATCTAATACCCTTTTTTGAATAAAACACAAAACAAACAAAAATATATTTCTATAAATTTACAATTGTTGAATAGAAAAAGAAGACAAAAATAAAATTGATTGAGTAAAATTTCATACCTTTTGTGAGTGAATGCACTAGTAGACAAAACTAGTTGAGTTGAAGTAAAAAAATCTGAACTTTAAGTAACTATTGAAGGGAAGTAAAAAGAAGACTAGAGAAGAAGAGACAAAAAAAATGGTTGGGAGAGGAAGAGTTGATGCTACCCTAAAGGCTTGTTTGGTTCAACCGAGGAGGAGGGGAGGGGAGGTGTGGAGAGGGATTTGTAAGGAGGGGAGACGAGGTAAACCATAATTTATTATGTTGACAAAATTACCTTCACTTTTTTATTAAAATTCTAAACTATCTTTGTTGGGATATTAAAATTTTAGGTTTTATGCTTTTTGACAACAAAAAAAAGTAGGTTTTCTACTAATTAGATTTTTTTTTGGTTATATATCCATTAGATTTTTTTTTACGTAATATATCCATTATAATTTAATCCTTATTTTGAGTTTATAAGGTTAATGGTAAAAAAAGTAAATTACTTCTCCCCTTCCCTCTCATCTCCTCGTTAGAAAGTTGAACCAAACATAAAAAGTTAAAATATCACCTCCCCTCTCCTCCCCTTCCCTTCAAAACCCCCGAACCAAACAAACCCTAAGAGAGAGAGTCTGTGTAAAAATTAAAAAATTAGGGTAATAAAAAGTTGAAAAATGAAAACATAAATTTATGGTGGGTGGTTAGTAGTTAATGGACCTAGTTATGGGGGCTTACGTAAAATATATTAGTATTATTAAAAGAAATTTTTTTTTTGTTGGTGGGGGCTTGAGCCCCCATAGTCATGTACTTGTATCCGCCCCTGGGTTTATGAGTCCTCTCAATTATAAAATGTTCGACCTTCACTTATCTAAACAATGTGAGACTTTTCACTCACACTGACACAATAAAATTTCTAATTACTTAACTATTTGAAAAAAATGATAGATACACCACTTGGCATCCCAACCCCAACTGAAAATGATTGCTATAGAAGCAAGATGGAGATACATTTTTGGTCACAATAAATTTTCCAATACTTTCAATATATATAATAGACAAGTAAGCACTACTGCAGAAAGTGAACTCACCTATTTCATCGTAGAATGAATTTGATAGTTTATATTTTAACTTAGAAATGTCAATCTTTTGGTAGTATACTAGTATCTAATTGATTACTAATTTGAATAATATATTACTCCAACTCTAAAACCACCTATAATTTTTTACTAAAGAAAAACATAAAAGTTAAGAAAAATAAGTATAATCATAAAAATTATGAAATTTAAATTGGCCGTGCAGATAATTTTCAATTGTCTGCCATAATACTCATGATTTTGAGGTTGTATTGTATGTAAGGACAAAATTAATGCATGGTATAGTTATATTGGGAAATGATTATATAAGTTGATTGTGCGGAAACGTACACTAGTCCGGCTTCCACTACTCTTACTATCTCTTAACTTAGAATGTTGTTCTTCATGATATTAATTAGTGGATTGTACTATATTGCTTTCATAATGGACATTAGTTGAGAATGTACAAAGTTGTTAATCAGTTCCACATCGTTGAGAAATTCATCATTTGCTGCTTGACAACAACATTTAATTAATAGGCTAAGATTAGGGTTTCTGCATATCCATACTCCTTTTACAAAATGAGATTTCTCATCAATGTGCTTTTGTATTTTCAATCTCATTCGTCGCCAAAAACAACATTTAATGGGGTGTTTTTTCCTGTTTGACGGTGTCCACTCGCAATCTTAGTTCATACAATGGTGGTTGTTGAAGCACATAAGTAAGTATAATTTTATCGTCTCCACAGGGACTGATGCGACATCGATGCCGTTCAACAATTGATATAATTTTAAGTAAAGAGATTAAAAGATGTGTGTTTACGGAAACTTGCAAAAGCATAAAAGTAGTAAATTGACAGAGAGATTGAATTGCTGGGATTAGATTTCACCGACCCAATCGCATGTATCATTCGAATCAGTTACACAGATTCTAGCTATCAATCAATTCTATCACATATCACTCACGTACGTGTCCGTTTCCAGAGCACGATGAGAATCCCGCTATATTCATTAACCCTCGATGTCTCGAGTGATCGATCAATATACCGGCTATATCATATTGCTCAAACTCCGATGTCTCGGATAATTCAATCAACACAATAGTTTTAAAACTTGATATTTAGAGTGAATATTAAATCTAAATCTATGTCTAGAGTTTAGAGTTTAATAGATGATTGTTCTAGGTCTCGGATTCAAAAAGCATACGTCTATACCATTTCAAAACCTAGAATTAAAACATACAATTCAAGAACAACATCAAAATTGATAACTAAACTAAAACCATATATAATACCATGATCAAAAGAAATACATACACATAGAGTCAATTACACCTAATCCCAACAAAGAGAGATTAGCTACTCATTTTCATGGTAGCTTTACAAAGATTAAGAAGAAAAGAGATGAACAAACTTATCAATGATGATGTCTCAACTATTGTAGTGAATCCACCTTCAAATCCCCTAAAATCTGGCTCCTAGGGTTTCCCTCTGCTTCTGCTACTCTATTACAAGTTATATCACAAGTCTCTGGTTAGAAAAATGACAGCAAGCTCTATTTATACTATTTCTGAAAATTAGAACTCGCTGAGCGAGCTCCAACTCGCTCTGGCGAGTTGATCTTTCTTCACCAGAGGGTTACTGCCACGTCATGATTGAGCTTGAACCGCCTTCACTCGCCCTGGCGAGTTGTTACTCGCCCTGGCGAGTTGCTGCTCGCTCTGGCGAGTGTATCAGATATCAAATTTGATGCTCTCTGCCTCTACTCGCTCTGCACTCGCTCTGAACTCGCCCTGGCGAGTTAACTTGCAATTTTTCTTCAAATTTCTGCACAAATGTTGAGATTTAGGGAGACTTAATTGAAATAAATGACTTAAACAAATATGTACATTTAAGTGAGGAAAAACTAAAGAATATCTTACAAAATAGTTAATAAGTGCTTAAAATATATATGTAGTTTTAGCTACTTTTTGGCACTTATCAGTGGTTAATCTCAACTTTAAATTTGAGATCAGACAATTTAAATTATTTACTTAGTTAGTTCTATATATGCATTGAAAACTATCTCAATATATAGATTTAATTCCATTTGAATAAGTTATAAGTAAAAGAATGTGTTGAAACTATAAAAATATAAGGGACCAAATTGAAACTGTAAAAATATAAGAGATCAAATTGAAACTTAAAATAAATATAAGAGATCAAATGTTGAATTAAGCCAATTATGAATAATATATTTGTATTGCTATTATTATCATATTAAACTTTGTACTTTGAATTAAATTATATATTTGCAAACTTTTTCGATAATTTAAGCATAATAGTCTACATTTGGTAAAGAAAAAAACTATATAGTCAAATTAGAATTGAATGAATTAGAATGAAAATGATATTATAAATTAAGTATAATATATAGTCTACATTATACATTATCATTTAAGTATAATAGTCTACATTAATTTTTCATATATTTAAATGTATTATTATAAATTAGAAAGAAAAATTAATGTACTATTATACTTAATTTTTCATATATTTAAATGTATCATTATAGAGAGTAAAAAATATGATCAAATATGATCATAATTAAGTAGAAAAAAAATGTATTATTAATTTTAGGTACCAGAGGCATTCCTCTTGATAAAGAGTAGTTGCAAGTAGAAAAAAATACATTTAATTTATAATAGATTTTTGGTATCAGAGGCACTCCTCTTGTCTCTTGATAAAGAGTAGTTTTGCGAGTAGAAAAAAATATGATCAAAATATGATCTTAATTATAAATGTATGTTTATTAAAACAAAATATGATCAATTTTTTGATCATATACTAGTAGAAAAAATGCATCTTATGAAAAATATCAACAAGAAAAATATGAAGAGATCATTATTATATAGAAATATTAGATTGCATGTGCACTTGAAAATGGCATTTAGCACATCAAAACCCCATTAATAAGCAAGCACATTAAGACGAGACAGCCATTATATTATATGGAAACAACGTACGTACGGTGTCCTGTTGATATTGAGCTTCATGTCTCTCTGTCGTAATGGTGCCAGCAAAACCATGATATATGGATTGGACACAAAACCATGAAACCTTCCACTCTTGGAATTACAAAAATTTAAGGTGAGGAAATGATTTTTTTTTTCAATAAATAAGTTTAAAAAACGTGTAAATTTTATAAATTAACTTAAATAATATTAATAACTTAAATTTGTTTATAGGGGTGAATCCAAATTATCAAAAGAGTAAAATTTGAAGAAAAAAATGTTTATAGAGGTGAAGATATAATTGTTGGGGTGGAAGGAAAATGTTTCCTTACAAAACTGTTTTACGATTGCTTTGTCGTAGGGTTAACATGTTGGGCTTGATAAGTAGATTCGCGTTAGGCTAAGTTAAGTAAAAAAGTTTTGTTACGCTTTGCACCTCCATTGTTTCTTATTCGCCCTCTTTGTACTGATTTTTTTTCCTTTAAAAATTTGTCTTTTCCATAATCATAATTTCATAATGTATTTTTTTTCTTAAATTTAAAATTCCTTCAAAAATTTAACTTTTAGACTATTTAACATAATAGTTTGAATCATCTCTTACATATTTTTATTTTATTTTTCTCTTCTTTTGTCAATATTTGTCTCTGTTTTCATTGTTACCTCTTTCTATTACCACAAAAAATTACACGTGTGAAGTGTGATTTTAATGTTTGACCTATTTGATGTTCGTAAAATAAAGATTCACCATATATAATACCATCTCATTTGTGATTATCAACCTGTTTGGGTTGAATTGTTCAAATTTATCTACTAACATAAATTTTGACAGTGTATTTGAGAGAATTTATAAAAATAGCTTATAAAATTTTTCATGAGCTTTTTTTTTCAGATTAATTTCATATGTTTTCTAAGATAACTTATGTAAACAATTTATAGCATATATATACAAAAATAATTTAACTTTATTTTATCTTTTGCTATAAAAATAACTAGGTAAGCTTATACAAATAGTTGTTTATCCAAATAGGTTGTTTCTTTTATCTTGATTAGCATATGAATAAGTTGTTTATCCAAATAGGACCAAAATCTTCTTAGAGTCATACCAACTTTAATTTGTAACTGATTTCCCTTAATTCACAATACCCTTTGCTTTACACTAAACTGAGAGACAAAGTGAATGAATTTCAAATTTGATATATATTTATTGATTTGTATACTGTTTACAATTGCATCTTGTACACCTATATCACCTGACACTAACATATAACAACTTGCAAGTCCATATTATTCCTAGTGCTATAAACAATGATACATACAATTTTAAGCCATATAGCTTTATTCTGCCTCTTTTAACATTTCTAAATGATCTCTATTCACATTTCTCTTGAAGATGTAATCCTTTGATTATTTAAAAAATCCTATATAATACCAAGAAATGATATAAAGTGCTTCACAAGGGCACAAATTAAAGAATGCAAATAAAAATCCTACACTATACACATATTGCAATTTTCATTGCCAAACTATGTATATATCTAATACAATACAATTGGGTTACAGTTTTGTAAAACAAGGAAGAAAAAAAGAAGTGTGACAAGACATGATATATGTAAACAAGCAAAAGGGTTTTGTCTTTGTTTATATTTTGGAAGAACTAAAGACAAGAAAGAATGGGTGCCTAAAATTCCTTAAGATATTTTGGTCACCTTGAATACTAATTGAAGGCATTTGTTATATGCATATATTGGATAGAAGACAATGAAAACAAAGAAGATAAAGTAGGAGAGATAAAAGACTAAGAGATAATAGAGAAAATTGGTGATAAGAGAGACGATTAAGAGATATAATGAAAAGAAAGACATAAAATAGAAGAGACTATTGAGATGGCTGCTATAGAGGATTGAATTATCTTCGACTCACCTATATCTTACGGTCAAATCTCAATTAGTGAATTAATTTAACTGTTGATAGTTTTATTTATCAACGATCAAATTAATCTAAAAATTGAGATTTTATAGAAGAATCAAGAGAGATTGTAGAGGATCTCATTTTCACAAAGACATAAGGGGGAGAAAGAGGATGAGTGGAATTGGGAATTCCAAAGAATTAATAGAAGACTATTAAACTTGAAAATCAAGGGGAGGTAAATAGGATATGTCTTGCATTAAACCCTCTAAATCCCATTCTCCCATTCTTAAGTTTTCCCCTTGCCCATGATTTCCAAATCCAAACAAGTCCTCTACATTGGAATTTTGAATGTGATTAGTGTTATTGAAGCAACTATTATTGAAGTGGTTGATATGGCTTTTCACATTATGATCAATTGGAGCACTCTTGTTTTCAATGCTAATTCTACTTTCTAGTGGAGGAAGTTCAAAATCATTTTCTAATAACCCCAATTTATTACCATCCAAAATTCCATAATCATCACTATGAAGCCCAATATCATCAACCATACCAACATGTTGTGTTAAGCTTGTTGGCATGTCATGATCATGGAAACTTGTTGTCATGTCATAACGATTATTAGACAACACGGAAAATGGATCAAATTGGTCAGCTAAAACCATGGCATGCATGTGCATGGATTGCATGGATGATGATGAAGTTGAAGATGAGGAGTCCATGCACAATGTCATGAGTTCTTGCTCATTAATTGGCATGATCACATTATTTTTCATATCAAAAACATCTA
Organism: Trifolium repens; assembly: GCA_030408175.1. Lineage (NCBI taxonomy): Eukaryota > Viridiplantae > Streptophyta > Magnoliopsida > Fabales > Fabaceae > Trifolium > Trifolium repens. Next base: position 4,194,170 of record CP125840.1, read on the forward strand.
ATATGGGTTGATCGGATGAGTCACTATTGTTTGGGGATGGAGTGGAGTTATTGTTGGTTTTCAATCTCTTCTTCAATGTGGAATTCCAAAAATTCTTTATTTCATTGTCGGTACGACCAGGGAGACGTGCTGCAATCTGAGACCATCTGAGATTGTTCAAAGTAAAAATTAATAATCCGAAAGAAGAAAAAAAACCAAAATCCATTTATATCCAAAATATGTTTCAATAATTAAAATAGAAATGCTAATCATTTAAGAATGGAAAAGTCCAGCTCTAAATTTATAAAGAATTATTATCAACTATAATTCATTTGATACTTATTTATAGATTTTTCGTCTAATGTGAATTCAATAAATATATTAGAAGAATTAAATAAAAAGTAGTAAATAAATATGCATAATTCCATAATATTTTGGATATAGAAGTTACATGAAAATAAATCCATAAAATAAATATCAAAGAATAAAAATAAAATAGGATGAGTAATTAAAAAGGCTTAACCACTATCTTTTTCAATTATTTTATAAAATGTATCATATAATTTGAATTAACATCTGCTTCATATATACGATTTTAGTACAAAGTTCTTATATTTATTAAATTATATTTATCCATACAAAAGTTTTATCCATACAAAAGTGATGATTCAGCAGATTTTTTTTATTAGTATTAATCAATAATCAATTCTTTATGGGTCAGACCATTTCTTAAGTTCAAAGCTATAGACATTAATGCCTAATGCAGCCATAAGCCCTGACATGCTTTTATGTTAAGTCATTTTATATTACAATGCAGCCAGTTGGAGTAATGAACTAAAGCAAATTTTCAATCAATTATTTTTTTTGAAAAATTATAAAATTATATTTGCCGGCAAATATATTAAGGTCTAGATTATTAGAAGTTGGTCAAGATGATTCTCTTATCCCGCAAATTGGATGGTTAAAACCAAAAAACAGTGATAAAAAAGAGTGAATTAGCATGAATAATTCTTTATTTATGATTAATTTCTGAAGAAAATATTTAAGAGTTTTTTTAATGGATCAAATCTCAATGAGCACATTTCCTTTTGTTAAAAGGTTTTGTGCATTTTAGAATCTCTTTTAATAATGCATTTATATCCATGATAATTAAATTTCGCATACCCATTTAATTATTTTTTTTACACAAATTAATTGTTAAATAACTAATTCTTTCAAAGACATTTCATCCATTGTTTGTATACTTTGTAAAATTTATTCTTGTATATTCATTTTGGATCTCTCAAAGTATAGTCGTGTTAAGGCTTCATGTATCTATTATTCTTTCGAGATAATTTGTTTTTTGAGAGAGATCAAACATAGATCTCTCGATTAAGTGTATCATTGTCACGTTCTCACATTGAAATATGATTTTAGACGGTGGTCATAGTTCTATTTATGTTAACACTTATATTGTGGTAAAATACAGATAAATGCAATAGATGCAACAATAACTATAAATTGAAATTAAATTATATTGCAGAGATTTTTAAAACCATTATATCACGATTGCAACTACAATTTAAAACTATAACGTGGAGTAGTTAAAAAGTAGCAATGTTGAAGTGAAAATGAAAATAGAATGTACCTATTGCCAAGAATAGAGTGGAAATGAATGATGAGTTCTTCCTCTTGAGGCGAAAATGCACCGCGTTTAAGATCGGGTCTCAAGTAATTAATCCAACGAAGACGACAACTTTTGCCACATCTTTGAAGACCTGCATTCCTAGCAATGTCACTCCAACAACCTTGTCCTTTAGTTATCATGTACCTTATCAATTTCTCATCTTCCTCAGGTGACCATAACCCTTTCCTTAGCTTACTCTTGCTAACATTATTGTTCATTTTGTTGTTGTCTTTTGCCATGATCAAATCAGGTTTCCTCATTTGCATTAGAGAGAGAAAGTCTAGTGGTTCTTATGAAGAAGTGCTTTTTTTTCTTTCTTGTTTTAAGTGATTTTTGAAAGAGATCTTTGAGAAAGCTATATAGGTGAATGATGTTTTTAAGAGACAAACAAAGAAAGCTTCATGGGGTGGGAAAATGTAATGATGGTAGCGATTGTTTGTGGGGTTTGCTTAAAATTTGAATATGCCGCATTGGAGAGAGAGAGAGAGGATTGTGTAGGTTGATATAGGTAGAGTGGAAAACGGATTGGAGGGGGACCCTAAAGAGAGAGAGGGAGAGAGTGATGAAAGAGAGACAGAGAGGGATGGTTGGTCTTCTTGTCTTTGACTCAATTCTTGTCTTTTTCGATACATTTTACTTCACTCACAAGGTAATCATTCTTCATCTTTTATTTATTGAATGTGGTACACAAATTGTATATATTTTGCTTCCACTTCACATAATATTCTCTCTCTCTTTTTCCCATTTGGTTTTAATCTTCAATCTCACGTGTATTCAGGATAGATATAGGGAAAGAAAAAAAAAAGGACTATGCGGCCTAAGAATTGTTTATTTGGCATAGAGGGTGTATCTCTATTGCGCACCGTGAAGATTAATCATTCGAGTAAACTATTATCGAATAGATTGCAAAATTCATTTTCAAAAGTTTTCACGGAATATATTATAAGGATGAATTCGTATCACATATTAATTAAACTTGAGAAATTATGATCAGTAGTCTTTTAGCTGAAATGATTTGAATCTCTTTAATCTTAATTAAAATTATAGGCTTGAATCGATATCTTAAAATGTGATTGATCTTTTACTCTTAAAAGGCATATTTCTTTCAATTGTTGTCTTACGCGACTCGAAAGATAAGAAAAACCTGAATCATCTCATCCGAATTCTTGAGTGCATGTGGATTTTATAAATTTAATGGCAAAAGTGTAGCATGCTTGACATTTGTCTGTTAATATGAAAATTATTTTTAAACATTGTTGTGTGTAGCTTACAATTTTAGCATACAATTGTTTGTTAATTGAAAACATTATTTTTAAATATATTGTTGTGTGAAGATTACATTTTTTGCATGAGTTTCATTAGGGAGCTAACCACTTATTGGTATACTTCTTAAGCAAACAATGAACACCACTTAACAAAGCAATGCTCTCTTTATTATCTTTTTCTCTTCATGGCATAATTTTGTCATTGCCATACATTAGACATTAAGCCTCTCATTCTGTAAAGATGAAAAGGACATATTACAAGATATTATGGCTTAGATTTGTTGAAAGTACACAAATTTTTACAATTTAATTTTTTGAAATTCATTAATACCCTTCAGAATTTAATTGATCTCAATGAGGACAATTGTAGTTATAAATGTTGTAGTTATATATTAGTAACAAATTCGTCTTTTATTCGGTGGAATTTTTATCCACTTGATCTCAATTTTTTTGTCTTAACTTCCGGTTATTAAGGAAAGATTCAAAATTCGGCTACGAAATAAGTAAAGCTTGACTAAAAAATTGTTTTGCTGAGCGACCTACAAGTGATTTGTTCTGCCTTAGGTGTCAATATAATTGGGATCATTGGTTATGGACAATCATGCATTTATGCTCTCTCTTTTCTTTTAATTAAGGTGTACTTCTTGACAAAAGTTAAATTGGTTGCAACAGAAAAGATAGCATGAATGAAGATTAATAATATCAATCAGAAGATTGCCTAGTGGTTGGCCAAAAAAATTTATAAAAAAAATGAAAAAGTAAAACATAGGTTGATCCTGTGAAGGATTAAGATATAGTGATAACTTTGACATATAAAATGCTTTGTCTCCAAATTGATGCACTAGTTTTTTGTGTTTGTCCCCTCAAATTATATTTGTGGTTCATTTTGGTTTTTAATTTTGAAAACCTTGGTTAAAAATATCATCTAAACACATGTAATAGTTTGAAAGTGTAGTCTATAACCATAATATAATAGTAAATTTTTTTATATTCATAATGTTTAGTTGGAGGTATTGGTAGACAAAATACATTTAAAATAATATTTATTTTTTAATATAAATTAATATAAGAATAAGATATGATATTTGCAGCAACATTGTAATTTGCATTTGCTTGCATCTTCATAATTGAGGAAGCAAAATGTAAGTAAAAAAATTGTGGTGATCAAAACTAAAAAAATAAATTACAATTACCATATTTTGAGATGCAAAAGTTATATTTAAATCTAAAACTTTTAAGTAGTTAAAATTTTTGGTATTTTACTCCATCTTCAAGGTTTGATAAGGACTTGTGCTTGTTATTCAAGGACTATACGTGTATTTCTTATCTATAGTAGTAACTACCCTATTATATCTCTTTTTTTCTACCCTTAACTTATTTTCAAATTAAAAATTAATCTAACCATTTATGTGCAATATCTTGTTATATATATATATATATATATATATATATGCTTGATAATTAAATACTAAAAAAAAATCATTTATGGCTTTATAACAAGACCACTCGTATAAACAAAGCGGATCTATTATACCTTTAATGAAAATTGACCTTTTTTAAATCCATGATTATTAGTAAATCCATTTCTTAAGATTTTTCAATTGTATGGATAAAACTGTGACACATTCTTTGATCCATCATTTTCTTCCTAGCTGTCAAATTATGTATCTCCCTAAGTGATTCCCTTTCCATTACCTAATTCCCCTGCATACATATACATATAACGTGTTTTTACACAAAAATAATAAAATATCATGAACCTAAAATATTAGTCATTTTCCAATAGTCTTTTTCAATTTTAAAATAGAATATTACAAGAGCAATATAGTTATTAATCATTTCTCCCCCAAATCACTATTTTGATAGAGACTTGTACAATATGAAGTCTCTCAAAATACTCAAATGGTTTTAAAGCATCAATTTTCCTATCTACAGGTGTCCTAGATGAAAAGGGTATAAAAAAACCAACAAATAAAATTTTATTATTTTTATTTAATGCTTATGAGGGTGTCTCAAGCAACATTCTACTTTGTTACAAAGACAAGAAAAAACAACTCATCTGGTGATTACGTGTTACACTTTGTATTGTATGCACTTTTATAGTAAGAAAAACTGTTACTAGAATGCCAAAAAGTAGTTGTACTTTAGAACAAAATCAAGAGCTAAAAAAGTGAGAGTACTTTGAAAGGAGAAACATAGAAGTACAAGGTTGAGGTTTACCAATGACCATTATCTTCTGTATTGAACATCATTTGTTAGTCCTATTTGATTCTAGATTTAGAAAGGAAAAAAAATTATTCGTAACTTAAATTTCTGCCTTCCAATTTTACAACAAAATTGTTCCAAATTATGAAGAGAATTAATTATCTTAATCAAAATTGTTACTGTACTAGTTTTATAGAGTGTAAGTCTAACTTTCTTGCAAAAAGGTGAAAATGGATCCTTTGGTTTTCTCTCCCTATCTTCGTTTAAGAGTGATTTTAAATCTATAGACAATATTTACACCTGCCATAATATCACATATATATTTATTATACCAAAACTTCAAAATATCTAGAATCTATTTGTTTTGAGAAAAAGAAAAAAAGAAGTCCAGAACATAGTAACATAACCACATAGTTCTAAAGTATTGAATAACTTTTTTGCATTGTACGATGTGTGGTAAATAGATTTATTTTTGTATTTTAAACACTTTATACTTGAGGCAAAAAATTGTTTTGCAATTCAGTACGAAGGACACAAATTTATGTGTTTGTCCGTCTCTTGACCCTCATTTTATCCAATCCCATGTACAGTTTTAATATAAAAAGCAATACAATTATCATGATCAATCCATTTTTTTGGCATATCAAACGCAGTCTAATGTCACTATCATAATTTTGTATAGTAAAAACTTAAGAAACGGTGAAAATAAAGAATGAGAAAGATGATTAATTCTCACAAATGTTTCATCTAATCTCCCCAAAAAACACGAGTCATACCTACTTAGTTTCAAAAGGCACCCATCATGAAATTTTCTAGCAACAAAATAGTTTGATACTGCACATGTCCATGTTTTCAAGGCTCAGAATGACTAATTATGTCATAACAGATCTGTGGAGTAACATATAATTGAAATCTGATTATATGTTCCAAAACATGATGCCAAACTGTTGATAAATCGGCCAAAAGTCATCAAAAACTCTCAAACTATGTTGAAATTTCACAATGCTTAGCATGATTAACTCAGTTAAATGAAAACAGGAGCAAGTTAAGACCTCAACAGGCCAAAAAAACATATATTCAGACACATGAAACAGCAACTAAGTACAACAACAACAAAAATGAAAAATGTAGCTTTTTATTTGCAAAATGATGGCAGATTACCATTCCCATAAAAGCCAATATTCAAACAATTTATAATAATATTGTAACATTTCTCTTATCAGACGATGAGGACACGGATAGTCAGGAGAAAATTGGTGTCTTCTAGATGGAAATGTTTATCGGTTCCCGGAGGCTCCTCTCCATCTGCTGCGCCCTAGTCCTTATGGACATGTCAAAGAGTTTTTGGTTGAATTCAATCACAAGACCACCAAGTATGCTTTTATCAATCTAAAAATCCAACACCAAAGTGTTAAGCTTTAACATGGAAGCAGAATGGGAATATATAGGTATATCAAAACTTGATCAGATTTAAGTAAACTAATCTTGACCATTTATCATTGATAGTTAGGCATGGGAAAACATGGAAGAAAACAAATCATGTTAATATACCTTCTGTTCAAGCTTAATTGTTTTCCCAGACCCTAACATTTCCTGGATAGTTTGCTTCAATGCGTTCTCTTCTTCAGCGGGAAGAGGCTGGTATCAGAAAAATATAGCAAGTTAGGTAATGTGAAAATTATTCACTCTGTTTTTTGAACATATCCAATCAAAAAGCAATGATGCTAAAATGAATCACAAAAGCATCAAAATGAGTGTTAGCTTTTGGACACCTTACAGTAGAAAAAATGCAGCAGTCAATGGTTTCTAGTGAATTATTTTGAATCAAAAATTGATTGACATGAGGACTTTCTTGAAATATTTCGGACAAATTATTAGTAACAAAAGAAATGAAGATAAGTATTATGTCAGCCAGAGATCTTTCTCATCACAATATGAAATGCAATCATCCTAATCTATTTACATAAATAAATTCTGCAATTAATCAAGACTACAAACATTTAATAACATGAACTAATCTATTTCTAATTCCAAAACTTATGTCATTTTGTGCTACTGCTTCTCACTAATCTAGACATTTTCATTCCCTCCCATTTTTTTATTATTTACCTTTAAATTTTTCGCCCTCCTCCCAATAATTTAACAATCTATTACTTATTTGTCTCATCTCTCTCTGCTCCCAATTAGTTTTTTATTCTATGTTATTGTTCTATCTATCTATTCTTTAATATTCATATTTAAGTGTCATAATGCTATAAAATTGTGTCTTGTTCTATAAGAGCCACTTTCTCTCACTGTTTTCAATATTTTAACAATTTATTACTTTCCTCTTATACATGTAAAGGCAACTACGTCTTCTTTTTTTTTGACAAGGCAACTACTTCTTTTTAACCAATACCATAATAACTACTTTTTAAATTTGAGTTTTGAAGATTTAATTTAAACTATTGTTTCAACAGTGAGATAACATAACTACAATTTAATCAAATACATGTATTAACAAATTATAAATTTAATAGAACAATCTATCAATTAACCACTTTTTTAGATGATTTATTAATCATGTAGTATAAATCACAATCTTATTTTACTTTTGTGTATTGATCATTTAATTTCAAAGGATGAGATAGCATAACTACAATTATTTTAATCTAATATATAAAAAAATATTAAAATTTAGAACTATCTATATTATCCATAATTCCATATAGAAACATTGCTTAAAATTTTTAAACATGCACAAAAGCAAAAGTGACCCATGCGACAGCACGGGTATATTGCTAGTTTTAGAAATAATCAAGCCATCAAAGAAGCACAACTTACAATGACAGTGGTCACAATTGCTTTCACTTCTCCCTTATATGCCATAGCCAACTCCGCGAACCTCTTTGCAATGGTTTCTACGTATTTAAGCCTCCCATTCTCAGCAAGGAGAACTTTACAACAAATAAATGAATCAGCATATTAAAATTATAGGTTTTAGATAAAAAGGGAAAGAAAAAATAAAGACACTAGGTTAATACCATGCTACAAATTCAAGGATGAATTGGATAGTTACTCCAAAAAATTCTAAACACTAGCCCTTAATTTATGCTAATAAAACTCAAAATCCTAATTAAAAAGAGAAACAAATCATAATAATAACAAAGAAATGTTTAAACCAATCGTAAGAGATAGTCCAAGATAATCTAAGAAAGAAGATTTCCTTTAAACTAAAGCTTACTAAGCACTTCGTGTTTACTCTTTGAAAGGGAAAAGTAACTAAATAATATAGTTCGCTGCTGAAGATTGTCAGGGCCAGGTACATTTGGAACAAGAGTTAATACAAAATTTAAGCTAGGAAATATGCAAAGGCCACACAGGAATTGGGAAAAAGAAGAGAGTCAAACTGCAATTGAGAGTTGAGACAAAAACCAGTGACAAACTATAGCTCTGACAAAACCGATGCAAAACTGCAAAAGAGATAAAAACAATGCCAAACAGAAGCCAAGGTAACCGTGGCCAAACCACTGCTAAGACAAAACCAGTGCAAAACCCCAAATGAGACAAAACCAATATCAAACAGGAACTGAAACAACTGGTGCAAAACCACAACTGAGACGAAACCAATGCTAAACCATATCTTAGGCTGAAAAGAAAATACAACGGAGATGAGTTTGAGCACGCCGAAAGAATTGACAGAGAAGAGGAGAGAATTTGAACATGTGATCACATGAGGGAGGAAATCTGCAAAGCAAGGCAGATGAATGAAACCACAGTGGAGATCTTCAAAACACAAAAAAAACTTGTTTAAAGAGATGGTACGGCTTTGGGGAACTACCAACAAAATAGTTACAGGACAAAGTCACAGAGCATGGTACGGCTTTTAATACCATGTTGACGTTATAGGATTTAACAGTCACAGCGGAAGAAGTTAAAGAATGAAGTCTTTGAATTATGAATATGGTATGATATTGTTGATAATTATGATTTTATGCAAAAAAGACTAAACACTAACCCTTAAAATAATACAAGACTGCAAATCCAATTAAATAGGGAAACAAACCATGATAATAACAATAAATATGAAAACCAATGTTAAGAGATAGTCAAAGATACTCTAAGATAACAAACTAAACGTATAGGAGAAAATTAAGATAATATATCAAGATGTTATAACATATATTCATATCTTCTGACACAACAAACTACTGTATCAAAAAAATAATATTGTGCCAAATTACTTTTTCCATAAGCATTGTGCCTAATTATTGTAGTAATGAAGTAGTTAAGTCTTGCTGAAAGGATAGTTCTGTAACTAGCAGTCTTCCAAGACGGGTTAAAAACATTCAAATACCATGACATTACATATTGTTGACTAACATTATATTATTATTAAATGACCATTGACCCCATATACTTTCTATGTGGAAGAAAAAGTAAGGAAAACAAAAGTCTGAATCACTATATGAATTCATGTATGTGCGTGCTTTATTACAAACTATTGAGCAGCAGATTAAGGAATACATAATTAAGCATAATCTATAAAGCCAGTTGATACACACATGAGTCCTATGATTGAGAAAAGTATTACCGGATTACAATGTGAGATTCCATTTCTGTTGGCATTATGACAGGAGCACTTTTCTTTTTTATGTAATGCTTCCGATGGATTGATTGTATTATTTAATGGCACTAAACTATGTGGTAAAGTAAATTTAAAACAATAGCAATTACAAACATGATAAAATTTGTTGAAAATTAATATTTTCGGCATTTTATATTCATAATTTAGTTGATATTAACATTGAAATTTTTTTATCAAAACATTTGAGATAAATGGTTGATAAGGAGTAAGGACAGTAAATTGAACAAATACATAGAACCAAGTAAAAGATGTGAGTGCTTCACAAAAGCAGAATTGTCTCCAATAATTAGGTTGGACTCACTTAACATGACCAAACCAAAACTAAGACACATAAATGAAGGCAGGGGAAATTTCAAGTAGAAAAGTAAAAATTAGATAGAGAAATGTTAAAACAATGCTACATGAAAGAGGCTATGGGGAAAATAATTCATTCACAGCCATTTCAGGATTTATGTTCTAAAGGCAGAAGGAGATTCACATGTATTATTCCAATGGATTATATATCAAAACAGATAACTTTGCAACTTCAGATTGAGATTAGTGTGATACATGTAACTAGAAATCAACCCAGAAAAGGCTAACTTTCTAGTTATACAATCCGAGTTAGATTAATAAGTTAATAACTAACTCAAAGTTTTAACAAATTGTTGGCATTTCCTGAGGAGCACCAATTAAAACATAAAAACAATAAGAAACAATAAACCAAAATGGCTAAAAATACAATAAAGCCGTCTAATCAATCTTTGTAAATACTCTAATCATACCATCCCATCCCACAATATACACTACTATTGAAATGTGAGCATTCCAGTCCACCCCAACCAAATACGCAAGAACTCCAAAACTATTGTCTAAGGAAAATAAAAACCAATTAGAACAAGTTTGTAATTTACATTTGATCCCTGTATTGCATCAGAAAGCATTAAAAAATGAACATAGATGCTAACATTTCTCTGACTCAGGTTCAGGTTTATAAAATCATGATAAGTAAAATATTTTAACTTGCTTGAGCAACATAACTGAAACAATAAATTAATTGAAATAATACTATAATAAGTAAAACCTGTCTTACCAAGAAAGCTCTTTGTAACATCAGAATACTTAGCTTCTGTGGCAATATCGTGGATGGTTTTTACTCTGACATCCTTTTTCACAGATATATCCTTTATAAACTGTGAAGTTAAGGCACTAGCCTTTACCGACTCAACGAATTGAGAAAGCTCAGCGTCAACCTTTTCCACTGCATTAGCTTTCACTGCTGCAATATACACAGCAGAGGCATAGTTTCCTGAACCTCCAAACATAGCGATGGGGACCTAAAACAGAAATGCAAAATCAACAAGACCACAGGAAAAACAAAACAAATCAATCCAATCGTTCAATAATATCAAAATACATGATAACAAAAATTAACAAACATTGAATCTGACCTAAATATAATGTACAATATATGAAAAGGAAAAAATCAGTAAACAACTATTGAACAAAAACAATATTGATTTAGCTCTTCCATATTTTCTTCTGCTAATCACAGAAAAGAATGCACAAATCAAAACCAATATATTTGATTACCTTAATTTTGGGGTCCCTTTGCCCCGGCACATCAGCATAATTTCTTGTGGCCTGCACAATCATAAGATGAAAAAAAAAAACAAATTATTTCCCCCAAAAAAAACAAATTGCAGCCAACAATATGAAAATATGAATTATGCTCTAAGTCTAACCCAATTGATCGCTAGGTTATGGAAAATGTAAATTATCGAAAAAATTCAAGGATCTATGAGTGTATCAAGCATTGATTTAACGAATCGTATGAAAATTGAAAGGAAAAGCGATAGTATTTGATAAGAGATTGAAATTGAGATGGTATATTGACCTGAGAAATGGAAGGAGCAATGAGAGAGCGTTGAAGAGTGGATCTCTGAGAAGAGAGAAGCCCTAATTTGTTGCAGAGAGAGATCCCTGATTTGACTCGGCTGAACAGTGCCATCACCGCGATTTGAAACCCTAATTTCGTTTTCTGAAGATTCTTGCGTTGTGTTTGGAAGTGAGAGACGAAGTGATGTTATTGCTCTGAAGAGGTGTGTATGTATGTAGCTGAAAATTGAAACTTGAGCACGTGAAGGGTAAATAAGTATTTTCCTTATTATTCCTCTTTTTAAATAAAAAAAAATACTAAATTACTAGTAATAATTATATAATGAAGAATTTAATTCTTTAAAATCCTTAAAAAAAATGAAGATTTAAGAATTACTGATTTGTGTGAGAGAAATAATTTTTCATTAGATTTTATTTATTCTGAACATTTTTGTTTTGGGTCTAGTAGCCTAATGGCTTGAAATTCCACCCTTAAGGTGAATAAGTGGGATGACCGGGGTTCGAACCCCGATCCCCTGCATAATAATGCAATTGTCCACCAATTGAGCTAAGCTCATGAGACTATTTATTCTTAACTTTACTTGGATCAGAGTTATCTTTCCAAAGTTAAAAGGTAAACTAAAATAAAAAGGGTTTTGCTAACGAGTGCCTCTAGGACACTCTTTAAGGATACTATATTAAGAAATTATTCTTTAGAAAAGTGAAATAGTTCAATTTCCAATGTGATAAATGCATAAACTCTTATAAAAACTTACCATTTAAGGGTCTTAAAGAGTGCCCCGGGGGCACCCGTTAGCATTTTCCAAATAAAAAAAATACATGTTTATTTTGTATATCCTATTAGTTAAAAATATTTTACACGGTGCTTCAAAAAATAAATAAATAAATAAATAAATATTTTACACGGATCACAATTATTCATATGTGTGACACGTTTTTAATTATGGTTATGGTTACTATCATTTTAGTTTTATATTCTTGATTATAAATTATAAATAGATAGCTAAACTATTTTCTTGATGAAGGAGTGGTGTTATTATTTTTTGGTTACATAGGTGTTATTTGGTTTTGGTAAAAATTCATTATTCATCCAAAAAATATTAATTGATTTTTTTTTTAAGTAATAGTAGCTAATTTTTTTTTTAAGGTGTATAAGTAGGAGTACAAGAGTTTGAATACAATGTTTCCATCAATTTAGCTGGACAAAACATTTATTGATTTTGGTCCGGGCAATATTTTTTTGTCAAACTCAAACCAATTCAACTTGATGATGAATGAGTTTGGTAAAAAAAAAACGTATTTTCTGTCAAATTCAAACCAATCCAATAAAGTAATAAACAAAATAGTTTGGATTGGATAGTTGAATTCATAAGACATAATTTTTAAAAATGAATAACATAATTCCTAAAAACATAAATATAATTATATTTCACAATTTAAAATTTAACACTTGAATTTAAATAATTTATATCTTAAACACCTGAAATTTTTTTAATCAATTAAACACCTGAATTTAATTAAAACACTTTTAGATTAATGCATAGAAGTCTTTAACCATAGTAAAACAGTTTTTCTTAGATTTGCAGGATATTAGTTTGAAGGGTCTTGCTAAACGGTGTCTCCGGCACACTCTTTAAGGATTCCATTTAATGAAATAATTTATTTAAAAAGTTAAACATTTCAATTCTCAATGTGTTGACTTCATACATTTTCATAATTTTTTTTATAAAATTTTACTATTTAAAGGCGTAAAGAGTGCCTCGGAGGCACTATTTAGCATTTGGCTAGTTTGAAATGATAAATTTGTTATATGAACCAAATAACTTCGGATTTATTTTGCTAAGATATGTTGGTTTGATGTTCAGTAGATTTCTCTTCATCATATCTATCTTTGATATATGTAACAACTAAGTTGTTCATCTCAAGCAGGGGCGAAGGGTAGTGCATGGATGGGGTAGCCCTTGCTACCCCAAATTTTTTATTTTTTTTTATTTAGTAGGTATAAATTTATATTTAGCTACCTCTAATTATATATATTTGGCCACCCTAAATACATTTATTTGTTTAATAAGAACAATAAATATGTTAGTCTATTATTAGTCCAAATAGATATAGGCCCATAACCCATTTTTATTACTCCCTCCGTTCCTTTTTATTTGATGTTTGAGAAAAAAAATGTCAAATTAAGAAAGTGTAATTTTGCACTTTATTTTCCTATTATACCCTTTTTTTGGAATATATTATACTCTAATTTTAATCAAAAAAAAAATTCATGTTTTTTTGCACACACTTTATCTTTTCAAAAAATTAAAACCACAAAAAAATTAAAGGCGGATTGTAACAAATCAATTTTTTTGTTTTTGCCTTTTCAACAAAAAAAAAAATCAGTTTTTTGACAAAATATACTTCACCGGAAGAATAGAAAGGAAAACCTATTTAATGAAAAACAAAGGCTAGAAAGAATAGGACAACTACCCATTCAAATGAAGTGTGAACTAATTTTAGTACGAGAAGTCAAGGATTATTTAGGCATGGAATAATACTTATTGTGATTGAGTTGTAGTCACATTTTTATTTTTAAAGTAGAGTATTTCAAAAGTTCATGTGTTCTAAAAATTCTCGTATTTTCAAGTTGTAGTCACTTTGAGTTTCTTAATGTTGTGTAACAAGATTTTCAACAAACATGCAAGGAAAAAAAAAGAACAAAACAAAAACAATAAAAAGATTATATGAAGAAGTTTAGTAAAAAAAAAAGATACAATAAAAAGATTATATGAAGAAGTTTAGTAAAAAATAAAGATACAATAAAAAGATTATATAAAATTTAGTCAAAAAAAAATTAGGAAGGAGGGTATAATAGACAAAATATAACCTTAAATTATCAAAACATCAAATAATTTGAAACAAATTTTTTTTCTAAAACATCAAATAAAAAGGAACGGAGGGAGTATATTATTATTATTATTATTCTTTACTTTTCTAAAACTTGCTCAACAAGCACAAGTGAACAATTAAGGAAAAGGAAAGGACACGTACACACACTTGCTCACAGCTCACACACACAAAGTCACACCTTTTTGTACTTGTACATTTTCTTCTCACACAACACAACACAACACAACATGAAATGGAAACAAAAGTGGTGACCTAATATCTCAAACACGGAACAGACAGAAGCACCGGCACCGCATCACCGAATCGCTTGTTTTACTCATTTAATTCACCGGAACAGAAGGTACTCAATAAGCTTTTTTTTTATCTTTTCATTTTTTATTTTTTAGTTGGTGACATTGCTCTAGTTTATATATTGTTTATATTTTAGTTTAGACATTTCAAATTATGTTGCAAATTGAAAGTGTCACACTGTTATTAATGTGGTAAATCTCACTGTTAAATACTTAGATTTAATTTTATAGCATTTTTTTTAGTTTACTGTTATTAAGTGTTTTATTTTTTGTGTTTTAAA
The DNA here is from genome assembly GCA_030408175.1 of Trifolium repens. Taxonomy (NCBI): domain Eukaryota; kingdom Viridiplantae; phylum Streptophyta; class Magnoliopsida; order Fabales; family Fabaceae; genus Trifolium; species Trifolium repens. Next base: position 4,209,256 of record CP125840.1, read on the forward strand.
ATGTGTGTAAAATATAAAAAGTAGAACATAAGAGAGAGCATTTTCAGCAATGGGAGTTGTCAAGACAAGACTAAGGAATAAAATGGATGATGATTTTCTTACAAATAACTTGGTTGTTAACATTGAAAAAGACATTGCCATCCAGTTTAGCTTGGACTCAATTATGGATGAATTTGAATCTTTGGGGAAGCGTCGAGTTAAATTTTCATAAATAGCTACTATCACTTTTTATTTCCTTTGTTGTTTTTTTGGTACAACTTATGTTGTTGCTTAAGTACAATTTACATCTAAGTTCACTTTTTATTTCCTTTGTTCTTTTTTGGTGTAACTTTTGTAGTATGCTCAAGTACATTTTATATGCAAAAGTTAATGTTAATCTTTTTGCTCATTGGGTTATTTTATTATTACTTTTGAATTGTTTTTATATTTGGCCACCTCATGAAAATATGGCTAGCTTCGCCGCTGATCTCAAGTTAAAATATGTTCTTACTATAGGGTTTGTTAATATTAATTATCTAGGATATTTGATTTTGTAGAAAGAAACTAGTTAAATTTGATAAAAATCTCATCCATATATTCCATTGTCTCTAACATTATTTCAGCTAATATTCTTGTATGTACAACTCTATTACTAAATTACCAAAATTCCTCTGTGCATAATTTTATCATTCTAAAATCTTTTTGTTGTAAAGGCTAAGCCTTGCAAAACTTCAATTCTAACTTTTCAGAGCTAATTTGGGACTCTCTTAGTTGCTATTGGATCAAAAATAGTATGTCATTGTGACAAAAATCATAGGTAGAATTTGTTTATTTGATTTAGTTCCTTGTATCCTTTAATCTTTCAATTAGTAATTAGAAAATAATAAGGTATTTCTATTTAACTTTCATAGGATATTCAGAAAAATAGAAAGATGATAAATTAATCAAATATGTAATTCATTCTAAAATAGGACCAATTGTAATAATAACTTATAAAATAAATACAACTAAACATCTATTTTCTATTCCCTTTTCGGCCTAATAGGGCCTTTAACAACAATAGTAATAATAACTTATAAAATAAATACAACTAAACATCTATTTTATATTCCCTTTTCGGTCTAATAGGACCTTTAAGAACAAAATAATAAATAAAGAACTTTTTACAAATTTGCTCCCAATAAAAACTATTTACAAATATAATTTTTAATGAATGAATCTCATAACCCTTCTCGCTAGAAACATAAGTTTAGTTTCTTTTTTGAGAAAATTTTTGAACCACAATCCAGAAAGTTTTTGGTATCTTTTCAAGTCATTCTTGTAATCTACAAAAGTCATTCCAAACCTCACTGTATAACCTGAGGACCACTCAAAATTGTCAAACAAGGACCATATATAATATCCTTTGACGTTCGCACCTTGCCTGTCATATACATTTAAAGAAAAATTGTTTAGAAAATTATTAAATTGAATTGAGAAAAATATAGAAACTTTTTGAAGATGTAAAAGGCTATACTTACTCAATTGCAGATCGAAGATAAAATAGATGACGAAAATGGTAATCAATTCTAAAAGTGTCCATGAGAGATTCTTTGACCGATAGTGTAGGATCATCATATTCATTTATACCTATAAGTGAAGTATGCACAGCACAATTTGTCATACACCTTGATTCAACAAATTTTAAAAACCACATATAAAAAGTACAATATTACATTCAAGCAAACTAAATACGATATATAGATAGTATTATTACCATTTTCAGTGATGTAAACTAATGGGTTATTGTACTTTTCTTTGGTGTATAACAAAAGGTCACGAATTCCTCTTGGATAAACATACAACCAATCAGAAGCAATCTGCATAATTATTAAAAATGTTAGTTTTCTATTTTATAAATTAATCAAACATGCAAAAGTTTTTTTAAGATAGATCGATATACACGTACCTTTATACCTATGGGTTTTCCATTTCGCTCAACTGCATTAACCAAAAATAGAAAACATATGCCATTGTCAACAATCTTTAAATTCAATGAATGTAAATAGTTAGAGAATCCATAGGAGAAGAAAAATAGTTTCTTACATGCAGGATTGACCAAAGAATCTGTTAAGTAGCTAGGTCTAACATTGCGTAGAAGAGGTGCATCTGATGCATAAGCTGAAGAGTAATAGTTTATACCAAGGAAATCAAATGAACCAATGAGTAGCTTAGCTTGTTTTGTATTGAATTTTGGTAATCGTGCACCAACAAGAGATCTCATGCTTTTTGGGTACTCTCCTAATGTTAGTGGATCCATAAACCTGAAATCAATTAACTTTTGATTTAACATTTTGGCCACAAATTCATTTAAGCATATCACAAAAATATATGACCTATGGCTTTTATGGACTTGTTATGAACTAGAAATGTTCAAAAACCTTAGAAAAAGCAACAAAATCCTAATGTTAATCCTCTTATTTTCTTTTGTAAACATCCAACACTTTTTAATGTCTTTCCTATGAAGCGTCAGCTTAATGGTAAGAACTTGATTTTCAAATTTTTAAAAGATAGAGTTCAAATCGCGGTTGATTGGCTATTAATGTGACAATTATTAATAATAATTTATATTTTTTTTTTTTCAATTTTATAAATAATAGATAGAGGGGGACAAATGCTCTTACCATCCATACATGAAGTCAATTGCTCTTTCAGCAGCTTTTTGGTCAGATTTGGAATCAGTGAGTGGTAAGAACCAATTAGCTACCAAAGTTATTCCTATTAAACCCTTTTGAGTTTCCTGCACATATAACATATAAATATTTTAGTTTGTTGTTACTAGTATTTAGTATCTTTAAAATAGAAATATAAAGCAAAACTAATCAATTTAAATCTTCAAAAAAATTATTGGCTTTATTTTGATCACTAATACTATTTTTTTTTAATCATGATCATTGATATTTTATATGGCATAATCTAATAATTCCTTGAGCTATAAGATTCATAACAAAGTAACAAACCTGATACTTTGTCTTGTATATGTTGACAGCTTCTGCATGAGCTAGAAGTTGGTAGTGTGTGACTATATAGGGCTCTATTGCAGAATCACCACCGGTACAATTTGGATTCGACCAGAGAGAACAACGACCTGGGGCCATATGTCCATCGGCGTAGCCATGTTGACTGTAACTCCATGGCTCATTCAAAGTAACCCAAGACTTCACCCTATCACCAAACTCCTTAAAGCAAAGTTCTGCATAGTCTTGAAAATCTTTTCTGAAAAATTATAATAAAAGTTAAAATCATATCTTGATATACATTTTATTTTCTAAGCAACTAATAATAAGCTATGTTTGGAAACTCACACTATAAGAGGGCTTAAGAAGCCACCATATTCATCTTCTAAAGTTTGGGGGAGATCCCAATGAAAAAGAGTCACAAGTGGTTGTATACCTATAGTTATTAACAAATTAGTATGATCATTAGCAATAAACTATATGGTTATATAGTCAAATTGAAATAAACAATGGATTTCAATATCTAACCATTAGCCAATAGCTCGTTGATGAGATTGTTGTAATAGTTGATTCCTTGTTGATTTATGCCACCACTGAGCTTTCCTTCTATTGTGGATAAATAGTTTTTGAAAAACGGTTAGTTAAAGTGAAAATTTCAATATTACATAATTTTTAAAAAAAAATTATAATAAGATGAGAGTCATTAGAATAGTAATTTATCAACATTAAACTTACTTGGCAATATTCTAGACCAAGATAGGGAGAATCTGTATGAATCCAAGTTCATATCCTTCATGATCCTAACATCCTCCTATAATATTCATGATCAACAATATATTAATTAAAATAAAAAATGATTTATTTAATTTCTATTTATAATTTCTTTTCCTTTATAACTTTATGATCCATAATTAAAATAGAAAGATTGGCTTTAATTATATAAGTGTACATAATGATCATTTTTGGAAATTAAAAAAAAATGTAGTTTTTATTCCATAAGTTATTATTCAATTACTTTAAGTTTGAAATTCCCCAATATTTTATTAAGAAAATACAAATATATATACTTTGAAGCAAACGTACCTTGTAGTGGTGATATGCGTCAATGGCTACATCTCCATTACTTCTATCATTGATCTTTTCTGCATGTCAATTAAAGTTATACAAATTGTAAATAATTATGCTCATTAAAATATCAAATTGTAAATTGTGCATATTTAGTATATATATATATATATATATATATATATATATATATATATATATATATATATATATATATATATATATATATATATATATAAACATAGAGATTGTGCTGCATATATATAAACCTGGATATTTATGAGTGAAGGTATCCCATATACTTGGTGTTCTACCACCTTCATTTGTTGCACCTTCGAACTAATAATAAACAAAAAGTTACATAAATGTTAGAAACAAACAATTATATATAATGTGTATAGGACTATTAGAAAAAAACCTTATTAAGATAAATATAATTTTTTCACTAAATTTAGTAATAGAGAACTAGAAAAGAATTTCATTTAATTTTAGTTTAAATTTTTTTTTTTATATTAGAACTCGTGTAATTAATTAATTACCTGGTATGAGGAGGATCCTGCCCCAAAGATGAAACCCTTTGGGAAACTATTTCTATTCAATGAAGCAACATCAAGAAGAGGTTCAACCTCAACTATGTCTATGCAATTGACATATGATTTGCTAAGCACAATTACAAAAGCAATGAGGCAAAGAATGTAATTGAATACCATATCGTATTACTTTGCTTAATGTTTTTAAGTTGATTTTTTGTGTGTGTGTGTGTGAATTGCTTTTTCTTTTCTTTTTTGGTTGATTATCCTTAATCGTTTTTGTGTTGTAGAATCACATGTGTGATTACTTATATAGGAAACTAGTCAAATAATGTGCTTAGAGTATTGTATTGTATTGTATATGGTCAAAAAAGGGTATTATAATGTGGCCTCTTTTGAGTGTTGACTAGTCCTATCTTTGTGGAAAACAAATAAGGCGGCTGTATTTTTATTTGATCAAATATAAATTGGTCATTCTCAATAAAAAAAATATAAATTGGTCATTTCATTGTTATCCTTATTTTTATATATTTCATAAATTGTTATAATGTTTCATAGTTTGAATATTAAAAAATATGGAATGAAAGTTTTTTTTTGTTTTCACCTCCAGTTTAATCTGGTTCGAAGATCATTTCTGGCATCAAGTGGTTCCAGTCTTCTCCCAATCGTAATTTTGGGAATCAAATTGTGGTTCTCCCTACCAAATTCAGCGTCAATCACCACCAAATCAACTAATAATTGGAATATGGAATGGGGAACTCAATGCATGGTATGTATTCAACCACATTTCCATTGCTTATCTTTATTTTAGTTATGCATGGAAGGCATGAAATGAAATCCTTCACTATTTCAACTTTATAATTATAAAAAATATTGTTAAGAATAACATGTACTATTAAACCCACACGTTTCAATACACTTTTTAGCGATTGAAATTTCTATGTTTATTCTCATAAATAAAATAATACATATAGACCCTGTTTGGATTAATTTATTTTTGAGCTTATGCAAACAACTAATGCAATTTTTATGTATTATTATAAATTTGTCAAGGTAGTTTATAATAAAATAGCTTATAAAAGTACAATTTTCACTAGTTTGAACATAAAAAATAGGATAAAACCTAATTTATATTACATAAGTTGTTTGCATAAGCTCAAAAATAAGTTAATCCAAACGGGGCCATAGTCCATTAAGTTATGTATATGTCCCTTGTTCACAAAAAACAAATTATGTATGTTCCATATAATTTTCGTGTAATTCATGTGAGTTTCAATCAATAAAAAAGAAAAATATTAATTAATGCTCTTAAGATATTAGTTAAAAGAAATTCAATATAGTAAAACTAAAATTACATTTTCAATTGAACAAAAAAAATGTTTGAATATGTGTGTGTCGGCAAACTTGATTCTAACACTCTTCAATTCTAAAATTACATTTTTATCACACTATATATCACTTTTTCAAATAAATTTAAAATATGAATTTTTGTTTATATATAAAACCAAAATCAGTATCCACTATTCATATATATCAAAACAACATGCAGTCTAAATTACACATAATTTTACGCAATATTAAATTGCAACCATTAATTTGAGATTGATCAATCTAAATTATACAATAAATTGTATATTGCAATAATACAACTTAAAACATTAATCTAAATCAAACGTCTTTAAGTTATTAAAACTTAACACATACAATGAAAGAACTAAAATTTGAACTTCAATCATAATATCCAATATAACAATTTTAACTTTTCTATTATTTGAACTAAGATTTATGTACGCCTAATTCTCAGTTTATTCTATGTATTTCACCATCTTGCACTTGCAAGTTGAAGGTTTAATTTAAGTCTTGTGATTAGCAAACACGTGCATCAAAGACAAGTAAGTTTGCCCATACATGAAAATGGTACCTACCTACCTACTTGAATCGGTGAGTGGGTCAAAGAAGTACATGCAAATAAATATTAATAAAATCGCCATTATAGATAATGTTTATATAAGTGGGTGGGAATGAAAAAAACGAAGAAGAGTTTATATATATAAGTTATAAAATTTTACTACCCATTTTAATAATATATTTTAATTTTATATAAAAGGTTTTATGGTGTATAAAAATTTAAAGTTAGAGGATGATGCCCAGTTAAAAAAGATCTTGGGTTATGTAAAATGTAAAAGGTTTTAAATAAAGAAAAAAAATTTAACTCATTTTATTCCATCTATTTCCATTGTTTTGTTCGCTTAAATACACCCTTTCAAAAACATCCAATAATATTTAAATATCCACTCTTTCTACAGTTCGTAAGACTTGCTTGTGTATGAATTATGTGGAATGAGAGAAACTGTTGTGTATTCAACGATTCAGAGGCTCCTGTGCATCAGTTATTAGATAAAGTCAAGATGTCTTCATACCGGTGGTTGAGAGCGGCTAATGTTTTTTTAGCTTCTAACATTTATTGTTGGTGGTCGAGTCCTTTGCTACGTTTGGGAATTGACTGATTTTTGTATAATCTTGTTTTTGAATTCTCTTGTAAATTTTGGTAGTTCCCTTTGACACTCCTTGTGCTGAAGGGCCTACTTATTTTGATGGTTATATATTTCATTTTTGTGTGTTAAAAAAAAAAAGAAAATAAAACTATTATTTCCATTTATTTAAATTTTGCTAAGCTCCCTTCGTTTAAAATATCTACAAAAAGTGCAAGAAAAATACCAAAAAAATATCTACAAAAAGTCTATTCTATTTTATCCAAATATCTTGACCCAACAGTTGTATGACTAAACACTCTAAAGACAATATAGTCTTCGTTTGATTATGTTAAAATAATATATTTGGCCAATGATAACTAAGCACCGCAATAACAATTAACCAATGGTTAAAAAGCTTGAAATACAATGCATATATTGAATATTAAAAGTCTTTTTGATATCCACTTTCATGCAACCTTGCGTCATGCAACTGTGCAAGGTTAGAAAAAATACTATTAACTTCCTCGATAATGACAATTGTATTAAAAAAAAAATCTAATTATTTGTGTAATTGCAATTAGTATTTATTTATTTTGTCCAGTAATTTAGTCATTGAAAATTTATTAGTAAATCAGTAAAATGTTTAAAGTTTAAATTTTGACTCATAAATATAAAATGTTGATACCTCGATCTAACTAGTCTCATAGAAACACCGCAATTGATATTCCATTTTTCCTTGTTACAAAACTGACATTATTTTATTTTTCTTTTTTATATTTAATGGTATGACTGAAATCTGAGAAAACTAAAAACAAAAACATGATTATCATCTATGAAGTTAAATATAAAATGAATATTTTTTCAAACTAAATCTGTCTTAGAGTCACAATTTGGTTCGAGATAAATGGAGGAGACGGGAGAAGAGATGAGAAAACATTTTTAATTATATGTGTTGATTCATTTTTTATGATGGGAGAAAAGGAGAGAGGGTGGTAGCAAAATTCATCATAAATCCAATTTTTACTTCCCCGGCCCCAAATTGGGGGATTTGGAGGGAAGATTTATAAAATTTGATTAAATTGCCAAAATTAACCTCATCTTATTTAAAAATTCCAACCCTATCCTTATTACAAGTTTTTTTTCATCTGTTGCAAAAAAAAAAAAACAATTTTGGGTGCGTTTGTTTTAGATTTAAAAAAATAGATTTTTTCTTTGTATTTTTTAAAATGGATTTTATAAAACCATTTTTCAAAATATTATAAATTTTTTTATATTCATTTTTTCTAAATTGAAACACTCATTTTGACATCATATAACATAAACATACATTATTGAAGAACAAAACATAGTCAAAATCACAATTTTTTGAAAAAGTTGTATTTCAAAAATGATTTTTATGAAAATCTATTTGAAATAGCTTCAAATTAAATGATTTTTTCGAAATTTTGATATCCACAAAAATTTTCAATAAAATAATAAAATGCCTAAAATAACATTTTAAGAATAACTATTCAAACCAAATTTTCATTTGAAGCTTTTATAAAAAATTTCTTTGTAAATTTTTTTTACACAAAATTATATAACACTACAAAATCTATTTTCAAAAAAATCCAAAACAAACGCACCCTTTATTTCATCCCGTAAAAAAATGACTTTTGTTGTCTTCAATTTCTTCTTGATGTAGCGTATGCTTATATGCTTTCTTGTAAGTTGTTAAGAAACATGGCATCCATGGAAGAAAAGAGAGAAAAGTAACAAACTCTTTGTATTGGTCAAAGTGAAATATTACAATATGAGAAAAGTTGAATACAATTGAATAGTGTAAGCTTATTTATAGGCTAACTAACTAGACTAATTAACTAGTAACTAACTATATCTCTAATAGCCTCCCGCAAGCTAGAACGTGTTCACAACACTTCTAGCTTGAGATAAGGAATACAAAAGTACATTGAATCAAAGGAAAAACAATGAGATGCCGGAAATACATCGGCCAAAATCAAAGCCATAAGGCAAGACGCTTAACCATTAAGCAGAAGCCATAACTCAGGGCTTAACCACTTAACAGAAGCTATCAAGGCTTAACCACCATAAGGCAGAAGCACAACAAACAAGGCCATAGGCCCAAAGGCTTAACCACCAAGCAGAAACTATACTCAAAGTTTAACCACTTGGCAGAAGCACACCAACAAGCCAATTAAGGCAACAAGCTTAACCATCAAGAGTACAATGCACTCAAGACAGAAGCAAATATCAATGTTTAACCATCTATAATAGAAGCATCATGCTTAACCATCATAAACAGAAGCTAGAAACAAGGATCAAAGCCAAATAGGCTAATAAGAAATCAAAGAATTCAACAATAGACAGAAAAATTCAATGAGCTAGAAAAGTGTCTTCAATCTTCACAAACAGAGGCAAAACCAATAGCAAGTGCACCTTTAAACCGAGGCTCCCAAAATGAGTCTGAAGCCATCAACAGATGTATCACAATAGTAAGTAAGGCATGGGACCAAAAGTGCTCTACAATTAATCTTCACATAAAGAACACTGAATAGTGGTAACTTCCACCCAAAATTACTAAACAAATTGTGCTGCCACTTGCATAAGGCATATCCATGAAAGAAGAAATCAGTAATTCCAACTAAGAATTACAAGACCAGTTGCCAAATACTAGAAATTTCCCAATAGAATGGATTCATCTTCAATACTCCATAAAACCATAAGAATGTGAACCTTTCTTCAAAGGGGTCCAAACACAAGTATCACAACAAATTCCATTATTCACAAGCTAGCACTCCACCAATTTATGAAGTGGCTAAACTCAAGTACACAATGCATAAGAAAGGAAACAAAAGTATATACTTAGCCCCATCAACTAAACAGAATTGAAGTGATACCAACAAAACTCATCACATAACTGCCCATGGAGATTTAAAGCTGCCTTAAACATTTCTAAAGTAGCTAAAAGGTGACAACCACAAGCCAACAAGCTCTAAGCATGTAGGGGCAATGAAATACTGAACTAATAACTCTGCAAAATTCAGGATGTATAGTACCAATCCTTGACATGAAGAATTGTTTGAACATAACAACCTTGCTTCAGTTCCATTCCATGAATCTTCTCTGATGTAAATGCATAACAGAGCGCAAAATATCAAGAACAGAGGCAAAGTGCTGATGACTTCATTGACTTGTAACGATGATGAAGCCGAGAGAAGAAAAGTTGATTATGCAACTAGTTTCTTCAATGGTGACAATGCTAATACCACTTACATATGAATCCGAAATGCAACAATCGTCGGATCGGATCCACACAAGATCGGAAACAACCGCAATCTCACCAATAACTGCCGCTTCTTCTCCTTGAATCATTATCGTAAAACACACAGTACCAGAAACAGAGTCTCGATAATATGCGATCGAAAGCGGAAATGAAAATAAACTGAAATTCAATCAAAATAAAATCTGAAACCCTAGAATTTGGGGGAAAATGACGAATTAGAATTGCAATTAATACAGAATCACAATGGAACACGGAACAAAAATCAAACCGAAGAGAAATCAAGAAGTCGGATCTAGAACATGAATTGCAATCGGAATTGCAAGAAACTTATACGAAAGGTATACAGAGAATTAGGATTGAGTCTGAACCCTAGAAATTGATGGAAAATGCGATGAAAACAAAGTTGTAATCACAATTGCGAGAACAAGAACAAACTCAACAAGAGATTGAAAGATTCATACACTGGAAATTTTGTTCGATCAAGAACTCGAACAAGAAATTGGATGTGAATCGGATTCTGAATAGAATACAGAACATGAGAATGGAGAAAATGAATTTTTCTAGGGAAAATATTGAAAGAAAAAATTAATGGAAAGGGAAAAGAAAATGAAGGTTGAGAAAATGCAGCGGAAAAATTTGTTCAAGGTGGATACCATGTTAAGAAACAGGATTCGGATCGGGTGCAGTCGTCACCCATGACTGCATGCAGTCAGTGACATCAGAGCCGTCTGATTAAGATCAGACAATTCTTAATTTAATGTCAAAAAGTTTATATTTTAAAATATTTATACTGAGGTAAAATCCGAACCGTCTGATGTTGATCAGACAGATCTGATTTGATGACTGCAGCTTGACTGCATACAAACTGACAGCATTCAATCCATTTCCTAAGAAGGATTCGGATCGGGTGCAGTCGTCACCCATGACTGCATGCAGTCAGTGACATCAGAGCCGTCTGATTAAGATCAGACAATTCTTAATTTAATGTCAAAAAGTTTATATTTTAAAATATTTATACTGAGGTAAAATCCGAACCGTCTGATGTTGATCAGACAGATCTGATTTGATGACTGCAGCTTGACTGCATACAAACTGACAGCATTCAATCCATTTCCTAAGAAGGATTCGGATCGGGTGCAGTCGTCACCCATGACTGCATGCAGTCAGTGACATCAGAGCCGTCTGATTAAGATCAGACAATTCTTAATTTAATGTCAAAAAGTTTATATTTTAAAATATTTATACTGAGGTAAAATCCGAACCGTCTGATGTTGATCAGACAGATCTGATTTGATGACTGCAGCTTGACTGCATACAAACTGACAGCATTCAATCCATTTCCTAAGAAGGATTCGGATCGGGTGCAGTCGTCACCCATGACTGCATGCAGTCAGTGACATCAGAGCCGTCTGATTAAGATCAGACAATTCTTAATTTAATGTCAAAAAGTTTATATTTTAAAATATTTATACTGAGGTAAAATCCGAACCGTCTGATGTTGATCAGACAGATCTGATTTGATGACTGCAGCTTGACTGCATACAAACTGACAGCATTCAATCCATTTCCTAAGAAGGATTCGGATCGGGTGCAGTCGTCACCCATGACTGCATGCAGTCAGTGACATCAGAGCCGTCTGATTAAGATCAGACAATTCTTAATTTAATGTCAAAAAGTTTATATTTTAAAATATTTATACTTAGGTAAAATCCGAACCGTCTGATGTTGATCAGACAGATCTGATTTGATGACTGCAGCTTGACTGCATACAAACTGACAGCATTCAATCCATTTCCTAAGAAGGATTCGGATCGGGTGCAGTCGTCACCCATGACTGCATGCAGTCAGTGACATCAGAGCCGTCTCATTAAGATCAGACAATTCTTAATTTAATGTCAAAAAGTTTATATTTTAAAATATTTATACTGAGGTAAAATCCGAACCGTCTGATGTTGATCAGACAGATCTGATTTGATGACTGCAGCTTGACTGCATACAAACTGACAGCATTCAATCCATTTCCTAAGAAGAATTCGGATCGGGTGCAGTCGTCACCCGTGACTGCATGCAGTCAGTGACATCAGAGCCGTCTGATTAAGAGAGAAAAGAGAGAAAAGTAACAAATTATTTGTATTGGTCGAAGTGAAATATTACAATATGAGAAAAGTTGAATACAATTGAATAGTGTAAGCTTATTTATAGGCTAACTAACTAGACTAATTAACTAGTAACTAACTATATCTCTAATATTGCTTAGCTTTGTCATGCTTCCGTTTTGTTCATGTCTTGTTCACGACAATTTTTGCTTGTGTCATTTTTTATGACTCTAGCATACTATATAAGCAACTTTTTATTGATGAAACAACATGCTCTTTCTTTGTTCACATGAATCACGTCACTTATTTATTTTATTTGTTTATATGTTGATCATATCGATTTGTTTTTCATGCACACACATATTGCTTCAAATATAAAAATATTTTATTGAGTTGGATGAATCGTGTAGACAGAGAAGTTGTTATTGATAGATAGTTTGGTTTTCGCCGCAAAATTATAGTGTAAGCATGTATGTTATTGACTATTGTTATGTTCGAATGTCATATAAGGATAAAATAATAAATTAATTTTAAAAAATTTCATCTCCTTTTGTAAATCAAACATATATTTAATTCAAACCTCTCCCCTTTCATTCTCCTCCTTCGAACCAAATATATATTTAATGAAAGAGAAGTGCTAGGAACACAGCATTTAACACACTCATTTAAACACATCCACACATGTAAAGCAACATCACCAAATTTTTTTACTTCTTTACCTGCTAACCGGCTGTGCAGGTTACGAGAAAACAAACATTTTTTTTTATTCTTTTACAATTTATCTTTGACATTCTTATCATTTCCACATCCACAATCTCCATGATATTTCTGATCTGATTCATCTAGCATTTGCGTTATCAGCCACTCTGACTCAGTCACGAGCTCTTGTTTTGTCACGAGTTTCGATCTATCATATTCTGCACTTTGTTAGTAGATCTCTGTTGTGAGCTCCGGCAGTCATTCATGTCTCTATTGTCTTTACAAACAGCTCTCTTATTGCCCCCAATTTATGGGTATTGTGAAGCATTGATTTGACCATGGCTTCAATTGTGGCATTCTATTTTTCTATTTAATCCCTTTTTGCTATTAGTGTTTTGTTCCTTACATCTCTTTATCCAAAGCAGAATACTCTTATGCTGGACTGCAACATGTTAGATGGGTTTGTTTTGGATTTTTGTAATGGGATTGGTTCAAATTCCGTAAAGTAGTGGCATTCTTGAATCAAACTCCAATAGATTGATCTAGTTGGTATTATGATTGATGACAATAAATAAATCATGTTTGCTTGCAGTTAGCTTGCTTGTGATCTGTAACAATTTGACATAAGGTACAGACGGTCCATTGAGCGGTGAACTTGCAAGCCAGAAGATGAAGATGAAGATGAAAAGTTAAATAAATAAATAAAAAATTTGGCCTAAAAATTCATACCGGTAGCCAAGAACAAGAATTAAAATAAGTGATGACATGGCTTTATATGTGTGAGTGTGTCTAAATGAGTGTGTTAAATGGTGTGTTCTTAGCACTCCTCTTAATGAAAATACAATTCCCTCTATTAAATTTTTTTCCTCTCTTCCTCTCCCATGCGTTGAATCAAAGAGATCCTTAAGGTATGACATGAAAACAGTGAAAACAAAAACGTGTATCATTTATGAAATTAAAAAATGAAACAATATAAACAAGGCTATATTTTCTCAAACTAAACATTTCTTATAATTTTGCCATACAATGAATCAAGCATTCAACATCTATCCCTAGCAATCTTTTCTGAAAGCCCATGACATGCACTCCAAAAAAGAGGTCTAAAAGTGGACATTTTAAAAACAATACAACATGGTAACCAATTAACAATTAACAATTGTGATATATTGAAAGGGAAAAAAATTGAAGACGAAATGGGTTTTTCAAACTGACGACTTCTGTCTGGAGTGGTTTGATACAGTTGACTGTTGAGAGTGTTGAGGGTGTTTCGGTCTTTGCCATTTTACTTGTAAATTAGGCGGTTTATATTTGAAACAAAATAATAAATATATGAATTAATATAATTTACCAAATTGGCTAATGCAGACAGGTGATCTATCGAATATAAATTTTGCAAAATTTATTGGTAGATTGAAAGTTTATATTATATAGATCATTCATAAAAAAATTATAAAAATTGAAAATCATTTGATATTTTATTGGGATTTATCAAGATTTATAGTATTTAATAAACCGTTAATCTTGATGGCTCTCAATAACATATCAAATAATTTTGAATTTTTCTAAAATTTTCTATAGATGATCTATATGATATAAACTTTCAATTCAACGGTGAATTTTGTAAAATTCATACTCGTTGTAATATTATTTATAACTAGTCCACCATTAATCACTTAATGAGGTGGTCCATATTAGAATTTACCATAAAAATTAGTTATTTGTTTATGTTTAAAACCAAAGGAGTGTAACAAAAAAAGAAAATCAAAGGGAGTATTGATTAATTGGTTTGCTGATCGGATTCTTCCATTGTATCAATCTCATAAAAAGTCTCATTATCAATTATCATGTTTATGTCGTGTTGATTCAAGACATCAAGTAACACTACTATTTGCCACACTCTCAAAGAGAAAAACAATTGTGTGGATTTCTTAGCTAAACTTAGAGTCTTTTCAAATTTCGATCTTTTTGATATTTTTTGGAGTATGCAGCTGGACCTTTCTTCCTTAAAGTATAGTTTTCGTTTCTTTTTCATGTTTTGTTGTTTTAAATTACTTTTTTTAAAAAGATTAATATGAATAAATTTAACATAATCATAAGTCCTTTTGAAATATTCATAAATTCAATAATCTATTTGAGGATATTTTACAGAGTAATGGTCGGGAGTAATTTGATTAAAAACTCTTATTCATATCAAATTATTAATCCTTCAAAGATTATCTTAGGATTAAATTGATACATAATAAGTGGATTGGTATAGTAATACATAAAAATGCTTCAAAAAAGGAAAATTAATACATAAAAATATGTTTTCATTACTAAATATTTGTATTTAGTCGTATATTGCAGTACTAGTAATGCTCTTTTTTTATCCATTAGCATTGTATTTAGTCATACTAGATTGCGATGCATAAAAATATTTGTTAATTATAATATGTGATTATATAGTATTGTTAACGAGTGCTTCAGAATACTTATCAATGGATATATATCATATAACCTATTTGATATAAATAGTTTATCAGTTTGGGCGAAACATTCAATTTTGAAAAACTAATTTATTTAAAAAATAAAATATTTTAATTCTCGATATGTTAACTTCAAATATTTTTATAAAATTTTTTCAAAAATTTACTATTTTAAGTGCTTAAAGAATATTCCGATGACATTTGTTAGTATTTTCCTATATAAAAATATATTTTCTTAATCTTTTTGTCAATAAAATAATTTTTTCTTTTTTTGAGAAGACAATAAAATAATATTTTTAATCTATTAAATAAAATTTCCTTTTATAATTGAATTTTCTCTTATAGTTACATAATATGTTTTATATTTTATAATTTATTCTCTTTATATTGTTTTCCAAATAACTTTCTAGACTTATCTCCACCTTCTTCTTACCCATCGAAGAAAGAAAAGAAGAAGAAAAAAGCACAAAACCCAAAACCCCTTTTCGATTTGGTATCAAAGTTTTCAACTTTATCACTTTTCATGTGATTTCTCTCTTGGTGGTGGCTATTGCAAAATTCAAGTGAAAAAAAAAAATGCTTCAATTTTTGTTGACGATGGCTTTCTCTGCTGTTCCTTTACTTCTCTATATTCCACCAATCAGAAACTTGAACACCTTTGTGGAAACCATTGAAGAATTTCACAGAGAATCAAGATTATACACCAACGGGTTCAATTCAAGGTTGCAGCTAGGTTGGTCTAGGATCTTGGATTTTGTTCTTAGTAACACAAGGTAGATTCAATAATATAGTGGTTTTGTTTAATTTGAACCATTTATAATCTTAATTTAAATGTTTTTTTTTCATATGTTTTTGTTTTTCTATTTAGTTTTCTGTCCCTTGTTATACTTAGTTCTTTTAGTTTAATGTTTGATTTGTAGATTATACTTTGAATTTGAATTGTGTTACTTTTGGACATTGTTAGCTGTTATTTTATGATGATAAACAAAATATAAGTTTTTTTATTTATTTGGTAATAATCTAATTAAATTTGAACCTTATATAGGTTTGAGGTAGAACCTTATATTTGTATATTGACATTCTAATCCCAAATAAGAAAAAATGATCAATCTTATAAGAAGTTCAAACCAAACAGAGACCAATGCATCTTTCACCGTATTAAACGATGTTTATTAATCATACTCAATAAAACATGTTTAGGAATTGTATAATTTTTTTTGTCGAGTATGAATTAGGGGTGATCATATCCGAACCAAACCAAAAGTAAAACCGCAAACTGAACCAATCCAAACCGAAAACCGCAAAAACCGCATTTGGTTTGGATGTATTTGGATGACTTTTTTATTGAACCGCGAACCGCAAAACCGCGAGCCGCAAAAATCGCAAACACCGCGGTTAATTGCTAAAACCGCATTAAGCTTCTATTATATTCCAATACCACATGAAGTTTATATTATATTCAAATATACATAGCCTAATTACCAACTCGGTCCACCAAATTAATGGAACTTCAAGTTGTAGTTATTTTTTGTACTGTAATATTATTTTGGTGTTGTTATATTATTTTTGATCAACAACTTTTATCGATACTATAATGTTATTTTGGAATTTTAAATTCTTTTTTTGTATATTTAAAATTGTAACGTACTGTAATGTTATTTTGGATAAACAACTTTTATTGGTACTTTAATATTACTTAGGAAATTCAAGTTTTTTTGCTATGTTTAAAATTGTTTGGTACCGAAATATTACGTCGTAAACCGCAATAACCGAACTGATCCTAACCGCATTGGTTTGGTTTGGTCTGGTTTAGATGACTTTTTAAAACCAACCGAACCAAACCGAACCGCATGCATTTTTATCTCGCGGTTAGGATGACTTTTATGTTTAAAACCGAACCAATCCGCACCGCGATCACCCCTAGTATGAATTACTGCATTGCATGGAATATTTTTTAACAATTTTGTGAGCATAGCTTAATTAGTAATTAGCAGAGACATTTTATATAATATGTAAGATAAGACCATGAGCAATGGGAGTGTTGAGAGGGGTGTTGAATGGGTCTCAACACACTTTGGTGGTGCAATGGGGGTGTTGGAGGAGGGAAGTGTTGAAGAAGTTCAACACAGTTGAAGCCTGCCTCGGGGGGACACGCGGAAGCATTTCATTGGCTTCAATCTGGCGCGTGCAGAACACGCGCTGCAGGGAGAGTGAGCTGCTGCATCACGCAGAGAGAGAAGAAGCAAATGGATAGATGGGGACGCGTGGCAGCGTTTCATTGGCTGTCTGAATTTTCAATCTCATTTTATCTTTAAACTCAATTATTTCATTGCAAATTAATTTTTAATTTTTTTTATTTTTATACCAAAATTCATGATTTTTTTTCTTCTATAAATAGAGACTTGGTTCATTTGATTTGGACACAGAAAAAAAAACCACATTTTTCACTCTCTTAATCTTATTATTATACTTCTATTAGTGTTTATTTTTAAGTTTTAGTCTCTGTTTAGTGAAATGGATCCCAATAATAATTTCAACACCCAAAATTCTTCTAATAATCCAAACAATTATCAAAATCCCAACAATTTCCAACATTCCAACAATTATCAAAATCCAAATTATTATCAAAATCTCAACTATTATCAAAATCCCAACTATTATCAAAATCCAAATCAATTTTCCAACCAACATCCTCCAAACTTTCATCCATATTATGGATCTATGACGGGAATCAACGTTCCTATGATATGACATACTATCTAGCTGATGGTATCTACCCTTCGTATCCAACTTTCGTCAAATCCATTAGACTTCCTCAAAGTGAACCCGATAAGTTATTTGCAAAATATCAGGAGGGATGTCGAAAGGACATCGAACGTGCATTTGGAGTGCTTCAAGCTCGATTTAAAATCACCCGTGAACCAGCTCGCTTGTGGGACATAGCCGATTTGAGTATCATCATGAGGTCTTGCATCATATTACATAATATGATTGTTGAGGATGAACGAGATTCATATTCTCAACGTTGGACCGATTTTGAGCAATCTGAGGAAAATGGATCTAGTGCGCCGCAACCATATTCAACCGAGGTATTACCCGCTTTTGCAAATCATGTGCGTGCTAGGTCCGAGCTCCGTGATAAAAAAGTTCATCATGAATTGCAAGCAGATCTAGTGAAACACATATGGACAAAGTTTGGAATGTATCCGAATTGAAGATGATTTGTTTCGTATTAATTATGTTTGTGTGTTGTTTTTGCATTTTAAGTTAATTTGCATCGTATTAATTATGTTACTTGTGTGTTGTATTGCATTTTAAGTTAATTTGTATCGTATTAATTACGTTATTTGTGTGATGTATTGCATTTTAAATTAATAATATAATAAAAAAAATTATTTAAAATTTTTTTTGTTAAGTGTTTATTATTTTAATTTATTTTTAATCGATAATTATAATTTTATTTAATCATAAAAAATAAAAATAAAAATTTAAATAAGAATATGAAATAAAAAGTGGTGGGGTAGAGAATGTGGTGGGGTAGGGTGTTGAATGAAAAAACTATTGGAGAGGTAAAAGTTGAATGGAGTGTTGAATGATTAGGTGGAAGAGAGAGAAGATGATGTGGAGTGTAAAAAGTGGGTGTTGAGGGTGTTGAGAGTTGATGACCATTGTACATGGTCTAAGAGGTTTAATCCTATTACAATTACTTATTTATCTTAAAAATAAAATTTTAGCTATTGTACTACTTTAAAAAATAATCATATAATTGAAAAATAATCTTATATTGATACCTTCTAATATTTTTTAATTGGATCATGCTAAACAGTGTCTTTGGGACACTTATTAAGCATAGTAAAAAAAACAAAAGATAAAATATTTCTTCTGTCCTAAAATATAAGAAAAAATTGGTAAAACAAAATTGATATAATTAGTTCAAATTTTTTACCAAATGCATTATTTTTTTGTTAAATTTTTCTTTATATTTTAGGATGGATGAATGAAGTATTAATTATGGTACGTGTGTTTGGCTGAGAACCACTCAAACATTAGAGTTAGGTAACAACACTTAATTGCTTTGATGGAACTCAACATCGTTGAAATCATAATAATGCCACCAATAATTAAGTGATTGTTGAGCTCAAATCAAGTCATTGAATCTTAAACTAAAGAATATTTGGTCGATCAAATTAGATTTCTAAATTGCTCAATATTGGAAAGAATTCGAGTTCGATTCTAAAATATAATGTCATATATTTAGTGTCCAAATACCATTTCTCAAAAGTGGTGTACCGGCGCTCCACACATTGGTTTAGTGAAAGACCAGAGATCTTTTGCTTATAAATAAGTTTCATATTGATCAGCGTAGTATACATACATTTGTTAGAATTTAGGGTCAACACTTGAGTTATAGGTAATTAAGTTAGCTTTCTAACGGTATATAAGAATAAAATTTTGATTGAATAACTACAAGTCTAAGGTATGATCTTTATACTAAACGGAAATTCAAAAGAATGAGAAAAGCACGCAAGGCATAATTCTAAAACTATACTAATATTAGATTAGAAGACACGTCTTAGGCCCCGTTTGGCCCGGCTTATTTTCCTCTTTTTTTCTTCTCCTTAAAAATAGTAAAGAAGGAAAAAATTATGTTTGACTTCACTTTTCTTTATTTTTTACTTCTTTACTTTATTTCTCTAATACTTTTAAGGAGAAATAGTGTCAAATATAATTTTATACTTATCTATTTCATTTAAGCTAAATAGAAAAGTAAAAAATAAGTCGGGCCAAACGGGGCCTTAGATATATAATAGTCTCTATAATAGTAATTTACGATCAACTTAAGGATCTTTGTATATTATGAACTTATTTTAAAGTGGAATTACGAAAATGGAGGTCTTCATTTCTCCCTTTTGTTTTGTTTTCGAATATTTATGAGAATCGATAAGTGTACTAATTAATGTCTACCTTAACATCCTACGAGATTCAAAATTCAAATATTCTCCAAGGTTTAAATAATGATTTTGGTCTCAATACATGTGTTTTGTTGTAAAAATTGCAAATTTTTGCATAAAACTGTGAATTTTAATCTTAAAAAAATATTTTGTCATTTAAGTTTTGTTGTAACAACTATTGTGATAAAATTTACAAAGTATGAATAGAACTCGAAAAATTGAATTAAAAAAAGGGCACCATTTTCATGATAACCAATAACAATATAACATAACGACATTCTAATATAAATTTTATTTTAAAAAAAAAAAGAGAGAAATCAAGACCTCTACCGATCTCCTTTCTAGCTTCATCTCTGAATACATGATACATTTACAAGGACCTTACAATTTACGGAGATTAACACTTAACCAAATAACTTATTGAAAATGTAATGATAAACTACTTATTGAAAATGCTCACGTATATATAAAGCTCTAGGATCACTTTCTAATTATCTAATATACTTTAACCCCTCATTTTACTCCAATAAACAACAACAATATATTCTCACCTCACATTCATACTTATAATTTGCATTGTAGTTTGTTGTCTACACTCATAGTACAACACCTATAAAGATCTAGACATTGTTCTAAAACTTCTAAGGTAAAGCTAGAAGCATGTAGTGAAAAATCACAAGTGTAACAATATAATTCATGACATAAATATAAAATAATTCGCTTAGGCTTTGTTTGCGAGTTTGGAGGGGAAGGGAGGGGAGGGCTTTGGAGGGAGGGAAATAGAGAGAAAATTAGAAAAATCTTTTACATTTTTTGAGAAAGTATTTTTTATAGAGAATGACAAATAAATATTTATGATTAATATATTATGAATTTAAGAATATTATAACAACATTAATTAAATTTGAAGAATTCATATAAACCCTCCAAATCCCCTCCAAACCCACATCCAATACAATTTTTGAGTTCCCCCAAATTGGGGGGTTTTTGTGTTATGAAGAAAAAATAACCCTCCAAGCTCCTTTCCCCCAAACTTCTCTATTCCTTTCATTTGTTTCTTCCTTTTTTTCAAAACCCTTCCCTCCCCTCCCCCTCCAAACTCGCAAACAAAGCCTTAGGAGTAATATAAAAACTAATTTTCAACTTAACTACTATTAAAGATATTTTGATAGGCCGCCGTGGCGATATCTCCAAAATAAAGAGTGAAGAAGAAAATTTAAATATTATTATTTGCTGCCTTATTTAATTTCATTACCATCATCGTAGAGTACAAAGTCATAACTACAAAGTTCTTGAAATTAAAAGAAAAAAAAAGTGCAAATTATTGGAATGCTAACATAATAACTAAATGACAGCTCATAGAATATTCTAGTGTGAAGTTTTTGTACTCTCTTGAATTTGACACTAAATACATAATCACGAAACAAGAGGTGATGTTGATTTAACACATTCGCATTTGGTGAATTTACAAATAGGTTTCAATGGAAACAAGCACACAGCAGCTGGGCAATCACCATTTGAAGAGCATCTAACATTTGCTATAATGAAGAAGAAGAAAAAAGAATATAAAATGTAATTAAAATGAGATAAAATATAGTGTACAAAGTAAAGTAAATTTGAAGAGGATAAAAATGACTTACGGGTAAAACTCGCTTCAACAAGAAATAGAGAAAGAAATATAATCATAACATAAATAAATTTGACAATTTCAGCCATATTTCTTCCTTTTGCATGTACAAATGGTTTTATCACTTTATAATTTATAAAGCTCGTTATCTTTTTGATCAATTATATAGTTTTTAGCACTTATGGAATTGTAAAATGCATTCCTAAAATTTGAATTTGAATAATTATTAAATGTCTTTTAAGTACGTCAATGTGTTGTGTTTGTCCCTTTAACACACTTAGTTAAAAAGGTCATATAAAAATCTTACAAATCATAATAATAATTTATTTATTTTTACTATTTAAATTTCCATCATTTTATAACCTTTCATGAAAGGAAAAATTACAAAAAGATATCTAATATTGTTGGACAACATATTTATGTATTAATTGAGTGTATTGTTGGATCAAAGTTAACTACCAAATATGGTGTCTTATGAGTTGAGATTCCCTCCATTTATTTTTTCCATTTTTCCTTTCATTTATTATAATTTTAAAGAATTTTTGAATATATATTAAATAATTGGATCAACTAAATATGGTATTATTGCATTTATATTTTCGAAATATTAATAAAGATAAAAATACATAGGATTAAAAATGGAGAGATGTGTGTTATTAGCTGGTTATCTAGACTCAAGTGACCTTAGACTATAGCTAATGCATATGTTGAATTTAAGAGAGCAAGAAAAGTTCATGATTGGCAATAATGTATGTTTGGATCGATGGAAATATACGTTTAGGAAATTTTCTCTTCCCACACTCCATGACTCTTTTTAACCCCCCAATATTCCAATTTTACCCCTGTACAAAAACTTCGGAACGTGTTTTCCGAAGTTTTTCTAGTTCAAATTCATCAAAATTTCGGAAAATACATTCCGAAATTCGTATTCAAGACAAAAATAATTTCGGAAAACGCGTTCCGAAGTTTAAAATTAGGGGCAAAAATGGAAATCCAGGGGGGGAAAAAGAGTCACCGGGGGTGGGATGAGAATCTTTCTACGTTTAGTAACACTGAAATTTTAAAACCCTGTAAAGTTACTCCGCAAGCCAACCCATTCCGTAATTTTCATAAACTATAATAGTTTTCTTTGTACATATAGTTGAATAAAAAAGTCATTTTTAGTTGGTGCATATTATTTTAAGGATTACATTATGCGAATATAAGAAAATTATCGAAAATAAAGAAGTATTTGAAAGTGAATGAAATAAAATTTTGTCACCCTACGATTTTTCTCGTGTATCTTAGAATTTTATCAAAATATTCATGTCCATTGTCCGCTACTTAAATGGTGGATACCCCAAAAACACCCTTTAATTGACACAAGTTATGGTCCATAAGTCATGTTTATGCACCATGCACAAATTTGGGGGTGCACTAGAAATGTAGGGTGTACGCTAAAAATTTGGGGTGTGCGCTAAGCAATATGGGGGTTTGCTAAGTAATATGAAGGGTGCATTAATCAATTTTTATTATTTATGCATGGTGCATAAGGAAAAAATTTATGCACCATAACCACTCCTCTTAAGTAGCGGAATGTTAAAATTTGTTAGAAGCCCGAGTAAGTTCAGGGCTGATTCCGACAATATAGATGCCCGACACAAAATATTAAAGGTGGGCCCCATGATAAAAAAAAAGAAAAAAAATAAAAAAGAATAATACTCTTTTTTTTTAACACAAAAAGAATAATACTCTTTTAAATTGTAAATTAATTCCAACAAAATATCTTTTAACTACTTAAAAAAAGCCTTCCTTCCAGCAGTGGGAAGGAGAAGGAGAAGCTACACACGTTTATTTTTGTGCTTGAGACAAAAAAACATTTTTATTATTTTCTTTCTGAAACTGGTACCTAACCACTTTAGATTAGGCAAAAAAATAGATTAAATAAATATTAGGACTTTTTATTAATTTTTTGAATTAGTTTTTAAGAGACATACTATTATATTAAATTGTTTTTTAGGCCCCTAAAAAATGGAGGTTCGATGTCATAGGGCACCTTGCACTCCCACAAGGCCGGCCTGAGTTAGTTATGCAGGTTGTTACCATATGCTAAGTTTGTTACAACTTATTCTACTGAAAGTAAATTTCTCTTTCCACTCAAAAAAATTGTGGGAAACGTTTTCCGAATTATTTTTAGTATAAATTTTAGTAAAAATTACATTAGAAAATAACTTTAGAACATATTTCCTAAAAAAATTTACGTGCTAGGGGTGAAAAAGAAACGTAGGGGTAGGAAGAGAAACTTTATGTTATAAATACCACTTATAATATTGAAACTCTAATTTGTTCATTCATCAGTCAAAGACGTATCCACCACTTGAGAAACTCCGTTATTAAAATTACTTTCACAACCATCATTTTATTTGCAAAATTGCCCATCGCCCTTGTGTTCTTTGACCGTCTTCTTCTCAACCTTAGGCGGCTTCTCATCAGCCTTAAGTTGTTCTTTATGACTTTACACCAATCTTAGGTTCTTTGCTTGGTTTAGAATCAACTACAACGGAAACAATTAAAAAAATGCTATCAAATTCAGTATCAAAGTGGTCCACCACTTAAGTAGCGAACTATAATGTACTACTTAACTAGTAAACCTGACCAGTACATACATGGTCTAATGTAATTCAAACAAAATGCATACGAAATAAAATGAAGAATGTTTTAGATTCATGTTACCATTGCATTTAGCTCAATATGAAGTTTGTAGAGTTCTTTAGTGCTTTGATTGTGTGTTGGAAACAAAATTTCCCACTAATATTAGCAACCAATGGCTTTGGATACATTTCACAAATCAATCAATCACTAAATCGTTTGCTAACTTATCAATCGATCGATTGATTTAACGACTTATTTTAAATTTTGGTCTTCAAAACAACAATCAAATATTGTTTAAATGAATTTAAATCAATTTTAATACTCTAACCCTATTGAAAATGGAGTACTAATTCCAATAGCTCAATAGTTGGATGATCAGAGGAGACAAAATGGGATAAATTCCAAAGCCAAACACCGCTAATAGTTTGGTATTGCAAAAGCTTAATAGGAAAAATCACGATTTTTTAATCTCTGAAAGTGTAATGCATTGTCGGATCAGTAACTCACACGAAAACAAAGACTAATTATTCACTATTCAATGTGTTTCGTTAAATAGATACATTAACTCTTTGAATATTGCTAACCACGTGACAATTTTGAAGCACAATTGGCTTATTATATGTCTTTAGGGATCCATAATTTTACTTCTTTGGGCCTGTTTGATAAAACCAATAAATTAACTTATATCTTATAAACTCGTATGACTTAAAAAACTCGTTTAGCAACAGTCATTTCACCAAGGATGATAAGGCTCATCATCAGCAGTTAACTATTCAGATCGATAACGAATTCCTATCATTTTTTTTACTAATATATTCTTATCATTGTCAATTTTCAGTTATGTATTCTGAATTATGTTAATTTAATATAATTTATTATTTAGCAAGAATTTCTTAAAATAGATTTCATCAATTTAAATGATTATAAGAAAATATTAATGACAAAAAGAAGAGTTGACCAAGAAAAATACTTATTTGTGATGGTTATAAAACTCAGTCACCAACAGAAGAAACATTGTGGCACCAAATCTCTCATCTCTAGCAACAATGTCTCGTTTTTCGATTTTAGTGTTTGTTTTCTTTTATCTCTTTTGTTTCATTCATCTTTCTTATTCATTGAATAATGGTTTCAGTGTCGAACTCATTCATCGCGACTCATTAAAATCGCCCATCTACTGTCCCAGTGAAACTAAATTCCAAAGAGTATATAATGCCGTGCATCGTTCAATCAATCGTGGAAATCACTTCGCCAAACAATTTTCACTCAATACAAACAAACCTGTATCAACTTTAACCCCGGATTCGTGTAAAGGCTTATGGATTTATGCAAACAGGTAGTAATTTTGTTTGGCTTCAATGTCAGCCTTGTGATCCATGTTTTAACGAAACCTCTCCTATATTTAATCCTTCAAAATCTTCGAGTTACAAAAATATTCAATGCTCTTCTACGACATGTACACATGCAGAAGATATACATATCTCTTGTTCCAAAGTTGGAGATGTTTGTGAATATTCCATCGCATATGATGATGATGGTGCAACAACTTCACAAGGAAATCTTAGTACGGAGACTCTAACATTAGATTCTACCTCCGGCTCTAATGTCTCATTTCATAACATTGTGATAGGATGTGGGCACAACAATAGATTGTTCTATAGCGGTCCAAACTCTGGTATAATTGGCATGGGAAATGGACCAATGTCGCTTATAAGACAATTAGGCTCTTCAATTGGTAATAAATTTTCTTACTGTTTGATTCCATTTTATAGTGACAATGGTCATTCGAATTACTCTAACAAACTCAATTTCGGAGATGCTGCTATTGTCTCTGGTGAAGGAGTTGTTTCAACGCCCATTGTCCAACAGGATGGTCCCGGAAAAGGCTATTACTATGTAACATTGGAAGCAATTAGTGTGGGAAACAAAAGAATAGAATATGAAGGATACAAAGTTGAAGGAACAAATGCTTCTACGCGGAGCATCATAATTGACTCAGGCACACCGATAACTCTATTGCCGGAAGAATTTTACAATAGGTTGGAATCATAAGTGATAAAAGTGGTTAAATTGGAGAGTGTTTATCTTCCCAGCTTTCAATTAAGGCTTTGCTACAAATCCAATACTACTACATTGGAACAATCAAATATATTTCCTATCATCACTGCACATTTTAGTGGTGCAGATGTTAAGTTAAATTATAATAGCACATTTGTTCCATTTGAAGAGGGGACTATGTGCTTCAGTTTTCTCCCACGTCAAAGTCGAGTCATCTTTGGAAGTTTCTCACAGCATAACTTGTTAGTTGGTTATGACTTGCAAAAAAATATTATGTCTTTTAAACCTACTGATTGCACCAAATATTGATTCAGTGTAGCAGATGTAGGATGATGAAACAATTGAATAAATGTTTGAGATATTTTTACACTTTCAAGTACCAAAATACTGATTTCCTCGAGTTAAATGTTGAAAAATAAAACAACTCCTAAAGTAAAGTAAGTCACAGGCGAATGAAGGTAACAATTTATTGACAAATTTTAGGTTCAATAGTACAGGTGTAATGAATCATCAGTTTCAGGTTCTTGTATCAATGAATACATTATAGACATAGAAATGTAGAAAACAAATGAAAGAATGAATGAATTTATAATCACTTTTGATCCGGATTAATTTCAACGAGATTCAGCTTGACATTGTTGTGCAAGGCTTGAAGAACCAAAACATGTCCAAAGCTTTAGTTTCTCTTCCATCAATTATAGTAATGCTTTTGCTGTTTTGTGCTGGTGAGTCCTTTGCAACTTCCTTGTTAACTTCTTCAAGTATTCCTCTCTCCTGCATGATAAGGTGATCATCAGAACACTTTTAACTATTCCTTCTTCAAGTATTCCTTCTCATTCAAAATTATATATAAGCAAAGCACTTTGCATGAACATTATGGTCAACTAAAAAAAGACCTACGTATTGTTTACTACTCCATGGTTCTTACTTTCAATTACATTTCGGAAGTGTTTGCGACATTAAAATCATGTAACTCAATTACACATTAAATAGTTTTAGGTTGATGTAAAATTGTAAAATTATACTATAGTGTTCTCTTGATTACCATAATATCGGTTCACGACATCTACCACTGAATCTATTGATCCTTCGAAACTATTTCCAGATGATTATCTTATGTGTTGACAGTATAGTTTGATTTTATATAATCTAATGTTACCTTGTCTTGTAAGTCATCAAAAAACAATATGAATAATTTAATTGTATAGTTTGTGACATACCATTAACCGGGATTTGGAACCCTTTGCAGGGTTAGTTTTATTGAGTCCAGCAGAGAAGCACTGAGGAGAAGGAGGATTTGTCCGAATTTGTTGTAAACTATTCTCCCTCTTTTGCTTCACATTCTCTAAGTCAAGAGTCATAGGCATGTTTTCTGCCTCATCAGGTCTTCTGCATAATACAAGAGTAATACAAAATTAATTAACTAATGAAATGCAGAATAGTGTGATTTTCTTAGTGTTGTCCCCAGTGTAACTATAACCACGACCACAATTTAAAACCATGTAAGTTATGCAGAGTCCATCTATGATCGATTATGCAAACTATCCCCCCCCATTGATCCACTGTAGTCACGCGGTTATGAAATTATCCCCATTGATCCAAGATTGATAATGGTCAAGTAACTTTTTGACTATATTCACTACTCACTAAAAATAAAGAAACACAAAGATTTTAAGGGAGAGAATGCTTACTTCTTTATATTTAGCTTCCCTTTAGCACACATCCCCTCCGATCTTTCAGCCTTACCCATTTCAAGCAGTGGTTTCCTTTCTGCCAAAGCTTTAACCGGCGGGGTCTTCTCATGCACAACAACCTCTTCTTTACTCTCTACTGGATTCAAATTTTCAGCATCTTCTCTCTCCCTAGCTCTTAGTGCCAATTTCTTCAATTCATTGCAAAATTCTGTGATTTGATTCAAAATAGGCCGTTTTGAAAACAAGTTCTTCGCGGAAAGAGTTGATTTCAATGAAGGCACCACCTTATTATTATCATCCTGCAATGTCTCATCAACTAGCTTCTTCTTCTTCTCTTCACTTGACTTGATCAAAGACTTCATGGACTTGAATTGAGGAGTAACCAAATTCGGGTTTTGGTTTTCGCTATCTAGGTTGAATCTGAATTTATCATCTTGAGGAGAAGATGATGAAAGGGGTGGAAACCTTCTCTTGATTTTCCCATCTCTATAGAAATATTCAACACATACACAACACTAATTAGTGACTCAATTATTCAGCATAATCTCAATTGCAATATGAATAAGAAAGTGTTTGTTGCTTAGATCCAAGTACCTTCTATTTTGGCCACCACTTGAAAGGTTTTCTGATAAATAAAATGGACTTCTAGCCTTCATAAAAAAAAAAAAAAAATAAATTAAAAATGGACATTATATGTAGAATAATAAGACCACAGTTAAAACCTAAGTAAGATCAATGAACACAAACATTAAAAGTAACATAGAAAAAGGGAGAAAATAAAATCTTATAAGAAACAAAGACTTCTAATTCTCTAGCCTTCATAAGAGTATATAAGACAATTAACTACAATTAAACTATAAGCTAGAAAAATGAACACAATAATTAGAAGCTAAGAACAATGAACACAAGCATAAAAAGTAACATAGACAAAATTGGGGGAAAATATAAAATCTCACAACAAACCCAGCTCAAGTTGAAAACTTTATCTCAAGAAAACAATAGGATCTATGATTTACAAAAATAGAAATGTAAAAGACAAGAATTGAATACC
Source organism: Trifolium repens (assembly GCA_030408175.1). Taxonomy (NCBI): domain Eukaryota; kingdom Viridiplantae; phylum Streptophyta; class Magnoliopsida; order Fabales; family Fabaceae; genus Trifolium; species Trifolium repens. The sequence goes on from CP125840.1 coordinate 4,238,853, forward strand.
TTGAAAGGGCTTGGTGATCTGAGAAAATCCTCTGCTGTTTTAGGGTGGTTGCAATCTACAACAACAACAAAATCAAGAAATTAATAAGACCCATTAATAAAAATCCAAACTTTAACAAACCCAATTAATAAAAATCTAATCTTTGAATAACCCAATTGAGAAAAATCAAATCTTTGAATAACCCAATTGAGAAAAATGCAATCTTTGAATGACCCAATTGAGAAAAATGCAATCTTTGAATAACCCAAATGAGAGAAAGAGAGAAAATGATAAAAGATGAAGAAAAAGAAACTCACCAGGTTTGCAAAACCAAGCTTCATCGTCATTGTTGTTGTTGTTGTTGTTGTGATTGAGGGACAAGAAGTCAACAAACTTGGGTGCGTTGAGGTGTTCGTAGAGTTCATCAACAGTGAAGTTCCATTCTAGATTCTTCCAATCGATTTTCGCGGGTTCCATTGATCAGACCAGAGAGAGAGAGAAGAGTGAATCAGCAAAAGGGTTGATGAGAAAGAGAGGTGGGTTGTGTAGTGAAGAAGAGTGTAAATGTGACCGTTATGTGTTACTTGATAGTAACGGAATGAACGTTGTTCTGACCGTTGGAGGAGAGGTTTTTTTTTCTGTAATGAGAGTAGATCTTATAAAATTATGATGAATAAAAGTGAATGTATTTGGTTTAAGTCTTTAATCAAATACATCAAGTTACTTTGACTCATTTTTATTTATATTTTGAAACCGATGGAGTTATTTTTTTTACCAAAAGAGATCTTATACACTTGCATATAAAATGTGGGAAAATGCTATTTAGCAAGAATTTTTTGATGCAAGAAAGAGAAGAATAAATCCTCACCCTTGATTACATCCATAACCACCCATGTTTTCCACTAAAAAAGAAGAATAAATGACACCATCCTTTAAGATTTTGCCATGTGTTAATTCTTGCATTTCTTGTGTAAAAATTTCATGCTAAATAGCAATGCTCTAAAATGTGATAGAGCTATGCTATTTAACGCGAAGAAGTTGCACGCGAATTTTCACGAATGGTTTCTATCATATACTAAAAAACATTATAGCCCACCGTCACTTGTTAACATACCATCATTCCACCGTCAGATACTATTTTACCATGTTTTATTTGAATCCCATTCTGAAAAAATTAAAGCCCACCGTCACTTGTTAAAATACCATCATTCCAAGCTTATCTATACCACCGTCATATCACCAATTTTTTTAGCATTTGAAATTTTGGTACCCAAAAAATTCATACTTGTTGAAATGTATATTATGCACAGTCTACAGCTTTATAAGATTTGGTACATTCAAGTCAACCGATTAAGAGTGCACAAGAGATGAGTCTAGTTTTGCAGTAATCAATTGTGAGAGATGCAAAGATGATGGTCTCATGATAGAGTTGGCAAGAAAAAATATGGAGAGACCAAACTCATAATTTTGGAGAGAAAGAGCTAAATTTAACTAAAAAGAAGAAGAGAAGTAAGATTAATTAAATAAAATGCAAGTCGGTGCTTGTTGCTTGTATAGATGCCGCTTCGTGAAGTATTCGTGATACATGCTTTCGCACTATCAAGCATTTCTCAATGTGATATTATCAACTGAACTAAGCTCCTGAATTACGATGCACTAAAAGGGAAATATTTTACTCATGTGAATAACAATATAATTGTTTTATTTTTTAAAATAAAATAAAAATATTCTCAATGCACAATTACAAAAATAAAACCTGGAATTAATTAAAATTTATTTAAAGGTTGAAATCTCACAATAAATATTCTTTGATATTTTATGATAAATCAATTTAGGTTAAGTTACATGTTGATATCATTTTGTTTATGGAACATGTGGATTTTTTCATTCCTACTATCTGCGACGGATTTTATTAGTATTTGATATGAGTTTTTTTTTGTCATCTCTACTTCTAATTATTTTATTTTTTTGTTTTAGTTGAAGTGGTAATCCACTGAAAATTAAATTCACATAATTGTAAGATCACAAGTTCGAATCCGAGTCACAACGTCCGACCTAACAATTTCGGCATATTTTGTCAACTATTGTACGTTTGTTTTTGATATAGCATTACGATTCATTAACCGTGCAAAAATAATACAACAAAAGTGTGTATGAATTAATTCATAATAAACTATCTAAAATACATAAGATGATTATTTGCTTAACAGGTGTGGTGGGCATGAAATATAGCATTTGTTGGACGGGCGTGGTAGCGGCTGTGCGTAGGCGTGGTAGCGGCTGTGCGTATCATGCGTCTCATAAAAGTGGATTTTATTTTGAGTTAATAATAATGACTAATCTTTGATAGGAAAATTATGGTGTAAATAAGGTAGATTCTATCGTTTCAGTCAAATTTTCTTGGTACATATTAATTAAAGATCGAACATCTTACTAAATGCTTAAAAAGATTTAAATTTTTACCATTTAAAGTTTTGAACCAATTTATTGTTGGTAGGATATCAAACTCGTGCTGATGTGCTTGAAGAGTCTAAATAACTAGTATAATATTAAATTAAAGAATAGTTTTTTGACCAAATTTTATTTTACTTAACTCACATTCAAAAAAATTATTCTAAACTAAACATTTTTCATAACTTTATGATTTTTGTGTTTTTCAAAGTATTATAGTTTTATGCAATTATATGTGGGATTATGTGTGCTAATTCTTTTTTTTTTTCCTATGTGTAGTAGTAATTCTTTTACACATTTACAATTAAAGTCAAACATATTTGAAATGAGTCAACCATTTTTAGTAATCTATAAAAGTCATGATTGATCAATACCAGCATCATACAGTAAATTATTACACCGACAATGCATATGATATGAGTTCAAAGAGTTGACCTACGATTGCCTCAAAGAGTTGGCCACCTACATCATGTATACTATTCTCCCATCTACCTTTTGATTCAACTTGGAGAACCCAATCAAAAAGATCCTCCTCCTCCCTAATTCGACAACCATTCTCAAAATAATGAACAGATTTCATTTTATTGGTTCAAATTAGCATATCTATTGACACAAAAATCAACTACTACCATTCTACACCCATCAATTACATCACAATCACACGAATCATATAATACTACAGTATGTCACAAAAATCAACTAGCATTCTACATCAATTACATCACAATCACACGAATTTGAATGATGGTATGTCAACCTAGCCATACATTTTTGCTATGTTTTATCATCTTATTTTAAGAAAAAGAATTAGTGAAAATTGAAAGCAAAAACAATTTATTTCATGAAAAAAATCATTGGAAATTGAAAGCAAAAACAATCTATAGGCATTGCCTAGATCTGAATAAATGAACATATCATTCAAATTCCATATGGAAATGAATTTTCGTACAATTTTTAAAGTAAATGAAGCCACAAGCTATGCAAAGGAAATCAAGCAGATACGTCAGTTATATTTCTACTGTGGCAATGCTAGTTCAACACAATAGTATATCAAATAAACCACTAAACAAACACACCATGTCTTTATAATGCTTTTCAGCCATCTTCATCATAAAAAATCACCAATATGGTTCATCCAGGACAATGGTTTTAGAAAAAAAGGTCTAAAGCATATTATGTAAATATGCAACAAGAATAAGGCATGAACCACCCACCATCCACATATAATATTAATTAAAAATAACATATAGACAATAAATATTTTTTTTTGAAAAAGACAATAAAGAAAATTATATAACACTTGGTCAAGTAAAAAAGCAAATAGCTGTAATTAGGAGGGAAAAATACCAGATATCTTTCATACTGATATTTTATTGATTGATCTAATAAAGATCAATCTAGATATCACAGTACTCCTTCAAGAGTTTTTATCAATAAACGTAGTCATGAAATAAAACTCATAGGCATTTTATTCTTGAAATAAGACAACATTGTATGTGATATATTCCAAAATCATAGAAAAAAGAAATTCCAAATGACAGTAACTTTTCCTGCCACTCCAATAAATCATGCTATAAATTTCAACTTTCCAACCAAAATTTAAAAGAGTTTGGGATAGAATCCCACCGAGTAAATTTATTAAACAAAATTTGCAGCAGCAATTAGTCTAACTCTCGGAACATAAATGATTTTCATCGCCATCTAAAAACAATAAATTTGACTTAAGAGACACTAAAATTAAGCACCACCAGATCCATATTTCTTGCCGAACACGATAACCTGCAACTTGTCATAACCAGCGAGCACACCAGCACCAGCAACAGCACGAAGGATGTTAGCACCAGCACCCTTAAACAATGACTTAGCACCCTCATTTGCGAGAATTTGTTTGAATGCATCCAAGGAGCTCTTGTACTTGACAGCCTCTCCAGATGTCATCATCATTCTTCTCCTGACAGTGTCAATTGGGTATGATGCTAGACCAGCACCATTGGTGATGAGCCATCCAAGCCCAAAACTGGCGAAAAAGCTATCCTGTAATGTCAAGAGTACAAGATATCTCAGCAAATGATCAAAACAAAAATATGAAGTATCTTGCAGTGGCACACTTGCAACAAAATATAAATTAGGTCAAACTTAATTTCATTTGATAAAAAAATCAAAAACGAACCTGCAACTTTCCAGTAAGAAGAACTGGTTTGAGGGAATCGTACATTCCAAAATAGAGACCACGGTACACAATGATTCCAACACAGGAGATGTTGAAACCACGGTAAAGCCCAGCAACTCCATCAGATGCCAAAGTCTTCTTGTAGACATCAACAAGACCATTGAATTGCCTTTCTCCTCCTTTCTTAGCTGCCTTAGCATCATTGGCAAGACGAGTACGAGCATAATCAAGAGAGTAAACAAACAAGAGGGATGAAGCACCAGCAGCACCTCCAGATGCCAAATTTCCAGCAAACCATTTCCAGTAACCATCTCTGTCCTTCTTGAAGTTGAAAAGCCTCTTAAAGTAATCTTTGAATGCAAAGTTCAAAGCCTAGAAAAACATGAATAGCAGGTTCAGCAACACATCAAATAAGAACAACAGTTAAGCACAAAGTAAAAATCATAAATAGAGAATGACTAACCTGAGTGGGGAAATAACGGATGACATTAGCGGTGTTTCCTCTCCAGAGAGCAACCACACCCTCATCAGCCATTGTTCTTTTGAAACAATCACCAATACCCTTGTAGGGCTCAGAAAGCCTGCCAGTTTTGATCATCTCGTCCTGGTTTTGGATCAAAAGCTTAACACGTTCAATGGGAGCAGCAGCAGTTTTGGAAACTGCAGCAGAAACACCACCCATGAGAAAGTCGATAAGAAAGTGGCTCTTTTCAGCTGGAGCAGCAACAAAGACAGGTGAAGCAGTTGTTGCAACTGCAGATAAATCAACAGTAGCTCTGCATGTGGGTGCCATTGGATTCTGCAATGCTGCATTTGAGTAATTTCCATAGGAGTACTTTTGGAACATTGCAGGATTGCGGTAGGTGGCATCATAACCCCTGATACCAGATGAAAGACCAGATCGACGGTGGAGCTGGCCAGTGACCTTTTCCATGATTGTAGGTTGCTGAACCTGATCCGCCATAGTGCCTTTCCTGAAAAATGTGATAAACTAATGTCAAATAAGGTTTCATAAACTTAGCAAATGTGATTATATAAGTCATAACAACATCAATCCATCAAGTTCAACATATAACCCAGCAATATAATACTACTAATGAAAGTGAGGAACAACAACCCATATCAAGTTCAAGCATTAGATACAATCAAAATAGAAAACAAGCAACCATAGTGAAATTTGGAACAACAAAAAAGTTGTAAGTTGATTTACAAAGTAAAATCAACAATCATTTTTCAACAGTTTCAAAGTCTAAGAGTTCATAAATAAATTACAAACAATATGAAAGGTTCATTAAATACAATCAAAAGAATCAAACAACAGCATAAAAAAAACTACTACTACAGTATACACCAGAATCAAACAACAGCAGCAACAAAAAAATATAACCGTTCTTTTTTAAAATCCACGAATTCCAGATCAGAAATTGAAACAAAAACAAATAACACCGCAATTCAATGTTTATTCATGTTTCTCAAAAAAATAACAGATCATATTGACAGAGTATTAAATCAATACAAACGATTATTCAAAAGAGAATTGTGAAAATAAACTGTTAAATATCAAAGTTCCACACATAAGCAAAAACACAGACATAGTTCAATAGCAAGTATAGATCTAAACAAAAACACAGATTCATATCTAGCCATTTAAAATTACAGATATTTACACAAATCGTAGCTTGTCAACAACAAAAAATCACAAATCGAATTTCACTAAAATCAAGTCAAAAAAACAATCTGGATCGGATCAGATCAGATCAGGCCAGATCGGATTAGATCCGAGCATACTACAACAAACAGTCACAGATCTATCACATCTGAACATTTAACAGTGAAGCAACAATGTCACTCTTACACACAAAATCAACACTACTAAAATCTTCACAAAAAACACTAATAATCAACTAAAATCTAAAACCCTAACTGAACAAAAAAGTAAATCAGAAATGAATCAAATCGATAGCATCATACATCGATGAATCAACAGAAACGAAGAAAAAATGAAGAAAATGAACAGATCTGAAATGAAGAAGAATTTAGTTTACCTTTCACGAAGGGTTCTAGCGAAAGGATGTAGGAAGAGAGAGAGACAGGGAGAGATTTGTGTGGAGGCGGTGCGTGCTTTGAACGAAGCAAAATTCGATCTCTTTATATATTCAGTTTCACTGTGTAGTGGTGCATTTTGCTGGGACCCACTTTACACGTGGTGTGTTTTGATTTGTACATGCTGGATGGACAGTTGCTCCCATCACCGTCCAATATTCGGTAGCCCTCGGAAGGTTCTAAAGAAGGCACACTTGAATTGAATATACACCGTTGATCATGCGATGGCTAATATTGGTAATAATAGTATAATTACTTAATATAAATATTTATGTATTCCCTTCTTCTTCTTTTTTTGACTGAAATAAATATTACTATATTCTTAGTGGTCATAATTTTGCTGCTTGGGTTTGACTTTTTTCAATAAAGTGGTAAATGAATAAATTATAAAATACCTATAAAGTTCTAAGCTCTAAAAATTTCATAATTTATCTTATTTACATATAAAATTAACAAAAACACTAAATTGTTTGGCAATAATTATACAGATTTCATAAATATATATCGTCGATATAAAATTATTTTATTGGATCTCAAATATAAACAAAAAATAACTTTTTGATTTATTGAAAATATGATGTATCTAGTTAGTAAATACTAAATATGTCACATTTTGAGTGAACTTAAAAATTCATTTTTTATTTATATAATATCAGAAGAATATTCATCGTCATTTACTTGAAAATGTGGTGTATCTACTTAGATGTATTATATAAAATCATTTAACTTTTTAGTTGTTCACATCATGTTTGCAATTTTTTAACATATGATATAGAATTTGATGTTGTGTTTGGTTGCTTACTGTGGTGCATGTCTCGATTATATTTCTACGCTTGACAAAAAACACTCTTGTGGCACGTTCTACTCTAAAAGTGTTTAAGAGCATGAAATATGATAAAATTGTATTCAATCTCTTTTTTTTTTGACAATAAAATTGTATTCAATCTTAAACCCTCGCAAAATGTAAATAATATTACATGATAAATAGAATGCATTAACATAATCAATTGCTTGAGTTTTATTGAAATAAATTATTATAATATTAATTGTTTGTCACATTAGTACAATATATTTTTTTTTGTCCACTTTTAGTTTAAGATTTCCTTTAGTCAGAAGTGCGACCAAATGTATGCAGGGGTTTTAGAATTTAGATTTTCCTTTGTATTTTTAGCCTTTTTTAATATACACCAGTTATTCCAATTTGTGTTAGAAATTATGATTTCTCTTTTACTATCCGCGTGGTCTTTTACTTAAGGGTTATTATTATATTTAGAGAACTCTTTAATAAATGTATATTCTCTATTATTGGACTTCTTTAGTCATGGAAACAAAGATATCACTCACTCGCTCACTAAGGTATACTGGATGCTTTGCTTTTAGTAAATTAAGATAAGTCTCATAGAACATAACCATGTTGAATTGTGAGAAAAACATTAAATAAAAAGATATACAGAAGCAATCAAAGTTTTGACGTATTGTCTTCTAGCAGAGACTTTGGGTATATTTTCTGTCTTGAATATATTTGGCACATATCTCAAACACTGACAAGTTTTTCTATATCTTTCAAATTCCTCAATAGAACTTTTTATATTCATATCACATGAGTAATTTCATGATGATAATACTAAATTCATGTTCTCATTCATGTTCATTGTATTCTTTGTTTCAACTTTCAACGCATTTGAAAGTCTTGTTATGATTAAGCCATGCATTTGAGGGTTGTGAATTGAATAACTTTCAGGTTAAGATGCTCTACACCTAAAGGGAAGATTAAATCAAATGGTATATAAAGATCTAATGGGAGAGTGACTTAGTTAAATAGGAAGAAATGGTCCGCTTTACACTCATGTGTAAGTAGAACTAATGGGAGAGTGACTATGTTGATTATGTAGAATTGCATATGCTTCTGAGCAATAGTACTAATGCACAACATGAAATTATGAATCTTGTGACTATCCAAGCATATAAGCAAAGGATTGATAAAATTTTATATTTTGAAATCTCTAGTTATATTTGAGTTGTATTTTATTGTTGGATTATTCTATAACTGACACTTGGTAATGTTGTAGTGCACGCCACTTATTTCTTATGTGTTGTTTGATTTTATGATTAATAACTTTTTTATTTTTGTCATATCTAAGTATAGCATAATTTAAAAAAAAAAGTTTAAATATGATTTTGATCTCTGCAAATATGACTCATTTTGATTTTGGTTCTTGTAAAAAAAATTGATTTACACCCTTGCAATTTCCAAAAAAAATTAAAAAAGTCCTCGTTGTGTTATTTAAATTAAAAAATATTGTTGAGTTGTTCAATTTTTGCTAACATGGCAATGGCATATGGTGACAGTAAATGTTATGCTAATTGTGCTATTTCTCTTATTAAAATTATAAATATGATGTAAAAACTCACACATTCATCTAACGTCCCATAAAACAAACTCAAATTGTTAAAAAAAAAAAAAATCAGAAAAACACCTTAAACTCATTTTCTTATCTCTTATTCTATTCTTCTTCTTCCCTTTAAGTTCAATGCTTAAGAGTGTTCATGGTTTATAAATAGATATGGTTTGGTTTTGGAGAAATTTGCTCTCACATTCCTTTTTTAAGTTCAATGCTTTCTAACAGAGAAACAACAACAACAATGGCATCAAAATTGTTTCTTATACACAACCACAACTCTCTCCCACCGTATCACTCACACTACAAGAAAAACCTTATTTACCAACAAAATTTAGTGAGGGTTTAAGCCCTCAATAAGTTACTGAGGGTATAATCACTCACTAAATAAGAATGCCCTCGCAAAGTACTCATGAGTTTTTTTTAAAAAAAATTTACACATTATGGCGGCCAAAAGCATCAATAAATGTTATTACAAAAAATCTTACATTTTGTGGCGGCCAAAAAAGGACGGCACAAGAAGAACATGACATGTTTTCATTTCCATTACCTTTCTCCACGCGAAGAGCACATTCAAATAAGAACAACATTTTTCTCTACTCATTCTCTCCCTTCTTTCATTCTCTTTCTAGAAGAAAATGGTAAGTCATTTTTCTTACCTAAAAAATTCAGCTGCCATACATAATAGGTCTTAAAAACTTCACACCAAATATTTGCACACAAGCATCACAACAACCCTTCTGTGTTCTTCCTTCTTCCACCAACTTTTTGAATTTTCAGATAAACAACCCATTTTTGGATTTGCGTTTCTAGATCCCTGCGTTTCCAAATCGAAAATAAAGAATAAAATTGAAATCCCTTTGTTTCGTTTTCAGTTTTGCGTTTCCATAATATTTTTTTGTCAAATTATTCATTTTAGTCTTCATCATCTTCAATCTCCTCTAGATGTAGAAGAACATGAAGAAGAACACACGTTCTGTTGGTTACAATTTCAAATGTTTTTTAAACAAGAAAACATGAACAAGAAGAAAATTATGGGTTTGCAAAATCCTTTATGGGTTTGCGAATCTGAGATTCTGTATGGGTTTGCAAGAAGAACATGAATGTTTGATCAATAAGATCATGAACATATAAGCAAGTTAGTGTCTCATACTAACACAATTTGGTATCTCTATATGGGTTAGAAGAACATAAACATGAACAAATAATAAGTTATTTTTTTAACGAAAGAACAAACAATGATTAGTATTTTTTTAAATAATATGTAAGTTAGTGGCGGCTTGGGCCACCTATATATTGGAAGAAACTATGCTTTTACATATTAGCGGTTTAGGCCGTCAGTAAATATTCTACTTTTAAAAAAATTAAAAGTTTATACTTTTAAGAAGTTTTAACATCAATGTTGTAACCTTTATTAAACAAAAAAAAAAAGTTTATACTCCTAAAAATCCTCCACTCAAATAGTGCAAGAGGCTATCACTTGTTCATCATGGTTGCAACAACCTTTTTCTCAAAGCCTTTGAGATCCATGTTTAAAAGTTTAATCAAGGGGAAACAATCATTTCTCCCATTATCAACATTTTGTTTTAGAATTTCAACAAAAATTGCCCTCAAAACTGATAAATATGTTGAAATTAACGATTCATAAATCGAGAAAATTAACACTGATTAGTTCAACCTGTGAACTTGGAGAATGAAATAAATGCATGTAATATGAGCAACATAAATTGAAAGTACCATTCAAGTATCATAAGTTTGAATAAGTAAAAGCAAATGAGACTGAACTAATTGTCATAAGTTTGAATAAGTAAATGCAAATGAGGCTGAACTTGGTACACCAATTATACTCCTAAACATGGATCACAAATGATATCACTCAATTCCTCATGGATGAGGCAACTTTTTTCTCAAATCCCTTGTAATCCATGTTTATGAATTCAGCCAAAGGGAAAGAATCCTTTCTCCCCTTGTCTGCATTTTGTTTGATAATTTCAGAAAACACAGTTTTTAAAACTTGATCTTCAAGTGTGTGTTCATCTTCAAGCCAAAAAGTAATTTTTGTTCTTGGGTATTTGTTGATTGCATCCTTAATGGCTTCTTTATATGACACATGTCAAAAAATTACTCCTAAACATGGATAAGTAAATGCAAATGAGGCTGAACTTGGTACACCAATTATACTCCTAAACATGGATCACAAAGGATATCACTCAATTCCTCATGGATGAGGCAACTTTTTTCTCAAATCCCTTGTAATCCATGTTAATTAATTCAGCCAAGGGGAAAGAATCCTTTCTCCCCTTGTCTGCATTTTGTTTGATAATTTCAGAAAACATAGCTTTTAAAACTTGATCTTCAAGTGTGTGTTCATCTTCAAGCCAAAAAGTAATTTTTGTTCTTGGGTATTTGTTGATTGCATCCTTAATGGCTTCTTTATATGACACATGTCAAAAAATTTGAGATTCAAATCAAGATGTTTAATTTTGTTTAAATTGATTTTGTTAGTTTCTTACTCATTTTTATTTTTCGTTTTTTTATTGGACCGTTGGTGGTGCATGCAAATTGTGAGCTATGAAGTCTAGGGTTGTAGTTGCCGAATACGTTAATTTGAAGTCTATATGAACAAGTGATTTATTATTAATCGTTTAATTTATTGGTGTATTGATATTAATTTTCCAAAGTTATATATGAATAAAAAAAGTTTAGTCAATTTAAAAACTATGCTTATAATTTAGTCAAAAGAAACAAACATCTTTTCACTTGTTATGCTACTCTCCAAATCACTTTTGTTTGTAACTTACCTCAGGATTGCAGCAACCTTTTTCTCAAAGCCTTTGAGATCCATGTTTATAAGTTCAACCAAGGGGAAATAATCCTTTCTCCTATTATCTGCATTTTGTTTTAGAATTTCAGCAAAAACTGTCCTCAAAACCGATAAATATGTTGAAATTAACAATTCAAAAATCGAGAAAATTAACCCTAGTTAACAAAAAATACATAAAAAAGCTCAAGAAATTGAGAAATCTAATTTTGAAATTAACAATTCATAAATCAAGAAATTAACAATTCATAGAGAAAGTGAAATCGAGAAATCAACATTGAAATTAACAATTCAGAAATCAAATATGAAAATAGAGATTGATTTGAAGTTATGAATGTTGAAAGTTAGTTATGTTTACCTAGTTAACAAAGATAGCTTGAGCTTGGTTGAATCGCAAACATTTATGGAAAGCTACTAAAACATTAACAAATATAACATATAGAAATAAATCCATTAACATTAATATATAAGCCCGAATATTCAAAACTCAAAGGCTTATGAACTAAGTTAAAACAAAAAAATAAATCACTAAACTGAATTGCTTCATGAACCTCACAGTTTAACACTCAAATTAACAACAACAAAAAAACAAAAAAAAAACTCAAAGACTTATAAACAAAACTCAGTAACAACAAAAAACAAAAAAAACCAATCCTTGAACTGAATTGCTTCACAAAACTCACAGTTTAACACTCAAATTAACAAAAAAAAAACTCAAAAGCTTATGAACAAAACCCAGTAACAACAAAAAACAAAAAAATAAATCCCTAAATTGAATTGTTTCACGAACCTGACAATTTAACACTCAAATTAACAACAAATTTTTTTGAAAGGCTTATGAACAAAACTCAGTAACTAAGTTGAAGGTTATTATTAGTTGAAAATTGTAATTAACAACAAAGAAACTCTGAAACAAAGAAACTCATAATTTTGCACTAATTATTGCAGCAATTGCATCTTCAGTCTATTTCTTGTGCCCATCCCATTTGTTTCTTCAGTTTGCACTTCAATCCGAGCGACTTCAGAATCTGGAGCATTTCTAGAGTTACTCTTTAATAATATATGTAAAATAGTTAAAGAGATACTTATGATATGTCTCCAAATTTTATTCAAATTTGACATGTTGGACCAATACGTGGTAAAAAGTGTTGACACATCAGGATTATTTTGACTAATGGAAGTCCGACTCAAAGACTTTTAAATGTTTTTTGTTGTTTCAGAGATTGTTATGGCAATAAGTCACACTTTCAGGGACGAAAATAATTGTTTACTTGATGAAAAAGATTTTCAGAATGCAATGAATTCAACAGGTATATTCATTAGTCTTAATTTTAGTAATGATTCATGTTCATGTTAGTCCATAGAACCAATTTTTTATAGAATACGTGTTCTTTTTTGTGCTCTCAAAATTTGGATTTGGTTTAGTTACCGAAATTATATTTCATATTATGTGTACTAATTTAGGCATTTTTTGCTATTTATCAAGGTGACCCAAAAATATTAGGGAAGTTTAGGCCCCCATTTTTTCTTGTCAAGTTATTCCAAAAATATAAACTAAGACAAACCCCCTTTTGGTTGTTACATAAATCTTGTCTGGTCACACACATTTTCTTTTCTTCTTTTACATAGTCTGACAATTGAAAATTGCAAATGTGTATATATAGGGCAAGGGATTTTTTAACTTTATTACTTTTTAACTTATAAAAAATGATAATTAGTTTGAAACAAAAAAAAATTGCAAATGTGACACATGATGAGATGAGTACTAGTTTAGTTTTTTTGTTCACATTATGAGTATGACTAAATTAGGTGCTCATAAGTCATAACTTTCTTTTGATGGAGTATTGTTTTTTCTTTTGACTAAACGTGTTCACATGGTGAATATTATTTCTTCTTTTCACTAAATATACTCAAATTTAATTCTATTATTGAGATTACTTTTGAAGTAAAATTCTACTAATTCTAAAAATTCTTATTAAAAAGTCAAACAAATGTGATTAATATTGAATCAATTCTAACTCCTATTGTGATTTTGGAATGATCGAAAAACGTTGATGGATTTCGAAAGCATCAAGTTGAAGCTAGAGAAGTGTTTATACCTCACAACAATCAATTTGCAAGTGATTAGTTTTTGATTGGGAAGAAAGAGAAATTATCATTCTCAATTAATCCGTTATTTAGTTTTTACTTTTTCCACTCTCCATTTCTTTCTTTGTTTCAAGAGCTAACTGCAATGTATTATGTATGTATTATTTTAGGAAGTAACTAATTGTAAGAAACTATATTCAAAATCAAATGATGTATATATATTGAAAATTTATCCTAATTTTTGAATGGTAGAATTGCTTATTTGTCAAACTATTTCTCTACTCATTAGCTCATAACATCAAGTTTGCACCAAAAATAGGCAATTAGTACACAAGTAGTGGTAATTTGTAGCCTTGAACAGCCACATTCAGATTAAAGAACTTACAAATGTTTTGACGATCAACGATCAACCTATGTAGCATAAATTTGTGTAAAAAAAAAACTATGTAACATAAATACTTCAGATTGAAGACACAACAACGTGTGATTCACATTCAATTATATTGTTTAATTGTATATGTATCAATGTTTCATAGGTTAATCGATCCACGACCGGTGTCTAATAATACTAAAACAATATGCTTTGCCTTTAAATAAAACTCAACAAAGATATTAAAATAATAAAATCTTTCTTATTTTTCTTTTCCTTAATACTTACAATAAATAATGAAATTTAAACGGTAAATATTGTAAAGATCTCTCTTAACCTCTCAAGTATACACACAACGTAATAATCATCACCAACAGGAAAACAACAATAACTACTATGCGTGAGTTATGTTCTGTTTCCTCTGTTTTCACAAAATCCAAAAGAAGCTTAGTTGAACCATGTTGTTCTATCTATCAGTGTTTGAAGATGGCGAGCATTGACAACACAATTGAAGCTCCAATCATAGCCACTGAACTTGTAATAGATCCAGCAGCTCCAGCATCAGGACCTGGTGCCAGAGCCAAGGATGGACTAAGGTCTTGAGCCGAGGCCATAACGGTGGCAAAAACGAGGACCAAAAAGAATGAGAAAAACTTTGTTGTAGTAGCTGATGATGATGCCATTGGGAAATTACGATATAGTGAAAATTGAAAATGAAGATAGCGAAAAAATGTGAATGAAGAAGGAATTACGTAGTTCAATTGGTGATGGAAGGGTGAAGGAGTGAGTGAGTATTTATAAGATTGGAAAAATGTGTGGGACCCACAGAAACGTGGAAAGCTGGAGGGTGAGATAGCCTATAATTATACCGAAGTTGTTATTGTTGTTGCTGTATCATGGTATGAATGAGGTGGCTGCTAGATGTTTCTTAACGTTTGTGCGTTGTGTATGGTGTTTGTGACAATGGTGTTGGGTTTTGTTAAACAACTTAATAAGTAGTATGATTGATTATGTTTTCTTGATTGATTTTTCTATTGAAAATCTAACAGCTATATATGGACCCATGTTTATTTTTTAATTATCAACAAAATTCTACTTTTCAAATTCATCGGTAATTGATATATCAAATATATATTTATAGACCAAATACATCATTTATTCGATAAATCTAAAAAAAATTATAGTTATAGTTAAACTAGAGGAAGTACTATATTTTTTATAAATTAATTTCAACTTCTACTTTCTTTTTGGTTGGAATTTTGTCAGCTCCTGAGCTTTAATTATAAGTAAAATATATTTTTTTTGAAATTCATCGATTAATTTATGTACTTGGTATATATTAAAGACCAAATATATTAATCATTCAATAAATTTGAAAAGAGAATAATTGCTTATAATTAAAGTCGAAAGAACAATTGGAAAATACTAAGGTATCAAATATGAAAATTTTATTTCATAAAATGTGTATTCAATTTCTCAAAATACTAGTAACTTTTATGATAAATAGTTATTATTTTGAGACCCTTTTTAACATGTGGCATTAGGACGCATATGACCTTTAACAATTCCATGTGATGTATCCATTAGGAAAAAAATAAACAATTCCTATTTTGTTTCATTAAAAAAAAAAAATCAATCTCGAACTCCTACTTATGTAAAGAAAAACCGATTAGAAGGAAAAATTTACTTTACTCAAATTCAAATAGAGTAACCAAAAAGAAAAAATATATATATATTCATTGTTAACTCAAATTTCATTCCAACAATTTGCAATGATATCATTGAGTGAAATGTCAATACACCCCTGCAATTTCAAAATTCATCATATACCCCCCTACAATTTCGAAATAGGCAAATACCCCCCTGAAATTGTAAAATGTCAATCAAATACCCCCTTAATTAGTTTGGTCCGTCAAGTGCGATGATGCAGCTAATAAAGAGTGACGTGGCAACTGCCACATAAACTCTACGTCACTGAGAGTGACTTAAGTGAGTTGTCACGTCATAGGAGGGTAGTTGACCGAAAAAATAGTCCCTGAAATAATGTGATTAAGATATTACCATAGGCCACATCATCACACTTGACGGAAGATTAAATACTCCGTATAACGTGACAACTCATTTAAATCACTCTGAGTGACATGGAGTCTAGGTGGCAGTTGCCACGTCACTCTTTATTAGCCGCATCATCACACTTGATGGATCAAACTAACTGAAGGGGGTATTTGATTGACATTTTACAATTTCAGGGGGGGTATTTGCCTATTTTGAAATTGTAGGGGGGGATTTGATGAATTTTGAAATTGCAGGGGGGGTATTTGGCATTTTACTCGATATCATTCAATTATCATTTCATTCATACTTCCCCTGATATTTATTTTAATAAGAGACAGTTCATCTATTCAAATTATTTGAATAATTAATATATCTACTTGAAAATTAGACAATAATTCAGCTTACCATGAATTAAAAATTGTTGTCACGAAAATCAAACACCGATTTTTTTCATACAACTATAATTTTTTTTTTATATATAAAGGAAAATAAAGAACTAAAGCACGACTATAGAGGAACATGCCCCCCTTAAGTCCTTATCAAAAAGAAAACCAATATACGATTTAAGGAATAATATCTAACATAACAAGCGTGAAACCAACAGAGTGACCTCTAAACGCAAGAGCATCGGCGCAAGAGTTTGCATCACGGTGAATGTGGTTGACATGGATGGTCCAACTTGGAAGTTGGATAAGAGAGATAATCTCATGGAGAAGAGGTTGAAGATAAAATCATAGCAAAAAGATAAATAGACAAAAATGATTTTCTTAGTAAAAACTAAAAACTATTAAAAAATCAATTTCTTAGTTGAAACTTTTTTAGACACAATTTTATTTGTAAAACATTTTTTTTTATTTTTTACAAAAATGGATTAGGAGTGTATAAGTTAATAATTTTAAATGTATTATTTCTATGTGTCAATGTATCCAACTCTTAAAAAGATTAAAAGTCGATGACAGTGGTATGGGGAAAATCAGAAGCTTGATTGAAATTATTCATGTGTTTTAAGGAAATAGTGATATAGTTTTCTTTGGGAATCCTTTTAAGGATTATTCAAGTTGCTGATAATGATGATGATTTGTACTATAGGAGAATTTTTCTCCCCTGTTTAATTATCGTGTAATTCTTTTATTTTAGGTTTGAGTCACGTTGATGAATACCAAACAAAATTAAAGATAACCAACATATAAGGATTAGGGAAAATGATAAATAGCAAAAACTATGATTCACACAAGCCTATTGAAATGATGATAAAACCCTTCTTATTATTCCACAATTCCTACAATAAATAATAAATAATAAAATATAAAAACAAATATGGTAAAAATCTTCCCACTCTCATGTGTACATAAGTCAATTTGTAATATTATGGCTACATGGTAAAACAACAATAGCAACCAACCACGTATGATGAGTCAATAGCAACCATGTATGATGAGTCAATAGCAACCACGATCCACAAGAAAATTAGTGGAACCGTGCCTTGTTCTCACTTCTCAGTGCTTCCAGATGGCAAAGAGTGACAACACAATTGAAGCTCCAATCATTGAAATTGAGTTTGTAACAGATCCAGCAGCACCGACATCAGGACCTGGTGCCGGAGCCAACGAGGGACTGAGGTCTTGAGCCAAGGCCATGGTAGCCGCAAAGACGATGACAACCAAGAAGGAGAAGAACTTCATTGTTGTAGCTGATGATGCCATTATGAAATTATTATGGACTTTATAGAGAAATTTGAAGATTTTCAAGTGTGAGAAATTGAGAATGAAGAAGGTATTGTGAAAATTGTGTTATGTTGATTTTGTAAGAGAAGGTCTAGAGAGGATTTATAAGCTTGGGGAACCGCGTGGAGCCCACAGATAACGTGGACAGGTGGATCTTGTGAAACAATTATATGAATGAGTCGGCCATTAGATGTTTTGTAACGTTATGTGCTGTTTTTTTTTCTTTTTGAAAAGGTAAAATCAAAATGAAACGTTGTGTGCTGTTAAGTTTAGTCTAGAAATCAATTATAGTTATTGGTTAGGATGATTTCTTAATTGCTTTTTATTCGAAGAATTCAACCACCGTAAGGATTAAGTCCCTAGTTTATACTATGTTTTAAAAATTGACTTGGACTCTTCTTCTAACTCATTAAAGAATTTCATGTGTGTTAGGTATGTACTCATTCATTCATTCATGCAATTTATTTATATTTTTAAAGTATTATAGAACTAAAATTTTATGATGAATATATATATATAATACCGTTAATCTTTAAGTATCTCAAAAACATGTCAAACGATTTTAAATTTTTGTAAAACTCAACATAGACGATCTATACGATATAAACTTCCAATCCAACGGTGGATTTTGTAAAATTTGAATTTGTTAAAGCGTTATTGAGCGGTGTAACATTACTCAAATGTTACACCGGTGTAATTTGATCCCTCCCCTATATATATATATAAGGATTCAACTCCGATTTTCATATATTATATTGAATATCTTTATCAATTGAGTTATGTTCATGAAAAAAATTATGCAATTTATTAGTGCCGCATTTTATGTTAACTTTGTGAGGGTCCATGGCATTTTAATATATTCGAAATCAAATTAGTTTTGTTAACTTTGACGCACAATATTAATGGACCGTTTAATTATTAACAATTAATTAATTTAAGTTGCAAGCATTTTTGCCCCTTAAGCAAGTCGCCACAAGTTCGATCTTCAGCACTACTGATTACTCGACATAAATTAGTCACGATTAAACAATGGTGAGAATTTTGTAACAATAACACAGTAACTCAGAAAAAAGAGTCCGCTTAATATATCTTACGAAAATAAGACTAATTTAAGTATTAGACTATGAGAAAATTGTTTGTGACTAATTTAAATTTAGATTAAACTAGTATCCAGACCCGTGCCAAGCACGGGTAGAAATGCGTTTGTAAATTTGTTGAATTATAAATAATATATTTTAATATATTTTACTTTAAACAAAAATTTAAATTTTAATTGCTAATGAAAAATAATTAATAAAAACTACGTAAATATTTACAATCTTTTATAATTTAATAATTAAAATAATATTATGTGATAAAATTGTAAAATTTATGTAAAGTGTCATAGATTTTCTTACGGAAGATTCGTATAGTTCGTAGTTTTTTTAACATATTAAAAATGTATCATAGTTGTTGTTTCTATTATTCTCCGCTAAAAAAATTATAAAGTTGATGGAAAATAATTTTCTATGGAATATATGGAAGAGACTTTTAGGTTTCGTAAAAAGGCTTGAGGTGGATATGAATTACAAAAAAAAAACGTCAGTGTATAGTAGAAATATAGACTACAATATAGTAAATAACAAAATAAAATTGATTCCCGTATTAATATTTAAGCAGAAATATAGGTTCCCGTTGAAATTTTTAAAAAATAGTCTCCCTATTAATATATGACTAAAAATACAGTTTCTGTAAAAATTATAATATAAATAGGTCTTCATATTAATACATATCAATATATGAGTAAAAATATGGATCTGAGTAGAAATTATAAAAAAGAAAAAAGAGTTATTTGTATTAATGCATAAGTAGAAATATATGTTCCCGTAGAAATTACAATAAAAAATAGGTCTCCGTATTCATGTATGAGTAGAAATATAGGCCACGTAAAAAAAAAAAAAAAAAAAAGACTTTCATATTAATATATGAGTAAAAATATAAACTAAAGCATAAATTACAAAATTAAAATAGACCCGTATTAATATATGAAAAAATATAATTTTATAGTAATTAAAAAAAATAGTCCTCGTATTAATATTTTTTGGGAAGAGTCCTCGTATTAATATGAGTACAAATTTAAATTTCATAAAAATTACAAAAAAATAAAGGATGGGTTTTTATATTAATAGATATATAAGTTCTCGTAAAAATTACAAAAAAAAAAAAGTCTTTCGTATTAGTATGTGATTAGAAATATATGTACCTAGACATTTTTAATAAAAAATAGGCATCCGTATAGATGTATGAGTAGAAATATAGAGTTCGTAGAAATAAAACAAAATAGGTATTCGTATTAACATGAGTAGAAATATAAGCTATAATATAAATTACAAAAATGAAATGGATCCCGTATTAATGAATAGAAATACAAAAATGAAATGGATCCCGTATTAATGTATGAATAGAAATACAAAAATGAAATGGATCCCGTATTTTTGTCCCTCGAAAATAAAATCAATCATTAATAAATACTTAAATTTAATTACAATTTTAAGGACAAAAAGTTTGAAAAAGAGATTCAACTGTACTTATTGAAAAACTATAACATAGTCGGCAACAATACATACAAATGCTTCAAAGCTCTGCAAAAAACCACTAAATGTTTGGGAATAAGAAGAGAATATCATTGATCCGTCAAGTTCAATTGCAACCATCTCAGTCTTAATTCATTCCTTTCATAGCCTTTCTACACATCTGCAAATAAAATATAAATGATAAAATAAGCCCGTATAAATTACATAAAATATAAATATAGTCCCATATAAATTTAAAAATTAAGTCCCATATAAATTACATAAAAATAACTTAGGTCCGGAGTAACAAAAAAAATAGGCTTTTTTATTAAAAAAAAAGGGATGCGACATATTTATAGGCATAATTTCTTTGCTGTCATAATTAATGCATATTAATTTTTTTTTGGGGGTCATAATGCATATTAAAATATTAATTACTATTGAAAACTAATTACTAATTATTCTCTGTATTATTACCATTGATGTATTAGTTTAAAGAATTGAAGATTTGTCATTATCTAAAAAAATAAAAGAATGAGGATTCGGAAGCACAACTTTTAAAAGTTGAGCGCATTTTTTTGGACTTTGTTACTTTGTTTTGTTAAAAAAAAATGTGTTTGTTATTTGTGGTCAATTTTGTGTTGTAGTAAAATTAATACAATATATATTGTTTCTAAATTTGGCATGAGTAATTGAGTGCCAATGAAATTTCTAAATAAAACTACACGTACCCAAAAAAAATGCACACATAAACTTTAATTCCCCCATCCCCCGTGTTTAATTTCCGTAAAAAATTAAAAATCATCACAATTGCTTATTTATACCAAATATGTGTTAATGTATTCTTGTAATATATTAATGAATATGGTATCAAGTCAATTTTATTACATATAAGAAAAGAGAAATCCAAAAATAGAAAAATACTATGAAGATCACAAATAGTAGAAATTCTACATTTCAATTTCATCATTGTTAATGAGAATTTAATATTCACATAAAAAAAAAATATTAAAAATTGAAACCAATTTGTTAAAAGCAAAACACAAAAAGCTACGGGTAACACATGTGAGTTGATTTGGCGTTATACAACAATAAATAAATAAACATTACTCAAATAAATGAAATTAACTTATTCTTTTGTATTATACATATTCTCACTCAATCAACTGCAACAAAAAAAATATATAAATAATGTTAAGAACTATCAAAGAAACATAGAAAAGGGGAAAATAAGAGAATGTACATAAGAAAATTGTCATGAATAAAAAGGCCGGTAAATTAATATTGAATCCGTCGGAAAAATGATGTATTCTTGTAGTGATAGATGAAAATGTAACCGAAAAATTAATAGTAAAGAAAAAAAAACATATTAAAACTTATATATATTAGCAATGAAAAGTGAAAGGAAATAAATGAATCAAAAGAGGAAAAAAGACAATCAAGAATTTTACAATAAAAAATTAGAGCCATAGTAATAAGAGAATTGGTATTAGAAATATAATTAGAAGCAATTGAATCGTACTTTGGAGCCATTAGAAATATAATTAGAATTTGTAAATTTGTAAATAAGAGAATTGATATTAAGATTGGATGTGATGAATAGAAAATAACATTGTGTAGACTATTTATAGATGTAAAATAGGTCAAAATAAAGCATAAACCTAAGGAATATTCTATTAATTATTAAATGTGTGAAAGTCAAATTAGGTAGAGTATATTTTTTTATTTTTTGTAATTAAGTATAAAGTTTTACTGAGAGTATTTGGGCCATTAATACGGATTCACAATGCAGATTTTAATGGGGAGATTATGTTGAAAAAAAAATGAATATTGTCTTTCCTTTTGTAGGTATAATGACATCACATGAACATAAGTCAATTGCTTAGGTATAATGACTTTGGACCATAAATAAATAGCATTTAATGGAGAGAAATCACTGAATATGACTTTTTTTTTAAAGCTTTTATCAAAATTCAAAATAGCAACTTTTTTAAGGTTTTGATCATAATTCATAATTCAAAATAGCTATTCTTTTAAGGTTTTGATCAAAATTTAAAATAGCTATTTTTTTAAGGATTTGCTTGAATTTTTTTTTTTATATTGTCTTTGCTTATGTGGTGTGATCTGTACCAAGAAAAAAGTGTATTATTTGCCTTCGCGGTGTGATTTGTAAAAAAAAAAAAGTGAATTTATTGACTTGGCCTATGTGATATGTAGACAAATAAACGTGAATTTTTTTTACATGTTCTATTCATATAAACGTGAATTTTTCTTTATAACCTTAGAGAATTAATAATTGCCGAGAATTAATTGCTTAGAAATTGCCTTAGAGAATTGATTGCATAATTTGAGCACCATGTTTTTATTATGCTTGTACTTTGATCCTTGTTTTTTTTTTTTGAACTAAATCATTTAATTCATTAATTGCCAAAACAATATGGGAGAAGAATCATTGTGGGATTGCCACGTGTACCATAGGCTTTGAGGAAAGGCTCCCAAATAATATATATATAGATATGCTATCGATTCCTACAAAATAGAGATTTCTAAATTTAGTTCTTTATTTAATACATAACCCACGTCCATTATGATTGTGGGTTGTCACTAAAGTGATACAATAGTTGCTTAGTTTACTTCCTTTACAAATAAGAGTTTTCATTAGAAAACAAATAATCGAATACTTAATTTTCTAAAGTCTACACCTAAAATATAAATGAATTCAAGCTTTCCGCAATTGACATATGTCTTCCATGACTTTACTTTCTTTTAACTTTTTGTAAATTTTACCGATCAACAATTTTGCTTCAAAAAAGAAAATGTTCAAACAATTTAATTCTCATTGGCAATTACTTATATTTTCAATTTTACTTTCAAACCCATTACTTGCAATGATGTAACTTAACGAGAATTCAATGTAAATATGTCTTTCATGTTTTTCGGATTTCTTTCAGAAGCTTCTTTTCACTTTCAAATCTTTTGAGTACGTTGAACTATAAGTAAAAACTAAGGAAATATGTAGCTTGTTAGACCATATATATAATATATTACGACTTGTGGTTGGTCTAGTGGACTAGTGGTGTTGGATTGAGTCATTGGAGTTTGTTCCTCTTAAGGTCTCAGGTTCGATTCATTCTACTGTCAATTTGGGTGGGCTAGTCCATACAAAATAAAGAAACTCTATCATAAATAAATAACGTGTGCACTTAAGTTTGACAAGTTAAAGTCCTTCACCACTATGGACCTACCATAGTTTCACAAAAGAAGTGAATATGCTACCACTTCCTTGTGCAGCTCTTCACGAAAGACATCATATGTGAGATTCGTGACATTTTTCGGAATAAATTACTAGTATTAAATACATTTTATTTTTACTAAATGAGTTTGTTTAGCTTTGTTAAATATCCATGTCCATACTTTAGATGATGAAAGACAAAGGAAAAGTGAAAACAATTATTAAAAGAAAAAAAATACTAACTAGCCACTAGGAAAATAAATAGGATAACATAATAATATATTGCAAAAATCATCATTTATATAGTATCTCATATTACACACAAAATGAATAATCCTGTATAAAACTAATATATAACAATAACAATCACTCGACAAGGTAACAATATACTTCTTATTTTTTCTAACAACTACAATAAATAATGAAATATAAAAATAAATACTCTAAAAATGTCTCTTGCTCTCAAGTATACATAGATCAACTCATAATAATCATCACTAGAAGTAAAACAGGTAAACTGTTCCTGTACTGTAAATCCCAAAAAAAGAAGTGGAATCTTAACAATTTAGTGGTTGAAGATGGCAAGCATTGACAACACAATTGAAACTCCAATCATAGCTACTGAATTTGTAACAGATCCAGCAGCTCCAGCATCAGGACCTGGTGTTGGAGCCAACGAAGGACTAAGGTCTTGGGCCGAGGCCACTACGGCAGCCAAGACAAAGACAACAAAGAAGGAGAAGAACTTCATTGTAGCAGCAGATGATGCCATTGAAATAAAGAAAGTTGAAAATGAAAACAATTGAAAATTTGTGAAGCTAAAGAGAAATTGTGCAAACTGTGTGTATGTTGAATTTGGGATATTGATAATTAAAAGGGTGTGGGTAGTATTTATAAGAGGAGAAGAAAACAAAGGAGAATTGTGTGGGGCCCACAAAAACGTGGACAGCTGGAGAATATTTGCCGACGTTGTATCATATGAATGGGTTGGGCCGTTAGATGTTTGTATACGTTTTTGAGCTGT
Source organism: Trifolium repens (assembly GCA_030408175.1). NCBI lineage: Eukaryota > Viridiplantae > Streptophyta > Magnoliopsida > Fabales > Fabaceae > Trifolium > Trifolium repens. The sequence goes on from CP125840.1 coordinate 4,263,821, forward strand.
GTATGTGTGCTGTTATGTTTTGTTAAACAACCAATTAGAATGATTAATTTAGTCAAAAAAATAAAATAGAAAATAGATGATTGATGAAGTTTGTTTTTTTCCTTTGAAGAAATCAACCGCCATAAGAACCAATGTCTATGATTTTGAAATTGACTTGGACTCTTCTAAGAATGCATTAATAGTTCAAAGTTTGGTGAATTTATTTGTATGAAATTTTCAAATAATAATGGTTTTCAAGAATACCGATGAGTAGTTGTAAAATAAAACTAGAGAGTAGGGATTAAGTAATAAGGAATGTGTTCAATCAACAGAGGTATGTAATAATTTTAATTGAATATTTAATAAAATTTATAAATATATCAATTTATTGGGGAATCTTTAAATCTCGAAAGAAATATTAGGTCAAATACTCCAAAACTATAAGAGAGGAAGACGCCACTTCTCCACTATAAAATTTTAAAGTATTAGGTTCGTGACTCATCTCTTTTATATGTTCAACATTTTTCGCATTCACAGTCGATGTAAAATTTAACCACTTAAAATTAAAACCTAACAATTTTCTCTAAGTGTGGGTTTCCACATTTTATAGTTGATTCAAGAACCATTTATGCTCCCCACCAAACTTGATACCACTTGTTGTTGTTGGAGAGTTCGAAGGAGCCCGAAAAAAACAGTAAGTTAAATGATTCAACACTATAAATGAGAAATATTTTATATCTTCATCTAAAATCTTAAGGAGATTAATTGTCCTTTAACAACGAGGGGAAAACATTTTGCTTTCATCACTCATTCATATCTTTACTATGTCTGATGCTTAATTTTCACTTAAATATTAATATAAAATCTTATGTTTATATTTTGCTTATTATATATCTTTCCTATAAAACCTCCTAATGTACTTGTATACTCTTCAATATTAAAAATGACGATGAGTAGGGTCTAAATATGATATAATCATTTACTATTTTGCAATTTACTTCTTATGGAGATAAAAAAAATCATTTACAGGGTTGATAACATGTCACTTTTTTTCCTATAGATAATTTTTTTTAATTATTATTTAATAGAGATAAAAAGTTTATTTAACCCAAATTTAAACAATTACTAGAAAGCCTGCAAAAAAATTACATCTAACCACACTCATGTTTTTGTATACTCCTCAAAAGCCTGCTCATTATTCAACTCGACAAGGATAATAAAGAACTTCTTATTTTTCCTTAACTACAATAAATAATGATATATATAAATGTAATCACTGTGCAATATAATATGTTTTGGGAAATCAACAAGAAAATAAGTGAAAGTTTAATAATTTTAGTGCTTGAAGATAGCGAGCATTGACAACACAATTGAAGCTCCGATTATAGCCATTGAATTTGTAACAGTTCCAGCAGTTCCAGCATCAGGACCTGGTGCCGGAGCCAATGAGGGACTGAAATCTTGTGCTGATGCCATGGCGGCAGCTAAGGCAACGACAATTAAGAAGGAGAAGAACTTCATTGTAGCAGCTGATGATGCCATTGCAAGACTATGAAATAGAGAAAGTTGAAAATACAAACAAGGGAAAATTGTGAATCTAAAGAAAATTGTGCAACTTGTGTATGTTGAATTGGTGATATTGATAATTGAGAGGGTGTGGGAGTATTTATAAGAGTAGGTTTTTTTGAAGAAGTACGTGGGACCCACAGAAAACGTGGACAGCTAGAGCTTGAGAAATAATTGTGCCAACGTTGATTCGTATAAATGGGTTGGGATGTTACATGTTTGTATGATTTGTGTGTATGTGCTGTTTTCTTTTACTTTAACCAACTCATCTTCCATAAGAACCAACGTTTACATTTTAAATTGATTTGGACTCTTGGAAAAATTAGAACAGCAATAATTCAAAGTTAGGTGAAGATATTAGTATGAAATTTCTAACAAAGGCTGATTATTATTAAGGAAGATTGAGACTTAAGTTAGTAATCATAAATTGAATTAACTAAAAAGGAATTGATCTAAATTATAAGAGTTTTGAGTCACTTAAAAATATTGGCGGTGAAAATTTGTATTTATATCATGATGATAAAAAATCTGTGAATTGAATTATTAGCTATATCGATAATAATAGATCAATATAAATACTAATAGTACTAACTTTTATTAATGTTACAATTTAAAATTATATAAACATGATGAATTTAATAAAATTTGAATACACCGGAAATGTGTATTTTTATTAGATTAAATGTGCCCATAAAAAAACTCTTTTTTGGATCAACTTTCCCAAATTCTATCAAATTTTAAACTATTTTAGTGTATTACTTACTTATCTAATAACCTTAGTTCAACTGACAAATATTGATATTATATGGTTGGACATCTTCATTTTAAATTTGAATATGAGACTTTGCGTTTGTTGCATATAAGAAATGTGAGTTTCTAATAGTAATTTTTGCTTTTGGCAGAAGAAAAACAAATAAATATATTAGGAATGTGAGTTTCTAATAGTAATTTTCATTACAATTTTTTTTATTTTTGACAAAGAGACTATTTTTTTAACTCAGTATGATCATATTTATTTTTCAAAAAGAAACATAAAATTTTTATTTAGAAAGATCGATACAAAATGCATTAATTTTGTTTTGAAGAAATTAATAATGATATTTTTTTCTCTTTTCTAAAATGTTTTTATCTAATCAATTAGGAGTATTGTTTTGTTTGCAAGTGGAGTCATAATATAATAATTAATGTTTTATATCAAATCTAGAATTAAAATTAAAATTAAAATTAAGTCTCTCAACCGAATTGAACCTACTTTTTGTTAGTAGCAGGCTAAAACAAATTGTCCACCGGGGGGCTATAGCAAGCAAACAATTGGTCAATAACTTGCTGATTTCATAATTTATGGGTTGAGTTTGTTTTAAAATTTAAGTAATATAATGTCAATTTGTCATCGCTGATGCTCCCAACATGAATGGTAATATTTTTGTGGAAAATCAAAATTCTTACGATATTGGGTCCAAAGTAGTTCCTTGTATTCACTCAAACGCGTAATTGTTGAAGATTTCTTTCCCCACTCCTCGTGTCGCTTTTTAACCCCTCGAAAATCCAATTTTACCCCCTAAAAGTTCGATTTTCATTTACCGAACTTTTTTTAAGGGTACAAACATGTGTTTTCAACCGTTTAAAAGTTCGGTACGCATTTACCGAAGTTTTTTTTCAGGGATAAAAAGGAAAACCCAGGTAGTGAAAAAGAGAGACGGAGGGTTTTTAAAAGTCTCAAGGTTTGTATCTCTATTAAATAAATTTGGCTTTTTATGGCAAAATGAGTGTTCATGATCCAAGGTTTGGTACTATTAAGTATATTAAGTTTCATGACAAGAGTGTTTATAATTATCGATATGACAGACATCCATTTGATTGCATTGAGAGTTTGATATCATCTTGTTTTTAATGATAAGATTGAGTGTGAAATTCAACTTCTTCAACTTATATGTTAATTTTTGTTTATGTTATTTATTTTGTACTTTTCTGAATTATGATTATTGTTGCTTTTTGGATACTTATAAATTAGTATTTGAAATATGTATGTGGAATGATACTTAAAATATTAGAAGTGTCTAACAGGCGAACCGACAAGTCAGCTACCTCAATAATTGATTATTAATAAGTACCTAATTTTGATTATTTTGCAGGACAGTTTGTATTCCTCTCATTCATTTTCTTTTCATGCATGATTTTAAAATTTATTGTGGAGTATATATATATATATATATATATATATATATATATATATATATATATATATATATATATTGACTATTCACTTGGTAGCTAGTATGTGCTATATAGAAATTTGGGTCTGTATGAGTAAAAGTGAAATGATGCAAAACTTCTATTTCTAATTTTTATAGTTCCATTTAATTATCTTGACTCATTTTTGAATTTTGACTGCACCAAAATTTCATTGTCATCACAATTAGAGCGATAACTGTGAATCTTTTATGTTCATTGTCATCACATTTAGAGCTATAGCTATGAATTTTTTATGTTTATGATATATTTATATTATGTTGATATCATGTTAAATTTATATAAGTTCATGTTTAACATATAAAAAATATAATAAAATTTTGCCAATTGAAGACTAAAATCAAAACATAAATTAATTAGAATAAACTATTACATTATGCTAGAGATTCCGTTGTATCATCAGCTGCTTGCGCTTATTGAGAGCTATCAGCCGCTACCACAAGAAGACAGGTGGAGGGCAGATCCTGTGGTGGGTTTAACGGCGATGTCTGCTTATCAACCACAAGAAGACAGGATGTGGGGTTAAGCCGGTTATTACAGTTCAGTTTTAGTAATATTTGGAAGAGTGCGGCGCCGTCGAAAGTCATTGCTTTTTCTTGACAATTGATACTTAATAGAATCCCAACAAAGGATAATCTGATTTTAAGAGGAGTTCCATGTGATGAAGGAATGGTTTGTCCGTTCTGTAACTCTGCTGCAGAAACTGTGTGTCTTCTTCTCCTTCACTGCAGAATTGCGGCGACTGTTTGGTATGAGATTGTTGGGTGGGTTGGACAAAAAAATCCTAATTTTTTCGATTGAATATCAAAAGATTTAATTTGATTTTATAAATATTTTGATTGAATACCAATGAAATTTTTTAACATATGAAATTCTTTTAAAATCCACTAAAATCTCAATCCAATATATTCCTTAAAAATATATTTAATCCTTAAACATTTGAACGGCTCTCTAACTAACTACTTAATAGAAAAGTCACAAACAATTACATGTAAATGAGATTGAGACATAAAGGAAGTTACTAGATTTTTAGTAAGAAAAAAGAAATAGTAATTATTATTTTTAAATGGATTAGAGAAATTACTTTTAATTTAATGATATATATTCAATAGTGTTTTTTATATATTATCTTTTTATAAATAAAAATATAAAAAAAAAATAGATAAGCTGTGGGAATATCGAAACAAAGAAAATTAGAAAAGTTTTGAAAATATCAGAATGGGTAATGCTTATGTTTACGAAAAGTGAAAATAAGAAAGAGAAGAAAAAAATCTCCACCCTTAATTATAAAACCCATCACCCCATGATTTCTCTTAAAAAACAAAGTGTAACGGTAAGTCCTATTATTTAGCATAGACCAAGTGTTATTCTTCTATTTCGTGTGCCAATCAGGGCCGGTCCCGAGATTTTGGAGGCCCGGAACAAATAATAAAAATGGACTCCTAATAAAAAAACAATTAAAAGAAAACATCATTTATTTAAATTGTAAATAGCATCAATAACAACAGAAATAGTTATTTATTCATGTAACTAACATAAATAAAAGGTCATTCCACAATGTTGAAAATGAACCGATAAATAAAAAATTAAGCGATATATTATTCAAAAATGAACCGATAATTTTTAAAAAAGAGTAATCTTTTATTTAAAATACAAACAACATCAATAATGTAAAAAAATAATTACTTTCAAATCAATAATAACAAAATACACCTTCAAGCTAATATCATTAAAAATTGATAGTATTTTTAATAAAAATTGCAACTTAATATTAGAAATTAATTCTTCATTTTCAAAAAAATAATAAAATGTAGTTTTTTTAAAAAATAAAATAAAATAAAGTAGTGAAGTTATTTATAAGTTATAGAAAAAAAAAATTATTGTATTTCATAAAAAGAAACACAATTTTGAAATAATTTATGCAATGTAATGTTTAATATGAATGGAATGGATACTATTCTTCAATTTTTTAAATATCTTAATTAAATAAGAGAAAACTTTACCACCACTGGGACTCGAACCCATGTCCGCGCATTTACAGGATCAAGACACGCTCCACTAAGCCAACATCAATTTCTTGTTATTTTCTATCTTCAAATAATACTTGATCTATTTTTCATATGATGGGATTAAAAAAAAATTGAGGCCCCATAAATTGTGAGGCCCAGTGGTATAGCACTTACTGCACTTGGCCATAGACGGCCCTGGTGCCAATTCCTCCGTAATAAATAGCAGGACTCTATCAGAATATATATATTATAAAGATTACATATAAATATAAGTTTAATAGGCTTTTACCCTGCAAAGTAAAGTAGGGAGTTTTACATTACCCGTTTATTTTATTTTTTGATGTTATCCCTGCATTGTATTACTAGATTTTAGTAAAAAAAAAAAAATAGAATTTACTAGATTTACTTATGCCCAAGAAAACACTATTACACTAGTTAGTTAAAAACAAAACAACCCTAATTCATATATCGCTGCCGCTGCTTGGTATTTTATTGATAAGGAAGGAGTGCTAAAGAAAGCAAGGGCACCGAAAGCCAAAACCAGCAACCCTAGCCTCACAAAGGGAAGTTAATTTTTGCTGTGATATGCTGTTTGCGTTTTATCTCTGGTTTGGTCTTTTTTTTCTGCAGTGCTTCTAGTTGTGATTGTTTTCTAGTGTTCCCTCTTATTTCTATTGTTTGTTGTAACCTTCGGTGGGACTATCAATAATAACAGCATGCGGCCAATGATTTTTGATAAAACATCTGCCGTCAATCTTCCATGCGACCTCGTGGAAGAAGAAATCCTCTCTAGGTTACCTGTTAAGTTCCTTCTTCAATTTCGATGTGTTTGTAAGTCGTGGAATTTTCTAATATCTGATCCTAGATTTGCCAAGAAGCACCTTAACATGTCAACCACGCGCCGCCTCTACTTTGTACGCCATCATTCAGGCAGGCGCACCATTCCTTCTTGCCCACTCCAATGCATTTTCACCACTGTGTCCAATAATATAACACAGCTCGAGTTTCCTCCTTCATACCATTTTGATTATCCAAAGCATGTAATTGTTGGTTCTTGCAATGGCATCCTTTGTCTTGTTAATGATCCATTATTCCGCGTTGATGACACCTCTATTGTTGTACTGTGGAATCCTTCTCTTAGAAAAGTCAAGGAATTGCCCCAGCCAAGTTACCCTAACTTGTCTATACGTGCCATCTCATATGGCTTTGGATATGATTTGGCTACGGATAATTATAAAGTGGTTGCTGTTTTAGCCTACAAGGTTGGTATATTGCTTGAGAAGGCTGTTGTCATGATTAATACTTTGGGTACCAATTTTTGGAAAGATATGAAAGACTTCCCTTTTGATAGTATCCTTGTCAATTTCCAACCAGGAAGATTTGTGAGCGGCGCGATTCATTGGTTGGCTTCTAAATGTCGGTTCAATGGTCCATGCTTTATTGTATCTCTTGATTTAGGCACAGAGTCTTATCAAAAATTTCCACTGCCTGATTGTGGAGATGGAGATCAGGTAAGTAGGATTTTATTGCGCGTTTGTGTGCTGAAGGATTGTTTGTGCTTCATTTCGGGTCGTGATGTTTGGATTATGAAGGAATATGGAAATAAAGAATCTTGGATTAAATTGTTCAGTCTTTCATACATGGGAGAGCCTAGTATCTACAATTTCTTGGTCAATGCAGTCTATATGTTTGAGGATGGCCGAGTGTTGTTTGAATCTTCAGAAGATGGGTATCTCAAGATGTGTGTTCATGATCCAACGATTGGTACTATTAAATATATTAAGTTTCAAGATAAGAGTGTTTATGATCATGTCTTTGACCGCTGTCCATTTAATTGCATTGAGAGTTTGATATCATCTTGTTTTTAACGTTATGATTGAGTGTGAAATTCAACTTCTTCATCTTATATGTTAATTTTTGTGTATGTTATTTATTGTGTACTTCTCTAAATTATGCTTGTTGTTGCCTTTTGGATATTTATAAATTAGTATTTGAAATATGTATGTGGAATGATACTCAAAATATTAGATGTGACTAACAAGAAATGACAATTTGTATATATAAAAATTATAATTTAGTTTTGGATCATGTTAACTTGTCTCCTAAGGACACGTGATAAGATATCTAAAAATAGTATGTGCTATATAGAAAGTTATGGGGACTTAATTTCTTTACTTTTAATGGTGCAAAACCATCAATACCACTATATATAGTGGACTAGACATATTTATAATTTAGTTTTGGATCATGTTAACTTACAGATGGTGTGCTATTATTATCTGTGATGGTTTATTTAATCCATAATCACCCTTATTTATAGGAATGACTAATTCTCGTCGAAGAAATACGCATGCGGCAATTGGAAACTTACAGGCACAACTGAAGGGTCAGGGGCGGCCGCAAGGGCGGGGCAGCAGGGGCGGGGGCAACAGGGCATTTTTTGCACCAGCTTTGTGAAGTCTTTGCTTTTTTTCCATACCTGCAAATCAACAATTAGTTTAATGTATTTTATTGAAAGCACTATTATGCACAAGATATACATAACAGGCCGAGAGCTACAAACAGAGGCAAGCCTCATACAGCAAAACCAACACCTAACAATACTAAAAACGCACAGGCAGAAAAAAGCACCTTACAAATACAAACAGCAATATGCAGCAAACACACATATTAAACTAGTCTAAGAAAACCTGTTACAACACCTAAGGCCAACATCTACACCAAACAAACACCTCATCTCAACATACAATACAATCATCGGATCACAACAGAAAGGCAATGAGAAGGCCCAAACAAGAGACAACAACCCAAGCACCAGACCAGACAGGAAAATAGCAGCAAAGAAACAGGACAAAAACAAGGTTAATCATAACCTCCTCCTATACCCCTTAAACAATAACACAAAACAAGAAAATAGCAACAGAGAATATATAATCAAATTTGTACCCAAAAAAAAAGTAACCACAAATAAAACATTATAACAAACAAAAAGTAATGGAAGTGATGAAAATAACAACAGAGATGAATGCCAAGATGCACTTTTCCAATTCCACCATAAGGATCGTATGTGAGATTTTGTTGATTTGTTAATGTTAATTTTTTTTGTTAATTTGTTATTTTTTTAGTTAAAAGTTAATTAGTTTTTTTTTTTTGTTAATTTGAGTGTTAGTTTAATGGGATGTCATTGTTATGATTGGATCGTTGTTGTTATTGGAGATTTGAATCGTCATTCTCTATTTGAAGTATTAATGTTTTGGGATGTGATATGATTTTCATGATTGGAGGAGGAGTTGTGTTGAAATTTCCATGTTTATAAATGTTGTGGTTAGCTTGGTTTTGAGATTTTGTATTTTGGAGTGTGAAGTGGAGAGATATTTAGATATATACTGGGTTTATGGTTGATTGTGAAGTTGTGGACCTCGAGTTTTGCTAATGATGAACTAATTGTAATTATTTGTTGAAATGTTAATGTTTTGGGATGTGAGTTATGTTTTGGGATATAAGTATTATACTGCGAGAAAATTGTTTGTAATTAATTTAAATTTAGATTAAATATGCTATCGATTCCTACAAAATAGAGATTTCTAAATTTAGTTCTTATTTAATATTTATGATTTTGTTAGGCCTATAAAAATTTTCTTGCATGTAATTTTAGTCCTGTTAAATCCAGTTTTTTTAATTATCCTTAAACTCTTTAATTTTTGAATAATTTGTCCCATACATATTTATAACATATTCTATAAAAAAATCATTTATATTTATTTATGGGTATATATAAAAAATGAAAACTCAACATATATTGATATTAAAATCATTCTTTATTTGCCAACATATACAATAAATCACTTAAAAGTAAATACTATGAAAATTTCTCGCTTTCAATAATACATATATATGTTGTAATCTGTGTGTTGCAAGAAAAGAAATAGACTCAATCATGGAATTTTCAGTGCTTCAAAATAGCAAGCATTGACAACGCAATAGAAACTCCAATCATAGCCATAGAATTTCTAACAAATCCAGCCGCTCCGGCATCAGGACTTGGAGCTGGAGACGAAGCCGGTGAGAGGCCAAGGTCTTGAGCTGAGGTCATAACAGCGAAGACGACGAAGACGAAAAAGAACTTCAATGTGGTAGATGATGATGCCATTGCAAAATTATGGAGAAAAATGTGAATTATGAAAAAGTTGTGTATATATGTTGATGAAGATATTATGGTGATGGATTATGGAAGAGGGAGTATTTATAGGAATATCAGGCGTGTGGGTCCCACAAACACGTGGATAACTTGGAACCATTGGATGTTTATGTGCGTTTGTTAGCTGTGTGTATGTGTGTTGTTAATTTTGGTTTTTTTTCTTTGCTTGAATAATTCCACTGCCAACTGGACCACGTTAATTTGTATTTTGGTTGCATTGGTCTCTTCGGAAATTTCATTTAACAATTCAAAGTTTGGTGGTATTCTTTTACTCAAGTTTGGTAGTATTTTCATTTTTATATTCGAGTTAAATATATTTTTGGTGTTTATAAGTTGGAATGTTGCAATATACTTCTTAATTTTTATTGTTTTGTTAATTTATAATTTTTTCTGCAAATAATTTTAGTGTCCGTTAGAGTCAATTTTAATTGTCTTTGTGAGATTAATTCAGTTGTTAGAGAAATCACATTTTATATACAAAAATTGAGATTCAAATTCCATACACTTCATTTATTCACGAGTAGAATTTTAACCAATAGACTACTTTCCAAAAAAATTTATTTTTTTTAAGAAATTGATTTTAGTTTATTATCTTTAAACTTTTGAAAGACTTTTAATTTACATTTATGTTTAGAATATTATAAAATGTCCATTTACTTACCTATGATAAAAAAAAAAAAATTTAAAAATAAAGAATTCAAGATAAAAATAATCAAAATTTGAATCTATAAATCAAAATTTCGAACTCATCTTGAATAATAAAAATTTGAATCAATAAATCAAGATAAAAATAATAAAAATTTGAATCTAGAAAACATATTGACTCAATAACAAAGAAGATATTTTAAAGTGTGTGCAACCACACCTTATGATTCACAGTTGTATATGTGTGATTTTTTTTTTGTTGTTAATATGCATATGTATGACTTTATCAATTATCACAATTGATTAATACTAGTATTATTGGTTTTATGGTTTAAAACGCAATTATTACCACCAGTTGCATATATGCGACTTTATGAATTAAGTACTAGTATTGATTAAGTAGTACTCCGTATAACAAACCTTCATACTTTTTCTTTATAGTGGCAGCAAACCATGATATATAATATATACATAACTTAAGTGTCGAATTAATTGTTTTGTTTGGGCATGACTAATGTTCTGTATTTCATTTTCTTTCTTTTGTATTGATATATTTTGAACACTGTTATAGGTTTTTTTGGCACACCTTGTGCTAAAGAGACTATTTGATTGTTTTATATTTATATATTCCATTTTGACTTTTCAAAAAAAAAACTTAGGGTGGGTCATTTCAATTAAATTATTGTATTATTTATAGGAAAATTTTAAATAGTGCTCTCGGACATTAAATATGAAAAATTTATTTCGAAATATATCTATTCAATATTCTAAGAATATAAAAAATTGTTTTTTCAAATTTTTTAATTTTTTTTTTTATATGCTTGACGAGTGTCTCGAAATCACGGTTTAAAATCACCCTTATTGTATAGTATTACACTATTATGTTTACTTTCAGTTTTAACCAGGGACGGTTCCAGGTTAAGGTGAGAGGGTGCACCTGCACACCCTGAGATCTTAAAAATTACACATACCATCCTATGGTTTTTGCATATTGAACCCTCTGAAATATTGTTTTTGCACACCCTGAACTCAATAGATCCGAGAGAAGAACAAACATGGAAGATAAAAATGCACTAAATAGAAAAGAAGAAGAAGAAGAAGGAATATGCAGGAGAAATGAACAAAGCAAACGGAATGGCGGCTACTGTAAATATGGTAGAAGTAGAATTGAAACATGTGCGGTGCAGCCTTTGTTGACTACTTAGTTTTAGGATTTCATAATTTGGGCATTTACTTCAAAACCTTAACAGCACAATTTTTTACTAAGTTTTTTCATTTAATAATATACTCCGTAATATATTTGGCCATTGTCTGGCTAAATATTAGTGATCTTCTCTTCTTTTAATATAAAAATGAGTAAATTCTTAATACTCAATTTATATTGTTGCGTAAAAAAAAATTATATTCAATAGTGATAAATTGGTTGATTGATCATTCAATAGGGGGTTCTAATTAGGGGTGTATATGGATTTGACAAACTCACTCGATCCGACCAAACCCACCCAATACAACCCAAAAAAGTGGGTTGGGTCGGGCAAGTGGGTGGATATGAATTTCAAAAATCAAAAACCCATAAAAAATTTGGGTTTTGGGTAAAACCGGATCCAACCCAAAAAACCCACCGACCCACTAGTGTTATGTTTTTTGAAATAGTTTTATGAAAATACTAAAGATTTTGCCATTTGATCAATAAATATCTTTATATTGAAAATAAGTTATACTATTTTTTAAGAAAATAAAAAGATTGAATAATTTTTATAAAAAAATATGATAATTCATCGCACTATTTTAAAAATAAAAATATTGAATAATTTTCATAAACAAATATGACGATTCTTCGTTTAGTCATTTGATATTATAAAAAAAAAATATCATTTGGACAATACACTATCCAACCCCATAAATTAGTGGGTATACATAAAAAATAGGTGATTTTTTTTATAGTGAAAAAAAATTACACTATTTTTCAAAAAAAAATACAATGGTTGAGTTATTTTTATGAAAAAGTATGATGAAACGATATTTATATTTTTAATATAAAAAAATAGAAAAATAGTTCGGGTAACCCACTACCCAATCCAATCTAACCCCAAAATTAGTGGGTTTATCCAACCCGGCCCAATGTTATAACGGGTGGTTATTTTACTAGACCTAACTCATAGTACCTTATGTGGTTCGGGTTTTGGTTTTGGCCAAACCCAACCCAATCCGACTCACGTACACCCCTAGTTCTAATAACACATTTGTGTGCTTCGTTGGTTGTTTGTTTATAATTTGGTTGAAATGCATCTTTGGATTTTTGTTCTACGGTTTCTAACTAAGCCATCTACAAATTTGTTTTAATCTTAGCCATGTGAAAATTAGTGTATTCATGAAGCTAATATATGGTTATTGGTTAGTATATATAATATATAGACTCAAGTGATAGATAAAAAAAATTGATCATTATCGAGCAATGAGAAAACTACCACTTGATTGTGTATTTGTATTGTTAACATATCAATACTTACCACCGGTTCGATTTCTTTTTTATTTGATATTTTCCTAATGCAATCGATATTTATGTCGAAAAATATAGATGATTAGTTTATTATTCAAAATTTCAAAATATGAAACCACGTAGCAAACAATTGTCAAACATATAAATGTAATTTTTTTTAGTACAATTTAATTTTTATATATATTAAATTATCAATTAAAAGTTTGCACCCATGAGCCAGGGTCTGAGCACCGCCACTGGTTTTAACCATTTTTTTTTTTTATAATTAATTGATTGATTACTATATGTTTATTTTCTTTTGAACCGTTCTTGTAGAAACCGTCGAGCCGTCATTAACACGAAGGCTCTATTGATTTTTGTTTATCATATACTAGTTGAGAATTTGAGTATGTGACCTAACCAAAGATGTAAATTATATACTGATAAAACATTAGTTTGACATATTTAACGAGTAATTAACTTCCTCAACAAGTTAAGTCTTGGCAACAAAAATCACTTAAATAATCATCCATGTTACTTGATTCATTTAACAGCCTCCACAAGTTGGAGGGGCGGATCTGGCCTCAAATAATTGGTGGGGCTAAAAATCTTAAGCGTTATTGAAAAAAAAAATTCTTCATCTTAATTGTTCAATTAAGCAACAAATAATATATGAAATTACTACTAATACAATATGTATATTAAAAAAACCAACAAATCAAAAAATTTCTATTAAAAAAAAAAGAAACCAACAAACTATATCAAAAAAATCACAAAATTTCTATTAAAAAAACTATTCAATCATGCATATCACTATTGTTTGATGTTTCACAATATCCTACTTTGAACCAAAATATATAGAACCCAAAATTATACTAGCTTATAACTTATTAATTTTTATTCCAATTTGTCTATATTATCTTACTTCAAAAAATTAAATATTAATTAAACAAATTTTTTTATCATTGTTAGTTCAATTTGTAATTTTACCCAATATGACACACTCAATTAGTTTTCTACTTTTTTTGACACTCAGTTTGTCCAGTGCCGGGAACAATTTTGAAATCAAATATAGAACAACTGAAGTTGTCTTGTACAGTCCCTTATTTTTTAGCAGATCAAATGCATCCTATAACTTAAAATAATATTTTACGTATAGTGAAAGACTTTAAATTATTAATAATAGACTATGAATTAATATTTGCACTAATGTTTAAATTAATAAGAGTATGAGAGACTTACAATCGTCAATAATAAATTATAAACTAATATTAACATTAATATTTGTATAAATATGTGTACAAAATTACTTAAAATTATTTATAAAATATTTATTTTTTTTTTAAAAAAAAATTAGGCTAGGCTGGTGTGGCTATAGCCACACCATGCCTTGAACAGGTCCGTCTTGGAGCATGTAAATGTTGAACATGCTCATTGCTCAGCTTGGAAATTATGAGTGGAATGTCTTGGGAGGTAGTGCCATTGTAATGAAATCTTCAAGTTGAGAAGCAATTTGAAAACCCCTTGATGAACATGTTCATTGCTTTATGTAATTCTTTACACTGTAACACATGTAATTAATTAGTTTATCATTTAATTATCATAATTGATTAATAATATAATGACTTTAATGAATCAAAACATAATTATCATAAAAAATTGCTTGAGGAAACAAATCCTTATACATACGATGCATCTTAATTAGTTAAATTAATTATTCTATATTATGTTTACTTTCCTTTTGAACCTTTCTTATAATTCATTGATGATATGTTTATTTTCTTTTGAAACTTTCTTGTGGAAACCGTCGCAGTGCCGTCATGATCAATATGTAGAAAGCTGTTTTGATTTTCGTTTAACCAACACTAGTTGAGAATGTGACGTAGCCAAGAATGATACTTTCTATGTCTTCTGTTTACTTAAGGACTTTATCAAGGTCCTTTTAAAAGGTCTTATGCAGGGGAGGAGACTTTTAGAATAACCAAAAACTTTATTACTTAAATAAATAAATGCATTTGTATATATTGTCCTTCGATTCTAACTCAATTGTCACATGTTGATATTGTTAGTTTAGACGTCTTCATCATATGGATTAAAACTTAAAATTTTGTAGTTTTATTTGTGTTTGAGGGACCATTCGATCTGGTTCTAACATAGGATGATTAAATTTTCTTTATTTCTGAATCATTCGATCTTAATCGGATAATCAAATCTTCAATGACTGCATGCAACGATTCTAACTCAATTGTCACATGTTGATATTGTTAGTTTAGACGTCTTCATCATATGGATTAAAACTTAAAATTTTGTAGTTTTATTTGTGTTTGAGGGACCATTCGATCTGGTTCTAACATAGGATGATTAAATTTTCTTTATATCTGAATTATTCGATCTTAATCGGATAATCAAATCTTCACTGACTGCATGCAATCCGGATCGAGTTAACATTATTTATTAAACTACTAGATGGTTATCCTTTTTCAGTTTTATAATATTTATGTTATAGTGGAAGGCACAAGAAGTACCAAGGGATTGTTGAGGAGATCAAAGTTCTATCGTGGAAGTGGAATGCGGATTGCTTAAGAATTTCTCCGTGTTTATTGTATGAATGGGAGTGGGATCCGGGGGATTGCTTTGCTAGATAAGGTTTCTCTGTTCCTTTTTGTTGTATTGTTGTTCTGTGGTTGTGCAGTTATTTTCCTGCTGTGGGTGTAAGTAGGCCGCGGGGTGGTTTTTTGTTTTTAGGGGCCTGTGTTGCCTCTTTGGTTGTTGTCAGCAGGCTGGTCCTTCTTGTGCTGCTGTTTGTATCTTTTTCTGTTTGTTTGTCCAGGCTTGGTACTTCTTGTGCCTTGCTCTTGGCTTAATAAAATTTTGCTATTTCAAAAAAAAAAAAAATTTTATGTTATAGTAATATTTAAAGTAGTATTAGTTGATTCTTCTTCTTTTTTATTGAAAAGTGGATGGTTTTGAGTTTTTTTTTTAATTCAGAATTATTTTTGTGTATAGAGATGACTATAATTCTCGCCGAAAAATTTATGGAACACATAAGATGAATTTATTTTTTTCAATTGAATTTTTTTTCATATGTAGGGTCATAAATTAAACATCTAACCCCCTATATTTAAGAGGTTTAGAATTCTTACTATTTAAACTAATTTATTATTGATATATCTTATTTATTCTATCAATACAAACGGATGGATATCAATTTTTCTACTAAAAAAACATAAATAAATAAAAAGGATACACATTACTACTATTTCTAATAGACTAATTAACCATTTGCTTTAAGAAAACAACTCAACAAGTATATTAAAAACGTTCTTTATTTTGTCAACAAGTACAATAAATGATTAAATTTAAATCTTGTTAAAATCTCTCCCCACCATGCACTGATGTTCATGAAAACATAATACAATCATTTGTATATATTGCAATCTATGTGCAGAAAGAATAAATTTTGTTCCAACAAAACCAAAGAAATTGTATGGACTCGTACTTCCTAGTGTTTCAAGAGAGCAAACATTGACAACACAATTGAAGCTCCTATCATAGCCACCGAACTTGTAAAAGATTCGGCAGCTCCAGCATCAGGACCTGGTGCTGGAGCTGGGGAGAGACCAAGGTCTTGTGCTTGTGCAGAGGCGACACCAACGAAGACAATGACAAAAAACAATGAAAAGAATTTCAATGTGGTAGCTGATGATGCCATTGATAAAAACTAGGGACTTGAACAAAGTGAAAGAGGAGAAAAAAAATGAAAATAAAATGTGACTTAAGAAGGTAGTGTATGTTAATTGTTCATGGAAGAGAGTTGGAGTAGTATTTATAGGGGGAAATGGATTCCCTCCAGTCAAGTGTCAAGTAGTGACTGCAGGTGAATCTAGACCATCCATTTTTTTTATGTCTTTTATTTATTTAGCAATCTTTAAATTTGGACCATTAAAGCTTACTGACTGCATGACTGCAGGGAAAAATTGACTGCATGGAATCCTTGTCCATTTATAGGGAGATCAAGAAAGACCTGTGGGTCCGTATGACAGGTGGACAGCTGGCAACCGTTAGATTCTTCTTTCTGTTTTTGCGTTGTATGTGTGCTGTTTTTTTTTTTTTTTTTTTTTTTATATTTTTTGTTGAACAACAAAATTAATGATGGTATGATTAACTAATTTCCTTTTCCTTGAATAATTCACTTGCCACAAGGACCACATTAGTTTCCTTGGACTCTTCTGGAATTTCATTAAAAATTCAAAGTTTGGTGGATCTTGTTCGAGTCTTCAAAAAAACAAATAGCAATATTATTGGATGATTATTTTTCAAGAATGTTACAAGAACTTGTTCATACAGGTATCAACTCGAACTCACCCGACTTTGATATGGAAAATTCAAGTTGAATGCTTTTGAGGTTTTCTCTATTTTTTTCTTACTCGGCCGAATATTTTGGTGGCTAAATTTACCTTTTAAATTAAATAAATGAAAATATCAATTAAAATCAATTAATTAAAATCACAGAGACAAAAAATACAATTGAGATCGATCAATTATGGAAAATATTATACCCACCTCGAATTCATCTTGTTTGCATCAAAATTACATTTTTATTTATTTTAAATCTTGACTATTAGTAAATGCCACATAGATCATATGTCGATGCATATATTTTGAGTAGACCAGACTTTGTTAAGGATAAATAAGATAAATTTGTTTGTGTTCTTAAATCATTTTTATTGGTAAGTACCTATTTTTTAAGTATCGATACTTAATAGTTATTCTCATCGAAACAAAACACCCCAAACAATTTTTAGTACTCTTACAATTTGAGTTAGTGATGTACTAATAATTGCCCCAAAATATTTTTTACAACTATTAGGACATTTTAGGTGCGTCAAATGTTACTTATAAATTATAATCATATCATATTACAATATATCATATAGTAAGAGTCTAACTATTTCTATCAACCCAAAATCTATGAGCTTAGGTTTACCCTATACAAGTGTCTCAAATGTTGCCTCGTGTGCCATGAAATGAGATCTTAGTGACATAAACAATTGAACTTTCCCTTCCCTCGTGAAGTACGTGGGCAATATAAAATTCAACACTCCAAAAACAGTACTCCTATAAAACATTGCTCTCTTAGTATTGTTAAGAGTAACAAAATTGTTTTTTGAGGAACAAAAAAAGTGAGTCTCATTACACTACAATGTCACTTTCACATATTTTCATTTTTCTCTTCTCTCTCACATTCATTTCCACTCAATTAACAATCACAAATGGAGTTTTCTCACAACAATCCAACATCATATTACCCTCAGAACAAGAAAGAACAGAGAAACTAACACATGTTCATTTCTACTACCATGAAATTAGAAACAATAAAAACCCTTCCTTAGTACAAATAATTAATGCACCAAGAAATGTGCCTAATGGATTTGGTACAACTTTTGTAATGGATGATGCAATGACTGAAGGGCCAGAGTTAAGTTCAAATCAAATTGGAAGAGCTCAAGGGCTATTTGGTCTTTCTTCACTTAATGATCTTGGAATGTTTATGTTGACAAATTTTGTTTTTAAGGAAGGGAATTTTGCTGGAAGTAGTCTTAGTATGTTGGGGAGGAATCCTATTTCTGAACAAAATAGAGAAATGCCTATTGTTGGTGGAACTGGTGTTTTTAGATTTGCTAGAGGATTTGTTATTGCAAATAGTGTTAATTCCATTTCTACCCCTGAACATTTTGTTGTTGAGTATAATATAACTGTTCTACATCCCTAAAATGCCATTTTGTTGTTGAGTGTAGTTTTGACCGCATGCAATCTGCGTCATTTTGGCACTTACAACAAAGAGGGTTAGTAGAGATAGATGGGTACTATTACTCTATTAGTATGTAGCATTAGTGTTAATAATGCTTCAGAAACTTTGGTTGTTAGTTTGCTGTAGTTGCATGAGATTTTTAGTTTTTTTAAATCTATTTTGATAAATATATTTTGTCTTGATATTCATTTCTAGCTGTTTTTTGTTTCTAATTTTTGAAATTTAGCTTTATGAATTTAATTTACATACAAGTTTAATGGACGCTATTAAGAGTCTCATATTAGTTGAAATAAATCCAATCAGCTTGAATTAGATTGTGATACAATCTTAAAATTTTGTATTGAACCTAAATCAACCTAAAAAAACCGAATTTAGATAGAGAATAATTTTGTAAATTTAATTTTGCTCTAAACGGGTTAGAATGAGATAACTCTGGTAGTCGAGTATGCAAGAAGGTTTTGGAACGGTGCAAAGAGATCCAAGGTGCGCAAATACCGGTGCTTGACAATAGCGAAGATATCTGCAACTGAGGTTAAAACTTTGACGCTCAAGCTAGTATGTAATTGAAGTGGCACAAAAATATTAAGAGTGTCTTGACACAAACATGGCTCACACTTAGATAAAAGAATCTGTTGTAACTGTCTCCGGAGAGTACGATAAATGTAAAGAGCCGTTGAGATGAGATTTGACGGTCAAAGATAATAGAGACAAAAGTGTCATGTGCACTGTAGAAGCACCTTGAATCCACTGTGGGAGAAGTAAATAATTGTCAACAACTTAACGTGTGTTGTTTTTTTTTGGTCGAAAGAGATACAGTAACATTCTTGTTTTAACGTGTGTTGTTTGCTTTAATTTGGATTGGACTAGATCAGCTGTCTCTGCTTTGGACTGAAGAGCATGTATCTGATTTTTCCAATTCACTTTTATTGTTTTGTGTTTTGCATTTTTCTCATAAAAATTTGTGGCTATATATCAAGGTCACTACGATCACGATGTGAAGCCCTTTTCTTTGAAGTTGCCGTTATAAACTCAAAGCTCCTTCTTAAAAGCATCAAGAAAATAAGTACTCCCTCCATTACCATATATAAGCAAAAATATATTTTCTATGTTCATTGTATAATTAATGTATCTGAACAATAAATTGTCTAAATACATTAATTATATAATGAACTAAGAAAGTGATTTTTTACTCATAGATTGTAACGGATGGAGTATACTATAATGGAAATTGTTTTTCTTTTGTCTGATCTTGTTTTTAAGCTCTATTTGGATTGATGGAATATAATGGAATGAAGCGGAACGAAATGAAATATAATAATGTTTCATTGTTTAAATTTGAAAAATAATAATGGAATGGAGCGGAATAGAATAGGATGAAATGAATTTAATATCATACCACCACTTACCTTCAATTTTGTTCATCTCATTTTTAAAATATCCAAACAATGGAACGAAATATTTATTTCATTCCGCCTCATCCTATTCCACTTCACTCTATTCCGCTCCGTTCCATTTCATTACATTTCATCAATCCAAACGGAGCTTTAACGTATTGTTACTACCGCACAATTTTGAACAATAATTCCACTCGTAAATTTTCTTATCTAAATAAACAAAAAAATACCACTTGCATAGTTGCATTAACTGTTGTGATATATTTCAGTATAAGTTAGAGTTTCTTATTTTATTTTTTTTATAACAGAGTTTCTTATTTAATAAAAGAGTTTTTTTTTTTTACAATATAAAAGAGTTAACGTTGAATAATATAAATAAGATAATCAAAAAATTTAGTATTTTTAGATTTTTGATGTATTAACACCTTTTTTTTTTTTCGACAATCACAAACTCAAATCATTTCATTAATCAAAATAATTTCAGTACAAGAAGGTAATTATTAAAGTTGGAATAAACGCGCGTATATCAGAGATGATCAAGACAATTTCGTCCTCGCCAAAACAGAGTGAATTTCTCCTATTTGTAATGTGGAAATTGGTGAAGCACAAGGACTTTTGCATACTTTTAAATGGGTTCGTGACTTGCAATTAAAAGACGTTGATTTCAAGTTTGATGCAAAGACTGTTGTTACGAAATTTTATAGTAAAAATTGATGTATCAGAACTAGGAGAAGTCATCAGAGATTGTCAACAATTACACAACACATTTTTCAAAAATTCAAGGGTCGGATTTATTTAAAGATAGTCCAATAAGATTGCTCATGTTTTAGCACGGGTAGTAACATCCCTTGCTAATTTTTACATTTTTGCTCATATACCTACTTGGCTACTTGTATTCACGATATTATTATTAATGAAATGTTTTAAATTTATTTTCATAAAATATATAAAAAATCGATGACGATATGTTTGTCTTCGATTTTACTTATGTGATTATTATTTATTAGCTGAATGTTATTGAGTCGATCAGATATGAAGCTTCTCCTTATGGTCAAACATCAAATGGTCCTTCTAAGTTCTACTCTTATTTTGACTTTTGAGTTGTTCCTCTAAAAAAAGATTCCTCTCAAAGAAGTTCTTTACGTTACTTTTTTTTTTTTGCATTATTAACATTTAAAGTTACAATCCTTATTTATTGTTAACCTTTACAGTACGTTTTTTGAACCACGATTTTTGTTCTATGACCGGAGATAAATCATACTGCACATTAAAGAATTGATAATTCACTAAATGTTTTGGGTTCATGAGTTCAAACAAAAAGACACTGTTGTTAAAAAGTCTTATAAGATGAGATTATCCGTCGGATAACATGTTATTAGATTTCCACTATCAGACTATTCATCATTTATATCCACACACTATCAATTCAATAGTTTTGGATATAAAAGAGCGTCTTAAAAAGTCTGATATCATATATGGGATGGTTTGAGCATAAGTTTGGAAATAATCATCATTCTACAAGCTAATTTTTTAAGGTTAAGTTACTTCCAATTTTGTATTTTTTTTTTTTTTTTTATAATTGAACTTGTTAAAAACGATAACAATACAAACATAATATGACATTTTTTTCTTCTCTGCGAAATTTTTGTGCGCCCAATACTACAACTATTTAATTATACTCAAATTTTTGAATAATTTCATATTTAAAATATTATAAAAAAATTATTTCTAATAATAACAACAACAACAACAACAACAACAACAACAATAATAATAATAATAATAATAATAATAATAATAGAAGAAGAAAAATGTAGAAAGAAGTAAAAAAATAAATTGAAGAAGGATATAAATATACTCTTTTTTATGGAATATAAATATACTCTTTTATTTTTTACTAACATCTACAATAAATAATTGAATACATAAATAAATAAATAAATAAATACCGCAAAAACCACTCTCAAAACTCTCCAAATAAACATAGATCAACCCATAACAATCAATCAGATCTATATTATAAAACAGTAATAAGAATCATCTATATGTGTAGAGAAAGAATTAATCATGTTCCCACAAAATAAACTAATATAGTCTTCTTCTCAATTCTTGAAGATGGCAAGCATTGCAACCACAATTGAAGCTCCAATCATAGCGACCGAACTTGCAACAGATCCTGCAGCTCCAGCATCAGGACCTGGTGCCGGAGCCAATGAGGGACTAAGGTCTTGAGCCGAGGCCACGGCAGCGAAGATGACAACAAAGAAGAAGGAAAAATACTTCATTGTGGTAGCTGATGATGCCATTGTAAAATTGCAATGAAGAAGAAAACGTTGAAATTAAAAATTGAATTAAGGAGAAGATTTTGTGTTGAGGAGAGATTTTTGATTTATGGTGATGAAGGAGTGGGAAGTGTATTTATAGTGAGATTGAGGGAGGAATGTGGAACCCACAAAATGTGGACAGCTAGGCATTTGCCCTCTTCATCAATATAAAAAAAATGTGGACAGCTGGAAATAAGAAATAGTTAGCGTATGAATAATTAAGTAATTAATGAACTCTACGAATGATTTAATTCGGGAGAAAACGAAATTTAGATGAAAAATAATTTTTTATATTTAGTTTTGCCTTGAACGAGTTAGAATGAGATAACTCCGAAGATGGAGTACGTTGCAAGAAGGTTTTGAAATGGTAGAAAGAAATCCAAGGTGCGGCAAAGACTGATGATTGACTATGGCGAAGATACATGCAAAATAGGTTAACATCGTGACGCTCAAGTCAGTATTTGATTGAAGAGAGAATATGAGCATCTTGTGCGCTCTAGAAGCACCTTGAATCCACTGTGGAAGGAGTACCAATAATTGTCAACAACTTCACATGAGTTGTAAAAATAAAAAGAAACTAATTAACGTGTGTTGTTTGCTTTAATTTGGACAAAAGAGCAGCTGTCTATGCTTTGGACTAAAGAGAATGTATCTGATTTGTCCAGTCCACTTTTATTGCTTTGTGTTTTGCATTTTTCTCAAAAAAAATTGTGGCTATCAACGTTACTACCGTGTGAAAGCCCTTTTCTTTGAAGTTGCCGTTATAAATTGAAAGCTCCCTCTTAAAAGCATCAAGAAAATAACGTATATTATGGAAATTGTTTTTCTTTTGTCTTTGCTGATCTTGTTTTTAAGGTGTTGTTTAATAGCTATCAAACATGGATATCAGATATGACACAAACACTGATATGTCGGTATCGATAAATTTTTTAAAAAATAACATAATAAATATATCATAATTGTTGATGTTGTGTCGATGTCCAACACCAACATGTGTCCGACACTAGATACCTAATTTAAAAAGTATTCATACCATAGGTTACTAATGCACATAGCTTTTGAACAATTATTAATCCACCTGTAATTTTTTATCTAGCTCAATAAACAACAAGCCCGGTGTTGGCCAAGTGCAACCAGTTCTCTAGAACTGGGCCCCCAAAATATTGGGGCCTCAATTTTTTTTTATTTAAGCCCAACATTTAAAATATTGGTTAAGTAGTAGTTTGGAGAATTTGTTGTAAGAAATGTGTATTGGTCTGGTGGTTTGTGTGGGCGCCCAAAGGGGTGTTGTGGGTTGTGTGTTCAAATCCCACCTATGGCAGTTTTTTATTAATATTGCTGGAAGCCTGAAAGGTTTGATGTTAAATTTCATATCACAATTTTATTATTATTGCTTTATTATTATAACAATTTGTAAAAGTTTTTTAAATTTATGTAAAAAAAAAAAAAATTAATTGATTATTTTATTTGTCGTTTAAATATTAGTTTTATTTGTTAGTTATCTCTTAATTTTTTAGTTATTATTTCAACTTCAATATTGACTATTTGAAATATATGAAATTCTTTTTTAAAAAAAATTGTATTTTTTTTATTCGGGGTCTATTTTTATTATTAGCTCGGGGTCTCCAAATAGTCGGAGACGGTCCTGATAAACAATAATACTACTAGCATAGTTACATCAATCAAGTGTAGTGATATTTTACTACTAAATTAAAGTTTCACATTTGATCGAAGAGTTAAAAATGAACAATGTGTAAATGAGATGATCCATATATTTTATATGTTAAAATTTTGAATGAAAATGTATATTGTGCCTAATTTTATTTATGTGATTATTCTTAATTAGTCGAATGTTGTTGATTCAATTCAGTAATTAAAGTTTTTTCTTATAGCCCAACATTAAACGATCCTTTAAGTTTGACTCTTATTTTGAAATGGTCATTGAAAAAATCTTTTCGAAATTGTTCTTTATATTTGTTTTTTTCAATTCTTAGCATTTAATTTTTTTTGTCTTTCAATTCTTAGCATTTAAGTTACAATTCTCTCGACCTTTACATTTTGTGAACCATGACTTTTGTTCTACGACTAAATAAACCATATTAAAATGTTTATTGATCACACCACAAATTAGAGAATTGACAATTGAATAATTGTTTTAAAAAATTAAATACTCTACTTCTAAAGTTTTTCAACATGGATCCTCTCCCGTGGAAAATAAACTGGAGGTTGTCAGTATAATGATCTACCCATCAATTAATCATTTTATTAATTATGTCAACCACCATAAACAAACAATTGAATGGTATTGATTTTTATAGCAGGAAATTTAACTGGAGAGATCTCCTCTCTAAGTTTTTGGGTTTGAAAATTTATATTTAAATAAAAAAAAAATGAAGGTAAACATAACAAGAATGAATTTGATATGTCTATATGAGTTATTTATGTTAAATAGTCTTACATCAGAATGTGAGATTATTAAAATATAGATTTAATTTCAATTTTTATCTTATAAGTCATTTATATATAGTTGAATTAGATCTAACTCTCAATTTTAGCATGGTATTAAAACATCCTCCAAGATCCGTTAGATTATCTATTATCATATTTTCATTATCGGATCACTTATCACTTATTATATCCATGATTCAAATTCAATAGTGTTGAATGACAAACGAGTAAAAATATACTAAAAAGTTTTAAGGCGAATATAAGATGGTCTAAACATAGGTTTAGACGCAATTATTATCTTACAACCTAATTTAACAAGAGCATTGCTATTTAGCATGAAATTTTTACACAAGAAATGCAAGAATTAACACATGGCAAAATTTTAAAGGATGATATCATTTAATCTTCTTTTTTAGTGGAAAACATGGGTGGTTATGGATGTAATTAAGGGTGAGGATTTATTCTTCTCTTTCTTGCATCAAAAAATTCTTGCTAAATAGCATTTTCCATTTAACAATATTGAATTAGACCCTAACACTCAAATCCAAGAGTTTTAATATTAAAATGTGGCACTGTGCTTCTAAAAAAATATCAAGTTTTATTTTTCATCTCAATAAAAAAATAACATTTTTTTTCCTTGCAAATTATTTGTGCCCATGACTAAAACTATTTAATAATTATTTGCAGTCATACTTAAAATATTATAAAAAAAATTATTTCCAATAATAATAGAAGAAAACAGAAGAAGGATATATAAAAATATTATTTTATTTTTCACTAACATCTACAATAAATAATGAAATTACATAAATAAATAATGTAAAAACACTCTCACTCACCAATATACATAGATCAACCCATAATAATCAATCAGATCTATATTGTAAAACCGTAATAATAAGAATCATCTACATGTGTAGATAAAGAATTAATCATGTTCCCACAAAATAAACTCATATAGTCTTCTTCTCAATTCTTGAAGATGGCAAGCATTGAAAGCACAATTGAAGCTCCAATCATAGCGACCGAACTTGCAACAGATCCAGCGGTTCCGGCATCAGGACCTGGTGCCGGAGCCAATGAAGGACTGAGGTCTTGAGCCGAGGCCACGGCAGCAGCGAAGATGATGACAACAAAGAAGGAGAAAAACTTCATTGTGATAGCTGATGATGATGCCATTGTAAAATTGAAATGAAGAAGTTGAAATTGAAAATTGAATTAAGGAGAAGATTTTGTGTTGAGGAGATTTTTGATTTATTGTGATGAAGAGAGTGAGAAGTGTATTTATAGTGAGATTGAGGGAGGAATGTGGGACCCACAAAACGTGGACAGCTGGAGATGAAAATAAAACAGGTGTGTCGGTGGTGTTGTTAGTTGTTACCGTATGAATGGGTTTCGGTCTGGTTGGTGCCGTTAGATGTTTGTTTACGTTACTTTGTTTGTTAGTTAGTGTGTGCTTTTCGGATTTGTTAATTTTTAACAGCTCATGATATGATTAGTAAACATTTTTAATAGAGTAGTATTTTCCAAACAAAGACCCATGTTACATTCAGATTTTTTTTTGCACTAAAACTTTTGTTTAACAATTACGTAATGGCTTGTTTGGAGTAATTTAATAAAATCTTTTGGCCTTTTCCAAAAATAAATATATCTTGAACATAAAAGATTGATGGCTCTAAATATGCATAAATGATCCTCTTAAGTTGAAAATAAAATTGAGGAAATAATGTGGTTTTTAGACCATTGGATCATAAACATAGAGTAGTATTTAAATTGAAAAAAAAATGAGAAAAAGTTGATTGATGGTTAAAATGAGAAAATTGAAGAAAATTGAGGAAAAATAAATTGAGATGATTCATTCTCCTAAATATGATTGACAATGAACATAAAAGATTCATAGTTTATTGCTTTAATTGTGATGATAACAATGAAATTTTGGTGCAATCAAAATTCAAAAATGAGTCGAGATAATTAAATGAAACTAAAAAAAAAAATTAGAAATAACCAAGTTGCTTGGGCTCAAGTGGCAAGGAGCTCCTTCCAAGGACGTGCCCGGGGAATACCGGGTTCGATTCTCAGGGGGAATAACCCTTGGCCAGTGCGCATGTCTCTACGCACGAGCCGGATTAGTCGTCCACCTTTGGTGGATCGGAACCGGTGCAAAAAAAAAAAAAAAAAATAGAAATAGAAGTTTTGCACCATTACCATATCACATGGACATCAAAGTCAAACAAACTTCTTTACAACTTCTTTTACACACACAGACCCAATTTTCT
Source organism: Trifolium repens (assembly GCA_030408175.1). NCBI lineage: Eukaryota > Viridiplantae > Streptophyta > Magnoliopsida > Fabales > Fabaceae > Trifolium > Trifolium repens. The sequence continues at coordinate 4,291,201 of CP125840.1, forward strand.
TTTTTTTTTTGGAAATCTAAAATTTATTAGAACACCTCAAAACCATGGTATGAATACCAGGCGAGGGGGCAAGATTACAAAGAAAGAGGGCAAGGCAAGCTACTAACAAAGCAACAAACCAGCCCTCAAAAACAGCCACCAAACAAAACAGTATACAATAAATTTTATACAATCATCAATACCCAAAACAGTATACAATAAATTTTAAAATCGTGACATGGTAAGAAAAGGAGAGGAATACAAATTGTCCTACAAAATAATCAAAATTAGGTGCTTATATAACTTAATAATCAATTATTGAGGTAGCCGAGATATGTCATTTCACTTGTTAGTCGCATCTAATATTTCGAGTATCATTCCACATGCATATTTCAAATACTAATTTATAAATATCCAAAAAGCAACAATAATCATAATTCAAAAAAGTACAAAATAAATAACATAAATAGAAATTAACATATAAGTTGAAGAAGTTGAATTTCACACTCAATCCTATCAATTAAAAATAAGATGATATCAAACTCTCAATGCAAACAGTTGGATAGCTGTCATATGAATAATTAATACTCTTATCTTGAAACTTAATATACTTAACACTACCAATCCTTGGATCATGAACACTCATCTTGAGATACCCATCTTCAGAAGATTCAAACAACACTTGGCCATCCTCAAACATATAGACTGCATTGAACACGAAATTGTCGATACTAGGCTCTCCCATGTATGAAAGATTGAACAATTTAGTCCAAGATTTTTCATTTCCATATTCCTTCATAATCCAAACATCATGACCCGAAATGAAGCACAAGCAATCCCTCAGCACACACAAGTGCAATAACAAGCTATCTACCTCTCCATAATCAGGCAGCGGAATCTTTTGATAAGACTCTATGCCTAAATCAAGAGATACAATAAAGCATGGACTATTAAACCGACATTTAGAAGCCAACCAATTAACCGTGCCACACACAAATTTTCCTGGGTTGGATAGATACATACTATCAAAAGGGAAGTCTTTCATATCTTTCCAAAAATTGGTACCCAAAGTATTAATCATGACTACTGCTTTCACTTTTGCAAGCAATATATTATTACCAACCTTGTAGGATAAAACAGCAACCACTTTATAATTATCCGTAACAAAATCATATCCAAAGCCATATGAGACGCCAGATATAGACAAGTTAGGGTAACGTGGCTGGGGCAATTCCTTGAGTTTTCTAAGGGAAGGATTCCACAGTACAACAATGGAGGAATCATCATCGGAGAAGAATCGTTTAGCAAGACAAAGGATGCCATTGCAAGAACCAACAATTACATGATTTGGATAATCAAAATGGTATGAAGGAGGATACTCGATCTGTGTTATTGTTACATTATTGGACACAGTGGTGAAAATGCATTGGAGTAGTGGGCAAGAAGCAATAGTGTGCCTGCCTGAAAGCTGGCGTACAAAGTAAAGGCAGGGCGTGGTTGACATGCTAAGGTGCTTCTTGGCGAATCTAGGATTTGAAGATATTAAAGAATTCCACGACTTACAAACACATCGAATTTGAAGAAGGAACTTAACGGGTAACCTAGAGAGGATTTCTTCTTCCACGAGGTGACATGGAAGAGTGGGTGCATTATTATTAACGGCAGTTGTTTTATCAATCATTGGCCGCATGCTGTTATTATTGATACAAGGAAGCTATAGGTTATTAGGTTTTGTTTTGTTTTGTTTTGGATAAAATAAAACAAACAAACAAAGAAGCACCCACCCAGATATGTAAAAAGAACAATTATAATACTTTAGTAGAAGAGTCTATCATGTAGCTAGAGAGAGCAGAAAGTTACAATCATTCGTTCGTGTGCGTGTGCGTGTGCTGCGGCGGCGATATAGGAATTAGGGTTTGTTTTGTTTTTAACTACTAGTGTAATAGTGTTTTCTTGGGCATAAGTAAATCTAGTAACTTCTTCCCTAAAAAAAATAAAAAAAATCTAGTAACTTCTTTGTTTTTTTCTTTTTTTACAAAAAAATCTAGTAATTTCCTTTAGGGCTCGTTTACATATAGGACCCGTTCGAAATAATTTATTGTTGAGTGTATTAGACTCAGATTTCAAAGGATTCTGTTACCAAAAAAAAGATTTTAAAGGTTTTTAAAAGACTTTTTTTATGAGAAAAAAATCTCATAAATATATATACGTATTTGTTTGCAAAACTTAATATAACAAATCGAGTGATGTTGATGAGATCCTAATAATGTTAAAGGGAAATGTTATACAGGGCATTCCTGGCAATTATTAAACATACTAATAAAAAAAATTACAAGATGAGTGAATGATCAGTGATATTGATTTAATCCTAATAAATAAATATTGGTCATTCTTTTAACACAATAATTTTTTTCTCTAAAAATGTAAATAAGTTTATTTGAGTATGTGGGTGCGAGCAATTCCGCCACCTGTTTGTGAAGGCTTCAAGGGATAGTTTTAGGTTGATTGAAGACCAAGTAACAAATTGAGAATCATTTTAAGTCAAATTAAATGAGTTAAACCTTTCTTAAAATCAATTTCAATATCAAAAGATAGATCCCATCAGCTCAACATGTAAAGCAAAGGACACGTCAGTCAATTTTAAAGGCAAGGTTGTGAAAATTGGACTAGCTAGTTCGACCGGAAAGCGGACCTACATCCAATTCGAGTAGACCACAAAACCGTCCCGCGCACGAACAAGTCATCAAATCGGACTGAATGAAAAAGTTAGAAAGATGTCAAAGTAGGTTTGTCAAACATGACTAGAGCTACATTCATAATGAGTGTAGGTCAAATGGAGAAAATAAAAAAATTTATTGTTGAATCTTGTAAAGAAAAGAAAATATCTCAACCTTTGCATTTATCTTCTTCTATGTTAAACTAGTGCTTTTTTTTGGGTTTGTTATCTCAAAACCCAACAAGAGTTTGTGAATGAAAAGGTTATTCATGAAGATGTTACACACTCTGGATTCATTGCTGGTGGAATAACAAGGTTAGAGTTTGAAGTACCAAAAAATTATTTTGGTGATTGTGTTGGATTTGGAAAGGTATCATTGAGAAGAAATTATTTACTAGGAGAAGATGGTGTTGTTATTGCAGCTAAAGAAACTGGAAGCACAATTAAGAAACTTGATGCATCAATTTTAGGAGAGGGTGAGACATGGATATTGGATTGGGAAATGTTACATGGGTCAGAGGAACATATTCATATTAAAAGATCGCGAGGGGGACGAAGGTAAAGCAGGTTCTGGAAAAAAACAAGGGTAGAAAACGGCGTAGTGAAAGAGGGACTGTAACAACGAGGACGTACTAGCTACTAGTATAAGAATAAATCCCAAAAGTATCATGTCAAATTCCTGTAAATAATAAACAAAATCCATACATTGTTCCAAAGGTTCTTGGTGCAATGTCACCAAGCAAGAAAATCAAGTTTTACAATAAACAACTATATCTTAAGTAACAAGAAAACCTTAATGCACCAAAAAAAACCTTTACACAAATCAACCACACAAAAAGTTCCTCAGATGGCTAAAATGGTGCACACTGTAGTTTATTATACCAACCACCAATCATCAATCAATCCATTGATTTTGTGTATGCTTTAAAATTTAGAGCTTATTGCAAAATTATTCCATTGTACAAAAGCATATATGTCCATCTACCATTTTACAATTTTCACTTTTATTACAACGATGGAATGCATAGTGCAGCTTTTTCTTTGGTACCTTTGAAACTGCTTAAACAAAATAAGAAAGAAATCATTGTTAGCAACTAAAGTAAATGGTATAGGATAAACCAAACTTGATGTTGCATGAAAAAGAAAACTTGCAGGAAAAAGCACCGATACTCGCATTTTCTTAAGTTAATAGGCTAAACCAGTCAACACTCTATGACTTCAGAGAGAAAATGAAACCAAACCTAAATTCAATTCTATACTTATTATATGAGAAAACTGTTTTAAAAAACTTTAGAGAGAAAGCTGCTCATACAGAAATACACCTTATTATCAATAGACTACCCTCGAGAGTTTTGGGATTGGAAAGCCCCGTGGATGTACTTTCTACCTTTAAGTCATTAACCTACATCTCTCCACTATAAGCAATCTTAAACCATGGATCTTTAAGGGTGTCTCAATATTTTGTGGTAAATTTTATTAGGTTTTTATATTGGACCTAACTCATCCTTACAAAACCAACTATAGTAAGGTGAAGGGTGTCACTTTTATACTTTCTTTAGGCCTTGTCTATTTTCAATGTGAGATTTAGGTCCTGTTTGGATAAACAGCTTAATTTGCAACTTATATCATAAGCACAATTTATGCAATTGAAACTAATATTACAAAAAAAAAAACAGTGCTACTGTATATGGTTTACTAAAAAAATACTTACCCATAGAAACAAGAAGAGGAGCTTCACTTGCAATATAAATATAACTTTTTACATTGAAGCAATCCATTTTTTATGCAAGTAGCCTGCAGAAATAACAAGGGAAGCTATTAAGACAACTGTGGTTCGGAGAGAAAAACAAAAATACGGGGCATTGATCTTAAGGATAATCGATTCACACAATTATTTGGTGGATGAAGACCATTCTAAGTTTGGAAGTGAAAAAATAGTGGTGCTATAGCTTAGCAGAATTTGACCAAGGTCACCATTAACAGGATCATCAAGCTGCGATAAATATCACAATTTTGGCCAAGAAGCTAAACTTATTGACAAGAGAACAGATATTTAAGTTTCCCAAAGAACTATCAAAATTGAGGCTTCAACAATAGAAGTTAGAAATACAAACTAAGAATCACACGTAAAAGTCAAAACAAGTATCCAACCCTCATTCACAATCACTTAATATTTTGGCTCAACAAAAGGCCTAATTGACAAAGACCATAGCTGTAGGTAATTGACCTATTAGTTATACCGGTTATGTTAATGACAGATGTGGCGAGCCAAAAGTTCGCCATATGGTGGATGGCTTAGCGGCGGCCTATGGCAGACAAAATAAGGAAATGTTTTACTAGATAGTGAAAATGAAGATGATTATCCTTTTACTGTGTTGGCATTGCGTACTTAATATCTATGCTTTGTGCTCACATGGTGATGGTCGGGGAAAGAGTTATGGTGGTGCTAATTTTCCCAAATTTAGGTTATAGATGTGTGCTTATGGTATTGTTCATGAATACAAGACGTTAACAAACAACTGTGGCCACTGACCACACACAAGAACTTCACAAGACAGACTGAGTTTATAGACCGACTTCTCAAACCACGGGGCAGATTAGTAGTGGTGTAGACGGATTCCCACAATGTGCAGAAGTAAAATTTCCAGTGATGTGACAAAGGTGTGGAAAAAATGGATTTGGGACAATTGAGCCTATACAAAGGTGAGCACAATAAAGATGGGATAACCTGATTATTTAGGAGTTAGCTTGACGACTTGACTAAAAAGCATACTCAAAAAAAGTATATTTGTTGCACCACAAATATAAGTATATAAATAAATGTATAATTATGCTAATTTTAATTCCCAAGGTCTAAAGTATCCATAATACTTGAAAAGTGGAATAATCATTATATTGTCTAAATACTCAAGATATATTATTTCCAACAAGTGGATCCAGTCACCACTCCCGACAAACAAAAATAAGATCCTGAATTCCAGGCACCATGATGAAGCAAAGGATCCAAAACCAGAAGAATCATTATTATATAATTCGATATACAGAAGACATCCTCAAATTAAGTAAAAGTAAACAGAAACGCGAGTTTAAAACTTACATCAGAAAATGTGAACAGCAACCTTCAACTTAAACGCATGGTAGCAAGGAAATCCGACAACCTGATAGAATCAAGTATTAAGTTAGTGAAATTGGAAACGTCAAATTGCACAATACCAAACATAAGAACCATGTAAAGATAGATAGAAACCTGATATCTTTGGCAATTATGGTGTCACCATCTGCAGCCCCAAGATGTCGCAAAGCTACCTCCTCAAGACGGCCATCTCGATATGCATGCTGCAATCGAAGATAACAGAAACAAATTAGGCACCAGTTATTCTGTAAGCACTAATTTCAAACACAGTTTAAAGCCTTAGTTATCTAAATATTAAAAATTAACACCAGGCAGGGGAATTGAATTTGGATACCAGTGTTATCAATTGAAGTCATTAAGACAATTGAAAATTTTGTCACAGTAACTGAATCAAATATAGTTTGGTCTCTATATGAAAGATGATTTACTAATGTCATAAAGCATCATAGCATAGGGAAAAAAAATCTTACGTGTACCGAGATATAAGATAAGTAAAGTCTTGGCAGGAAAAGTAAAATAGGCCAAACAAGGAGGAGCTGGAGGAGTGAGAGCTATAAATAAATACAACTAATATTCGCATATTTACCTTGTAGAAGCAGCTAGTTCCAAAAGGGCAGTTTCCATGCCCAAAGTCAAAATGCTTGCAGTCGATTGACCTACAAATGGTATTGAACAAATACCAAAATAAAAATATCAATAAAACCGAGACACATTCAGGACTAGTTTGGATTGGCCTATTTCAGCTTATACACTAGCATAAGCATTTGGAGAGCTTATGAAAACAAATTATGGCATTACCATAAGCTGGTTTCAGCTTATTTTCATAAGCTTTCCAGTATAACTTATGAAAATAGTTTGACTTAATTTTATTTTTGTTATAGAAATAGCTTATATATACATTCTTATATGATAAGCATTTCTACTATTATGTTGTGTGCATATGGTTCCTGCTCATAAACTAAGCAAGGGAAAAGGAAATGGACGTTACGTTATCGATGCTATCACCGCTCATAAACTAAGCAGCATAGTATGGTGACACAAACATTAAAAGCTATCTAAGGTTTTGTTGTAAACTTGTAATTAGATTATAGATCAAATGAACAGAAAAGGCAAAACAAAACATAAATAGATGTTGTGAGTGATCGAGAAATTACTTGAGCTTCGCCTTGTAGGTATTAACGATGTCCTGTTTTTCTTCACTTGTAGCATACCAAATAACACTTGGAACGACAAAGTAAGATAGCTTGCGGCAGATGGGACAAGCCCGCAATGTGCTATTCACATCCATCCCCAATGTTGGGTTGCTACTACGCCAATTTCTAATACAGGATATGCAGAAGGGATGATCACATTCAGATAGCACACCAAACTTACGTTCAGCTGCTGTAGGCTTTGAAAGAACACGTTCCAGGCAAACACAGCATTCAACTTCTTGACTTTTTTTCAACGCCTCGAGATGCTTTTGCTTATTTTCACAACTTTTCATATGCTCTTCTCTTTCTTCAGGACGGAAAGGATGCAAGCAATGCCTTCCACACGAAGGGCATAAATCTCCGTGTACATGAGGACATTGCTCTCCTCGTGGACAGTTTCCAGCAGCAGCAAATGAACAAATCGGAATATCAGAAGGTGAAGTAATTAACAATTGACCAACATCATCTTCCCTTAAGAAGTCATGATTTGCAGATTCTTGATTCCAGGCTGGTTCACTAGGAACAACATAAGGAGTGTTGAAAAGAGAAAATTCTGCAGCTGTAGCAACATCGTTCGATGTAATTCTTGTATTACCAAGAACAACAGATTCTGAAACAAGGGGCCGGTGCTCGATTATTGAAGAAGATGGAGTAGAGGACGGTGATTGAGAAGCTTTGACATGATCATACCTACAGCGGCTACCATAAGCACAAACTCCTTTCTGATAAAAAGTGCATATCTGCGACAACAAGCACAAACAATCAGAGAACTGTATAACTCATTAACCATAAATTTGTGGAATGTCGAAGAGGTTGTATCACCAACATTATTTGGAGGAGCTTTCCAATCATGAGAAAATTCACAATGCTCCCCTTTCAGACACGCTCCATGAGCAAAGAACTTACAAAGAACCCTGAAAGATTCAAAAGACAATACAAATAAGAACATCTGCAAGTAGCATATGAAACAAACACATAGCAAATTAACCGCGAAAGATAAAGACGCGCGCATAACTTGTCCTCCTGAGTATCAAAATCAAGTACATCATTAAATACATAACAACGTTTCCACAAATGCAACAAAAAGGTTTGATTAAAATGAATTCATTGTTAAAAAGAATGCTATCCGCATTAATTTCATGTCATGATCCTGAAAAAAGTCTTTACAATAAAAAGCAGCACCGAGTGCACGAATCTCCCACCAGGTGGAATCTGAGAAAGATAGACAAACATACACAGTCTAATAATCTAAATAATCTCAAGGTCATAAAGGCAACAAAAATAAAAGTCTCTAGAATCATCATAGGTTAAAAATTATAACATTGATTAAGTTCTAATAATCAAAATAATCTCAATAAGCTATCTAATAATCTAAATAACTATTTTCCAAAGAAGGGGGAAAAAACTCTACTTTGTAACATTAAATTACTCCTTATTTCTGAATCCTAATCAAAAGAAGAATAAAAACACACCAGATGGGAGAAAAACCAAATTGCTAAGAACATACCAACAATACAAATATATTGAAGAATTAAAAATAACAACAATCCATATATTGAATAAATAATAACAATCAAGAATCATCTGATTGAAAACATAAAAAAGTAAATTAAATTAAATTGACAACAGAAAAAAGTATGATAATGAATCAGACCTTTTTGACATAGCGAATTAATTGGAAAATAATAATGAAGAATATTAAGAGAGAGGCGTAAGGATCAAAACCCTAAACCTCAAAGTGATTATTGATTGAAAAAAAAGGTTAAAAAGAAAAAAGGGGTAAAAATAAAAATTGAGGTAGCCAAAAAAGAGGGGTTTTGCAGCCACTCATATAAAAAAGAAAAGATTGAGAGAAATAGTGTTGTGGGGTGGTGAGGATATGATTTAAGAATAGAAAAATTGAGAAAAGATTGGAAATTGGAATTTGGGATGGAAAAATAAAGAAAACGTCACACTTGAGACAGAACACAAGTTGCACATACAAAGGTTTCAGCTATGTGTTGTTCATAGGTTTTTTTTTTGGTCCTAAGCACGTGCGTTTGCTATTTCATGTGATCACGTGCCTTTCAATTTTAGGTTTTTTAGATTGTCTTAATTAATTAAATTTTAATAAACTTCAGTTAAATTCAATGTATTTAATTTGTATTTAGAATTATTTTCTATTATATTTATATTATTAAGTTCTTTTTTTCTTAAAACCAAATGGTATAAGAATATTATTTTTTTAAAAAAATATCATTGTAAATTGATTCTTATTTTATATAAATATGTTATGTGTCCTAAATAAGATATCATATCATGGCGTACACAAAAAGTTTAATTTGTTGTGTTATAGTGAAGGACCGGAAGCCACTTAGTAATAATGATATAAAGGTTGACCGCAAATTAAAAAGAAAAACTTTGAAAGTAGGTAAATATATATTTCTATGTGAGAATTTTTTGGTTCAAAGTATTTTCCTTTTTTCTTTTACAGTAGTATTTTCTTCTTTGATTATCTCTCTAAACTTATTTTCTTCAAACAAATTAGAAAAGTATTAAAGTGAGTTATGATGCTTAAAAATTTAACTACATACAGTAATTAAATATGATGTGACACAAGAGATTACTTTTTTTCTTTTGGAGAAACATAATAAGACTTTTCTTTATAACAAAAAAATTTATCGATGATTCAATACAAGCATAAAGAGTGCAAGTAGAAAATAAAAAATAAAAAATAAAAAAATTATAGAGTTTGCAAAATTATGCAATACAAGTACACCAACAAATAAATAAATAAAACAATACATAACAAATATACTAGACTCCTATGACAATATCATAAATATGGATCAAATATGGGCATGACAATATAACCCATACCCACCGGTACCAGCCCGCCCCGCCCCGATTTTGACGGGGAAAAACCGAATTGACTGAGTTTGGGTATGTGTTTGGGTTTTCCCCGATTTTAAAATACGAGGTTGAGGTGGGTAATGGGGATGACATTGATACTCACTCCGAATCCGCCCCGCATATACCTAATTATGTTTTACCTCTCTTAAATTATAAACCTTTTAACAAAATTTTGGGTTTTTTAATTTTTTTGACAAAACAAAATTTTAGGTTATATTCATATGTTTGTTTTTATTTTTAAGTTGAGTATTAAACACAGTTGGTTTTGCTATTTATATTCTTTGTTTATTAGGTGTGGAGGTGGGAGGGGTGGTTGGTGTTGATTAGGTGTGGAGGTGGGTGATTTTGTGGTGTTTGTTGCGGGTGATTTCTTTTGAAGGCCACCTCTGTTACTCGGGTCTATTTTCGTCGTCGCTAGGTCTTTTGGGGTTGATAACGAGTGTAGCTGCATTCTTGTTTGGGTGGCTTTGGTGTTTCTTTGATTTGGTCTTGAAGTCTGGTGGGCCGATCACTTTTGATTCGAGATCGGGAGTCAGTTCTTTGGCCAAGTTTGAGGCTTTAATTTTGGAGTTTTTTCGGTGGATTGGTATGAGCTGCGACGATGGATGGCTTCAGTTTCAGTGGTTGTTTTCGTGAAGGAGTCTGTTTTAGATGGTGATGTTTATTTATGGCAAGGTGTTATGTGTAGGGGTGTCTTTTTTGATGTTTATTTTCGGGTGTTCCGCTTATATACGGCGCCTTTAGTTTGTACCCTCTAATTATCGGTTTCTGCTCGTCTTGAGCAAGAATCTGATTGTTAAATAAAATTTGCTGTTAAAAAAATATATATATATATTCTGTTTAAAAAATAATATTGTCAAAACAAAATAGTTTTCGACTTTTACCACTTTTTTAATAAGAAAAGTATAAAAGTTCAACCCAAGTTTATATGAAGGTGGTGCGGAATGGGGATATCTGAAACCCATGGGGATACCCGAACCTCGTTGGGTATGGATTTGAGTATCTACTTTTTATCTCCGTTGAGAATTGAGACGGGTTTGGGGAAACCCGAACTTTACGGGTTTGAGTTTGGGAAATGCAAAATCTGTCCCCGACCGCCCCATTGCCATGTGGGGTTAGATTGGATTGACATGACAAAACAGGAGTGACGAGGGAGATCCAACACGACACATCATCCAACATTTAGTAGGTATAGGTACTCAACAAAATTTCAAAATATGCCTAAACGCTCGAATGGATAACAAAAATGGACTAATGCTACGTAGGTGGTCTACCGTAGACAAGTGATTATTATTACTATAATGAATATAAATTTTATAAAATTTATTGTTAGATTGAAAATTTATATCATATAGATCATGCATACAAATTTTTAGAAAAATTGGAATTCATTTGATATGTTATTGAAATCTATCAAGTTTAACGGTATTTAATAAAAACTCATAAACCGTTAATCTTAATAGGTCTCAATAACATATCAAATGATTTTCAAATTTTCTAAAAAAAATTATGAATGATTTACGTGAAACAAACATTCAATCCAACGGTGAATTTTTTAAATTTCATATTCGTTATAGTGTTATTCATAACTGGTCCACTATAGACCACTCGATGAAGTGGTCCATTTTAAAATTTCCCAACAAAAATGACCGTGATGTTTATCAATTTAATTCACTTGCTGCACCCCCTAACATGTTGGGGGAGACGTGACACTTGACAGTAATATATTTTACTAGTGTACAGTATATTATAAAAAGTAGTCCAATTTAAAGAGGAGGCGCCGAGGTGGACTTTTATATGACCACTATTAAATTTTCAAAATCTAAAATCGAAAATTACAATTATAGTATCAAGGAAAATCAATTTTACAGAAAAAAAATTATTAATTCTATTTTATAATAATTTCAAATGAAACAGATTCTCACCCAAAATTCTTCAAGCACACAACAAAATTCTTCAGTAAACTTTTGAATATAATCATGAGAAGTGCATATACTACTAAACATTAACCAACTCAAAACCAATCTTTTCATAGGGTGGAATTATAGAATTCACTGGTGCCAAATAACTACATGAACCACAAAATCCAAAACAAAACCCTTAAGATGATTCAAGGAAGTAAAAAAAAAACCCTTAAGCAACAACTCCTTAAATAGCATGACCTTATAAAATGGCATATGATCTCCAAAATATGGCTATAGACATGATTACTAAACACATCACAAACTAGAATGATAATCTTAATCTTCCAGCCAAATCATTTCCATAAGAAAAGAAAGGTGGCATACTTTGTTAAAGGAAACTTGTTCAAACACTGTTTAAAAATAAGCATCATATGAACCAAGTAAACCTAATACTCATCATCGTCGCTGTATTCTTCTTCATCGTCTTCATCGTCGTCTTCGATATGAGAATGCATCATCATTGATAAAAAGGCGGCGTCCATATGATCAAATTCATCATCGAAATCATCAGGACCAAAATCATCTACCCCAGAAGCCAGGGCCTCTGACATAGCAGCCATTCGAAAAACATTAAATTCACTCTCCTCGTCATCAGAATCAAAAGGACCCAAACAAGGACCCGAACCAGCAGCCAGCGAATCTGACAAAGCCATCATTTCAAATGGATCCATCCCATCAAAAAACTCGGAGTCTCTCATGATGTTATAAAATTCTCCACTTGTTAAATCAACTTCACTGAGCATATCTAACACATCATACATATCAAAATTGTTTGGTCTACGTTGAGGTGGTGGCCTGCGGTGTACCCATGTGTATGACCCAGGCTTCACTGTATGCTGAAAGTAACATAGAAAAAATTATTAAAAGAGAAACTAAAGCAATATTTACATGTATTCAAAATGTGAGTAGACTCTTCTGATAATTTTTAGTACTTTAGGATTTAGTTCAAACTTTTTAACATAACCACTAAGGCTTATTTTGTTATCTCTTTTAATTACATGTTTTCAAAATAAAAGTGTTAGTTTAGAAAAATATTAATCAGAACTGTCCCGCATTTTATATCTACTTTCATGTTCTAACCAAGGGTGGGCATTTTATTCTGTCCTATCACACAATAAACTATGTAATAAAACAGAATAGAATAGTTAATCCTAGCTAGCTACTGAACAAGCAATGTGCGTCAAATACTCAATATTCTCAGATCTGTTTCAAATCCAAAAACACAGATAAACCTGCAATTTGAATACGACCACAAGCCATAGCTCTAGCATCATTTCCAGTTAACAAATAGCTCATGCATATTAAAACAGCTCAATTAGCACTGATTTTCCCACTTTGGTCTTTGCTTTGTTCATGTAGCTGTTTCCATACTCCCATTTAAAAAACATTCATACTCGCATGGATAACAACTTAGCTTACAAGTTAGCTACCAGTAATTTGTTAATCTGAATGCGGTTTCAATAATGTATTTGTTTGACAAAATGGCTAACCAAGAGTGTGCTATTATAATACTAACAGTTATTGCATGGATAACAATTTCCATACTCCTAGTGTTAACATTAAGCACCAACTACTATTCTTGCCCATTACCCCCATTTCTGTTAATCTGAATTTGGTTTCCAATAATGCATTTACCGGACGATCGGGTAAAAGTGTAAATCATGACTAATAATAATAACAATAGCAACACTAACATTAACAGAGGAAATTGACAAAAAAATATCTTCATTAAAAGTAGAACATGTAATGCAGCAACAAAAAAAACCCAAGATCATCCAAATCCTAATTATGAAACAACACAAATAAAAGCATCAACTTAATTGCAAAGTTATTCAAAAACTTTCAAATACTAATCATAAAATATAATAAATATTTGTATTGACCAATTTTGGTGGGAAAAAACTCTACCCTTTAATAGAAGTAACGAGGACTAGGTTTTTGATAAGTTTAAACAAGCTCTTAAATGGTGTTATGACAGCTAAGGTGTGATTGATCGATCACATAATGCTAAATGACTTTGATGATATCAAGTAAACATGTGTCGGTAAAACAATTGCTTAATAATTAAATAATGAAGGAAGTCTAATAAATTTGTGATAACGAAAACTACTTCTCTAATTGCTTACAACAGTTTTTCATGAAAGGATCAAACGCAGATTAATTGCCCTCTAAGAATAGAAAGAGGAAAAGAACGAAGAAAAAAAAAACTCTTTTAAGAGAAATCAGCTAATTTGTCAAATCAAATGACCAACTAGCAGATATATTTGCTACTTCTAGGCCTTCAAAAGCTCTAAAGGATATACAGATGTAATTATATGATGAAAGTGTGTGTGATGCGGTCGCGCCCTGGATGATTTTTGTTCAGGTAGTAATCTTAACCCTGGTCCCCTACAAGAAAAAACCATAAACTAAAGCAAACTACTAGTTGTTTCTTTTAGTGTAGTTCTAAGTTCTTTTACGAATTGTAGTTAAAATCAAAGCATGCCTCCCTTAGAAGCCTGCGTCATCTTCCAATGATTTTGAATGGAATGTAATACTTTCACATAATGGGAGGATCGTCATATATGAACAAACTATTAGAGGCTGAATGGAATGTAAATTTTAATCAATCCATAACCTAGATTAAAGCCCCCATCATAAAGGGGCAAAGAAACAAATTTCCAAAAACAAAAATAAGAAAAAAAACATGGTTATAGATTTTGTAATCCAGATGTGTGGTCAATGCACACAAGTCAACAACAGATGCAAGGATTTGGACGGAACAGATAATTTATCCATGGATATATGGATGAATTTCAAGAAATAATCCAATAGATAAAGGAAATTATTGCCCAAAAAACGATGTCATGTTACTCATCATGGTAATCAAACTTGACCAAGGAAAACATAAAAGAAGGCAAGAGACACAAGAAATATGGTACCTTGTAGAAACAACTAGCTCCAAATGGACAATTCCCATTTCCAGAGTCAAAATGTTTGCAATCAATCAATCTGGAAGGGAAAAAAATAAAATAGGTAGAGTCAAATTCAAATACCAAACAATCAAGCTTAATTCTTGCACCATACACAGCGGTAAGTATATATTAAATTACCTGCAGTTTGCCTTGTAGTTATCAATAATTTCCTGTTTTTCTTCCTTTGTAGTAAACCAAATACCACTTGGAATGACAAAATACGATAGTTTGCGGCAAACAGGACAGGTTCTCACAGTATTGGAATTACTACTGATTTCCATTCCAGAGGTTGGGGCACTATTACGCCAATTGCGGATACATGACAAGCAGAAAGCATGATCGCATTCTGGAAGCAAACCAAACTTACATTCTGATGGTTTGGGTTTGGAAAGAACACGCTCCAGGCAAACATTGCATTCTATTTCTTCACTATTTTTCAAAGCCAGAAGATACTTTTCCTTTTTGTCACAAGTCCTCAAATGACTCTCCTTTTCCTTTTTATCAGTCGGATGCAAGCAATATTTTCTACAGTACAAACATTGATTTCCGTGAACACGAGAACATCCATCTCCAAAGGGGCAGTTGGCCGCAGCAAATGTACAAAATATATCATGCGGCCTAGCACTCGCAGTACTGGATTCACCAACATCACTAGAGTCCTGATGTTTGCGCTGTAAATTCCTTACGCCGCGCTTGTCAGATGCAGGAGCCTTAGTAACCTTAGGTACCCAATTTGATGCTACTTTAGCAGAATCTGAAACCATAGACGCAGAAGATGATGCCTGAGAAGCTCTGACATGCTTATATCTGCATCGACTACCATAAGCACAAGACCCTTTCTGATAATAAGAGCAAACCTGTTTTCCAATTAAAGAAAACAATTAAGAAAAATAAAAATAAATAAAAATAAAATAAAAAACAATCGGTTGATAACAAAAGTGAATGGAAATCAGAATCAAAGTTTACATCAACTGGAGTATCGTTTCTTTGATGAGAAAAATCACATTGCTCCCCTTTCAAACATATCCCTCTGGCATAGAACTTGCAAACCCTATAACAATTAAGTAAATAATTAAATAAATTACAGGAAAAATTCAAAACAAAAAAAAAAAGCATAATCAATCAAAAAAGTTACATCATCATAAAAACAAAAACCCTCACACTTATAAACATTTAATCATTCCCACAGTCAAAATTTCTAAGTCAGATACACCCTCCGGATACTATTATAAGCAAAAATTACTTTTTATATTGATTGAATAACTGATGTATCTGGTATTCTTGTGTATATATCATTACAATTTTTTTGTGCTAAGTCACATATCATTAGGATTCAAAACAAATAAAACCCTAAAATTAAATTTAAAAAATTCATCATTCATTTTTAGACTAAAACAACAAGATACACTTTGAACAAAAGGAAAATAACAGATTACACTTTGTTATTAATCAAATTTATGATTAGTACAATGAGAAAAAGCATAAAAAAAACAGAAAATAGCTGAAATGAATGATGAAATAAGAAAATCAACATCAA
Organism: Trifolium repens; assembly: GCA_030408175.1. Classification (NCBI taxonomy): domain Eukaryota; kingdom Viridiplantae; phylum Streptophyta; class Magnoliopsida; order Fabales; family Fabaceae; genus Trifolium; species Trifolium repens. Next base: position 4,307,569 of record CP125840.1, read on the forward strand.
GACAGAAACAATAAACGATGACGTCAAAAATCAACATTAAACAATGAGATAAACAGCAAAAAATCGTAAAATTCTGAAACCTAAACCGTAAAAATCATACAAAAAATGAAAACAATGAAATTGAATTGAATCAAGGATAAGAATTAAAAACAAAAACGAAATTGATAAAATGTGAAATAGGATCGAAGAAAAGCTGTTGAGATTTACCTGGTGGACATGGTGAGATTTTAGGAAGAGAGAAAGAATGTGAAAAACGGTGGAAAAATGAAAAGAGAGAGAGAGAGGAAGAAAAGTTGAAGGTAAATTTATAATAATAATTGTAAAAACCTAAGTTATTATTATGGAGATTGGAGAGTGTGTGTCTGTTCTGTTTGTGACCTTATTTTGAAAAAAGGGGGGTACGTACGGTAAAGGATTGGAAATTTCTTGACCCAATATATATAGACACGTTCTTCTCAAGTACAATCTTATATCTATATTCGTGTGCGTCATCATCATATTCATTCATCGTCATGGATGGGTAGATTTTATTTACTTGGATTGTAAAAATTATTACCGTAAATGTTAAGAACTTACCAAGTACTTTCTTTGTACCTAATTATTATTATTATTATGAGTTACGACATTGAGGTGTCAAACTTAGTAATATGATACCTTTGATAATTCTTTACCGGATAATCATATTACAAAACCCATCGTTGGATTCAAAGCTATTATCATATAGATCATGTCTATAAAATTTAACATAGATCGGAAATCATTTGATAAGTTAAAGAGAATGATCAAAATTAACGGTATCATGTGATCCTAACCCTATTATTATTATTATTATTATAAAATCTTTTTCAAAATTATAATGTCTATTTTATTTTACTTTTAGATGAGACAATTGACTCTTTGTAATTGTATTGTCATGGTTAGATTTTTTTTCTTTTTTAGGAGAATGGATCATCTAATGTCACATAAGGGTGCACTAAAATACTCTCCTTTCATTATCAAAAAGAGAAAGAAAATTTACAAAAAGTAAGATTTAAAGGTTAGATGGAACAATTGATAAAATATAAGAAAAAATAAATGAATAGAATCTATTTTTAAAAAAATAAATTTAGCATTCGGTTAAAAACCGAACCGAATACTATTTATGCCTAGAGCTATAAAAATCATTAGGTTGATAGGTCAACCTATTAATAGCCCATAATTTTGTCTCGAGACCATTTGAAAATATAAAGATTGGGTTGGGTTGGATCGGAGAATAGATACATCATATTTTTTTTATATCAATGAGGGCATAAGCCCTATGCATCGTTTATTTGATTAATCTAAAAAGTAAATTTTTATTTATAATAATGATTAGTATTCGGGGACACCATAATGCTAAAATAGTTTGACTTTTTTATATAAATAATTTATTCATAAGTATTAAAGCAAACGCTTTTGTTATAAGCTACAATTTTTTTATATACAAACAGGAATTTAATGGTAGAAAAATGTTGTTTACAATGTACACTCGACGTAAAATAAGTCTGCAAGACCAACAACATGTGGAACAAGTGATGAGTATTTGTGTTCCTTAATTACTATATTGTATGTTCAAACTCTGACTAATGCGTATGAAATAATATTTGTTAAAAGAGGTAAACTTCTTAAATTGATCTCAATTACTTCATTACTTCGAGAAATCAATATCTACCGTTGTATGTAGAGGTAGAGGATAATACCTTACAAACAAACAAAGAAGAAAAAGAAGCTTGTAATATCTTATATGAATTGGGTTTAGCAGAATAAATTAAACCCACACACAATATGACAAATCAATATCAGAAATTAGATAACCATATTTAAAATATGGTTACTTTCGAGGAGGAAATAAGGAAAATTCTAACATGAAATATCTTATAAGTGGTTTGTTTTAGATCTATATTTAAAAAATATTTAAAATTTTAACAACAATATACATTATTTGGAAGTATAAGTTAATGATTATTTGCATTTATACAATTGAAATAATAATTTAATTGATATTGGTTTAACTAAAATAACTAAAAATAAATATATAATTTGTATTGAACTAATATCAATCATATTATATTTTAACTTATTTTTTTTGACAAATGTCATTTTTTAACTTAAAAGGAGAAAGACATGATTTTTTATTTTCAAAATGTATTATCAATAATCATTAAAAAAAATTAGTAACTTTAAACATTAATCACTTGCCAACATCATCATGGCATCCACCACGTAAGCCAAAACCTTGGATTACTCTATCCTCTATAGATAAGGAAAAAAAATCCACACATTATTTTCTAAGTTTCAATGGACAACAAAACTTAACAAACAAACATTCACATACACCAACATATCCAACAAAAAATGGCCACCATTTTCTCATCACCACCACCCATTTTCTCCTCCTCCACCACCACCACCGCCACAACGACCAACACTATATCAAAACCTTACCTCTCTTTCAAACACCAACAACCTCTAGCCACAACCTTAACAGCAGCAGCAGCTATAGCCACTATTCTCACAGCATCACCACCATCATTAGCAGCAGAATCATCCCCTTACAATCTCTACTACGGCACCGCGGCAAGCGCTGCAAACTACGGAGGCTACGGTGGAAACTCGAACAAGAAAGACTCAGCTGAATACATCTATGAAGTACCAGAAGGTTGGAAGGAACGTTTAATCTCAAAAGTTGAAAAAGGTACAAATGGAACAGATAGTGAATTCTATAACCCAAAGAAGAAAACAGAGAAAGAATATTTAACTTACCTTTCTGGGTTTCGTCAATTAGCACCAAAAGATGCTGTTTTGAACAACTTGGCACTTTCTGATGTGAATTTGCAAGATATAATTAGTAATGCTGATAATGTTAGTTCTGAAGAAGTGAAAGATGAAAAGGGTCAAGTTTATTATGTTTATGAGATTGATGGTGTTGCTTTTCATAGCTTGATTTCTGTTACTTGTGCTAATAATAAGCTTTATGCTCATTTTGTTAATGCTCCTACTCCTGAGTGGAATAGAGATAAGGATGTTCTTACTCATGTTCATCAGTCTTTTAAGACTATTGTTTAATTTTAGTTCGTTAGGTTGTGTTGTTGTTGATTGTTACGTGTTTTTGATGTATAGATAATATGGTTGTTCAACAATGGATAATATTCTATGATAATGATGATGAGGATGGTGTTTTGTGATGAATTTCAATTTGAGATTGAAACTTACTTAACCTGTCAACTTGCTTGCATCTTTGGTATAATTTACTTCAATTTGTGGTTAAACAAATGTTAGTAATTATAAGTACATAATTAACTTATGTTTGTTTTCAAGAATTGAACCTGAACTTCCTGCTTAAAACTCATCGGGTTCCCATAGCTCACCAACCGAACTAACTTACGTGTTTTGTTGCTTAAATTGAGTTTTTTTTAAATTCTTTTTATTACTATTGAGGGCGAGAGTCTCGGTGCAACGCTAAATTTTTTGCCTTGTGACTTAGAGGCTATGTGATGAAACCTTGGAAACTGGCTCTTTGTTTGCACCTTGGAGCGTAAGACTGCATAATCTACCAAAACCCAGCTCAGTGTGAGAATTTTTCAAAGTTTTTGGAGATGTTATTAATCGAAAGTTCAGTTTATTATCGCAATAAGAACAATGACATGTGAAATTCATGTGGACAGATTAAATAGGTGGAACTAGAAATAATCATAAGTGGTCTCTTGAGAGTTTCATTTTCATGATTTTCATGGTTACTACTTATGTATATAGCAAAATTAGTTCTCAACATAATATGCATGATTGCTTGGTAACAGCTAAACCAGTTTACCTTGGCCAATTTTGGGTTTATCAGCCAAATCCTCTTTAATTTGTGTCTCTCTTAGATGAGCTTAATTTCAGATACATAATGTTAATTTGATCCATGAACACACAATGTGCCATCAATTATGGAATACAATATCGTGTGACAGTGACAGAAACAGAACAAAGATGAAATAAAAAGATAATTTCTGACAATGAAGTACTAATTATCAGTTCCCTACAAACCAAATTTCCTGAATTTTGATTATTTTTCTAGCATTTTCAGTTTATAAGTAAAGATGGCTAATGATTTGATTGTGTGGAGCTTCTTCTACCTCATCAATATTGAGTGAATCTGCAACTGCTTGCTCTCTTTAAATTTGAATAGCTTGCATCTACTAAACGATTTTATTGGAACTGCTAGCTTTTTATATGGATATATTGGGACATGAATCCAAATTATATTCTGCTAGCAGAAAGTGTATTCATAAGTTTTTCTGATAATTTCGTTGGTACTGACTGGCCTTTCAATGATATCACATGTTCAAAGGAAACCAAACACATTTCTATCGTTTCTACTAGAATTTTCAGTCTTCTTGCGCTGTCACTAGAAAGCAAAAGAAAAACAAAGCACCATACACATCAAATACATAACTATTAACTACTTTTTTTGGACAAACTCATAACTATTAACTACTTATATTAACAATAAGGTAATTAACAATAAAATAAAGTAAATAAAGCCGTCAAATGGAACTCAACTTTTCCTTTTTCCTTTTTTTTTTTGTTTATTAACTAATATTTCACTGGTAAGTGGTAACATCAACAAAAAGCAGAGAAACAGAGTCTCCCAGCAATAAAAGAATTACCATAATCCACCCTACCCATACATCCACACATCAACTGTGGATAATTCCCTGATATCTCCATTACATTCTTCTCACCTTCAATCCAACAAAATCAACATCCTCCTCTTCTGTAGCTTCAGCCGAAGACCAAAAATAGAGATTATTAAATGCAGTCTACTACCTAAATAGGCATCTTAGTCTCTAAATATTCAAATATCCTCCATGTACAAAAGAAACATTCAGAAATTATGGCAGGTGTCTCCTTACATTAATTTTTTTTTTACCAATTTTTAAGCTATAAGACATGAAGACTCTGGTGTAACAGTCGTTTACCACCATCTCAATAATCGAATCACCTCGTCGTACCCAAACCTCTCAATATTTGAATTATGTTGTACCCAAGCCTTCTGGCTTAGATTGTGTTCTAACATAGGTGAGACCTCGAGTAGCAGGCATGGTAATATTGCCGGTATTCACTGATGAACCACTGTTGGCTGGATTTGCCTGAGTGTCCCCACGCTTCCATTGCATGCTCCTTGCACCCAGCTTCATTGGGGGTCGAGGTCTAAATGAACCAGGAATACCTCTTGCAAAGGGAGGTCTGGGGAACCTAGCAGTAGGAAATGGTGATCCCCTAACAACGTGTGGCCATGTCGTGGTTGGAGCTGATTCTTGATGGGCAGCACTTTTCTTTACAACCTGCAATTGAGAAGTAAATTGAAACAACTTAGCTCACCAACTATGTATTTTTCTTAAAGTTTAAATAAAAAATGGATGCACACAGTCACATAAATTGCCATCACATGTCTATCGTATATATAGTTCATTTTCATATCAAGTTGGCAAGGTTGACTAAATGACAGATTTTCAAGTCCACATTTTCCTTATACATACTCAATATCGATGACATGCAAAGGGAGGGTATTTATAACCAAATATCATGATATAGAAAAACTACCTACTCTAACAAAACCATCAGATCTAGAAAATTCAATCGACTACAATTTATTGGAACAAGATCACAGTGTAGCAACCAAATATTGCTTCTCATGGGAAGTTGGGCTACTTTCTTCATTGGAGTAAGATCACACGGTTAAGCAAAATATCAAAATCCGTGCTAATTGAAATTCAGTTATCAGCAATTTTCTTAATGTAATCACAGAAGTTATTATATTCCGCGATCTTCCCTGGTTTAATTATTCATTTGGAGATTGAAACCTAAGTAGCCATAACTAATTAATCACAGAAGTTATCAGCAATTTTCTTAATGTAAACCATAACTAATTAATTATTCATTTGGAGATTGAAACCTAAGTTTGTCCATGGCAGAGCAAACCTCCTCCATGGCAGTGTTGTCAATTGTGGATCGTAGAAAATACTGGTTTGTTCAAATTCTACTATGCAACAGTGCTATAGCAGCTATTTCACAAAGCATGCTGTTGAGCAAAATGTTGAGCTTCAAAAAACTTGCTGACATCAATGAAAATGCCATTGCTATGGCTTGTACAGGAATAGTTTCCATGCACTAAGATGACTCTAATAGCATCTTAGGAATCAGAGTTGGAGAAGGATGTTGCTTATTTTTATACCCAGTGTTTTGCATTATACAACTTAACTCTAACAAAAACTCCATCCATTTCATATTATGAATTGTTAAAGGTAGTGCACGCATATTAAAAAAATATTATAGTCATATCAAAGGTAAAATAATCTTTGCTAACTAATATGTCCTTGGTAAGATATAAATAAGGGTATTATTGAAGAGTAGAGCCAGCGAGATTAGCTCCTAAAAATAACACAAGACTAGGAAACCTAGTATTTTATGATAAAAATAAGGACAAACCCCAATTGAAGAGTAGAGCAATGGATAACTGCAAATGTGAAAACCCTCCTTAACCAATGTTAACTATTGGCGCTATTGCGTGGCGGGATTTGGGAAAAATGCTATAAAATCCAATAACCCTATGTCTGATTTGCTACCACTGCAATAGTGGCCGCTTTTCCCGTACTGTAGCGGCAATAGCAGACATAGCTAAGATGGAGGGAAAAAGGATTCGCTGATTTTAATGATAAGCTCATGACCACTTAAAAAAACTACTATTAATAGATAAGTGACGAGCTAATACATGAATCTATCACCACTTTAAAAAACTACTCTTATCAATACATGAATCACTTTGTAATTTATGTTTATGCAGCTTTTTTATGAGTATGCAGCATGCTTATATTTACATATAATTGATTGATATATTGATTTATTTAAACCACGGCTTCCACTATTTACCCGCTATATGCTATTTCCCAGATAGCATAATTTTGGTGTTTCACCATTTTCCATGATCCACAATTGATAACACTAGGAGAGAACCCCTAGATAACAGTATGTTAGTTTCTAAGGTAGTACATGTTCCAAAGTTGTGTTACAACAAAAATAATAGAAAGGCTTATTCCCCTGTTTATCAATTGTATGTACCTTGAGAATTCTTGACATGAAAGAAGTTCCATCTAGAGATAGTGCGTTATCTGCTGCTTCTTTTAGCATGAACTCAACGTAAGCTGCCCTGCTCAAGTAAACACAAGTTAAAATGAAGTTGCAAACAATGTGCTGAATATATAATGAGCAATAAAAAATATCGAAACATCTTACCCTTTTGGCTGGCCAGTTGCAGCATCAGTAACTATAATTACTTTCAACACTTCCCCAAATTTATTAAAATGCTGAGACAAGCCATCTTTGGTAGCAGCAAAATGAACCTGTAATAACCAATATAATAAAGCTTCAGAAATCAAACAAATCCAACCCAATACCCATCTTTTGATGCCTCCCCTCAACCACTAAGAACAGAGGAGCAAGAATTATTACATTGCTAACAAATATGGTTCTGGAATCAACATCTTCTGAAGGACGACCAGCAACACCAGAACCTGAGAATGCACAATATCCAATCAATTCTACTCCGATAGATATCTGAAGTCTTTAAGTGGTAAATTACAATATTATAAGATGAAAGATAGATACACCGTATAACAAAGTTTAACTTGCATGTGTCTCAGAGCAACAAGAATTCTACTAGTTAAGATTTTAAACTCACCAGTAGTAGAGTTTGCCTTTCTAGACTCTTTCTGAACATCAGGAGCAATGTTTACCTATCATATGCCAGAATACAATTGAAAACAATCAATAATTAAACAACCAGGCACATTATACTTTATAATTGTTCATGTAAAACATATTCTACCCCTCCACTCTCAATTGAAGGGGTTAAGTGATGAAAAGAAAATTTTAAGGAGTTGGGTTGAGAAAGATATACTTTTCAAAGAGGAAAATATATTATACACTAATTATATACAGAATCTCAGAATGTAAGCATAAATGAACATCTCACATTTCCATTACTAATTTTCAGAGCATTTGCATTCTCCTTCACCAGATGCATGTTAGATCTTGATTCTCCAGTTTTCTTGTCTAAAATTTTATGACCATCTAATTCTACAACCTCTCTTGGTTCCTGGTATTGCTCTGGCTTCCAAGTATTTACATTAACTGAAATATTCACTATTTTACGAGAAGTGTTATGTGCAGCAGCAGATTGCTCCTGTTCTCGGTTCTGTTTTAGACGCAAAATATCATCAGCATTTTTTGCTACACTATACTGCACCATGAGTGAATCACTGCCCCTGTTTCCAACGGAGGAGCTGATCTGAGAAGTTCCAGTCACCCCATGACCTATGACATTTAAATCATGACAACCTTCATTATCTGAATTAGAATCGTAAGGAAAACCAGTTTCATGTTCCGTCATAGTTGTATTTGTAGCATATTGCCCATCATAATCAGTTCTTTCAAGATGCAGTGATTGATTTTGTTCCTGATGTTGATAATCAAGTTGGCTGTTATCGGCTGATGAATCCATACCACAACCAAGTCTATCAAATACACTTCCTGAGGATTTTGACTTCACATCCTCTGCAGCTTCCGCCACAGCCTTAATCACTGTGGCCATTGCATTTGGCACCCGGGAAGTGGGCTGCACATGCTGATAATGTTCAACCAAAGCTGAATCAGCAGCGGATGTAGAAACCACAGAACGAAGACGTTTTAGGGAAGGCTCCACTGACGTGCCAAAAGTGGGTGTCCTTGGAGTACCCACTGCATCTCGAACTGCAAATTGAAGCAACCGTCGAGGAGCAGCAATATTTACTTGTGAGACAAGATCCCTCTGTTGAGAAATTACCCAATTAGATATTTGAAAGCACCAGATCAATAGTAGTTTGTTATTTTATTGAAAAACAATCCACAAAAATGAACAGGAAATTAGCAGGCAAAAAAATTGAGTAGTGATCTTATTTGCACAAGGAAATTATTTGTTTTCTGTCAGTTTAGTAGTGATGGAAAGAGATAAGAATCCATCTAAGGGAGCACAAATAAAGTGTAAGGACTAAAGATTCGTGCAATTGATGCATTTCTCATTGATGAACAAAATATGCGTATACATAGTTCGAACCTTTGTCCTCTGTTGTTCATCAGCACGATCCCTTTTCCTCTGAACTGCAGGTTTAGGAGAAAGTGACCTTCGACCACGATTGACTTTTGGTCGGACTTTTTCTTCTAAATGAGCATTGTCAACCTCAGAAATTCTAATAGTAGGTACTTCAGCTTCTCTCGCCAGTCCTTTCCAATCTTTGTTATGCCGACTTCTAGAAGACTTACTAGAATTTCCTCTTTCTAACTCTGATTTTGAATGCTGAAAGCCATCACCCCCAGCTTGAATTTTGGATATAAGTTTTCTTTTGGGAGCTTCATCCTGCGGTTTTTCAGCTTTTACGTACAAAGCTAAATTCAAATGTAGATGATCCCACAACCTGTTAACAAGATATGCATATAAATCAGCACATAGGATTACGTTGTGAAAAATACATTTCTTACAATTAAATTAAGCTCAATAATATCCATCAACGTAAGACTAAGTTGAAATTACCAAGATACAAAAGAATCACTGTCATCGCCCAAAAAAACATTCAACTCATTCTTCGCTTGTTCTTTGCTCTTGCCATTCCTCAATATAACGATAACATATTCCTGTCAGAGCATATATGGTCAAATTTAGTTTATATACACATTCAAAGTCAATTCATCATGAGAAATTTTGTATATGTTATAGTTTCCTAAACTGGCTAGTAAATTTCTCTAAATACATAACCTCGAGTAACTAAAACAACAGTAATGACTTCAGATATTAAAAAAATTCTAAAATGTGAAAACAGCTTAGAAGACCTTCCACTTCAAAAAATAGTTTTAATTACATCAGTTTAGGTAATGTCTTTCAAAATGATTTCTCAAATTTTTTTAGGGTTTGGTCTACACTGCCTCTTTTAATCGCAATATCTTTCTGTTTGATCTGCTTTTCTCACAGTAGGCTCTATTAGAGATTTTCTGCAAGATCAAATCACTTCACATGATTTTTATTTTCCAAAATAATCTTTGTTTATCCACAAAATCTCTATCCTTAACATAGGCTGCATATTCACCTATCTGTATTTTCCCATGAACCCATACCTAACACAGATTAACATATAGTAATAACTTTTAGTAATAGTGAAGTTATTTATAATTTTTAAAGGGAAATGCTAGGGCACTAGTTAGGGAAATAAAATTTACAATATGCCCCAGGGGCACAAGTTAGAATGACGATTTAGTTCATCATTACAATCAACCCTAAACCCATACATTTATCAAAATATATCTCCCCATTTCACACTCCAAAAAACGCAACATTACAATCAACCCTAAACCTAATCCAAATTAACGCAATCAACAATCTAGAAACAAACACTATCCAATCCAAAGCATTGACGTTTAGAATCATACCACTAGAGTATCATCGGTGTATTCCCCCATGAATTCCTTAAGCTTCTCCGTAACACTCTCTCTAAGCTTCGCCGCACCATCGGTAGTGAAATTCATCTTGATAATCCGATTATCATCTCGATCAACACTCCCCATCGCAACCAATCGCAATAATAGAAAACAAAAAACCCTAACGAAAAAACTATATCTCAAAATCGAAATCGGAAACCCTAATATTTCTCAATCTTATCAAAATTAAAACTACGATAGCAGAATCAGAAAAGAGAAGACGAATTAGTGGAATATGAAGAAGAGATCGAATAGAGAATAATTTTTATTTTATTTTTCTTTTTAAGGAAAATGATGGAAAATATTCGGTGAATGATGATAGAAAAAGAAAAACCCCGCAGTTACGTGTTCGCGGGGAGAGAGTGAGAAAATGTGGAAATGTGGAAGGTTTGGTGTTTATATATAGCGAAAAAATAGAAGGTTCGTAGTCGGTTTAAGTGTAACCGGACCACCAAGACGGCACAAAGGGTAGAATAGAAGGGTTTGTTCATGTGGTGGAGATGTCCATTTTATTTGGTTTAGTTATATAAATAAATATTTCAATTTCAAAAAAATTTACTTAACTCTTGGATATTATGAGTATAGATTTCAGAAATTCGGATTTTGCACGTTCGAAAAGAGTCCGATTGATTGGAAGGAAAGAAATTGGAAAGTAAAAAAAAACATAGAAATCAAAGAATGAATTTTGATTAAATCTTAATCCAAATTCTTTTCTCGATTTCCGTTTTTTATTCCATCTTATTTTCTTTTATTTCGATCAAATGACCCCAAATAAAATTTGCTCAAGTTTTTATCAAAAATTTGAAAAATATTTCGAATTTGACTAAAGGTTTTGGACTATTTTTATCAGCCATGAGTTTGTCAGGGTTCCTCCGTCGTGGACTGTTTTTCCATCGTGCATTTTTGTTTCTCTTCTCTTTCATTTTTTCTTTTTGCCTTTGATCGTGGTGTCTAACATTGTTCCTCCGTCGCCCTCTTCGTCATCTGGTTCTGTTTCCAGCGCATCTGATGTTTTATGGTGGTTATGGTACTGTTTCGGCCGTCGTTGGTGCTGTGGTGGTCGATTCAGTTTTGGTGTTATCTGATGCTATTATGCGTTGCTGTTTTTGGTCCCGGCTATTGTTCTGCCGGATCGAAAGGTTTTGGGTATGAGTGGTTCAAATCGGTTTGGGTTTTGTTTGTTGAGGGTTGAAGAAGTTGAGGATGAGGTGGCGGTGTCTGTGTCGGCTCTGTCTGGCTCAGGTAGTAGGATTCTGGATGTTATTTTGGTGTGCATCAGTGGCGTTGGGGGTGGGTTTTTTTTTTGTCATTGGCGATGATTTGACTTTGGGAGTGGTTTTGGTGTGCAACTGTGGTTTTTACGCTCTGTTTTGGTGGCCATGTTCTCTGGGTGGTGATGGAGGTGTTGGTTGCTCTAGCAATGGCTTTGATGGAGATTTGTTGCTCCGGCGACAATATTGGTGGTTTCTAGTATTTGGTGTTTTGGTTGCTGCCGCGTCTGATTGGTTCTCTGAATATTTTGATTTTCTGATTATTTCCAAATATGTTGAGATTCACATAAATCTTCGTCTGTGGTTGACCTCTATTGCGTCGGTGGTGACTGGTTTTCCTTGGGTATGTCAATTTTTGCTTCATGGAGTTGTCATTGAATTATGATGGGCCGATTAATTTTGCTTCGAGATCGGAAGTTAGTGTTTAGTGACAACTTTTTGGGCTGGGTTGATGTCTTCTATGGGACTTGGAGAATTTGTTTTGGTGTTTATTTTTTGTGTTCCGCCTATATACGGCACCTCTATTATGTAGTTACTTTTATTCCGATCTTTGTTCATCTTGTACAAAAACTTGATTATTAATATATTATAATATTTGATGTTCAAAAAAAAAAATTGAGAGGATCTATATATCTTTTTTGTATATATATCTTTCTAAAAGAAGAAATTAACAGGATCTCAAATGAAGAGGATTCTAACTCGACCCGGTTTTTATTTGCGAGTATAACTCCCGTTTCTGAGCATTTGAGACACTCCATAGACAAGCTTCGTAAGACAACTCAAATGTCCTGGTAAAATACATAGAAATCAATATTCAAGTGCAACTCTACTTTTCTTAAGAAAATTCTCACCACAAACTCCAGTGACTACAAAAGAAATAGTAGGCGATAAAGTATATTTGGGGGACCAATAATATTATAGGAAGTAATATAGTGGTCCAAACAAAAATTAAGTCTAAACTACAATGCGCTTACTTTTCACCAAAAACTAATAATGCAATTACCTCTTCCATCTCCCACGAAAGCCAACACACACTAATAAACTTGGTGTTTTACTCTTTACAGTCAAGTATCCAACCCACTCAACCTAACAAAATAAATCCCAACAATAATAATATTCCCTCTGATTTTATTTATAAAAAAAAAAAACTAAAAGAAAAGAAAAAAACAAAATTAAAAGAAAAAATTAATCATGGAGAAATAAAATTTTCATTCCTTCTAATTTAATAATTAAAAATATTACTTTTTAACCTTTAAATAAATATATCTTTAATAAAATAATTTATTTTAAAAAAATGTTTTTTATCATACTCTCAAATTAATTTTTTATTTTTTTAAATAAAAGGAGAACTGAGTAAACCCTATGCACTATCCCAAATATATTAAACATAAAAAAAGATAATACAAAGAAAACTGGGGGGAGATCAACATGACGGCGGCACACAAACCTGAAAAAGACAACACAACTTGTCGCGCAAGGGCGCAGGTAACATAACAACCCCAAACGGGGTTTCAAGACTCCAACGACGAAAAAGACTGCAAATTCACCGACGTGGAAGGAGGCGGTGGAAGGTTAGAGAGAAGTCAGAGGATTTGAAGTTAGAGAGAAACTGGTTTTGGTTCAATTTTTTTTTTTTTTGTGAGTCTTGGTCCAATTAATTGAATGTATATTATTTCTATTATATTAATAACAAATAATATTAAATTAGTAAAATAATCACATTTTTTTTATAATATTAATATATTTTTATGTCTAAGTTTATTTATTGGTTTCTGTAAAAAAAATTTCTTTTACTTTCTTTTCATCAAACCAAAAAGAAATTTAGTATCTTCAAAGCACATATTAGCAATATCCCTCTATTCCTAAATATTCATTCCAGTTTTAAATATAAGAGAAAATTTATTTTTTAGATTTATTGATGATCAGAATTAAGGACCAAAGATACTATGAAAAATATTATACTTTTTAAATACATTAAAAAATTAACTTACAATATAGTTTATATCTTTCAATATTTAAAATATTAATTTTTTCTTATCATAAGGAATATTAATATGGATCATGGTAAATGGTGCCCCTGGGTCAATGATTAATGATACAAAAATAGAAATAAAAGTAAAATTTTTCAATAGAAAAGTTTTTTTTTAGCACTTCAATGCATTGAATGCATTATTTCCAATAATATTTTACCATTTTTGTATCTTTAACCATTGTCCGGAGGCACAATTTTACACTTTCCTATTAATATTATACTCCCTCCGACCTTATTTATAAACAAAAGTTATTTTTTAAGTTCATTCAATAACTAATGTATCTAGTTTAAAATATAGAGTAAATACATTATTTTTCCAATGAACTTAAAAGAAAACGTTTGCTTATAAATAAGGCCGGATGTATGAAACAGTAGTAAATCAAAAGAAAGAAGAATAACAGTATTATTACCGACCAATAAATGAAAAGAAGCATTACTATTTTTAATCACATCCTGACATATACACGTCAGACATACCTGTTAGACAAGAAAAGGTGGCAAGAAAAAGTAGAACAACAACAACTACAACTTGTACAATTTTATTTTTTGAATAATAAACAACAAAGAAATGTCTCATACGCTTTCTCTACTTGGCCCTTATTCCATTTCCATTATCAACCTCACAACACAACACAACACAACAACAACAACAACACATAACATAACACCTCTATATTCCTCTCTTCTTCTCAAAAACCCTTTAATTATCATTTTTCATTAGAAAATAAATAAACAAATAAAAATTCATAAATTATTATGGCTCAGAGAACTGAAAACGAAGAAACTGAATTCAAAGTTGTACCTGAAACCATAACGCTTTGTATCAACAACTGTGGCGTAATCGGTAACGCTTCAACGAACAACATGTGTCAAAATTGTTTCACGGCGTCAACGGCAACAACCTCATCCACCACCACCGTTAGAATCGGAAACAAAATTTCATCTCAATCTTCCAAATCTGTTCGTTCTCCGAAGAGATCTTTTCCGGAGGAATCATCATCGATTGTTACCGATCGGAGTTCGTTAGATCAAGCGACGTTTTCTGAGGCGAAGCGTGTTGTAAGTCGATGCTCTGGTTGCCGGAAAAAGGTAGGGTTGACCGGATTCCGATGTAGATGCGGTGATCTTTTCTGTTCGGAACATCGGTACTCTGATCGTCATGATTGTAGCTATGATTACAAAGCTGCTGGAAGAGAAGCGATTGCGAAGGAGAATCCTGTTATCAGAGCCGCGAAAATCGTTAAGGTCTGAAATCAAAGAAGATGAAGACGAAGAAGAAACGATTCAAACGTGAAAATCTGAAAACGAAAATGGATCTATTTGACCCGGTTGTTGTTGATCGGGTTCGGGTCACACGTGTTTTTATTTTATTTTTATTAACTTTTCCAGATTTTATTTATATAAATAGGAAAAAAAAAATCGTTAGTTTAAGGTAGATTTAAGAGAGGTTTGTGTGTAACGTTTTAGGGAGAGGGATTGTTATTTGTTACAAGAAAAAAAAAATGGAAAATCTGAATCGTTATGTGTTTGATCATGCTTTGATCATTTCATTTTTTTTCTTTAAGCTTGAACTTTGAAATGATAAGTTATTATTTTGTGGATTTCTGATTATGCTTGTGTTAATTACAGACTTTGAAATAGTATGAATTTATATACATATAGTTCCTATATCAGCAATCTTTTAAAATAATAATTTCTGATTATGCTTGTGTTCATTTCTCTTATCATGATTTTTATGTATAAATTGGGCATCATGATCAAGTGATTATCTTACTAAATAATAATATGCAACGAGCAGCTTGTTACTTCGCATCAGACATTCAGACTCGCGTGGAAGGAAATTGAAATCTTATTTGGAGATGTAAAATACCATTGAAAGTTAAGAACCTTGTGTGGTGCGTTTATCGCAATTGTACTTCGACAAAAACACAACTTATTGGTTGAGGTGTTCAATGTCCTTCAGCTTCTGTCATTTGTGATACTAAAGATGAAAACAGTTTTGGTATTGAGGTGTATATTCATGATGATCAAGGTCGTTTCATGCTTGCCAAGACCGAATGAATATCTTCTTTCATCTATATAATATGGACATTGAAATGGATTCTATAAGAGTGATGAATTTTTTTTATAGCAATATTGTGAACATCTCTAAATTAGGTGATATGATCAATGATTGTAGATGTACTTTAGATACTGATTTTGGTTGCTCATTATTTTGCTATAGTAGCCGCATAGATAGTTTTTATATTTTTATCGATATTCTAATATGTATCTAAACTATTATTATTAATGAAATGCATTAATATTTTACCTGTAAAAAAATTATAGTTTTTAAATATAAAATTATAGTCTTTATACCACTTAAAAAAATTGAATTTATTTTAATTTTCTACTCGCTCTAGGTCATGAGGTGTTGTTTCTGAGAATTGGCAGGTAACATGTTTGGGGGCATAAATGTCATTTCATGCTTGAAAATGGAATTTTTAGTACTGCGATTCATTGAAAGTGGATTGTGGGCCAAATGGTTTAATAAGTGACGATAAATAGGGCGAACGATAACGTATCGTATGGGGAGTTCGTGCACGAGATAATGATATCACTGTGGGCCCGGTTTTTCTCTTTTGATTGTGACCTTCTTGGGGCAATGATATTTCGCCAAGGCTCTGGCTCCGTTTGGTTCTATGAAAAAAAAGTGGGGGAAAAGAAAATTACGGAAATCGATAGATGAATTTAGACTAGTCTACAGTAGAGACTAACAATGTTAATTGATAATTTTTGGAACTAAAAGTAGAAGAAATTTTTTAAAGATACTAAAAACAAAACCTTAAATATTTACAGTGATCAGAAACATATTTATCCCTATTTATTATTATACCAAAAGTCAAATGTATTTAGACCAAAATTTTGACTAAGAACTTTGATTAATAAAATAATAAATAGTTGTAAGAAATATCAATTTAATTCGATAAGTCGTAATTTTTTTTACTATATCTCTAATCTTACCAGAGTCTTGCTAAAGGGTATCCTCGAGACACTCTTTAAGAATTTGATTTAAGGAAATAATTTATTTAAAACGTTAAATATTTTAATTTTCAATGCGTTAACTTCGCGCATTTTCATAATTTTTGTTAATAAAAACTTACTATTTAAAGTCTTAAAGAGTGGCCGTGATACTGTTTAACATTTGTCATCTTATTATACAAAAAGTAATTAATGTCTTGTAATAAAAATAAATAATTAATGTCTTAAATATATTTATTTTGGTAGATGGAAGAGTATTAATTATAATACCAAAAATAAAATGTATTTAGTCAAAAAAATTGATAAAAACATTTGACTAATAAAATAATAAATAGTTGTATAAAATATCAATTAAATTTCAGTCAATAAAGTATTGGTCAAAAGTTTGACCAAAAAGATTTGTTTACTAGTGAAGGTTAGGCAGATGATCTATTTATACCCCCCTAATTTATCAATTATCATTCAACATCTTACTTTCTCTCCATTCACATCACCAGAATATCATATGTTTTACATCATTTCTCTTTCATATCACCAGAATATGTTTCATGGATGCCCAAATATCAGTGTCCATGAAACATTTCAGAGCTTTAGGCCAATATAGACGTTGCTTTACCTTAATGTTGGTTATACTTCTATAGTTTATTAGTAATATTTTCTTGTAAGCTATTTTAAGTTAAATTTTATTTATATTCTCGACTTTGACAATGGATAATCTTTTGTTTTAGATGTATTTACGAGGACATTTTATGAGTCTGTGAAGCAAATTTTATTTCTGATGACAGTGTTGTTAAGGTATTTCACTTTTATTATCTTTTATTATATTTTATTTTACGATTTTATCTATTCATGATTTTATGTTAGTAATAATATTCGAGAGAAAACAGGAAATGAGTCATGCATGAATGTGCAATTATTTGAAAACTTATGATGAAGTTAATTTTCATTTTTTTTATTATCATTCAACCATATAGATATTAGGGTCTATTGTTTAAATTTATCATACCGTCGATTGCCCCATCATAAAAGAAAATTAAATAAATCTTAAATTACAGCATGATTTTTTAATGAAATTACTAAGTTAATTTAAAAAAGGTACTCACAATCTAAATAAAAAATGATACAAAATCTAAATGTATTACTCTTTCATTTTTCAAGACCCTAAGTTTAAAACGTGGACAAAAAATATAAATAAGATGAAAAGCTCATTGAAATAAGATTATTATTCATACTCCTTATTTGTCTCTAAGTTGTTATTATTATTATTGAAAAACATTAATCATAAACATTATTAGTCTCTGCAAGTCCTACAAAATACTTTCAATTTTAGTCCTTTGAAATTTTAATGATAAATTTAGTCCTATATAATTTTGCAGTTTATAAGAACAATCCATATTTTCTAAACCTTTTATAAAATAAAATGATTTTTATAAGTGCAACTTCTGCAATCAATCTCTTCTCCTTAAGCACTTTCTTCTCTTTCTCCACAATTGCAACTTCTGCAGCTAATTTCTTTTCCTTATTTGATTTTCTTCTTCTTTCACACTGCTCGCCAACACGCGTAGCGAATTATAGGTCATTTTTGTCATCATCATCCTCACACAAATGTATTTAAACCTTTATACTCTTTGAAACTCTTACAAGCTTCATCACCTAATTCAATATTTTCGTAACTATAACAACCGCCGAACTCAACTTATGTTTCTCTGGAACAACAACAATAGTTTGATAATTATTCTCACACAACTATCAATCGTGTGAGAACAATGACTAGACTATAGTTGTTGTACTAGCAAAACTATTGTTAAGTTTTGCGGTTGCTGTAGTTACGAAGAATGCTAATTATGTGATGTAGCTTTTGGGGCTTTCATATTTGAGTATAAGGTTCAAATACATTTGTGTAGGGTGATGAGGAAGACAAGGATGATCTGTGATTCGCTCCGCGTGTTGCTGATCATTGTGAAAGAAGAAGAGAATGAATAAGGAAAAGAAATTGGCTCAGAAGTTGCAGTTATGACGAAAGAGAAGAGACTGCTTTAAAAGAACAAATTGGCTGAGGATGGATATCATTTATGCATTTTTCTTTTAAACAAAAAAAAATTTAATGTCTAATATATATTTATTATTATACTAAATATGAAATTTATTTGGTTCAAAAGTTTAACAAAAAACATTTGACTTATAAAATATTAAATGATTGTGATTAAATTTCATTAAATATTAAATATTAAATATTAAATATCAAGTGTATAATAGAAGAAATATTTCATACTTCGACTCATTTTTATAATTTTACAATTACTATGTGTGGTCATTAAATAAAATAAATCTAGTAAAATTGAAAAAATTGTGCTATTGATTTTACAAAGAACGGTAAATTAGATCTCAAACAATCATCATACTTTTTGTAAATTTTTCAAATCTATCCTTTATTTTAGATTGAGTGATATTATAAAAAGTCATTTTAAGTGAAGGAAAGTAATTTGTAAGTCAGCCGAGGCTACAAATCTAAGTTGTAAAATCAAGTAATATATAAAGAAAGTGCAAATTATAGAAGGTTCTTCAAACACTATTGTAAAATTCTTACATTGAATACCATAGTACTTTTTTTATCTAGTTTTTCTAATTCAAATTCTTTCTTTCGATATAAACTGATCATACTACGCACACACTTTAGTACTTTTATTAAATAAATTTACATTACTAAATTTATTTTAAGAACATTCTCTATAAGAGAAAGTTCTTTACAACTTTGTTTTTTAAGATTCATAATTGAAAAACAAATTATAAGTGCATTATTAAATGTTTAAAGAGTCACAATTGAAACTCTCTTTCTTATGACTTTTACTTTCACTTCCCACGAATCAACAATCGGAGTGCACCACCGTAATTTGTAACTTCATGACATTGTTGGAATTTAACATATAGCCAATAGATCATAAGATACAAATTAGAACATATTTAAAAGATAAAAATATATCATGAACAAGGTACCTTTCAAAATTGCAGAGACAATTAGTGAGAGACACCAAAGATGAGAGGTTGAACTACCCTCATCACTATTTAGTGCACTTAAGAGGTTTTTACCATATGTTAATTGTCTGATGGGATGACAATTATATAGCTAAATGGTTGAGGACAAATGTCTCTCATTGGGTTTAACTGAATGACCCAACAATAGACCAAATTATTGTTAGATATTTTAAGAGTCAACCAAAATCAGAGATACATATATATGACATAATATTATTGTATTACAATAAATTAAGTACCTTTATGATCGAAAAAATCCATTGGAGGCAATTGATGAGTGAAGCTACATGAGGTCTAGTTGAGAGCTCTTCTATCTCCATGATAGTGAGTGTTGTGTATAATCAAGGAGGTAGAAGAGCTTTCAACCAGATTTCATGTAGCTTCGCTCATCAATTGCTCCCGATGGATTTTTTTCTGATCATAATGGTACATAATTTATTATACTGAATTAATATTATGCCATATAATTGTATCTCTGATTTTGATTCGCTATGTTAAAACATCCAATAATAATTATGGTCTAGTTTTGTTAAGAACTAATTATTGATGAATTACTTGATTGAACTCTTGTTTCTAAGGGTTTGTGATTGGTTGAACCATTCAATAAAGCCTAATGAGAGGTCTCTACCCTAAATCGTTTAAGTATATAATTGTCATCCAATCAGACAATTATCATATGGTGAAAACCTCTCTTGCCAATTGTCCTAGAAAAAGTATTGCACTTTATACCATGAAAAATGACAATTTCAACATCTTTTATACATAAAGTAGCATGAACAATATCACCGATGTCCATGTAACTAGTGGCTTGAATTTTCCTTTTAGAAGAAATTTCATACCCCTCCTCTTGTTTCCTAGTTGCAAACACAATGCCATATGGCTTTTGAGAAAGTGAACGTCTTTAATTTTTCTTCTTTTCCCATGAATTTGTTGTGCACATGATGATTCTTACATATCATTGATGAACTTTCAAGTTTTTTGGGTTGTTAAGTGTTGAGTCACCATGAGGGGGCAGCCGGGGATCACCCACCATCGGGTTTAAGAACAACTTCCTAAGTGAGTTGGACACGACACTCTTACTCAAAACCTTAAGGTGTTAGGTTTATGGGTCCTCTCACTTATAAAGCGTTCAACCTCCACCATTCTAAACAATGTAAGACTTTTCACTCACACTTGTCACAACATTAAGTTTTGTGGGATACATCAGTGCTGTTGAAAATATGTTTGTTTTGCTGGATATTGTTACAGGATAGACTTTCAACTCAAGTTGAATTATGGAGGAGAGTAGTTTTCCAGGATGAGCATCAATTGTGCTGCGTTTTTTTGTTTCGATAACATTGAATCAGCACGCCATTCATTTGTCAATTGCATTAAGATTCAAAAGTTTTGGGATTTAATCTTTAAATGATTGGATTGGGAAGCGGAGGGATGGAGCACCGAGTTAGTTGATAATTTTCTTTCATTTAATTTGATGTGCAAAGGTAAGAATGGCGAGAAGGTTTCACATTTAATTTGGTTAACAACGGTTTGGTGTATTTAGTTAGAACACAATGATATTACCTTTAACGTAAAAGTCACAAATGTTTTGGATGTGGTTGATCGAATGAAGCGGCTATCTTGGTTCATTTGTAGGGAGGGTAGGAATAAATCCTCATAATCCAAAAAATATTCCAATCCATCACATGAATGAATCAAGGAAAATATGAAATTTTCTTCTACAAACTGTTTTAGATTTCTAAAACAGAGAATTACATACAATAAAATAAAATCAATACATGACTGCATATTAGTTGGTTATTGATACTTCATTTCAAAGATTTCTAATGCATGCAAGAAATAATATTAATCAGAGGGTTAGAGGTTAAAAGAAGCATCACATGAAGTGACGAGCATTATTAAATTATCTCTTATTAGATGGATCATGGATGGTACTTCCAATTCCCCATTTTAACCCAAATCAATTTAATTATTTCTTAAAAAAAATATTGTTTAAAATTATTCTATCTAAACAGACACTTACAGGTATTATATCTAACCATTATGCTAATTTGTATCCTCCTTAACATTATTATATGCCATTATGCCTATACCTTTTGTAATGCTTTTGGCCTAACAGTCGACATGATACACGACCTACCTATGGTCCTTGCATTTTCCTCGGCCCAAACATTATATCTTTTTGCTCTGAGAAACAATCCTAGGTAGCTCGTTCTTGAACCGAGAATGAATATCACAGCTTGACCCTTACTCCAGCTAAAACTCCATGGTTTTCGCTCACAGAACCAAATATGTGAAGCTTGATTGGTCACTTCTTTAGGGAAAAAAAGGTTCTCTCTACACTTCTTCAGCTCGAGAATGAATATCGCAGCTTGACCCTTACTCCAGCTAAAACTCCATGGTTTCCGCTCATAGAACCAAATATGTGAAGCCTGATCACTTCTTTAGGGGAAAAAGGTTCTCTCTACACTTATTCATGTGTGCCAAATACCTGCTCGGATCAAGTGGTTGGTGTTCTAACTAACATTTCACCTCCTACAAGAGTTGCTCATCTCCAAGACAATATAAAAATTATCAACCATCCATAGGTAGTTCGGATTATTTTAACTAATCGTGTAAGTTTCTGAGTCTATAAAAAGACTTTACCTGATGTAGTTAATGTACTCTTGTTTCAGAATAACACATTCAGTTTACTCTTAAACTCTTTCTCTAGTGATGAACACTACCAATAATCACCGCACGAACATAATCCATCTGAGAACTGGTGAAATCGCTTTGTATCTCGGATAACGATAGTACGCTTCTCTACCATTGACACAAATTTTGCAGTGTTGTGACAATCACGGCATATTCTTAGATTTTTTATTATAACTGACGGAAAATCTGCACTGCTGACCAAAAGTCCATATGCAAGAGCTATTTTCTCACTATGTTTGGTGATCATATCCATTTTCACCTCCTCGTCAACATCATGGAGAACTGATTCTGTTTCGGGCACAAATCCAACCTCCTGAATTTTTCTCATAACCTCTTCTAGCTTTTTGTGTATTCTATGTGAATCAGGGTGAGTGTAATCATCTACAACAAAACGGTGGATTTTATTCCCATGTTCAATAAAACTACATCCGGGATTTCGTGTAAGAACCTTAATCTTCATTAAAGCCCTCACTTTTGATGCATCACTCCACAATCCTGCAGCAGAATACATGTTACACAGCATGATATAGTTTCTAGGATCTGACGGAGCTAACACAATCAAATTCTCAGCGGCTTTCTTCCCTAAATCAATGTTTCGATGAACCCTACAAGCACCAAGAAGGGCACCCCAGACTCCAGAATTTGGCTCGAATGGCATGTTCTGAATCAGTTCATGGGCATCATCGAGTAGACCACAACGACCGAGAAGATCAACCATACATGAATAATGATCCAATCGTGGTTGAACTTTGTAAACATCAGACATGATCTTGAAGTAGTATTTTCCTTCATTGACAAGCCCTGAATGGCTACATGCACTTAACAAATGAGTAAAAGTAACATGATCAGGATCCATGCCTTCTTCCTTTACAACCCTTTCGAAGAACTCGATTGCTTCTTTCCCACGCCCATGCATCGCATAACCTGCAAGCATTGCAGTCCATGCCACTTTATCAGGTTTACTTATCTCTAAAAATACCTTGCGAGAATCATTCAATCTCCCTAACTTTGAGTACAAGTTCAAAAGGGTAGTCACAATTGTTACATTTCCATCAAGACCACATGTAAAAATTACACCGTGTAAAGCCTCTACCGATCTTCCCAAAGGCAAATTTTCACAAGCTTGAAGCAAACTCATCATCGTGGCTTCATCAGGAAAAAATCCATTAACCCTCATCATATCAAAACAATTAAAAGCCTCATTAGGCATTCCATTTTGAGCACAAACTGCAACAATTGAATTCCAAGAAACCATACTCTTCTCACTCTCCGGCATTTCACAAAACAATTTGAAAGAAGATTCAACAAAGCCAAACTTCCCATACATATTAACAAGAGCATTAACAACCTTCACCTCAAACACCAAACCCAATTTCAATGCACAACAATGAACATAATAGCCTTCATCACACGCTTTCTCCGATACACAAGCCGATATAACAGATATAAAAGTAAGCTCATTTAATTTCAATTCCAAATCAGATTTCATCTTAGAAAACACACTCAAGCAGTAGCCAAGTTGTCCACTTTTTGAAAACCCAGAAACCAAAGAATTCCATGAAACAAAATCTTTGTTAGGCATTTCATCAAACAACAAATGTGCATCTTGGGTTGAACCCATTTTAAGGTAACAAGACACCAATTGATCACCTATGAATCCATCACGGTAATCAAGAGATTTGATCACATGGGCATGAATGATCCTGCAAATTGAGACAGAGGATGAAGATTTGAGAGCAAGAAGTAAAGTAGATAGAAAAGGGTCATAATGGTATGTGGAAATTGAATGGAATTGGAGAGAGGTTTGAGAAAGAAGTGAAGAAAACGTAGGAAGAGAAGAATGTAAAAAGAGAGGCTTTAGTGGATGTTGTAGGAGCATGCAAGTTTTCAATGTCGCATGTAACAACCTAAACATGTCTAGTTTGAGTAATCCATGCAACTATCGAAATGTTACATTAAAAACTAAGCATAAACCTTTTGAATTTTGATCAATTTTTGTCAAAAAAAAACCTTTTGATAAATTTGATTAGTAGATCCAAGGAATCTTATAAAACTTTCTTTTGATTTTTACTACTTTTAATCGACATTGTAAGAGAAAAGATATCACTAAAAATCTCCTTCACTCATTTCTCTCTCACTCTTTCCTTCATTCATTTCTATATATCTCTCTTGTTTTTTCTTACCCTTCTTCTCTTTTATATCTTTTTATTAATTTTCTCTTTTTGAAGAGGAGAATGAGAGAATCAAACCTCTAAAAAAATAGACTTTTCATTTATTTATTTAATTTTATTTACTAAAATAGAAGATATCCATTCATTCAATTTGGTAGAGCAGTAGAGTCAAGTACAAATTCAATACACCTACCTAACAAATAAATGTATGAATTTGCGAATAAACACATTCAAGTTAATAACATAAAATAAATATTCATGCTTATAAATGATGTGATAAAATTAAAGCTAAATTACACAATTAGTCCTTTAACTTATTTATTAGTTTCATGGTGATCCCTTAACTAATTAACGTTACAAATTGGTCATTTAATTTATTAACGTCATAAATTGATCCCTTAACTTTAATTATATTTGTCATATTGATCCTTTTTAACACGTTAATAACGTATTTATATTCTGTCTAAGAAAGATTTATGACCTCATAATCATATTTACGAACAATATTATTCATAAATAAATCATTTATATGTTCATATAAATATAATGAATAATAGAAAGTAAAATTAATGTTTTTTCATAAAAACTAACGAAAAGAACCAATATGACAAACAAAATTAAAATTAAGGGACCAATATGTAACCTTAATTAGTTGGAGGACCAATATGAAATCAATAAATAAGTTAAGGGACAATTGTCCAAAAAAAACATTAAGACGAACATAATTAAAGTAGTCTCCTATAAAAAAAATCAAAATAGCAATACATGTGTCTTCGGATCTGCGTCGTTAGTCATTATATGAATTAGTAGTTGACTTGATCGCAGTTGATATGTCAATTCAATCAAACTAACACCGCAATAAGGCGGAAAGGTAAACAAATACTGCACCAAAGGCAAAAATCAAACAAACAATATATGAAGACGAAAAATCAAACAATATCGTACTGAGACGACGAAATAAAAAAAAAAAAAAACTAATTTATGTCAAAATCGCTTATTTAAAGAAAAATAGATGAAAAAAAAGATTCACATGAGTGATTTAGGATCATAAAAAACTACTCCCTCTGTTTCATTTTAAGTGTCCATTTTGAATAGTAACACCAGATTAAGAAAGTGTATTTTTTGCATCTTATCTTCCTATTATGCCATAATTTTAGTTCACCAATAAAGTCCTATTTTTTGTGCACACACTTTCTCTTTCCAATAAATTTAATATATTACTAGCCGCCAAACGGGTAGGGATGACAACGGGTGCCCACGGGTGCGGGTTTGACACAACCCAAACCCACACCCGAAATATCGGGTGGCACCCGAACCCAAAGTCTATTCGGGTGGCAAATTGACACCAATGCCCACACCCATTGGGTTCGGGTTTTTCCATCCAAAGCATGAACACACAAAATTCAACAACATTAATTAATATTGAAACACAAATTTTCACAAGCATTCCAGCAAGATTCTCAAAGAAATTAAATTACAACTTTTCATCAAGTTTGGTAACATTACAATTAAAATTAAGGTCTTCAACATGGTAACATTATAATTAAAATTAAGTTCTACAATAGTATAATTAAATTACAACTTTCCAAAAGCAACATTGTAACTTATGTAATTTTACACTTATATATACTTAGGGATACTTATGTAATTTCGTGTATAAGCGGGTGTCGTTTCGGGTTTCAGGTGCGGGTTTGAGTAATCCCAAACTCGCACCCGAAATATCGGGTGTCACCCGAACCCGAACCCAAACCCAGTCAACTCGGGTTTCACCCGTTAACTCGGATTCGGGTGCGGGTGGGCTCCGCGGGTTTGGGTTTGGCTGCCATCCCTACAAACGGGCACGTCCCGTGCCCGTTTGTGTGATCGATATTTTCTTTTTTTTGTTTGTTTGTTGTGATCGATGTTTTCTATTGTGCAAATATAAATAACTACTTAATCTTCTTTTTTATTGGATTTAGTTAATTGATAACTACTTAATCTCCTTTTTTGTTGTGGCTAGTTATTAAGAAGAAAAAAAGATATATATTTTTTTACTATAAAAAAACAGAAAACCTACTTTTATGTGGAAGTTGTGCCTAGTTTTTTTTTTTCTGGTAATTTTTTTAAGGGTAAAACAGGAATAATGAAAAAGTCATCCCAAAAATTTGTATCCTCTTTATATATATTAATAGATAATAGATGCATACAAAAAAAATTAATATGTTATGTACCAAAAAAAGTAAAAATAAAAAAGATTTAGTTTTCCAAATATATAGCATTAATTAGTTTTATTGAAAAAGATATGAGTAATTGACAAAAGTTATAATTGACAAATCGTACCCTTAAAATACCAAATAGACAGTTAAATAGAAACACTAAATTCGAGGTTTTTGGACACTTAAAAAGGAACGGAGGGAGTAATAACTACCCTATTTTCAATGAAAGAACATGAATAAAGCATGACTCATGGTAGTAAGAAAAGAATGATAATGTTAGCCGTTATAATGTGATGTCTCCACCATATCGGATTGTGATTTTGAGCAATTTTAAAAGACTTTTTTTTAATGATAATACAATTTTGTGATATTTAATCAAGATTTTCATGAAATATTAATAAATTTTGAAATATTCAATTAAGACAATCAAAATTTTCTATATAAAAAAACAAGACAATTAAGATTTTTTTTCATTGCAACGAAATCTATTGAAATCCAATTGAGATTTCTAACAACTTATAAAAACGAAATCTAATTGAAATTTGTAACCACTTATAAAATTTCTCGTGATATAAAAAAGTATATAGATTCTAATGGATTCAATAGTAAAGTAGATTTTGAAAATTATTAACTAAAAATATAAATATAATCATTCAACAATCTCACCAAAATTCTTGAGATTCTCCCAAAAATTCTTTTAATTTTTTTTTTTGCTGTCAAACCTCGTCTAGGATCTTTCTTTTCTAAATATTCAAGCAAAACCCTTGTCTAGGTTCTTTCATTTTTATATTTAAGTTGTCATTACCTTATCAAAGTACAATAATTACTATACCTACTAATAATACAGAAAAACAATGATTATATAAATATAGATCCGTCAAAGTACAATAAATACTATACCTACTAATAAGGCGAAGTACAAATGATGCTCTACCTAAACCACAAATGCTAACATCAAGATGGTAAGAAAATGCTTAATCACTAACCCCAATCTATAGTAATCTAGCTATGTATCTATCTAAGCAAGCATTCCAATAAATATATCACCCACTCGTCACCTCGTCCAGGTTCTTTCTTTCCGATATTCAAGCAATTGTTCATACACGCTTTTTTGAAGGCAATTGTTACTATTCAATTATCACATCTCAATGCCACAAATCTTCTTTCTATCATTTTTTAATTCTAACCAAGCAGTAATGTTAAATAATTTTGTTTGTGGCTCACAGTTCTTGTTTCACTACCATCTATTTTGCATTGCCAAGGGCAATAAAAACATATATTTTGGTGGAAAGACTTTTTAATTGGGAGAGAAGAGATTTTTACACATCAAAGATATCCTCCATGTGGTCTACTTTTCTTGTAGTTCCTCCAGGCCATTAATCTCACTATTTTTTCTTGTTAATATTTGAGGATATCTTAGATTTGAAACTGGCCATTAGTCAATGATACTTTTGTGTAGAACTTGCCTCTAATTATTTTCTAGGGAAGTTAAGCAGTCGTGTAATGTTAATTGGCCTAAATTTGTTGATAAGAACAATAATATAATATATGTCCATACATATTTTCTCTTTAAAAAAAAATGTTTTGTATAAGATATAGACTTATGTTTTACACATGAAAAATGTCCTTTCTAGCGACTTTGTAGTGTTATTGCGTTTGTGTTTATCTCTACAAAGTGGTGTTAGAAATAAGGACACTCTCGTGTAAAATAGTTTATATCATATCGAAAATGTCTTGGTTCTTTTTTCTCTCAATTATGCACATATATTATACGATAAATTCTTATTAACAAAAATAGGCCAGTTAACCCTACATGAATGCTCAAATGCCCCAGAAAAGAAATGGAGGCAAATTCTATACAAAAGAATCATCGACTAATAAGCAGTTTCAAATTTAGGTTCCATTTGAAATAACTTATTTTTAAGCTTATACAAAACATCTTATGCAAATAAATAAGTTTTTATGTTAATTTATAAGTTCTCACTAATAAAATCTGTATTTTTATAAGTTATTTTTTCATAAACAACCTTGGCAAAACTTATAATAATACATAAAAACTTATTTATTCGTATAAATTGATTTGCATAAGCTCAAAAATAAGTTATTAGAAACGAAAACATTGCCAAATATATTAACAAGAAAAGTAGTGTGATAAGAACAATGGCATGCAAAAACTGCAAGAACAGTAGATCACATGGCACTATGGGTGGATATCTTTGATGTGGAACAATTCATTCTTCCCATTAGAAAGCTTTTTCCATCCCAACATTTATTATTTAACATATATAAACTTACTCCCTCCAGTCTTAATTATAAGTAAATTTCCACTTTTTATATTCATTGGATAACTAACGTATCTGGTCTATAATTAAGGTCAGATATATTAGTTTTCCAATAAATCTAAAAAATGAAAGTTTACTTATAATTAATACGGAAGGGAGTAATTATTTAACATATTTTCTTGATTAAAATCAAAATTTAGCTACAAATATTAGTCACGAGTACATGTAAAATCATTTGCATATGAAACTTAAAAACTTACTTTGTTGCAAGAGACAAAATTTATTAGCTAGCCACAAGTACAAGCAAAATCATTTAACATATCTGCCTGATTAAAATCAAAATATGATAAAACTTAATTAGCTACATATATAGTTTATAGCAAAGTAAAAGATCAAAATTAAATATTTATGCATGCATATGAAACTCAAGAGAATACTTACTTTGTTGCAAATTGATAATACTCATTTGATATTTCAAATGGGAGAAAAGATTTCAAAGGGACAATTTTTTTTAATGGACTATTTCCGAAGAGACAAAAAATAAAGGGGAGAAAGAGGGAGAAGAGAAAAGCTTGGAGTATCCTCAAGCTTGGTGTGATTTAAAAAATAACTTGAGCACTCTATTTATATATAAAGTTAAAATCTGTAACGTCATTAAATGTTGTTTTTTTATAAAATATAATATTCTTGAGTCAAAAAACATTCTTGAAGAAAAATTATTATCAAAATGTTCTTGAGTCAAAAAAACTTCTTGAGTCAAAATCATTAAATGTTTTTACATAAATATTTTTTGAAAAAATATTCTTGAGTCAAAATCATTAAATGTCTTTACATAAATATTTTTTGAAAAAATATTCTTCTATATATTATTCATTGCATGCACCAACACCAATTTTATTTTACACCTAAAAACTGCAAATATTAAATATCACATCAAATTTTTATTTAAAGAAATTAACTCAAACAATATTTTTAAATATAAAAATTAAATTTTGCATTTTTTTCAAGCAAAAAAATGATATAATCTAAAAGTATTATCAAAAATAAAAATAAAAATAAAAGGTGGGAGAATAAACCAACCCACAAAACAAATCTATCCTAAAAGTTAATGTAAATAAAAATTTGGGAAATCAAATCTATCCTAAAAAAGGTCTTTCTAAATCAATTGGCTATTGATTCTACCAAACTAAGCCATCAACAAAGTTATTTGCATTGGCTGATCTATCCGTACAAGTATTTCCCTCTCAATAAATACAAGAAACGCTAAATTGAAAATTTTGAAAAAAAAAATTTAAGTGATTTTTCCTATTGATTTGATGAAGTCTCCAAGGGGCCAAATGAGTGTAGGTAAAAGCTTCAAAGGAACGAGAGTCACACTCCACAGCAACAAATTTGTCCAACCTCTAGCATGTGTCATTTCAATAGAAATATTGCAAAATACATATTTCAGCTTGAAGCAAAGTTGAAATACCAATATTAGCAAAAATAATTACCAAAAAAGGTACCAAGGTGATTAGAAAAGATATCCCGCAAGAAGAGACAATTGATGACCCTCTACAGGTCCATTCATGATACTATTAACCCAAAAAGGGGGAGGCATTTTACAATTAGTGTATGTTTGGTTCTGTGGTGGCGAGAATTGATTTTGATAGAATTGATTTTGTAAAATTGATTCTGGCCAAAATTGATTTTAAGTTAAAGTGGTTTATGTTTGGATATATTCATGTAAAAATGAGTTGAACAAAAATTTTGAGTGTAAAAATCAATTCTAAAATCAGAAGCTACGATTTCTAGCTTCAAGTAGAATCAATTCTAGAGGCAGAATCAATTCTACTTTTGAGAAACCAAACAAGTCAGAATCAATTCTACACGTCCAAAATCAATTTTAGCTGCTCCAGAAATGGAACCAAACATATACTCAATCTGCTTGATAGAAAGGAGGATCACAGACACAAACTCTTTAATTGAAGAGAACTTATGACCTTAGGGTGAATGTCATGAAATCTAAACTTATTGCGACAATTCTACACCATCCAAATGATAAATTGGTGACTTCATACTGGGTTGTATATAGGTAAGGTATAATCCAAGTTAGAAATGTCAAGCTACTTACATGTCAGAGAAGATAGCCAAGAAACGATAAAGATGACAGTTAATTGTGATTTCGCCAAACTCACTGTGATATGAAACAAACACAAAGTTGTTTAATTGAAATCAGACGATTCAAGTTTAAAGTATTATGTAAATCAATAATAGAAATCAAATGATTAACTCTAAAACACTAAATGTAAAAAATAATATTCCACCCGGTCTCATATATAAGCAAATTTACAAAAATGTTATTCTTTTAAGAAAAGTGTCTAAATATATTTAAGTCATACACTTTACTTGAAAACCGTTAAAAACATGAGAATGTGAAAAAAAAAAAGGATATATTTGAAAAAATGACATTTATTGTAATGATTAGAGGTTACTTTTATTTGTATTTGAGACTTTCAATTTTTATTTTATTTTATTGCTTATACTCCCTCCGGCCTTAATTATAAGCAAATTTCCACTTTTTAGATTCATTGAATAATCAATGTATCTGGCCTTAATTATAGACTAGATACATTGGTTATCCAATGTATCTAAAAAGTGGAAATTTGCTTATAATTAAGGCCGGAGGGAGTATATAAGAACGGAGGGAATGATATTCTTGTGAATTTCAATATACAATTTAGAATGTCAAATAATAATTGTCGCATTTTATAATTTCACACAAATTAAAAACATGTGGTAAATTAACAGTTGATGAATTTCAATTGTTGTAAATGTGAATATATTACTCCCTCTAGTCCTTAATATAAAAATAAATTGACTTTTTAGATACATTAGAAAATGAATGTATCTAGTCTGTAATATACTCCTGAATATATAGGGTTATTTTAGAAAATAAATGATATAATAATATGGAATAGTTGTTGTTCCTAAATATATAGGGTTATTTTAGTCTATGTAATTCAATTTTTACACTAAAATAACACTTCGTAATAAGTGTGCAAATAGAAAGTTTTGCTAATAAATCAGGCCAGAAATAGTAGTCTAAATACATTAACTTTTTAATGTACTCCCTCCGGCCACATTTATAAGCAAAAGTCAACTAAAATTTTTGGCCTCAAATATAAGCAAAAGTCAACAAATTCAACTCTATTTAATTTTTTTCTTCCAAAAATACCCCTACAATACATTTATTCATTTACTAACTACTGCCTATACTCCTATACTGTACCTACCTGTATTAAGCATGCTGAAAAATTAATAATCACACGGTTTCTTATACTCCACCTCTGCAACTTCCCATGCTAACCTATATAGCTACCTTCATGCAAAAAATCATGATTAATTTCTTCATCAAAGCTTTGCACATCATCATCCAGCCCTGTAATATATAAATAAAAATGTCAAGATACTTTTACATAATCATTTTAATGAAAGAAAAAAAGTTCATTTAAATTTAGAGAGCTCACCACTGTTGTTGTCATTGACAGCTTCTTCTTCATATAATGGATACATATCCATGTCAACATCTTCTTCATACACATTCATGCCATTAATAGCTTCTTCTTCATATGGTGTATACACATTCATGTCAACAAAAGCTTCTTCTTCATACACATTCATGTTAGCAACATTTTCATACGATGGACACATATTTAAGTCAATAGAAAACAAACTAATTTCAGGAGGATCATCATTCAAATCAATATTAAGAGGCATTGTCTATATCCAATCCAAGTATATGATCTTCAACTATTTATAAGTGAGGCTTGTTTTATTTGCAATTTATAGAAAAGGTTGGTGGTAAACCAGAAGTTTAATCAATCAATAAAGAGGCAAAGTTCAATTTCAATCAAAAAAATTGGCGGGACATGTAAATTTTTTAGCATAGAAAGCACACAAGTTTTCTTATTGGAAGAGTAGTTTTATTGGTGTAAAAAAGCATAGATCGATCTGATTATTACAAGAGTAGACTTGGGAATATGAAAAGGAAGCATGCTTCAATAAATGCCAGTTGTCATTACTTGGAGTACCTAGTTGGAGTACCTAGTTGTTGATATAAGGTTATTTTAGGAACCACAATAAAAATTTAACATAGAATTAGGCAAAAAGTAAGTTTCTTAATAAACGTGCAAAGTGGAATCTTTGCTTAAAAAAATGGCCGGAGGGAGTATCTAAAAAGTGAATTTCTTTTTATATTAAAGACCGGAGCGAGTATTGTAAAAAGAAGAGTATAAAGAATCAATTTCCAAGGATGATTGTAATTTTTAATTGATTACACAGAATCATAATAATCCTCATTGGCTACTGAATAGGTCCGCATGAGAAAGAAGGTCATTGAAAAAGAGGATGCCAGAGAAATGAAAGGGTCCATGTCTTTGTTAGGACACAATTGGACCATATTTATGTTATGTGTTTGATAGAGTAAATAAAGGCATATGCATGGTTGGGAGGTGATAGTGCATCCTTCATTTACTTCTTAGATATGCATTTAATTCTAACTTTAATTTTACATGTAGTATTGCAGATTTGAATATAGCACATAAAGACCTGGCTCATAGTTAATGCATATGCATGGCATTTTCATGTGCCCCCCAAGTGGTAGTTGGCTTGTATTATTGTTCTCTTATTACACTATTCTTTTTTGTGCATTTTAGTGGATCCCAAATGGAAAAACAGTATTATGCCTTTCTAGCCTTTGAGAGAAATTGCCTCAAAAGGGAGTAAATAATTGACAAAATTAAAGACAGCGGCTATATACAGATATTTATATATCATCTTGTTTAATAAAAAATCTAATCTAAATTTAATTTTCTCATTCCTATAAATGTACCATCACAAAGTATACTATTTGCTCTATGTTAGAGTTACAAACTTACAAGCATAAAATTATTATAAATTCAAGTCAATTAACATCAAATTTACATAACAATTTACATTCAAGTCAAACCAATGATCAATTTCTCTTTTTTTTAGTTCGTAACGTAATTATATATATATTTGTGTAAAATAATTATACATAATGAAAGATAAATATGTAATAAATTGCGCCGTTAATCTTTTTTAAATGACAAAATTAAAACTTTTGGCCACTACATATTCGGATCTTAAAGATACCACATTGTTCAAATTACATTATATTTTCAAATTCAAACTATGAAAAGATATCTATTTATAGCATAACTAGAAATTCCAGCCCATATTGGCCCCTCATACACTGCTGGAAACTCCATCTTAACACAGAATGTACACATATATAAAGTTGTTGGGGTCTTTAGTGCAAGTAAGAAAAAATTATTTTCATGTTTTTTACTCCAGTGATAAAAATTGATTTTAAGTTTAGTTTTACAGTGATAAAAATTTATTTTGAATAATTTGATATTATAAAATGTATTCATAATAGAATTGAATGTAAAATGATTTATAATTTAGATTATAAAATCTAGCTCGATTGGTAATACTAATATTGTTGGTTAATCATCTTCACATGGGTTGGAACTTAAAATCTTTAAGTAGTGTTAAGTTTGTTGCTCCATTTACAAACAAAAAAAATTAATGTATATTTGAATATATTCATTTAAAAATAGATTGAGCAATAAATTGAAGGCTAAAATTCAACTCTAAATGCAAAAACTTAAAATTTTATCTTCATATTAGATCCCATTTGAGTCAAAATATTTTTATTCAATATTAATGAAAATATAAATAGTATTGTGCCATATGTAAGTAAAAATATTTGTAGAGAAAATACACATGTTAGTGATTCGAAAATGAAAATGTTTAATCATAATCGATAAATTCAATTAATTTTTTTAAACTTTCACAAATTAATTTGAGTTTAATTGTGGTGCACAGACTGTGTAATCACACATTACACAGTCATCCAATAGTATTATGCCATGTCATTATATTTGATTTAGAATAATTTAAAATTAATTCTACTTTGATACCAACCACGTCGTGCAAAATCATTTCATCACGTTCCCAAGATCACCTTCTCCATCCTCTTGTTCTTTCAACCACCGACCACCTCCTCCCTTCTCTCGTTGTAACCATCGACATGCTAACCTTAGCCGCCGTGATTCATCTTCCTCCCCTGGATTTTGTGATTCACCTTCCGTTGCCACACCGCCGTCGACTAGCGTGACTCATCCTTCCACCGCCTCATCGTTTTAGCTAACATGAGTTCGTTCGTTTGTTCGTCCACTCAAATTCGATGTGGTGGCGGCTGAGCAGAAATATGATTGAGTCGCCGATGAGATTTAAGTTGGAATGCGTGTGAATCGCGTTACAGTTCCTCGCCACGAGTTGTGTTTTTGCAGCCGCCCCAACATCCCCTCTGCTCTGCCTTCGAGATTTCTCTTATGCGTGTGGGTAAGATTGACAACAGATCTGGGAGAGATTCAATTGATTTTGCAGCAAATCCAAACGACAAGAAGCGGTGAAAAATTGTTTGATTTATTCAAACATATGAGGCACAACCAGAGGAAGCAGATCTGGATTTATTTTTTTTAACATGATGAACATTGGTTTAAAGATGATATGAACAATTAAGATGATCTGATCCTCCAATTGTCCTGTCAGACATTAATGGTCTCACCATTGCCAACGGTCCACACACACCCCTTTTTAAGCACCCAACTAGCCAAAAGAGATTGAGGATTTGTGATCATCCTCTGGCGGAATCCGTTCGAACTTCGTCAACACAACAGTGTAAAGTACTTTCCCTTCGATACTAGACTCGCAATCTCAAATTCCAACACATAGAAATTTAGGTTGTTATAAATTTTTAAATCAAAACTATAAAAAAAATTGAATGAATAGATGATGAAGGATGCAGAGAGAGATGCAGTGTGGGTCACCAGAGAAAGGGAACGTGGGAGGATGATGATGATATTTAATTTTAGGTTATTTTTTAAATTAAAAATATAATTTAAAAGTAAATGAGGTGTCAGAATTTTATTGGATGACTGTGTAATGTGTGATTACACAGTCTGTGCACCACAATTAAACTCAATTAATTTATAGAAAATTTATATTAGATAGCATACTAAATTACTAATTGGATAAAATTCTCTATTTTATATAACTCTATATTTTTTACTTTCACTATCAGTTTAATCTAATTTAGAAGTCAGTTCTAGCATCAACTGATTTTAATCTTTTTCCAATCACAGTTGCGAGAGATCGAACTGTAATCCTCCATATCAAGTTTAGCGCAATCACCACTAAACCAACTAACTATTGATCATATAACCCTATTTTAGGTTGGACAAGGAAAAGTTTCTCTTAAAATGTCACAAATCTAATTGGATAAATTCTCCATTAAAAACATTCAAACAAGTACTGTAATAATTTAGGAGTACTATTTAAATCAAACACTTTGAATTGATTAGGTAGAGTAAAAATTGGATGATTATCCAGTCCAAATCTTTTACATCATGAAGTTCACATGCATAACGGAAACATTCAGATATCAGATCCAACTAAACCTCTGCACAATTAAACATGAATTCTTTTCTTCAAAGCCTTCATATAATGCCATGCATGTGCATTCAAATATGCCTATGCTATGCTCCTTTCAACAAACATCTTTATGTCCGTTTCATCTTTATCACTAGTATATCATATTACATCACTTAATAATAATAAAACCAAAATTATTACATTAAAATTATAATATCACTTTATATTTTCATTACTTCATAAACGAATCGGGTATTTGACTTATTTCGGGCCATGGTTCACCCACAATATTAACATGTCTTCACAGGGTTACCACATAAACAATCATTGTTACTAAACGACGACGCATCAAGATGATCAAAAGGTGAACCCACACCTAATGGTATGGATCCACATAAATGGTTATGGCTAAGATCCACATGCCCGATATATTTGGCCGACGATAATGAACTGGGTACCCGACCGTTCAAATTGTTAAACGATAAATCCAAAACCATGAAATACGATTTCGGACAAAAAACATCGGGTATGGTACCCGAAAATCCGTTTCGACTCAAATTCACTATACCCAAACCCGGATTGCTTAACAAACTAGATGGTATTTGACCCGAAAGTAAGTTGCTATCCAAATTTAAAGTTGAAAGAACCGGCATTTTTCCAAGTTCAGAAGGAACCGAACCGGTTAACCGGTTCATTGATAAATCCAAATCAGCGAGCCTGTAAATGTTTGAAATAGAAACCGGAATTGAACCGGTGAGTTTGTTCCGGTTCAGCAAAGCGCGGCTTAACATTCCGAGTTTCCCAAAATTAGCGGGAATCGAACCGGTGAGAACGTTGTTGCTTAAATCGAGATGCTTAAGAGAAGCAAGTTGAACGATCGACGCCGGAATCTCGCCGGAGAATGAATTGTCGGCGAGATTGAGAACAGTGAGGCGTTGTAAGTTTCCAATGTTGGACGGAATTTTACCGGTGATTTGGTTTCCGATAAGGTCAAGGATTCGGAGATTAGAGAGAGAAGTAACACATTGAGGAATCTCGCCGGAGATAGCTTTCCAGTCGGCAACGATGAGAGAAGTGAGACGATCGATCTTGCAGATCTCCGGTGAGATATTTCCAGTCATGTAACCAGAACGGCCGGATTTGACGAAGATAGGATCCTCTGATTCACCTCGGAGGTTGATGTCGGTTACTCTGCCGGAGTCGCAGCTAACGCCGTACCAGTTGACGCAGCAATCCTCACCGGACCATGTGTTGAAGATGCCGTGGTAAGGCTCTTTGAGTGCTGCTTTGAAAGATAATAGAGCTGTTCTGTCTGACGGTGAACAACCGTTAACGGCGATTATGACGGTGGTGAGAAAAACGGTTAGAGAGATTATGAATGAAGCCATTGTGTGGGTTAGGGAGGGTTTATGTTGAAGGTAGTGGTAGTTAATTATGTTGTAGTTTGCATGGTTATATAGATGGGTTGAGTGACGAAAATGCCCTTTGTGTGGTGGTGTTATTGCACTCTGTGACTCTATGTGGCTCTGTGTTTTACTGACATTAACCACGTGATGTTGCCGGTGCTTGACATGATATGGTGGGGTAACCTTTCTAATATGAATCGGTAAATACCAACTGATCTAATTTTTCATGCTCCATTTTCTTTTTTCAAAAAATTCTTGATATTGTTGCCTAATTTTTGTAGAAGTGGTAATTCACTGAAATTAATCTTACATAATTATAAAATCTCAATTTTGAATTAGGATTACGACATTCAACTTAATAATTTCCGTATTTTATCGGTTGAGCTACAACTTATAAGACGTAGTCCAATCTTTCATAATATCAATAATTATAAAAAAATTAAAAAAATTATGAATTTTGTTTTGTAAATAAACATAATTTTTTGACAAATTTATGGTAATGTAATTTTTTATAATAACCGTGATTTTTATTACAAGTTTTCAAGATACTACTCTAGTTTTGAATATAAACAAAAATCAACGTTCTAGATTCATTGAATAAAATATGTATATAAAGTATTAAATAGTTTAGATACATGATTTATTAAATGAATTTAAAAAATTGATTTTTGTTTATATTCAAAATCGAAAGGAGTACAGATGAAGTATTACTTGAGAATTATGTTATTTAAATATATAATTTGTCTTTTTAGATATTGAGAGATTTGATGTTGAATGTTATTATAGGAGTCTCATGAGAGAATCCCCTATCGAAAAATATAAGTTGGATTAAAGTTTCAAGATGTTAAAAATACTTTATGTTTGTACCATAAAAAAAAAACTTTATGTGAGACAAGTATTCTAATGACACTAACATTTTCCAACTAATTTATTAGGTTCCATAAATACAACTTAGATGGTAAAAGATCGTTGAAATATTTAGGGTCTGTTTGGCAAGGTCAGAAAACTGACTTATAGCTTATGTCTTATAGCTTATAAGCTAAAAGACTTGTTTGGTAACAGTTTTTATTTACTGACTTATAGCTTATTTTACTGACTTATAGCTTATTTTTCATAAGCTATTTCAAATAGCTTATGAGCTTATAGCTTATAGCTTATCATTTTTTCTTCCATTTTTACCCTTGTTGTCTTAACTAAAATCCACTTTTACCCTTTATAATTTATTTTAATTTAAAAGAAAATAATTATGGGCTTAGAATATTACAAACTATCTCCATCTATATTTCTTTTATAAAAAAAGCGATGTTTGATATATATGTAGGATATATTCGGTATTAATGTAATATATAATACGTTTCTGTTTAAAAAAAAAAAGTAATACACAGTACGTATGATTTCGTTATCCATATCCGGAGTATCATATACTCCATATGTATGTAAGTTATTTTTTCCTTTTTGTAGGATGTTGTTTAAAAAAAATCATTTTTGTGTTAGATATTCTTAATTATATATGGGCTATGTATGTAAGATATTCAAAAGAAAAATTTATCTTAAAAAAATATTATAAATTACTAATATTTTTTATATAATTGTACTTGTGCAATTTTAAGATAGACAAAT
The DNA here is from genome assembly GCA_030408175.1 of Trifolium repens. Lineage (NCBI taxonomy): Eukaryota > Viridiplantae > Streptophyta > Magnoliopsida > Fabales > Fabaceae > Trifolium > Trifolium repens. The sequence continues at coordinate 4,347,366 of CP125840.1, forward strand.
TAATTTGATAATAATATATAAAAAATATATTACATTAATAAATTTAAATTATTATCTTAAATACAAATTTTATTATCAATTAAGAATGTCCTTTTATGTCATTTTACATTTATCAGCTAGTTGACCGCTAATTTTACCAAACACTTCTATTAGCTTATCAGCTATAAGTCATAAGTCATCAGCCATCAGCTATAAGCTATAAGCTATCAGCCATCAGCTAGCTTATCAGCCAACCGCTATTTTTACCAAACAGAGCCTTAATATACCAGGCCATTTACTTGAATCTACAATTCTTCATTTCTTAGCACAAACTCTCAATTTCTCACTTCTTACTAGCACTTAGCGTATGTGATTTTGCTGCTAACTTTTGTATGAGAAGAAAAAGAATAGCATAGTAGACATGATCCAACTAGAAAAGGATAAACTTTTGCAACAAAAAATATGAGAATAGGTTCAATTTTTGCATAAGAGGTTTAAGAGAGTGGTGGAGATTTCTATTTTATCTAATCACCTTGGTTGAGATTAATCTTCTACGTACTTCATAATTAAGTTTGTGAATATATTATGTATACTTCAAAAGCAAAAACTCTAATGAAGGAATGTATTGTTTAGGCAGATACAAAAATAAAAAAATTATTTCAATAATAAAATAAAATTGATAAAAATTTGATATCAGATATATATAGGGTAGAACAAGCTACACCAAGTGAGAACTGTAGACCAAGCTGTCGGAAATAAAATTGTTATTTCAATAGCAAGCTACACCAAATAACAAGTGTAGAACAATTAGTTTATAAGGATCATCGTTGTATAATCACTCATCAACGGATGCAACTTTCCATATCCGATAAAGGGTGATCAAAGAATTATTAGGACAAGACTTTAGTACAGTGTCATAGGTGCAACTTTGTTGTTTCTCAGACATTTTTTAAATCAACATCCTTTTCTATAATAATTGAGCATTTGCAATCATATACTACATCCGTCTCATTTTATAAGAGCTATTTTGAAAAAATAACACTATTCACTTATTTTGTTTTAACAATATTTTTTTAGTAATATATAAATATACGCATATAAGATCTTGTTTGATTTGTTTTGATGAGTATTTTCAAAATATCAAGTTTTTATAATTTTTACTAATAGAAAATTAAAGATATTAGCAATCAAAATTATACATTGACATATATGCAGTAATCAAACTAGTTCTCATATTTTGGGACGGAGGTAGTACAATTTTGTGGGGGTGAAAATTCCAAAAAAAAAAAATTAAACTAAAAGAAACAAACAATAACCAATAAACTTAGCTTCCCTACCATGTGAAAATAAAAATTACCCTTCCCCACCATAAACGTCACCCTTGAGTCAATCAACTTCTATAGGTAACATTTTAACATGGGAAAGTTGTACAAGATGCAGCAGCATATTAACTTATTTGTTTGTTCTGATTCATCATGTTACTTGGCATGGCATCATTTCTACATCATACTATAAAGTTGTACAATATGCAGCATATTAATGTGCTGAAACTGAAAATGATGGAGGCTGCTACATTACGAGAGATTGGAGAGGGGGAAAAGGTGGAACACAGAGAAGAGACCTCGTGAAAGGGGTCAGCGTTAATTAGAGAGCAACTTTATTATACACTGGTACTATAAAATTTCAAGTTATTATGCTCTTGTTGGTCACCCAAAAAAATGTACATTCAAAGTGTTGGTTGGAAAAAATTCCTCCCGTTATTTATTACTAGGGTGGACCAAAAATACAAAATTATGGGTGGAGGAATAGATATGCCGACAACATCACCCCACAGTAACAGTAATAACATAGTGAAATCAAGAGCCAGATTCAGAACCCATTATCTCCATAGTGTACTACATTTGCCATATCAAAGTAAAAAATAAAGGTACAGAGTATAAGTTTAAAGAGAGTTAAAATACTGATGGTATTACATATACTAAGAATCCAATTATTAAATATGTTGTAATTCATTATGAAAAAACATACAAGTAATTTTTAATAATCGATAATAAAGTTGTATGTTGTACCAAAACAGAAGTCAAAAGGTATATTTAGATCTGATGATATCAATTACTATCAAGTGAAGTGGAATGACATAGAGAATGAGCTCATTAAATTCTAAATAGATATTATCTCATTTTACTCTATATTACCAATACAAACACATCCAACAGAATTTGTGATAGCATTATATGTTTTTAGTAACAATAAAGTTGAGACATTTTTTACCACACCATAAGAAAATTTCAAGTATTCAAATGCTATTAATTTCCACTATCCAAGACAATAATCCATTTTTCCTGATTCTAGTTCTTTCAATGAACCTATTATATCCGTAATAGAAAAGGCTAAAGTTACATAAAAAACATTAACATGACAAAGAGGCATCATCTGTATTCCGCAGGCAACCGGTAACCTGGCATGACTAATTTATCTGCTAACATCTTGCCAGTCTTTGGCATAACATGCCAGTGCAAGGTTAAGTTAAATTCTTTACCACGCAAATTGCTTCCCTGGACACACAAAAAGTTTACACAAGTAAGGCCTAATGAAGTTTAAAGCAACTCAGATTATACAGAATCCTTGAAAAGTTGAATACCTGATCAATGAAACGGTATTTATTTGATGTGGTAATCGTAAATTTTGAGTTCTCTTCCTCCTGAATGATAGCATCCCAGAGGGATATCTGTAAAGTGACATCTCAAGAGCCTAAGCAACATATATGACACAACATATACAGAACATGACAGAGATGCATGTAGCATAACATGCAAAGACACAGTTATTTGAGTGGCATGAAATCAGGAATGGCATAAACGAACATTGAGGTTGCCACTAAAACGATAGAAGTTTGAGATCCACCAACCAACTATTACCATACTATGGCTTCCTTCTATATTCTCTCGTTATAAAAAGAGCTAGTGAGTTTTAAAGTTAGGGCTGTTTACTTTCTAAAAACAATTTTCGGTTTTCATTTTCTAAAATTTGTGTTGATTTTAAATTGCTAACAGGTAGATAGAGTGACAATTGTGATAGAGAAAAGATGAAAGACAAACTAGGAAGAATGCCTTTTCAAGAACAATGAAAACAATATAAAAAAATTGTAAAAGAAAATTGTGAGGAAAACATTAGATTTGTATTGTCTTAGTTTATTAGTTGAATTGAAAACAAAAATAAGACACATGGAAGGTAGACGAGCCCTATGTATGTATTTCAACTGAAGATGCAAACTAGCAAACTAAACAAATCGTACCTGATTCAAGGTATGCTTTGGAGTTACATATTCAGCGGCTAAAAATACAAAAACCTGCAAGCAAAGAAAAGAAGCAAAAAAAGTTCATTGACAGCCTCAAAACACTAGATACGAGAAATCAAAGCTCATATTAAATTGACAATACAACAAGATATGCAAAATTAGTTTTCATTCTTCCCATCCAGTCCTGTGATATTCAACTTATTTATATACTTTTCAGAAAGCAATAAAAAGTGAAAATGCAAAGTGAAGTCACGAACCTGTTTTGTGTTCCACGTGAAAAGGGTTTGTAAATCTGCTGATATATTCAGTGTCAAGCCAACCTGCAAGGATAGAATGGCTCTCATTTCAGATAGGGAAGCATTATGAATTTTTAGTAAAATGGTTAAGTAGTGAATCAATATGTTGGAATGCAAGTTACTTCCGGCCAAATAGGCCTATGCTATGATACCATTACTACGGCTCAGATTACAAGCCATTTTCTGCATGGTTATGCACTTATGTAGAAATTTTGTTGACTATTGAGGTGCTGTCAAGATTTAGAAGTAATGGTTTGGAGGTTTGACAGCACAATTGGCAGTTAAAATTAGAAGTATAACAGAGCTCCAATCACCCAACTTAAGTCTAGGATACTATCAGCACAGTTGGAGGTTTGACAGCACAATTGGAAGTTAAAATTAAGTCTAGGATACCATCGAGCTATATACACAATCTGTATAACTGAGTTCCAATCACCCAACTTGCTGCATACCAGTCCTGAATTTCAATTTTTAGGTTGCTTGACAAATTCCAAAGCCAACCGTACGTGAGCATCAAGTCAAACTCTTGATGTATGTTCAAATGTTAAAGTCTATAGAAAGTTCCTAAGGTGAAGACGGCATAAATGTTAAACCAGATAAGGTATTGGGATGAAACCTTTTGACAGTTTTGTTATCCCTAATACTGTATGTGTGCATAACCTGAGGTCAACTGGAGAAGTATAGCTAAGTCTGGACGTTGACCCTCGAGGACCAAATCCTGACTTTGAAAGCTTTATTAGTGACTTAGATACACAACTATCATACCAGATATAGTACAGAGTTGGACCCACTTCCCACATTTAAGTAAGACCAAAGAGATCCTGTGTACCAAAATTTTGGTCAAGGGAACAAGTATAACTCAGGTTGGCCCCAAAATTGCAATTTAACACTAAAAAGAAAGTCAGTTGGGGTATCTTGTAGATGTCACACCCGTAAAAGGAGTTTGGATCTGACATTTTGTACACAAATTTTATATGTTAACGGACCCTATCTAGATAAATACGATCAAAAAAACTTTGGAATCTTATATAGTACATAATACATATAATTCTAAATGGAAGGTTTAGTGAAATCATGGAAGGATAACAAAAATCCAACTAAGTGGAAGGTTTGGTGAAATCAAGGATAAGTAGGCTGCTAAAGAACTATTTTGCCGCTATTTGCAGCCCCTACAACTGCTACTGCAAAACGTGGATAGCTAGTGTTTAGTGCCGCGTGTTTAGTGCCGCACAATGGGCCATTTCCGCTCAGCTAAAGCTTTGCTATTCACAACAAAATAACCTATTTTTGGGTTTAAGGTGGAATTTAACCATAACCTATGAACATAAAAAAAAAAATCAAATTTGTATTCAAATCACAGTAAATGTGAGCAAAAGATCCGACCATATGCAGCTTGGTGTGTGTTTCTATTCTAATAGTAGAGAAGGACACTGATGACATTTCCCCAATTCATTCTGTTCAGATTTCATTTTTTCATAGACATACATACCTTCCCCTTTTAATTATTCACGAAAACCCGTCCACCAAGACCAAGTAGTCTGATATAATCAACTAAACTGATTCATGTCCATCAAATTCTCCCTTCCTTAGGATTCTCTCATCACTAATGTTTCCTCTCATTTTCTCTTTCACTAAATTCCCTTCTCAATATCACTCCAGCACATCACAATATGAATTGAATTTCTACCTATCACTCTCTAAGTATGAAACTTATTACTCCTACACACATAAATAACCTCACAAATAGAGACAAAATAAACAAATAAACTAAAACAACAATAGCAACAACAGGAAACTGATTAGTTAGTTTCACACTCAAATATTATAAAATTACTAACAAAATCACACTTTTTTTTTTGTAATTTCAACACACTCACTTTTAGGTCTCCAAATCACAGTTACTTTACCTTGAAAAACAAAATCACTGTTTAATGAAGAAAACTGATTCCGTAAATTGATTCTCGCTAAAACTGAGTTGAAGGTAAAATGATTTTATGTTTACATACATTGATATAAAACTTAGTTGAACATCAAATTTGAGTATAAAATTCAATTCTAGAATCAGAAACTACAATTTCTAGCTTCAAGTATAATCAATTCTGAAAACAAAATCAATTTTACTATGGAGGAACGAAATAAGTTAAAATCAATTCTAAACATCTAGAATCAATTTTCAATCAAGAACGAATGAATGAGTGATGAATGAATTATTACCTCGTCATTGCCGTTAGGCTGTTTCTGAAACCAGTTGACCTTTAAAATCTAGATGAAAACAGAAAAGAGAAATTTAAGAATGATTGGTTATTGAAAGTGAAAGAGAAAGGGTTTTAGAGAGAGAGAGAGAGAGAGAGAGAGAGAATGAGGTACCTGAACTTGAACAGAAGGAGATGGAGAATTGAATGAATCGGTGAAAGATGCAATAGCACACATGAAACCAAGAATTGTAACCGCAAAGGTAAACAAAGCATTGGCTCTGTAACCGAATGAATGCATTTTGATTATTCAATTCAATTCAATTGCGCTTTCTCTGTTTCTGGTTTTTCAGAGAAAGAAAGAAAAAGAGGGTTTAAGAAGAAGAGTTGTAATGTAATGACGGAGCGATGAAGCGATCCTCGTCTTTGATTGGATACACCACGCATTCGGTGGGGTCTCATTGGATTTATTACATTGCTTCTAAAACTTACCATAACAAATAAGAATAAGAATATTCAAAACAATGTTGATTTTTTCGTAAAAAATAAAACAAGAATATTAATTATTTTTGGTCAAATTGATTTATGAAGCGTGTTTAGTAGTTAGGGTCATGTTAACTTGTGCCCTTAAGGCACATATTAAGATATTCAAAAGTATAAAGTTGCATTTAAGGTCTCTTTGGTAAAATTAAGTTATAAGCTAGCTGATAGCTAATAAGCTAACTGATAGCTGAAAAGTTAGCTTATAGCTGATAGCTGAAAAACTAGCTGATTGAAATTAAAGTGTTTGGTAAAATTAGCTTTTAAAGTGGTTAATAAATATAAAATTACATAAAAGGACATGTAGTGGGTAGTTATTATCTTTAGTGGATAATTTTTTATTTTATAAAAAATAATAAAATTAAAGGTTAAAAATGGAAATAACTATAAAAAGCTATAAGCTATAAGCTCAAACGCTACTTGAAATAGCATCTCAAAAAAAGCTATAAGCTAATGAGAAAAGCTTTTTACCAAACACATTTATTTTTTTAAAATAAGCTTATAATTTAATCCAATAAGCTATAAGCTAGTTTATTGGACTTACCAAACACACCTTTAATACAGTAGCATAATAGAATTTAATGTTTAAAAGATATAATGCACAATTTACAAGAGAATATTGCTACATTTGTACTCTTAACATGTGCCTTCAGGGCACATGTTAACATTTTCCTTTTTTATTTAATGAAGCTAAAAAAAAAGTAAAAAGAAATTATTCACCGAGAAAGAAGGTTCTCATTGCGTCGTTCTTGAGAATATCATTGATGCCTTATGGAGGAGAAATGTGAGTCAACAAGTCGACATCTAAATTTTTTTGTTTCCAACTAAATAACGGTACAATTTTTTGTCTAAAGTACAACTTTAAAAAATATGAAAAAAAATCATTTTAATTTTATTAAATATAAAAAATATTATCTCTAACTCTCTGGGACAACTTTGTCCTGTCCTTTATTATCTTGTTCTTTACTATACTATTATGTCAAGTATTTAATGTTTTGTGAATCAAACGCACTTTAAGTTTGACAATCTTTAATGTTTTGTGAATCAAACGCACTTTAAGTTTGACAATTATCATGTACTTTAGCCAAACTCTAAATTATTGAGATTTTTTCTTCGAAAAAATCATATTGTTAAAAAAAATATAAAAAATATGTGAAGGATATTGTAGTTATAACTTATAGTAGTTAAAAGTTAAAATCTTCCAAATTTTCATGGTAGTTAAACGTTAAAATCTTTGAGGTCATTATAAAGAAATTGATGACATGTGAGTTCCATTAGACTCTTTGGAAAGAAAATAAAATAGTAAAAGCTGGAAAACTCCATGATCCTTAGGTTAATTATTTTTAAAAAAAAAACATTTTTGAACCAAAAGTCATTTCTTTAATTTAAATAATATTTAAATTTATTGGTATTAATAAATTAAGGTAATGATTTTCTATCCAAAAAGTATATGAAATTCAATAGAAAAAATGGTTAATAAGTTTTTACCCCTGTAAAGTAGGCGAGTTTTGCGTTACCCCCTGTAATTTATTTTTTTTAAAGATTACCTTCTGCAAAATTTATTTTTTTGATTTACCCCCTTTTGTTGATGTGGCAAGCAAAAAAAACAAAATAACCGATTTAAAAAACAATACTTTTTAAATCGGTTGAACAAAAACCGATTTAAAAAGTACATCCAAGGGGATAAATCAAAAAAATAAATTTTACAGGAGGGTAATCTCAAAAAAATAAATTACAGGAGAATAAATCAAAACCCGTCTACTTTGCAGTTTAAACTACCGTAACAAACATGGATAGTCTCAAACTCAATCAGACAACACTTACAATTTTGTAGTACATTTTAAAAACTTAATGAATATATTATTTATAAATAAAATTACTCTATAATACAAATAACTTCACTACTTTTTTTTTTCTTTTTTTTTTTTCTTTCAAAAAAGTTAATTGTAGAGTACTACAAATAACTATAAATAAAATTACTCTATAATACAAATAACTTCACTACTTAATATATAATAATTATACATGAGTGAAAGGTAAACTAGCAACAAGCTGCGTCACTAATTCTTTCTGGATTGCAAAATAAAAAACTACTTTATTTTAAAAAAACTATATTTAATTATTTTTTGAAAATAAAAAATTAAATTTTAAAATGAAGTTGCAATTTTTAATAAAAACATTATCAGTTTTTAATAATATTAGTTAAGTTTGAAGGTGTATTTTGTTATTATTGATTATAATATGATTGTATTTTTTGAATTAAAAATATATTAATATTACTAAAGTTATTTTATCTTAAAAGGGCCTCTATATTCAATTCATTCGGGGCCTCAAAATACCTCGGGACGGCCCTGTCGACTATGTATACCCCTACGTACTAAATTCTTTCAAGGTTACGTGTACCGTGTATCCGAACCCGTACCACGTACCGAAGTGAATTGAGAACTAGGTGACTATGGTCTATATACCCTTTGATCAGGTTTAAACTAATGCATGACAACCATCATCAATTAAGAAAAATCCCAAAGGAATGATCTCTGTATTGAAATGAAATAAAATATATAATGATCAGCCAAAAATGTCTTCCGTAATGAATGATTCCTCCTCAGTATCAATACATGTTTCTGAAGGTATCTGAAGTGATTCATAGTTTAGTTGTCTTGAAGCTTCATACAAAGCTACGCCAACACTTACCGATAGATTTAAACACCTTACATATGTTTCAACCATTGGGATCTTAATAGTACCACCACCATATGGTTCAGTTTTGCAATCTAACAATGCTTCTGGTGGAAGACCGGTGGTTTCAGCGCCAAATAAAAGATAATCGCCTTTTCTGTATGAAAAGTCCTGCAACATACATACAAAGGAACCATAATCAATGGTTCGTTCACATTTTCCTTAATAAGAGACAGGCAAGTTATCATGCATCAAACAAAGATATGTGATAATTAAAGGGAACTATGCTATTAAACTTAATGATAAGAAACTCACAGAATGAATTTTTGTTCCTCTCTTTGTAAATGCTAGCAACCGTTTTTCACCCTCCTGTATCAAAATAATAGTACATGTAGAGTCAAGAAAATTATGAGAGAGATCCCAGCAATTTAACTTCTAAGATGATAATCACCTGTTGCAAAAAATAATCACGAAAACCTTCCCAAGAATCGTGAATTTTAACAACTACATATCTGCAGTTTTGTGTTAATAATGGAAACAAATATAAAACAGTAACACAATTACTGTCAATGTTCAGTTTTGTTTTGTTTTAAGTACTAGTACTACTCTGCATTGTAGAGATGTTTTTCTAGAATAGCATAAGAGATGCAAATGAGATAAAGGTTTCAACTTAAAAAAAGTATATATCCAAGGATACGGCCAGTAGTCCAATCCAGCTCGCTTTAGTTTGGTATCATCGACCTTATATCCTAATGGCTGAAGAGATAGAGAAATACAAAGGCTGTGATTAGTGTTTTGCAACAAAAATGAAAATATAAGACAATCTTATTATCAAATGGAAACAATTATTGACTTAGAAAACAAAACTCACTCCAACTAAGTGTAGTCCAACAGCTGATGCTGCACATGTTCTAGCAATGCAACCAGTGTTTCCTGGAATCTACCAAGAACAACATAAATAAATATCAGAGAACCCTTCTGTAATTGGGAGATTTTAATCGAAGCTGGAAATATTTTTACCAAAGTCAATTTACAATAGAGGGACGGAACATAAATACTTTTTTGCATGTTATTTAAACTAGAATATTCATTTAAATAATTACCAAGACTTGTTTTAACCCACTTTAACTCTTGTTTTTTATCAACCTTGTACTCATTTTAAAGTTCACAGAAACAGATTTTATTACAATATCCTCAACAAATATATGAAATTGAAAAATAGATACAATTTTTCATCTTGCAATAATTATTTCACAAATATTGGTTACTCTTTTGAAGACTAGTGGCCTTCATCAGGAAAATAATAAAAGCCAGCCTTTCTTGTATATTGAGTAATGAACTATCTCTTCGCACTTAAATAGTACTCCCTCCAGTCCTTTTTATAAGAGACAATTTACCTTTTCAGATTCATTAAATCATTAATGTATATATGAGACTATACAAGAGAGTTCTGAGCAAAGGGTAAGAACTTCGCTTTCACCAACTCAAATGCAGTTCAAGCTAGTTAAGTACGAAAATATTCGTAAAAATAAAACCAACTTGATAAATCATGGATATTGGATACCACCATAATCAAGCAAAAACATATTTGTACATTATTATATGAAGCAAAGTTCCTCTACAGTTCAATAAAGTGTTTGTTTACTCAAAAGGGATTGACTAATTGAGTTTCAAGTAACAGAAAAGGTTTCTCCAATAGTCCTAAGTCACCAAATTGCAGTTCCATTTTTTACCAGAATCATACATAACTTTTTTGCCCTAATACATGAATAGTATGAATGAAACACTAACACAGACAGGAATACTAAATCTGAGAATGTTATACCTGAGGGGAAACAAGTACAACTTGAAGAATCTTGGAATGTGATGATTCATTAACCCCCTCTCCAACACCTTCAGGCAAACTAACTTCTTTGCTTATCTCAGCAGCAGCAGCAGCAGAACCATCTGTAATAAAAATTAAACAAAAATAATAAAAACATTAGAATAATTAAAACAATAAAAGCAAATTAGCCACACAGAGAGACAGAGAGAGAGAGAGAGAGAGAGATTACTAGTGAGAGAGGAAAGGGGAGAAAAGCGAAGAGAAGAAATGGAGGGAAAAGAAGAGGTGGGACGAAAAAGAGAAAGTTTGGATCGAAAATGAAAAGGGTTTGATGCTGCTGCTAAGTTGTTGAGGGATGATTTAAGGGCAGGAGGGAATGGTATGTCCATTTCTCACACACACCCTATCCTATGCAGAACGACAGAGTCAAATTGTTAGCTCTGTAACTTGGAAGCTCTGTAAATGACAAGTCACGGAAAATATACGCACATAAAGAGGAGGAATCAGAATTTGAACCCCGGTCATGACATCAAATACTAGTAATTTTGACATTTTTGTCAATTGAACTAGTATTTGTGGACGAATAAATAACAATTTTAAGTCAATCATAAAAATAAAACAGGACAATTTAATTATCCAGTTATATTAGTGGAAAGCGGTGTGAATAATAAAAATAGAGGTGTAGGTAGCGGTTTCTACCAGTACTACATCATATTTTGGAGATAGGTGTGGATTTTCGGTGAGGCCTGGCCCAATTGTATTTCTCAACTTTTAGGGTATACTTTTGGAAGATTTCTCTTTCCACTCCCTGTTTTTCTTTTTCACCCCCTGAGTTTCCGTTTATACCCTAAAAAAAAGTTCGGTAAATGCGAACCGAACTTTTAAACGGTTAAAAACACATGTTTATGCTCTTAAAAAAAGTTCGGTAAATGAAAACCAAACTTTTGGGGGATAAAATTGGATTTTTGGGGGATGAAAAAGAGACGTGAGGATGGGAAGAGAAATCTTCATTTTTTTGGGTGAGGGCTGACCCGACTCTATAAAACTTCCTCCCATTGATAATGGAATTTCAACTTACAATTTTATAGAATAAACCATCACTTTTTTTTAATATCTAAATTATGACATTCACTTTGATTTAGTCACCAAACTAAATGAATAATCTTTAAAATATACAAAATTATTCAAGTTAGAATTTGTTATTAAGACATAATGGACTCAATTGATGAATTTATACAGTTTGAGAACTATTTAATATTATTTTGCAATTGTTAGTAGTGTCTTAAAGGTACAAGTTAAGAAACTGAAAAAATAAAATAAAAATCGGTAAGAAATTGTGTATTTAATTCTTTATATTTTAAATATTGTTGTTTTAAACCAAATTTCAAGTCAATTAAAATAAGTATAATAAGAGTGTGGCTGATGCCATGAAATTGAAGCATCTAATAATGTCTCTATTTTTTCTTCCTTCCCATAGATAAGAATTTTACTATTAAATACTATCCAACCCAATTTTCAAAATAAAAAATCTCTCGCAGATATTTCACCCTATCACCGGCCCAAAGCCCGTGCAACCAGGCCCACATCACTGGGCCTCCAAATTTTGGGGGTGTCAATTTTTTTTTCAAGTCCAACATACAAAGTATTGGTTAAGTAATAGTTTTGTGACATTTAGTCAAAAAAAAATAGTTTTGTGACATATATGCATGGAAATGCGTTTGGTATGGTGGATTGGGAGTCTGTCTAGTTTACAAAGGGTGTGGGTTCAAGTCTTACCCAAGACAGTTTTTTAAAATTTCATTTTATAAGATATTTGATAATCTTTTTTGACAAAAGATATTTGATAAATCTTAGTAATATACAAAAAGCAACAAAATAATAAATTTTCTCTATAAACAAATAAAATAACTTTACAACTTATAATAAGTTTTTAATTTATTATATTTAAAAAAAACTACATTTTGTAATTTCTTTGAAAATAAAGAATTAATTTCTTCTTTAAAAAAATAGAAAAATAATTTTTACAATTAAGTTGCATTTTTTATTAAAAACATTCATTTTTTAAGATATCAATTTGGAAGTGTATTTTGCTATTATTAATTATAATATGACTATTTTTTAATGTTATTAATATTGTTATTGTATTTTAAAAAAAAGATTGCTCTTTCTAATTATTATTTTTTTAATTAAAAAACATATTAATTTACTAAATTTATTTTATTTAAAGGGTCTCTTTATCTAATTTGTTCGGGGCCTCTAGATGTATAAGGATGGCCTTACACGTAAAGTCTTTATTACAAACCAACTCGAGTTAAACTACACCAAATATCAAATGTACTTCCAATAGCGATTATAGACTACCAAATATCAAATGTACTTCAAATAGAGTTGCTTCTTAGTTTGAAGATTTTTTATTTTTTATTTTCAAGCAAATGATAGGGTGAAATAATTCTATATATGAACTCTACGAAAACCGCTTATTGAAACCGCGGTTTTTAAGTTTGTTTTCCTTCTTCTGTTTTGTCTCTATCATAGTTGTTGTGTAGTATGCAATCATCCTTCCTTTGTCAAGCTTCGATATACAAATTTGGCTGCGGTCACACACGTACGTTGACTAACTGAGGGTAGATTATGTTCATAGCTAGGCACAATGCACATGTCTCTTCTTCTATAGAAAGGTTAATTCATGATGTCACCGATAAACAATTTTTTGGATTAAATATAAGTTTTTGTTTGGATTGATGGTAGGGAACTTAGCGTAATGAAACATAATAAAATAAAGTGGAATGAGATGAAATGGAAAAGAAATTTCATTCTATTATTTGGATATTTAGTGATGGAATGGAACAAAATTATCGCTCTATAGTTTGGAAAGTAAACATAATAGAATAAATTATAACATATTTAGTCTAATTTTATCCTTATTTAAAATTATGGAAGTAGAAAAAATAAAAAAACATAATTAAAAAATAGTTGCAAAATAGTAATTATTTAATTTATAAGTCATATTCCATTGTAGTATACTTTTTAAATTGGATGGAATGAAAAAGAAGAGGAAAAGATGGTATGGGATGAAATAAATTTCATCTTATTCCATTTCACTCCATCCATTTTTTAAAAATTCATACAATGAAATCTAACTTTATATCACTTTATTCTATTCCACATCATATTCTATCAATCCAAACATAAGATTTAGTCTTGGTAAAGAAATTAAGCATTACTAATTTATGTCTATATGAAGGTACAAGTAGTTATCTTTAAAGGATATGAAGGTAAAAATTGTTGGATCACGAGAGAGTAGTTGGAGACCATCCACATTAAATTTAAGAACAATTTAATAAATAATTTTTGTTTAAATTAAAATGATACGCATTAGTAATTTACACTTTCATATTTTTTAGTGGAGTTAAATTAACGGTCCATTTAATTAAGTCGGTGTAAATTGGACCTTCAAGAGAATATGAACAAAGAAGTTTTTATTGAACTTTTTTTGTCTTGTTCTTATCCATGGAGCTGCTGATGCATTGCTTTCTGCGGCAGCTGTGGTTTTAAATTTAAATAACAATGATTGAGACTTACATGTTTGCACCTTTTAAGTATTCTTATCCACTTGCTTTGTCATTTTCTTTAAGGGTTGACACAGATCATGATATTTTATGAGGTCAATGCTAATTAATATTTATAACGTACGTATATATTGATAAATAAAAAATGTTGAAAAACTATTTATTAAGAATTTAGTTATTATATATCTATTGCTGGTGTCAAATATTTATATAGAAGTTAATGATTTTCTATTATATGTTTATATCATGTGCATGTATGTTTTAGATAAATAGATACAAGCTGTAATATAGTGTATAATTTTTTTTGACCTATATTTCACAACAGATAAAGTACTTTCTAAAACTTGTTATTAGAAAATTGTTTCAGGGTATCCACAATGGAGAACTCCAAATTTAAGTTCTTAACTGGGTTTCACGTGACACATCACACATTTTTTATTTTTTTAATAAAAGTACCTAATAGGTACTCAACCTCTCCAACCCAGCACTTCTAAAAAAGTTCTAAAATGGGTCACATCAATAAATTCACATTATTACAATAATTTATTATTTAATAATTAATTCATATTTTAATGAAAATTCAGGTGGGTCCAAAAGGAGAGAGAGGGTTCTTATTTGAGAAGTAGTACTTAATAGGTACTATTTTGTGTTTTGCTCCAATGGAGGTACCTATTAGGTACTAGTTCTTAAAAAATAAGAACCTACCATTGGAGATGGTCTCAGAGAGCTTTAATTAATTGTGAAATAGAGCGATATATCATACAACATGGGAGGTTTTTAGTTGGTCTTTCCTTTTGATAACCGGTCACTTTGCATTTAGAAATGTTACTAGGAAACTATTGCATGAGTATTTTGATATTGAATAAAAAATTCAACCTTTTTTTGAATTCAATTTTTTTATACCGCTTATTAATTAAGGCTCAAATTACATCAAATATTCAGAAACGGGTTTGAATATCTTTCTAAGTGTGAGTTTACACATCTTATTGTTGATACAATGTCCAGATTCACTTCTGCTCTCCCATCAAGCCGAACCACAACTTTAATACCTGAAATATCAAGACATTAGGTTAACGAATCATTTCTCTTATAAATTCAACATTCTTCATATTCACTGATTCACAATTGATGTGAGGCTCAATCACTCACAATATAATCTCATATATAGTCTTTTTTTTTTTAAAATATCATGTTAAATATTAAAAAAGAGTTTGACCTCATTGATTTATTTTTGTCAAAAAAAAAAAAAACTCATTGATTTATTAGCTACTAATTTACTTAAATATGAATGTGATTACTAAATTAAATACATTTGCTTTTAAATATATTATATCAAACTTCTAATAGATCGAACTCAAACCTCAAAAATAAATGTACAATATATTACAAGTTAAACATAGACCTCAAATTTTTTCATATGCCAAACTCAAAATACTACAAAGGCTAGCTCAATCAGCTATTTCCACCCCTACTTGAGGAGAGTGACATGTTCGATTTTCTTTTTATTAATGCTGGATGATAATATAATGTTACACTACACATCGAAACATTATTTAAATAGAAGTTGTAGTACGGATTAGGGTGTCCAAATTACTATTCTTAAAAACTATAAATTAATCTTGACCCAAAAAAAAACTAGAAATTAATATCTTCTTTTTCACTAAACCAAACTAAATTTCATTATTTTTTTGCTTCTCAAAGACAAGAATGATTCTTCTCTCTTAACTTTTGTTTGCTTGTACCAATTGTTAGTTGGTTTAGTGGTGATTGACGAAAAATTTGGTAAAAAGAATCACACAGTTCGATCTCTCGCAACTGTAATTTGGAGGAGCTGAAACCACTTAATGTCATAATTGACCCCGTAAACTGGTGGTGAAAAAAAAAAACAAAAACAAAAAACTTTTGTTTACTTGTAACAACTAACAACTTAAATATAGAATGTCAAAGTTTTTGACAGTGTCATGCAACACGAGAAAAGCGTGGGATCCAAATTTAATGTATTAAGCCCAGTCAAACGAAGACACTAACTAAAATATGCATAGGTTTTAAATAATTAAAATTTAGAAAAATATTATCATTTTATTTTTTGTTTTAATCCTTCAATATTTTGATAATGTAAAATTCAGTCGAAAAGTAAAATAAATGTAATAAAGAATTATTTTTCCCAAAAATCAAACTCGAAACAATTCATCCTAATAAAAAAAAAATCATTGACTTTGTACCAAAAAAAATCATTAACAAATTAAATTCAATCTCTTTCTCTTATAAAACCAAGAGTTAACTAAAAAATGTTGATTAATATATCAGTTACTTACTGTTAACACAGCTGGAAACTTAAGAAATCCTTGAATGAGGCTTAGTTGTTTGTCTTCTCATCCCTATTTAAATGAACCAAAACGATGTAACTTATGGTAACTGAATCTGGACTTTATGTGATCATTGACTAATGACTAGCTTTATTTTTAAGTTGCGTAAAAAAAAAAGCTGCATTTTTAAGTTGAAATAAATCCTATGAATAAGTAGCGATAGAAAGAGAGTTGAAATCACTTAATGTTAGAACCGACTCTCGAACTAAATTAAACTGGTGGTGAAATGAAATAAAAAAATCTATAGATAAGAACTATATATTACCTTTGTCCAAAAAATAAAGTATTTTAATTTAAAAAATAATTAATATTTTTTGATGAAGCACTCCTTATTTTATCTTATTTCTTTCTCTCTTTTTTTGGTACAATTATCCTATTTCTTTCTCTTATTTTTAATTTCATTATTTTTATAATTAATTTAATTATTAAACGGTCACTTTTTCACTTTTGTTTTTGGTTTTATTTTTTTAGCAAAAAAAATAAAATTATAATTTATTATACGATTATATATTTTTAATAAAAATGTTTATTTATAACATAATACGAATATATCAACAGAGAATGAACTTAACATATTATTACTAATAATTTTGTTTATAATTTTCATGAGTCAACATTAAAATTTTTGAAATTTTTGTAATTCTATTAAAATGATATGATATTTTAGAATTGATCAATTTATTTTTAGCAAAAGTGCGGGTAACGAGTACAAGTATGAGCACTTATGTACCCATAGAGTATACACGAGGACAAAAATTGTCACTCACGCAAGTATGAGATGAGTACATATATTTTTTAAAACTGCGGATATAGAAATGGAGACTATAGTACCTTACCTATATCCTACGCATTACCATCTCTAATTGACAACAATATCTTTGTATTATTCGTGAAACATTATAAGACTATGAGAACTATAGAACCATGCCCACCAGAACTAAAGAAGACCGAAAGTGCGAGACGAGAAGTGAAGGTCGTTGGCTTGCCTGTGGGCCGTGGTATCTGACGGAATATTTGCCTCCCTCTTATAGTGTTATGAAGCCCCGATACTCTAAAAATGGTGAAGTATCGTGTCTGATATGTCCTCGATACCGATACTCGTCTGATATGTCCCGATACTCGTATCGAAAAAGTATCGATTAAATCTTTATTTTTAAATAAAAAAATAATATCCGATACGCGTCTGATACTTCTCGATACTCGTATCGGAAAAGTATCGGTTAAATCTTTATTTTTAAATAAAAATAATAATATCTGATACAATCCATGCTTCCTAGTGAATGTCAAACTATTATGTTGTTACATGGGTAAATAACTATGTCTTTTTTTTATAGTACTGATGATGTTTTTTGGGATAGTACTAATAATGTTCTTTTTGTATAATATTTAATTTAAGATGTATAACTTAAAATGTATTGGTGATTATTATTTTTTAGGATAATATTAATTAAACACAAATACATAAGTTAGTATCAATGATGTTAATTTATTATAATTAGTATTTTTTTGTCTTTGTCACTGTTCTGAAGTCAATATGGTATCCTACTATATAACATGTTGTTAAGTATTTGGGCTTGTCCCAAAATTCTAATATAAGAATGGATGTTTTATGTTTTTAATTGATCAGCTGCAGGACCTATATAATTGTCTACTATTGCTACAAGATGGGCTTGTTGAAGAGGCTTGATGTCATGAGTCATGACTATTATATGTTTTTTGAACTATTATATATCTTTAGTTAGGATTGAGAAACCCTTGTATGTTGAGCCTCAAACTGTTTTGTTCTTGTGCAAGCTTATTTGCTTGTTTGTACTCCTTGTACAATGAATTATTGACGTTTATAATAATAATAATAATAATAATAATAATAATAATTTTTTGTCTTTAAAAAAAATTATCATTATTAATATTATTGATTTTAATCATGTTTATATATTGTGCATTTATATATATTTAATTTTAAAATTAATTTTTAAATAACGTATCGCGCCAGTATCGGATGCGAATTTTTTAAAATTTTCGCGTATCGGTATCGTATTGTATCCGTATCGTGTCGCGTATCGGGGCTTTATGTGTTACGATTTATATTTAAGTATTATAATCTAAATTACAATAATATTATTGTCCACTTAGGAGTATTATAAGTTATACTCAACATATGCAACTCAATGCTCCTAATTAATCTGACTTCAACTAAAATTTAATTTTTTTAATTACTTGAGTTTGATCACGAATTATATATTTAATAATCATAGGTGAAATTGCTTATAAAATAAAATCATAGGTGAAAATTAACCTACATACATGAATAACAATATGCAAGTTAAATTCTACTTCTTTCAAACACATGCTGGCGGCTGAATTCATATAATGATATCATCTTTTTTTATTTTTACAAGATATAATGATATCATCTTAGATAACCACAAAGAAAGAAAAACCAAAACCACAATTCACAAACGTTCAAGAATGAATCACTAACCTTTCCAAAAGCACCTTTCTGTGGTAATCATTAATCAACTCTTGGTGAAAAGGACAATATTTAATAAATAAAAGAATGGTTTCAGGGGATAATGCACGTACCTAAAAAAAATTAAAAGTAAAAAGTTGGTGTGCCCCTTCCTGCAACCAAAGAACACCAACCGTACAATTACAATGAATGAATCGTCCTAAGGAAAGGATTTAGACAAAAGTCGCTTGGCTCATAAGCAAAGCATCACTTCTTACCTTATCCACTTGCCACGTCAATATTTTTATTATTTTTATTCAATTCATTTTAAATAAATTAATTAAGTTATTAGTTTTGACTAACATGAAAATAAAGCTACCAACAAAAAATTTACATACTTTCAAAAAAAAAACAAAAAATTTACGTAGTAAGCATGCTATCTCGTATCTCTGATTTAATTTAACTCTAAAATTTCAACTCTTTCCGCTTATAATTAAATGTTTAGAGTTTAATCTTAATAATTTAATAGCAGAAATTTGATAGTATATGACTTAGTAGATCTTGAAGAATGTTCTGATGCATTATATCAAAATTTAAATTGGGTCTAATCTAATTTTATAGAAGGCTAAATTTCAGTTTTGGCCCCCCAAGTTTTCTAATTGTGTGATTTTGGCCCCCCTAGTTTCAAATGAGCGATTTTGGCCCCTCATGTTTGCCCCCTTTTGCATTTCATGACCCCTCTTGACTATTTTGACCGAAAATTTTAACGCATGTCATAGTTATATTTGCCCCCTTTTGCTATGTTAGTTTCCAAAATACGAGTGAAAAAGGAAAAGAAACAAAGAAGTAGGTTCCTAACTTAAGAGTAGTCTAAACATGTGTTTGGATTTTCACAAACCAGTGTGACCGCCAGCCACGTAAAACTTCTCAGCATGAGCTTCAATGAATTGAACTCACATTGAAATCACACAGGAACTTGAGTTGAAATCAATGAAAGCTTTAAGCAATACACAATATATCCAAGCACACAGTAAGTCACAAAATCTCAAACCTAGCAAATAAGTGTTGATAGAAATCCAATTTCATAAACAATGAAGACTTGGCTAAGCACGTAATCCATGAGGCAATTCAAACAAGTTTCTCATTGACTTGATAATTTCAATCAAATATAAAAGCAGACAAATTACAGAATTGAAATCTTCGCAAATTGTAGCCATCTTTAATCATGTCAGAGTTTGTTATGTTTTGTGGACGGAGTAATGTCAAGATATAAAGACAAAAAGTGATGCTATTACCCCTCCATTTTGGAAACATATACTACATAACTATATGGCAGAATTTTCATGACAGCAATGTTCAGTTAAGTTAAGATATGCTTGCACTGGATTCTTCACTAACAAAAACACTTATAGGTGGCCGCTTTTAAAATTGGGAAGTTGCATAAATTCTTAATGAAGATAGAAGACTAACAAAAGCTTTAGTTAGAAAGAGTTGATTAACCGAAGGAAACTCAATCATCAAAACATCAAGTAATAGTAAGATAAATTTCAGTTAAACAGAAAATTCACTTTTAATCAAACATCACAAAGAGGGGCCATGAAATGCAAAAGGGGGCAAACGTGAGGGGCCAAAATCGCTCATTTGAAACTAGGGGGGCCAAAATCGCACAATTAGAAAATTTGGGGGGCTAAAATTGCAATTTAGCCTTTATAGAATCAATTTATAAGATTAAACATATATCTAGATCATATCTCATTTAATATAAGACTTTTAAATTTGACCAAACTTAAAGTTTGTTACTAATGTATGTAAATTTTGCCGTTAAATTTATCAAAACTGAAAAAGTATGTGATTCTACAAAGTTTTGAATTTAAATATTTTTGTTAATATTTATTGGTGTAAATATTAGTGTAAACACTTTCTGAGTTATGATTTTTTCTTTATAGAATCTGAAATCAACTTACTAAAACTTATAATAGTTGAAAAAATAAAAACTAAAACATTTTTTGTTAGAACAAATAAAAAAAATAAATTAAAGAATTAGATGTGTAAAGTTTGACCATGCTCACTTCTCAAAACTAGAATATCATTATTTTGTACTTGAGTTTTATGAAATTACAAAAGTCTAACAATATTATAAACACAAAACATATAATAAAGTCCACTTTCACTATTAAATGTTCACAACCAAAAGATCTCTAAAGTCTAGACCCCAATTTTGATTAATTTCAAATGGTCAACGGCAAGACAATCAAAAAATGAAGGGTAAAATGTATCATAGACAACTTAAGCCATCAAGGTAAAATCGTTATTATAGTTGAAACATAAGGTTGAATACCAAACAAGACACTACATAAATATATGTCACAAGTGGAAGACAAGACATCAATTATTTCTTAGCTTCCTCTTTTCTTCCTCTTGTCTCAAATCTGTTTGTGTGTCTATTTAATAGTTCTTAGTCAAGACTCAAGAAACACTTCAATTTTGGATAATTCACCACAATTTGAATTGCACATATACCCTTTATTTCCTTTCAATATTTTCTTAGCTTTTTTGTCTCAAAAACTAATCTTGATTACAAAAGGCACATAAATCAAGAAAGATTTTCCAAGGTAAATTGTTGGTCTAATCTTTGTTTTATATTGCGATTGAAATTGCGGTTGTGTTGCCATCGCAGAGACCTCAAAATCATTTATATTGTGACTGCAATTGCGGTTGCTTAAGAATTATATTGCTATCATTGATATTGTGAAAAATTGGAGTCAAATACGACTAATAGGCCGCAATTTGAAAAGTGTCTTATCTAGTTATAGGAAGAAATTAATTTTATTTTTTTCTCATTTTTGCAGATAATTGAATTAGCAAGATGAGTATTATGTATGAAGAGCTAAGAAGAAACCAAGAAATGGATTCTTCAAGTATAATTCATTCCAAACAACACTATCATCAACAACATAATTCTGGACTACTTATGAGGTACAATTCAGCTCCAACTTCATTGCTTACAAGCCTTATTGACAACAACACTCAAAGCTATCTAAACAATGAAGAATCTTTTACAAGTGAAAGTTCAAGTTCAGAAATGGATACTATGTTGTCTAAGTTGATATCATCCAATAATGGATGGAACAATTCTGAAGAACCTTTGCAAGAGTTTGATGTGAAGCCTGTGAAGCAAGAAATAGGTGAATCTGTTCCACAAAATGGTGATTATTCTTATGGTGGATCTGATTTGATTTACCACGGCTTTTCAAATGGTTCTAGTAATGGATTTTATGGATCTTTTGGAGTAGTTAGCTCTAAAATTGGTGTAAGGAATTCTTCTTCCAATCTAATTAGGCAAAAGAGCTCACCTGCTGGATTTTACTCTAATGAAAATGGTATGAACTTTTTTCTTACTTGCAAACTACTTTAGATTTTAATTTGTGTACTTTTTCGCCTGTAGTAAAGGTCTGTTTGGATTGACTTATTTGAACTTATTATGTACTGACAAATAAATACTTGTAAGACTGTTGGGAGAGTTTGTGAAAACAGTTTATGACATGCCTTCGATGTTTCAATCTTATTTCGTTAAACTCTTCAAGATAGTTTATAAAAACAATTTATATGAAAACAATTTAACTTTATTTTATCTTTTGCTATAGAAATAGTTAATACATAAAGACAGACTTATACGATAAACTCTTATAGACAACGATTTATCCAAACAAGGCTTAATGTTTCTTATAACTGAAAAATAAACAATATCCTTTAAATTGAAATGCTTTTCTAGTATGAAATCACTTTCCAAACAATGTTTATTGGTCTAAGTAGCTAGGAGTTTTGAGTCAAAAAACAAAAGTAACTAGATTTCTGATTCATCATTAATAAGGGCTTGTGTCTGAGTCTTGTAATAAAAAATATAAGGGCCGAAAGAGTTTTGTCCTTTATATGAGTTCGCCCAGCTCGACTCAGGTTATAACAATCTAAACCAAAAGAAGATTGACGAGCAACTAGAACCGTCTTTGTTAAATTATGAAAATGTTCAAAATTAATTTTACCTTGAAAGTTACTTAGCAATTAAATCAAATCAAATTTTGACATATTTTTTGTACTTTGAATATTTTCATTAGTTGAAGGTCTTGCAACATTAAGAGAGTTAGGAAGCTTTAAAGCCAATGAAGTCTCAAATGGTACTCTTAACTTCTCATCTAGGCCATCTACTTGCTTGAAAAGGATGCCACAAATAGCTGAAAATGGAATCCAAAGCCAAGAAGCAAATTGTGGTCAAACTACAAACCTAGTTAATGAAAATGGTAGCTCAAAATGTCACATTCCAAGCTTCAACAATGAATTTTGGGACAATTCTGCATTCAATGCTCAAAAGACAGAAATTGAAGATGAAATAATGTTTTCTACTTCAAATGGTTTGGCATCTCAAGAAACAGATTTTTGCTATCAAAATCTTGGATTGACTCATCATTTGAGTTTGCCTAGTTCATCTACAAAGATATCATCCATGGACAAGTTTCTTCAAGTTCAAGGAACAGTTCCTTGTAAAATTCGAGCAAAAAGAGGCTTTGCAACTCATCCAAGAAGCATTGCCGAGAGGGTAAAATTCTACTACTACGAAACTACTTACAATTATAAATTTATAACCATTCTACCATATGCTATTAAACCTATGTGATTCACGGTTTAATATATGTTATTTGTAAATTTCAGGTAAGAAGAACGCGAATAAGTGAAAGAATCAAGAAACTGGAAAGTCTTTTCCCAAAATCAGACAAGGTACATTAGCGTCCGTTTATTTTTCTCCAAAAATATTTTTCAGTTGTTTATATATCATATGCTAATTTCAACATTATATGCATCATTTGATTTTGGTAACATGGTATTTATAATTTGGCAGCAAACAAGCACAGCAGATATGTTGGACTTGGCAGTTGATTACATTAAAGACTTGCAAAAACAAGTCCAGGTACTAGAAAATTACTATATTTCGTACCATATATAATGTACAAAAGAAACACGTTGAATAATTGAATTTGACCGAAATCTATGATGTCTAACTATATTTCTATCATCTCTGCAGATACTCACAGTTCGTAAGGAAAAATGCAAATGTACAACTCATGAGAAGCAACACTCTAGACAATGCAGCTGATTTTATCCCTTTAGATAGAAAAAGGGAGCTGAATTTTTGTGTATATATTAAAAAATCATTAATGAATGAGTGTGCCAAAGTTGGCAATTGTAATTATAGAAAATAATGCTGATATTTGCCTAGTATTAGTTTAGGTCAATGAAATTTTGAATTTCTTTTTCAATTTTGTCTTGTGATTTTCATTTTTCTTTTAGCTTAATTAAGGGATCATTATGTAATATCATGTTTAGTAGAGGTCTTTGTTTGTAGCTCTTAATTTTACATATAAGAAGTTTGATTGCATTATAGAATACTTGCTGACACACTATTATGATGAATTGTGATATGACAATATGTTAATATATAATTGAAAGTTAATGAAAATTTTGTTTATTCTTGGTGTAAAATTGTTAAATTCTTAACTAATCAAAGTGATATTCGAGTGTGTTCCACTCATGTAGCCTAGAATCTTGCAAATCGAATGAGAGTTAAAAAGATATGGAATAGAGATGCCTTGAAAGGTCACTAGAATTTGTCCCTAGCATTTTAATTCAAGAGTACCCAGCTAAGAATAGCATTTATTTGAAAGATATTTCTCAAAGAATATTTTGACATAAAGTTCAAAAAAATTAATACATATTTTACTGGTTTTTTCTCCACCGCACTTCACACTTTGAAAAGATGTGTTGCCATGAGTGGAACTTCTAGTTCCTTTTTTTATTGGTAAGGTAACTTCTGGTTCTTTCATTAAGGAATAAATATGATAAATTAAAAGAATTGAAAAAAAAAAATGGAATAATAAACAATGAAGGGTATAATATTGAAAAAGCATTTATTACATATATTGTAAATTGTCATAATTCGAGACATTCTACAAAGAAAAAAAGACTTAATTTGAAACAAACATATTTTACGTGACATGACCGTCAAATCTATGGTATACAAGTGAACAAGTCTTTTACTATGCATAAATTTGTCCATCAAATCTACGGTATACAAGTGAACAGGTCTTTCACTATGCATAAATTTGTTTTTATCATTGGATCAATAAGTATGACAAATCCTATAATTTGGAACCATAATAAGTCCGACATATAATGCCTCAACTTTATCATAAATATATTGTAAATTCATATTTTGACTATGTTTTGTGTATTAATGTATAATTAGCAATGTGAATGTGTCATCTCACAAACTTTATGCATTTGTTTCATACGTCTTCTAAGGTCTCATACAACTCAAGCATGAAATATTTAAACAAGATGGAACTTCAGTTAGTCCTCTAACCCATTTGAAGTAACCTGAAAAACCAATGAAATTAAGTAAAGCAAATATACTGAAAATATTATAGATTCGTATTATTAAGAAATTCATTGAAAGAATAGCCACCATTTTATTAAATAGTGCAATATGAAAGATGTTTCAAGATATTCTACAAATTGTATCGTGCATTTAATTTGCCCCAATTCAATTGGCAATTAAACTTGTTGCAAATACAAGGGTTCATGTCAAAATCAAAGTTTATTAACCCTATATCCCAAAATATATAGTTCACTAAAAGATTTATCAGAACAAAATAAAAAAAATCAGATTATTGTTTGTACTCAAAACACTGAAGCAGGCATTCTAAACCTACCAAAACCTATTGGAAAAGAGCAGGAAAAAATAATTAGCCGCTATTCAGCACACTCTTCGAAAGCCGAGGAGCTGAGAACCTGGGAAATCAAACCAATCTCAAAGAATTCATGATCTCAAACAAATGTACCATTAGCAACACAACCAAGCAGAGCTTAATGTTCAAAATTTCAAGCCCCGGCCTTTGGTTTTGATTTTTGTTTCTTAGTATCCAATGATGACAACCCCTTGCCAAGTCCAGCTGGGGCCTGTTTTTGCACAGGCACACTATTTTCAGCATCCGTTGAATCACTTGAAGGAGGGCCATTTGCTTCGTTATTTGCTCCATTTACTTGTTTCTTCGCTACATCTTCATCCTTCGTTGCTCCATCTGCATTCCCATTGTCTGCAGCATCTGGAGCTGTACCCGAATTTATGATATTCAAAAGTTGTGTAAGGGGTGGCACAGCTTGTACGGGTACACCATGGGGGCGTACTAAGAGGCCCCTTGCTGCAGCCTTCTTCCTGACTTCTGCAGCTGCTCGTGCAGCCCTTTCATCAGTTCCCCTTCCTCTGGGGAGAGCTGCTTCACCCATCATTGCAGCATTAAGGGATTTGTTAGCAGCTGCACCTGAACTTCCAGAACCCCCAGCAGCTGCAGCAGCTTGGAATGCATGTATCAAATCAGGATTAGCCTGCCATTATATAAAATCCTTGGTCAGAAATATTACCCCCGAGAAATGAGAAAAAAGTGCAGACTCAGATATTATCATTCAGGAAACCGACACAAGAAATTAAATTTCTAACAGATAGTATCAAATCTCGTGAAGCTTTTCTAACAGCCTTTTGTTGAGAGAAATTAAATTTTAAGAAGGTAAAACCTAGAGATTGGGATTGCAAATCTCTGTAGTTTTGGAATATAATGGATACATGTCGAATATGAAAGTTCACCAAGTCATGCTATATGACTACCAACCAACGAAATAGTAGAGAAATATTGACCAAGAAATCAGCTAAATCTATTGAGTACACAGTAATGGCTTTATAATTGTCAGATGATAAAACAAAGTTATTTAGCATACTTTCAAGATATCAATAGCCTTCTGAGCTGAAGCTGCATTCAGAGCTTGACCTTTTTGCTTCTGAGCATTCATCTGGCAAAACAAAACAAATAGTGAAATGTAAGATAATACAAGTTGAGTGTGAGATTTTACTCGGTCATTTATAGTCCCAGAACTTGCAAATAAAACACAAAACCACATAAACAATGTGAAAAATGTTTGGAATTTGCTAATATGGCAATTGAAACTAACTAAGACAGGTAATTAAACCTGCAGGTAAATCCCAAACCACCTAACCTTAGAGCTAAGCTAACTCCTCTCTCTTTGGATCAACGGTGCGCCCATACATCTACTACAACCAATAGCCTCAACGGTTTATTGCATTTCCAATTATCTCTCTTCACCACCTCTCGCACAGGACCACACACCACCAAACTAACCCCCCACCCAACTAATTGATCTCATACGAAAATTGATCTCAAAGAATTTATTGCAATTATCAAGAACCACTTTCTCTCCCTCTCACACAGCATGCATACAAGAACACTCCATCTCTCTCTTCTTCCCCTTTCTCCAGTGTCTAACTCCCCATTCTTGAGAAACTAATTAATTACTGCAAAGAGATGGATGGATTCCATTTGGGAATGTATAACTAACTCATGAGTCTAGTGCAGATACCTGTAGCTCCCGCATCTTAAAGGTGTTCATCCAGTTTTGTGAGTCCCGAGTCCTAGAATCCTCTTCACCAAGCTGTTTGACGAGTATATCATATGTTTTCTTCTCATGCTGCAACACCAAATGTAAAAATCAGTCAACCACCCACTGTTACTACTAAAAACCAATAATCCCACTACACATACCTGGTGAGAGAGCTTGAAGGCACCCATACAATTAAATGCAATGGCGAGTGCATGATAACAAACAGCTGTTTGAATATGTTCCTCGCCAAGAAGCCTTTCATTTTTCTTCAAAGCTTCTTGCAGATAACGAAGAGCTGTGTTCATCTTTCCTATATCTTGATACATCATTGCAACATTTATGTAAGTTGCTGCAACATCAGGATGATCTGGCCCTGATGACAAACTTAACAAAAGCAAAGCACGAGACATATGGCGAAGGGCAAGTTCTGTCTGGTTAAGTCCATGGTAGAACAGAGCCATATTTCCATAGCTGCAACAACAATAATATGGATCAAAAAATGTTCTAGACCTAAACTTTTTACAGCATACCCACAAATATTTGAAAACTGGAGAAGTCCTTGAACTAAAACCCAACTGAGTAGAACCATGTTTTGTACACACATTTAACATATATTGATATACATAAGACAATATGCAAAACAATTTATGCCAAATATGTGTGTGTGTATGTGTCTGTTTTGGACAAACTGAAATATGTAACACGAACAAATTTCTATATGACATACAATAAAATGATCAAACAACCAATAGTATTATTAAAAAAATAAGTAAACAAGTAACAACATTCATCAATGAAAAAAAGAAAAACCAAAAAAGCTAAAAAGAAATAAAAAAAGTTTCCCCCAAAAAAAAAGAAAACTGAACCAGATTGAATGATTGACACTTGACACTGTCTTTTGATATACACAGCCCGGATTCCCAAATTTGTTTTATTGGCCAGAGTAACATACCAATTTGGCTCAACATAATTACAACAGATACAAACATATGCAAAATGGAAAAAGAATATAGAATAATATAACCCAAGATATTATGCAGATGAACAAAAAAGATGAATAGAATAGAATAGAAAAATGCCTGTGAGCAGTGTCAGGATGATCTAGACCAAGACAACGTTCATTTATAATTAGCTCCTTATGTTGTTGCATAATAGCACCAGCCATATCTCCAGCATGATACAAAACCATTGCAAGATACCTGAAATTCACAACAAATTATAGCAGAAGACATAAATGTTGGTCATGAATCTTATAAAGTCAAAGTTGCATCCATTATCCCAGGTCTTAACCAGCATGCCAATAAGAATTGCAGATGATCGAAAAACTGTGATTGAACTAGAAAAACATTTAAGATCATGTAACATGATAGAAATAACTATTGACATACCGACAGCAATTAGCAACCTCCCGATGCATGGGACCAGTAACCTGCAGGTTATTTAACAAAAATAATTATTATATATGCACAAGCAACTCATCCATGAGAACATAAAAAATTACTGAATTTCATGCCTGCTGTAAAATGGAAAATGCCTCTGAAAATAAAGTGTAGGCTTCACTGAGCATGCCCTGCAAGAAACAAAAGTTGTACATTAGCGGGTTCTGTCTGTAAAATCATGCACTCACAAAAAAAAATACCAATGTCCATAATTTTTTAATTTATTTTATAGTATAGTATTTAACACATTTGTAAGTGCCATCTTAGGAAGCTCAATTAATTCACTAGGGTGCAACCTCAAGAACACGGCCTGGTAGTATCGAAATATTTGGCTTTTGGTTAGCCTAAACACTTCATCCAAAAAAATTATTTCCAAGTTTAAGATACTGAAAATAATGCAAAACATACTAACCACTACTTTGAACAATACATTAATGTAGCACTCCATTCTTATACATTGGCAAAGAGGTCTGTCCTGATAACTGACAGTGACATGCTAAAACCTACCCAAACACCCACTACTATACCATTTTACAGTAAAATAAATAAATTTAAAGCATAGCAAGAACCTCAGCCAATTGAAGTTTTCCAGTTTCCACAAGTTCCTTGGCTTCAGAACATGAAGGGACTGAATGCTTGACTACGGGGCGGAGATCAAATACATCTGAAGTTTGGAATGGTGTTGGAGAACTAAGATCATATTTACGTGCTGCTAAGGTTATACCAACCTGAAAAACAAACATTGTCAAGGTATGGCACTAACAATAATTTAAAAGCAATAAAATTGAATTGACTAACTAAACTGCAAATGATCATGATGCGCCTACCTTCAGACAGAGATTACGAAGAACGGAAATTTTCTTAACACGCGACCTTGCATCCTCTGGTAACTCAAACTGCAACAAATTCACGTGTATAGAAAGAGTTACAGAATATACAAAAATACAAACACAGAACGAGCATCATTATTTAATTTCATTGTAGCTAAAAGGAATTTATGTTAAGATTACATATATTAGAACTTAACAAATAATATAAATCAAGTGCAATCTCCAAAATGACAACTGCATAGCCAACCCCTCATTCAACTAAAACAGTTAAAATAATAAAATGTAAATACTAAATACTACCAAACAAATTTAAACAGATTATAATCACCTAAACTTGGTGTCTGATAGAAGGACTCCTCGACAAATTAACTGTAACTAATTGTACCAGTTCCAAATTGTTTTAATGTTGGTTATATTAGAATAGGAATAGTGGGAAGAAGACAAGAAAGGATTTACAATTTCTGGTGGGAGGGTAAGGGCATCTTCTACCCTAGGTCAAATTTATCAGGGGAACTTTCTTAAATAAAAGATTTCAATTTTGTGTTGTTCTATACAAGTTCTGTTCTCTTCGGTTAATATCATATGTTCAAGTTAGGCAATAGATGGTACCTCATATTTGACCATCGCAAATTCTTGAATCTCAGACCAAAGAGTGTCCGAGCTCATATTCATATATGAAGGTTGAGTCTTTTTTAAAGATGCCCTTCCATTCCATCGCACTTGTCCCTTTGAATTCTTTCCTGGAGACCGATGCCCGGCATGTTCCTGTAAATTTAAGAGCTAGGATTATAAATCATTATCAGGAACTTCAAGGCTTATAAAGTTTTACAGGAAACCAAACGCTGCATATATAGAACCTAATAAAAGGAAAAGTTCACAGATGAATTGGATCACAGTAAACATGAACTAACTAATTGGGAAATATAAGTTGCAGATATTTTTATTTTCAACCATACTGGAATACCTTTTTAGGAGTTCTGGACTGTGTGAGATTAGTAATTAATTTTCCACCAAAAGCTTGACAACTACCAAATAGGCAGTTCAAGGAATGAGACATTGCCGCGGCAAGATCATGATCCTCTGTGTCTCTCAACAAGTCCTGCAAACAGCACATCCGTATCAGAAGACAAACGAAAACATCATTTATTCTCAAGCAAGATGACTAAGCAGAATGGTAATTTTAGAACATTGCTTAGACTCTGCATAAAATGAATTAATATATACCCAACTAGGGAGACATAATAGGAATCCCTTTTGTCAATAAAAAAAAATAGGAATCCCTCATAACTTTTTTTTTGAAAACTTGGTATCCGGCCCAAAGGCCGACTAATCCGAGAGGACCAATCCCACCGTCCACTTGCAAGGGAAGCCAGAATTTTTTTACTCTGTATGGACAGGAATCCCTCATGATTAGAAACAAAAGTATCACCTAAACTATCTATAGTAACTATATCAAATCATGTTTCACATACTCAGCTAATATTTATATCAATGAAGCAAAACAAGGCATTTATTAAGTAAAAAATTTAAGTTAAAAACAAACCATTTATTAGTCAAACCATGAATCAAGGGATATGCATATTTGGTAAAGGTAAAAATTAAACAATTTAGAAATGACTAACTTTTAACAACAAACTACTAAAAGCTAACAGAACTTTATGATTACAAAAAAAAGTTGGGAGCTTCGGGTGAGGATTGGCAGATTAAACTCTCCTACCCTCACAAGTTATGCAAATCAAGCATCGCAAATTGAAGATTCAAATAGTGAATCAAAGACTTATCTACAAATCATCAATTGAAAAGTATGATAAAATATATTTTTCACGCAATAAAACATAACAAACATCTAGATAGTAATATTTTAACAATCGCAATACAAACCTCAACTAAATGAAGATTTAACTTCTAAGCGTCAAAAAGATAAAATTATTTTTAAGGACAACACGATGAGTGCACTCCAAAAATAAAAATGAAGCCACAAAATTCCCATTCCTATTACACAAGACCACTATGCATTTGATACTTCCGTCATAATTCTGAGTGCTCAAGTTCCCGCATGAATAAGAAGATCAAAGAGAATTTTGAAAATGTAAAATACTTGGTGGTAGCGGGAAAACAGAGGAAAATGAAATGCTTAAGGTAGTTTCTGTCACCTTGATAACATGCTTCGCTGATCTGACAACAATCTCATTATTACAAAGATCCCACAGATGAGGTAGATGTTTAGTGCCCCCAGCCACCTTCACAAAAATAAGGGCATATCAGATGTAATATAAGTATTTATCAAGACAAATAAAGCTAGATCAAGTAAATCACTAAATGAAATGGGACACAACTCAGTTGACCAGCTATCAAAAGAAATAATTGCTGAGCAGGTCAACCAAGAAACACAGTGATTACCTTGCCAATATAGCGAACATTAATTCCATGAGCATGAAGTGCTTCTGTTAATGTCTGGCCATCCATAGGTGAAACTTCTAGTGTGCATAGGTCTTGTACAAACTTCGGAAGTACAACATCCGTAAGATATTGGCTAACTTTTCTCACGTTATCTTCATCAGCTGCTATTTCCTAGTGAATATAACCAAACAGAGCCATGTAAGATTTACCATGAAATACTATAAGAGGTTTCATGATGTTTTCAAGCAGAAAATACGCTCATACAATACACATCATGGGAAAATAATGGGAAAATACAACATTACATGATAAAGACATTGAAATGAAAGATACATAAGTAACTGCAAAAGGAGATTAAAAATATACCTCTGGACTCCCAGCTAGTTTGAATTCAGTGAAGACATTAGGATTGAAAACAATATCCTCCTTACAACCAGAAGCGTCATTAGCTGCAGATGCTAGTTCTTTGACATCCTCAGTTTTTTCTTCCTTGGCTAAATCCTGCAGAAAATACAATATTCTTACCAGCTGACTTTGGTTGCTCACAAGACAACTAATCAAATCACAATAGCACAGGCATTTTTTTTCAGAGGCAACAGAAAGAAAGAAAAAAAAAACCATGCTAGGATAGCCGTTATAACCAACAACACAAAATAATTGAACAAGGAACAAGATATCTTAATCAATGCTTTACTGTCCACATATCAGGCCAAAAGTGGTTTTGCTTCAGAGGATGTATTTAAGACGTGATACAAAAAATATTTCATATATTTTCACCGACAGCTAAAACTTTTGTGATAGTTGGATTATGACAGAGGACAGATAAAATAAAAGAATTGTGTTTCAAAAAACACAACTTAGTCAAGTACAAGCATAAGTTATTCTTATAATACTTACTGGCTTGTCTGCATCAGTGGCATTTTGAGAATCAGTGGACAAGTTTTCTGCCCCTTGAGAAATGGTTTCCTTAGGCTTTGATGCCTCGGCTGCTTGGACCTATTCGAACACCGAGCCAGCTGCGTAAAATTGAATATACAGAGAAAATCCATAATATTGTGAACTCTGGCGTAGAATACATACCTGGCAAAAGGCATTAATTAATTCTGGTCTCAAGATACAAAATCGAGAACCAGGTCCACTATAGTTGGCATCACGAGGAGTTACCCTCAACAAATCAAGAAGATAATGCCTGGTCGTGTTACAGAAAGAGTGGTGTTAAGAACCAGAATCACAAAGTAGCAGTAATCAAGTAAACAATGAAATGAAGAGAGAACTTGAGTACTATTCATGATAACTGAAAGGGAAATTACAGAGGAAAAGGTAATCCAACTGCCAAAGGGCTAAGCCCCTATAGAGAGGTAAAGCTCTCCATTCTCAAACAAACAAATGGAATATTGCCAGATGATCTCCAAATGAAATCTATCACTCTATTTATTACAACATAATCAAAAAAGAAAAGATACTCTCTTCTAGACGCTGCCAGCTCATTTAAGTATCACTCACCTTAGGCCCAGGTGGTGTGTTGTGGACCAGCCCAACAAGTAGAGCATCAGTGCACATCACTAGCACAATAGTTTATAGATTGGAATGAAGCCCAATATGTAGGTAATAACAGAGAAGATACAGACCACAATCAGAATGTGAGATTAAAGCATGGAGCAAAAACATGGAGTATTTTAAAATGTAGTTGTTTGGTTTAAATTTTGAAAGGATGGGAGCAAATTCTATTCTAAGTCAATTTTAGCTCCCCTCAAGTATTGGGAGGATTTGGAGGGGAGAGAAGATGTGTTTATTGACTGTAAGAGATGTGAACCAAGTTATCCTTTGCCTTCACTAAAATTATTGTCTTACCCTCCCCTTGTTGGTACCATGCATACCCTTAATCTTCACCTTTCTAAGTACTCTAAATAAGGCAGTGTGGCTTCAATCTGAGTACAGTAAGCTCCGTGTTCAGATAATTAATCAGGGGGTCATTTCCAAGTCTCTGTTTCATTCATTTAGTTGCATTATATAACAAAAATGCAAGTTTTAATACACTAAGAACTTGGGTAATACAACATTATATAACATTCATTGCTAACTTTGAATCTATTAGTGTTAAATACCTTATATTTGGAAGAAAAAAATAACATGCAAAAAAGAAAAGAAAAGAAAAGCAAAGCAAGAGTGGAGTTTAAAAAGAATCAAACATATGACCAACGTTCAATAAAATGCTTTTCCTACAATGGCCCTGGCAAGTCTACCAAGAGGACGCCAATAAACAACACACAATAAATTGTAACAAAACAAAAATAACTACCGATCATCACCACCAACAATCCCCTTGCATTCTACTGGTGCAGCTAATTTGAAAACATTTCCGGACCCATCAAGGACTGAATGTTCCTTCAGATGAAGACGTTTGGCAGCCTCTGACACCTAACATAAGTAATGCATGATAAATGTTGTCAATAACAATTACTGTGTTTAGGAGCAGTTACAAAAAAGAAAAGAAAAAAGAAGAGGCAGTTATGTGTAGAATAAGAAGGGAAACAGAACAGAGTTCGGATTATCCTGAAGCTGTGAGTGTTAGGCAATCAGGAGGGAGGGAGAAAGCAAAGCCCTCGAATTTGTTGTGTATTTGTGCCTTGTTATTCAGTATTATTTCCTATAATTATTATGTGTTGATGTGTAATATTCTAGTTTTGAATCATTCTCCAGAATTATTATCAATAAAGTAATCGTATTGTGAAATCTGTTTATGTTCTCTGCTGGTTTCTATCATCTAACTGCATCACTAAATTAAACTTCCGCACCCTCCTTACCTTAGCATGAAAATCTTCATTCCAGCTAATTTTCTTTCCATTATCAACAGAGCCATACAAGAGAGAGTCTGACTTGTCCCCTTGAAGAATGCCTGGTAAAACACTCTGCAGCACAATGTATAATTTCAGATCAAATTAGAAATTTAAATTGAGAAGAAAGATTCATGGTTACAAACAATTAATTAAATTTCAAGAATAAGATCCAGCACATTACTCAGGTTAAACTATTTAGCATAAAACTTTCTATAGGGTAAGGCTTCAAGATAAATCTCTTTTTTTCAACAATGAAACTAATCTATGTTTAATATTTAATTAATAGAAAACAAATAGACACATTATGAACATTTATGGTGTTTAGTGCCAATGCTATTATAATAACCGAAATGATATTTTGACACAAATTTGACAACAAATTTCGAAAACAATTTGGTTGGTTAAGGCAGTTCAAACAGGTGGTTAAGTATGCTCGATGAAATGGTTAATGAATACAACAGGGTATTGCAACTCATTAATCATCCAATGAACATCATAAACCACAATTTTGACATCATTAACAAAGATTTCAGTTCAAATATACATGATGATATCCATTAACAATCTAAATTGTGTTAAAATATGCATGATTTTCAGGGGAGTTCAAATATATATATGATATCTATTAACAAGGGTTTGTGTTCAAATATACACCTAAAAATTGTGGTTAATGACATTTGTGGTTATACGGCAACACTTAATTACATCCATTGAGAATAATTAACCATGTACTTAAACTGCATTAATTGTCCAAATTGTGGTCCTTTTGTGCCAAAACAACACAGCTCTTAAGTGATGATCCATGTATTTAAACTGCAATAAGTATTAAAAGTGTGTACTTCAAATAAAATACAGAATTTCTTTATGCCAATAAGTATACGTATATAACCTAATGAGTTGTTAATTGTCATGATCCATTGCAAAAGCATAGGCTCTTAAGTGATGAAACGTGAATAGGTATGTATATCAGATTTCTAAGATGCACCATTAAGCAAAAGCCTGTTTGCCTTATAACTCACAGGCTAACTTTGTTCAAATTTGAAACTTTCTTCATAGCACAATGATGGTGGCAACTAACAATTACTAGAGAGTGGAGACAATTTGGCCATGACAGACTCTACCATGTTATCTAACAAATAAACTGCCCTAAAAAAGGAAAAGCAAAGGTAAAATCAACAAATAGTAATACATGTGCTTCTTAGACAACTGAACATATAACAGTATAATAACTGACCCCACACTCAAGAAAAAAGAGTAAGTTAGAAATAGGTGAATTTGTGCTGTACTACACACCTGAGCTACCACTCTGTGACCCCTGTAGTCAATTATTGCCATAGCAAGATTATAAAGTCCAGGAACATCAGCTTCCTGGTAAGCCTTGGTGCCCTTCAAATCATTGTTTGCTGAAGCATATGTTGCTTGCTCATTCTCAGCCAGCTGAGCTTCAGGAGAAACATCTTGAGTGGTTTCTGTGCTATTAACATCTTCCAAACTTGAACCATCAGTTTTGCCCCCGTTGGGAACCAGACTGTCCCCATGAGGTCGAACATAAGAAGCTTTATCGGAAGAACTTTGCAAAGTGCCTGCGCAGCATGTTTTTGAATTACCATCCCCGTGTTTCTTGGACAGCTTCTCAAGGTCAGCATCAATAGCAAAACTAAAGAAAATATTGTTGTGCACATACCTATTGTCAAAATTACAGTGTAAGTCAAAAAGGATCCCTAGTTCAAAATATCAAAACGCAGGAAAAACTGCTAAGAAATATAAGAAAATAAAGATTCAATAACACATTTAACAAAATGATTAATCTTTAATTAAATCAGTTAATGACAACTAACATGTGAAAGCATTCTGGATCGGTTGGATTTATTGGAGGAATACAGCCACTGATCACTCCAATAGCACCATTAATGGCTGCGTCAACAAAGTCTGATGTCACTTTATAAAGTGCCCTATCACGCAAGATCCTGCGGTAAAGAAGTCACCCAAGAGGATAATGAAGGGTACCAAGTCATTATCATCGGATAAACTATAGAATGCGCATACTCCCAAAGTTATCAATCTATGTATGAGAGAAAATGAAGGTACCTCTCCTGTGGAGTTGTATGAGAAAATTCTCGACAGGATTGCAGCTCCTCATTCCAGTCTCTTTGCATGCCAATTGGCTCACTTCCATATAGAAGAGTCAAGGAATTCTCAGCCCTGGCAGCATCACGTTTGTGGTCTGCCAACACATCAAGCTATATTACAAAATACATCAAGCCAGCCTAAGGTTCAAAAATATGAAAACAGCAAGGTTCGCATAATTCCAAGCTACTACGGAGTTGACTTGCAAATCATATACAAGCATAAAAAACAACAATACCATACAGAAGCTTCAGCCCTGCAACACAAGGTTTGCTTTGTGTTTGGTCGAAAACCAAGTAGGCTATTTTTATCTAGATCACTTTTAATAATTTAGGTATGAGTTTTTCTTGGTCTTCTTCAAAGCCCTTAAGTGGCAAATCTATTGGTTTTCTTCTCATGTACAATTAAACCGTCTTGGTAACATTTATACCATCTTTCAGTCAGTTGGTACTATTCCAACTTTCTCTCTAATGCATTCATCCTTAATCTTATCTCCTCTTGTATGTTCACTCATTCATTACAGCATTCCAATTCTATAGCATTCATCTTATGCTCTTGCTAGCATTAATTATATCACACTAATTAAAAACAACCATATTTTCTCAATTATCCTTCATCAACACAATAAATTTTTAGATCCATTCAAAAAAGCTATTGTATGGGATGAAATCTTCAAAAAAATGATTCCATCTCATTATAAACAAAAAAGATTTTTTTAATGGAAAAAAAGTTGTTGAAATTTATTCGTCACGCAATTATCTGGTCATAGCATTACAAATAGGTCAAAATATTAGATCTAATAAAAGATATATTTTTCATAAAAAATTTACCATTACAAATGTCAAATAAGTAAAATATACAACCTCACAATAAATGTGAAAAAGGCAGTGATAGCATTCAAATCCTGGAGCAGAAACTATGAAATAAAAATTGAACATGAATACTGATGACATAAAATCTCAGGCTGAGCATACCAGGAATTGGGTGCAAGCCAAGCCAAGAATTAGGTGGCAACAAAGACTGGACATTTTCAAAAGGATGGGCGGAAGCCCTGCCCTCCAATATTTCTCGGAATGCTTCAAAATTGAACAGTGCAACATAAGTTTGGGTTGTCAAGGTAAAAATTTGAGAAATTTAAGTATGAAATAATTACT
Organism: Trifolium repens; assembly: GCA_030408175.1. Classification (NCBI taxonomy): domain Eukaryota; kingdom Viridiplantae; phylum Streptophyta; class Magnoliopsida; order Fabales; family Fabaceae; genus Trifolium; species Trifolium repens. Next base: position 4,385,845 of record CP125840.1, read on the forward strand.
TTACAATTACACTTAACTACCTTTTTTGAACTTGGGGCTAATCTTCTGCAAGAGTGCAACAAGAGTTGTTGCTTCAGAAGTAGCTTTACTTGGCCTTGGATCAAGAGTGTTTGCCGAGCTCGAGTTGACATAAAACATTTTTGTACTTCCCGTAATAGAATATTTATTTCCCTCAAGAGTTATCACATCCAAATAAATCAAATCTCCAACAAGCCTGCAAACCAGAGAGCATCCTTGACAAATACATAAAACTAAATAAAGCCATTAAATAATATTAACTGAAGAGGGTGTTTCTTGAGTTACCTTCGATAGCTTGGAGGAGGATTGAATGATGAAAACACTATGCTCTCTACACATTTAACATCCTTCAATGGGGATGATAATAAATTACCCAATGAACCAGAGATGTCCTCCATATAACCAAGCCCATCAAGCTCGGGAACCTCAGGTTTTACGGTATCTAATATTTAAGCAAATGCAGAAGCAGACTAGTAAGTAAATATTTCAGAAAAAGGTACAAATGAGCAAATTAATATAGAACAATTCCAAAGGACAGGAAAACTATCGCATACCTGCTGAATTTGCGGCTTTATTTTGTGCTACCTCATTCTGTAGGGCAAGTGAAGTTGATAGTGAAGCATGGAGGTTAGAAAGGGAAAGTAATTCTCTTGTACGGTGAACATGAGCCCTTATAGATCTATCATCATAAAATGCTGCAAAGACAGTTTATAATACATCATTACATTAAACTAACTTCTAAACATCATCTTATGCAAAAGCAAACATTCTTACCAGGCACCATTTCTAAGGAGCAACCACCGGTAGTAATATCAGCTACCTCAGAAATTTCATTATAGTCTTCCATATGATGTGCGGATCCATCCTTTGTGAGAAGTAGTAAGTCATAGCATGTGATAAAACATGTCTCTGGAGCATCAAGAAGGAACTGTCTTATATCCATCACAGAGTCTCCTGGATTCAACTGTAAAACAATTGAACAGCTTAGAAAATGATTTCCATCATGTATAATCAAAATACGCCACAGACATAAATTTGATATGATGAATAGTTCAAACGATCAAAATGTAAAATTCAAACAAATTTTACATCACCAAGAATACATGTTAATATTTTGATCTCTGACAAGATCATCTAAGAAACTCCCAACTCTTGGTTTCTTGATGTGAATTTATCAATAGCTTTATGATGTGGCTCACCTGAAGCTCAAGTTTATCCCCAGTTTGTGTTTTGACAGAAACAGGGTATAGTTGAAGATCACCTGAACCATCAAGATGTGAAATAAATTAGCTATCAGGTGAATGGAATTCTATCATATCACAATTAAAATTAAATTATCAAAAGGTCATTTTATCACTTTGTATAGACATTAATAACCACAGCTGGAGTACATAAATTATCAAAAAATGTGTGCGTAGTATCAAATATTTGCACGCCTACACAATCACCTAATGATAGGGGATCGGTTCTTGGTCCCTCATATGAAGTTAGTAAGAACTAATTTACCATAAAAAACTACATTGTTACTATAGGTATTTCCTTTAGCAAAAAAAGACCAACTAGATTTACAAAAATGACCCAGCCAGCATGTGATTAAAATTCATGAGATTCTATAATTTCACACAGACGCAATTATGCAATAACTAACTGATTTTGATTTTTGAGATTAGAATCATCAGTTTTGTGGTTGGGAATATTTTTTTTTTGGGGAGATTTATGGTTGGGAATATTATCCGCCAGTGAAATTGACATTACAAATAGTGTAACTTATTTCCTGCAGTCAAAAGAAAAATGAGCTACTGAAGAGTTTGTCAAAATTAAGTTTTAATTACTATTACTATACGACAAGTTCGGTAACAATAAAATATTCTACGAGGTGCACTCAATTCATCTAATTTTAGATTCATTTTAGTTTGGGAAATATCTTCTACAGCAAAGTATGAACTAATAATGTGTTCTCAGAGTAGCAAACACCCAAGCAAACCCAAAGGGTGGTTAATCTAGTTTGGGAATCAGAAATCAGTTTTGAAACCTTCCGACAAACACTGGGATCGCGATTTAAATCATGATTACAGTCATGATTGAAATTATGTTGCAATTACAAAATTGAAGAAAATCACATGCTGATATAGCCGAAATTACGGTCACAATGTGGTTGCGACTTGCGAAGACCTCTGAAACCGCAATTGCCATCACGAACCACAAATTAACACAGTTACTTAAATAAGGCATGCACTTTTATGATAATTTATATGGAAAATACATGCAAATTAGTTGGTACGGATACTTTTTCCAAACATTCAGGCATTTCCTTAATACCATATTCAATATTTGGCCGTTAGCACATTTCAAATCAAGACGTTAAGCACGTGTTTTGTCTTCATCTACATTACCGTCAATATACCACAAACAAACATATTTCATGCAAAACAAAACAACAGTACTCAACCAGATTCACCTTGATTTGGTTGATTCCCTTCATTTGTTGTTTCATTCTCCTTCACCTCTGCATTCACACTAGTTGCATCACCTACAGCTGCAACTTCCACTGCATCAGTATTAGCAGACTCTGGAACAGCTTCCACATGATCGTTAGCCGGAACATCAGGTTGGACAGCCGCTTCTGTACCACCAGATGGAGCAATAGCAGCAGCAGCAGTATGCGACCCTTTTTTGTTCCTCCCCTTGTTCGATTTCCCAGCCATTTTCTCCCTCTATAAACATACATACAAAATCAATATATTAAATACACAATTAGCTTAACCATTTTACAATATTCACAACCCATCTCACAAAAGTAAAATTCAATAATATTTAACCAACTTAATCATCATCATAAACCTAAAAATGAACTCTTTACACCATAAAACTAGCTAATAACATCATCTATCAAATGATTAGATATGAAACCAATAGAAACACCAGCTAAACCCTAAAACACCAATAAAAATGGAAAAAGTAATCACTTTAACGATAATTAGTTAAAATCAGTATTCATAGTAAAAATAAAAATTCAGTATTCATTGAAATCCAAACTTAAAAGTAATAATTCACTCGTAACAAAACAAACCTAAATGAATCAAACAAAACGATAAAAACTAATAAAAATCATTATCAGCTTAGTAATTTCCGCACAAAAAATAAGAAGATAAATTAACCGAATAAAATATAAAAAAAATTATGACGAATTATAACGAAAGATGGGAGAGAATTAACAGAGGATAATGGTTTTTTAATTACCAGAGAGAATTGGAGTTGAAGTAATGTAAGGTTTAGAGAAGAAAAAGCATAGAATAGAAAAGAGTGAAAAAGAAGGGTTTTAGAAAGAACGCTTTGAATGAGTGAGGTTTGAGAGAAATGAAAAGAAGTGGCTGTGAGAGGCGGCTTCTTTGTTGCTGTTTTCACGTGAGACTGAGAATCACAATTCTGTGATGTAATGTAATCATTTGGAAAACCCATAATTATTATGTGGGCTTGGGCCTTCTCATTTTTTTTCTTTCTATTTTTCATTTTTTTTGGGTTTAACTATTTCTAGGCCCAATGTATTTTCGAAACACATGATTGCGACTTGCGCATAGAGATAAAAAATAGATTACTAGAAGATGTCTTTCGGTGGAGTTTTACACTATCAGAAGATATGGGAAGATTTGAGTAATTCGGTGCTTATATGACTGAATTATGAGGAGCGTTTGAAGGTTTGAAATTGACCTATAGCAAGTGATATAAGAGGATTGAGTTGCACCTGGATGTAAAGGTAGCTGAAAGTATTCTTGATGTGTCTACTTATGATTGGAGGCTAGTGCAACAAATACATTAGATGCTTCAAATGGATTGAGAAGTTAGAGTGTGTAATGTTTATTTATACTAATAAGTATGTAGATGTCCTAGCTAATATGGGATGCGACGTGAGTCATGATCTAGTCATAAGTTTCTATGAGCAACTTCCTGCTTATATTAGTTTGTTATTCTATGATCTAGTCCTAAGTTTCTTGACAAGTGTGCCAGTTTTGTTGTCGATATTAACAATATTTATAAAGATTCGTCTCCATAGGGATCGTATCAAAGTAATTAGTTTCACTTAGGAATTAATCAGAAAAATAAACTTGCATTAGCTTTTGGGTTTTGGATAAGATGCGATAAAATAAAAGTAAGATAATAAAGATATATAAAGGTGGTTAGGTGCTTTTGAATCCCTCTCCCTATTTCTATTTAGTAATAAGGCGTTATATTACATTGCAATTATTTTTACCATCACAACGGATAAACAAAATAGTGAAATGTGCTCTCGCATACTAAAATCACCCCATGCAATTGAAGACACCAAGTGGAAATCATGCAAGCATTAATTTAACGAGCGTTAGTCCTATTTAGCCTCTAGCCTCAGGTTAATTGATGTTATCTCCCCAATGCTGGCTAGCCTAATTACCCAAGTTCCAAATTTAGGGCTCTGCTATGATGACACCTAATTCATAAGAGCAATTCATAAATACGTTTAAATATAAATTGTAATGTAGAATAGGAAGTATAACTATAGACGATAAATATAACCGCAAGTAATATACTTTTTTTAAAACCAATTACATGTTTCAAATCATCCTAAGGGAGTTCGTCTACTTGACATAACCTAAGGAATCTAGTTAATGATGGATGTAACCATCATAACAAAAAAGTGTAGAAAATTACACATAAAAATAACTTTGTTGCCTTGTGAAGAAAGCTACCCCAAATGATGGGAGATTGTCTTCCCTTAAGAGCTCCTAACTCTCCGTTGTTGCTCCTTCAAGTGCTTGAAGACTTGTGTTCTTGACTGCTCTTAAGTTCTATAGTTGTGTAAAATGTGGTGGAGAAAGATTCTATTTATAAGCTTCTCGGGCTAGGATTTTACGCGCCATCGTGTCAAGATACAGGGCTTCGTGGCACGGTGCTTTAGTAATTCTCATTGTGGGACGATGAGTCTCATTGTGGCATGACGTGTGTTGTAGATTTTCTTATTTGAAGGTATTGGTATGTTTGGTTGCATAACACGCTTGTCATATATTCTTGTCGGCCATGGATTCAATATATTTGTCATTGTTATGTCATCCTTCTTTGCTCCAATAGTAGTTACACATCTCTCTCTCTTTTTTCCCTATTGGGCTCATGTGCTTCATTGTTAATGGGCTTTTGGATTAGGTTCTCCACAAGTTTTTCCACGTCATGTATGCTCAGGAGTTCAGTTAGCTTCTCCACCCTTTTTTAGCCATGTAAAGTGACCTCCCTTTAAAAGCACGTGTACCACGTGTGCCCAGCTTTGAGTCCTGGATTGGTCTATCTTGACTATCATTTGTATTGTTTTGATTTCCTACAATATTTTCCCGCCTACCTTTATTAGAATGCGACATACGCGCTGAGTGAAAATTTGGGCTTCAGTCCTTAACTGTCGGATAGTGATAGTAGATGAATCATAAACCATATGACAATTAATGCAATGTTCTTATCCTCTTAAATGAATATATAAATTAAATGAGTCAAATTAGTTTGGCTAAACTGTTCATTTGGTCCCTTACGTTTATTTTAGGTTTGAATCAAGTCCCTTACGTTTTAAAAGTTCCATTTTGGTCCCTCACGTTATCACCGTTTGCGTTAGTTAGTCCTCTCCGTCAAATTACTCACTGACGTCGTTTGAACAGTACACGTGACAGACGTTTTTGTACAGATGGACTTTAATATTGACACGTGTATGTGATGTTGGCTGTTATAATATTTATTAATTAAAATTAAAAAAACAGTAATTAAAAGGAAAAAAGTAAAATAAACGTAAAATTACAAGAAAGAGGGATTAGGGTTTCAAAGTTGAACTGCGATTGCGATTCTGAAGTGCGATTCTGATCTGATTTTGAAGTGCGATTCCGAGGTGAAGTAGCAATTCCGATTCCGATTCCGATTCCGATTTCTCTAGTACGTTTTTCTTCTTCGTGCTCTCTGCTACATTTGTTGTCTGCTTCTTTGTTTCTCTGTGTGCGATTCAGAATTTGTTTGTTGTAGAATTTGTTGGCTGCCATTGATTGTGTGATTTGCAGTTTGTTTTGGGAAGAAGAAGAAGAAGTAGAAAACCCTAATTTATTGAATTGGAGCCAATCTATTATATGTTTGATTTATTAATTTTAATTAAAAAAAATTATTCAGTCAGCATATGTTAACATCCATGTGTCACTAACCGTCTGCCACGTGTACTGTTCTAACGGCGTTAGTGAGAAATTTGACGGAGGGGACTAACTAACATAAACGGTGATAACGTGAGGGACCAAAATGAAACTTTTAAAACGTAAGAGACCTGATTCAAACCTAAAATAAACGTAAGGGACCAAATGAATAGTTTAGCCAATTAGTTTTTATGTGACATAAATAGATGCAATGATTTATTTAGGGGACGCATAGCGCGCTTTGACTTTGGTCATCATAATTTATTGGGATGTTCGATCTTATCCACAAAATATTGAATATATTTTATTTTGAAAAACTTTAGTCAAAATGTTCGGTCTTATCTCCAAAATATTGAATAATATTCTATTTTGAACAAATTTAGTCAAAATATCAATAAAATAATAGTCTCTTATCCTTCCGCTCCAGTATTAAAAGGTAGAGAGACATGACTTGGCGAAACAAGACAAACAGATCTCATAATAAAAAAGTAAGGAAAACAAAGATGAGTATGAAAAACAAGATCTTGTTTGATCTTGATGCTAAGAGAAGCCAAGAGCTTCGACGTGGTTCCAACAGCAACTCAGAAAAGCATGTCATAGTAACAAAACACATCCCTAGTGCATCTCATGTTCTTGAGATCACTTCTGGAGCTGATTTGTCAAAATGTCTATTTGACTACGTTTATCACCGCGGGAGGGGCATCTCCATCCTCAGTGGAAATGGAGAGGTCACTAATGTCACCCTTCGCCAACCCACAGGGAGAATTGAAACCTTTGTGGGAAGGTTCGATATTCTTTCAATATCCGGGACAATTTTCCCACCAATGACACCCGTAAGTGCGGGAGGATTAGAAGTTTGCTTAGCTAGCCCTACAGGACAAATGATATGGGGTAGTGTTATGCCCCCTCTCGTGGCTTCGGGTCCAGTGGTGTTGGTGGTTGTTTCCTTTGCAAACACTGCAGAAGAAGGTGATGTTGGCTTGTTCAATGTTGGAGGATCAACATCTGGAATGAGTAACATCATCAAATATCCCTCTCGTCTTTAGTTAAATAGATATGCAATTTATATGTTGATGTTCAATTAGAAGATGCAATTAATATTATTATGGAGTTGTATTGTTTGATTTTAAACATTTGGATTTATCTAAATGAATAATTGTGGGTGGAATAAAATTTAGATCTTCTTCTTTTTTTGTTTCAGAAATATCAATACATCTCTTATTATTTTATGTTTACTCTTTTTCATTTGTTTATTTATTTATGTCTCCCCTATATATAATATAATAAATATGCATGCATAATTGGTTATATGTGACGATAAATTAAGTTTATTTGTAGTGTTGTTCTACAATTGGTTGATAATAGAGGTTATGGCGTGGGACAATTCAGAAAATTAACCAGTTTATATCTATTGAGGTATAGCAATTTTTGTGTTGTACAATTAAGGTGTTGTTGGCCAAAGAAGTCTGGTTATGATGAGATTTAGGTGTAACTAGAAATTAGGTCGTGACATAGTCCTTCGAATAATGTATAAGATTATGTATCATAACTTCATAGATACTAACATTAATTTTCCACTAAGCGTCACCCCTAATGACTAAGATCTATATTATGATTCCATTTTAAGTTTAAATTGTCCAATTATAATTATCACCACCAATTTCATCACTCGGTCCTTCATGGGTGCTTTAGAATTGAATAATTGTAAGCTTATGATATATAGTAAAACTCATTAAGATTAAATAAGATGTTGTTTCGAATTCAATCAACAAAATATAAAAGAATGAAATTATAGAAAATATACCCTTAGATTATTTTTCATAATCCTATGATAAAGAGAACTACTCATTCATATGAACACATTAATTATGCATAAAATGTAAATAAAAATAGTAAATAAAGAGCAAGAAACGTAAAGAAAGTTTAGCATAAAATTTACAAGAGTTTTACTACAAACTATAAAGTGTAATATGACAAATACAATGAGCATTGGGCCCTTTTATAGCCTCTATGTACTTGATTTTGAGGCAGTCAATAGCCAACCGAGGCATAATGACAAATAATATACATGAATGCAATAAATGATGAGTGTAGTGGACACAATTTAGAAATTCCACCTGTTATGACCGTAACACCAACACCAAAGGGCCAAATTCTTGCTACGACAAATAATTTGTACTATTTTTTATGTGGAACTAATCACCTTTTTCATCCTTGTTTTTTTCCGTCTAGAATGACCATTGAACTAACCTAGGCTCGGTTTGGTAAAAATAGCGGTTAGCTTATAAGTTAGTTGATAGCTGATAGCTGATAGTTGATAGCTGATAGTTGATAGCTTATAGCTTATAGCTGATAGCTGATAGCTGATAGTTGATAGCTTATAGCTGATAGCTGATAGCTTATAGCTTATAACTGATAAGCTAATTGAAGTGTTTGGTAAAGTTAGCGGTTCAAGTAGCTGATAAATGTAAAATGACATAAGAGGACATTTGAAATTAATAATAAAATTTATATTGAAGATTTCTCTAATTTAATTTCATTTATGTAATATAAATTTTATATATTATTATTAAATTAATTTTTATAGGTACTTTCCGATGCTATTTTTATGGAAAGGTTTTTTATGCTTATCTTTTTTTTTTTTCCTATTTTTGTTTTGTATTCAAAATTTCAAACCTTTACATCCCATAGGTATAGCCACATTTTCCTCCTATTTTTCCTCTACAATTAAATTGAACTTTTTCCCCTTTCAAATGCTCTACGATTATAAATTTCTCTATATTTTTTTTATTACTAAATTTCTCTATATTTACTTTCTTTCTTTGGAATAATAACTTGTATTATTTCGGTCCTATATACAAGTTGATAAAAAAAAAAGCAAATACAAATTTTTTTCATTTATCTTTTTTTTGGTACATATTTATTTCATTCATCTACTCTCTATTTATGCTTGGTTTATGAAAAGGATAAACACATAAGCAAAAGATTAATGAGATCTATTAAAGAAAACCATTTATGCTTGACAAAAAAAACCATTTATTAAAATTGGTCCTACTAATGTATAATTTGTATATATATAATATATTACTATCATAAGTCGAGCATAGATGAAGGAAGATAAATTAAAACATGGAAGATAAATTAAAACATGGAAGATAAATTAAAACATTAACAAACGTTAAAAAATAGTAAAGACTATATGTTTCTTTAGTTCTATATCATTAAGAAGAAAAAAAAAAGAATTATTAAAAAAACAAAAAAAAAAAAGAGAATTTTTTTTTATACCGTCAACCAATAATAATTAAGTGTTTCGCCACATCATTATTCCACTTTTTTTTTACAATTACGTACTCTCACTTTTTTTATTCTTGATAAAACATAAAAAATTGAAACATTCATATTGATTGGCGGTATAAAATTAATTTACACCGGCGACGTGCTAATCCTATAAACCCCATTAAAGATGTATTTAACCCTAGAAAAATACTCTTGTAAATATAGAAACTTACCCTTTCTATTCTAATATTCAGCTATTGTAAATTAAAGCTGAAAGTACATATTAATCTCTTATTGTATCTGTACTTTATTCATTCATCAAACAAACTCATTAAATTTCAACTTCACTTCTCAAATCACTTCTTGGGTTTTCTTTTTACTTATTTTTCTGTTTAAAAATTTGATCTTTTTGATATTCTTTATTATCAAAATTGCTCAAAGTTTTTAACTTTTTGCATTGTTTTGGTGTATTAGGGTTTGCATGATTCTGCCAAAGCTCTACGACGGTTTCATGATGTTACTATAGACACTCAGAGCTAAAGATTGTGTTTTTATTATTCAGGTAAATTAATCTCCATGCATTTTGTTATCTGTGTTCTTGTTTTTTGCTCTGTTTAATACTGTATCATAATTATTAAGAGAATTTTGAGATATTTTTCTTTAACTATAAGAAAAAGTTACAATTTTTAAGGTGTATTTATTGTTTAGTTTTACCTTTTTATTGTTTTTTTGGTATGTTTTAGTATTAAAATAAATCTTCATGCAGTTTTAAAGTGTGTTCTTGATCTGCTCAGTTTTTTGCTCTGTTTGATGGTTTGTTATAAGAAATTTTGAGAATTCTTTTAAGGGAAAGTTACAATTTTTAGGAATTTTTAAGGTATTTTTATTGTTTAATTTAGTTTTCAATTGTCTTTTTAATATTAGTATGCAAAATGCTAATAATTCAATTACAAAAGTTGTGTAATTCTGTCTCAAAAATCTTGTCAACAATTTCTTTAAAGTAAAAAAAGTATTTTTTTGATTAAAAAAAAAGTGTTATAGAAAAGAAGTGTTTATAGAAAAGAAAGCAGTTTTATTGTTTACGATTTTATATTTGAGAAATCAATGATGTTTATGATTAATTATGTGCTAAAATCTTCAAACTTTATTTATCTTTTTATAGGAATATTTGAGAGTCATGAGTAGCACTTCAAGTGGCGATGATGGCCGCAAAACGCCAAAGTGTATTCAGATGTCATTGTCAAGTGGGGATGATGATATTCGCAAAATGCTAAAGCGTAATCGGCCATCATCATCAAGCGGAGATGTTGGCTGCAGAAGGATAAAGCGTAGTCAGTCGTCATTATTAGGCGAAGAAGATGATCAAGGACGTAACGCGGAAGGAGAAGGTAGTCTAAAAAGTTTATTGTTTACACTTGAGAATTAAAGATGTGTATATGGTTTTAATAATGTGCTAAAATGTTCAAACTTTATCAACTTTGTAGGCATATCTATTGGAGATGATGGTCACAAAACGCTAAAGCGTAGTTGGTCATCGTTATCAATCGAGGACGATAGTCACAAAATGCTAAAGCGTAATTGGCCATCATCATCAAGTGGGGATTATGACTCCAAACAGATAAAGCGTAGCGAGTCATCATTATCAGGTGAGGAAGATGATGATGATGAAGAAGATGATCAAGGAGGTAACTCGGGAGGAGCAGGAGAAGAAGGTAGTCTTAAGAAAGGTACATGGACAACAGAAGAGGATGAAATTTTGGTAGAACATGTTAAAAAATACGGATTGGGAAATTGGAATGCGGTGCGAAAGTATTCAGGACTTGCTCGCTGTGGGAAAAGTTGTCGTCTACGATGGGCTAATCATTTGAGACCAGAACTGAAAAAGGGTGAATTTACTGATGAAGAAAAAAAGAAAGTCCTTGAGCTCCACTTTTCGATGGGAAACAAATGGGCTCGAATGGCTGCATTGGTTCGTAACTTAACTTCTTTGCTTATTCATATAACTGTATGCATCTGGAATATTTGACTTATGTTCATTCCGCGTTCTTTTCTTTTCAGATGCCTGGACGTACAGATAATGAGATAAAGAACTATTGGAACACGAGAGCTAAGAGACTGCGACGAGTTGGCCTACCACTCTACCCTGAAGAGATATCCAAAAATCCGTTAAAGGGTAAACAAGAAAATGCCGACACAAATGAAGCCGGCCAGTGTGATGAAACAGAAAACTTCATTATACCTGATGTGGAATTTAAAGATTACAAATTACACCCAGCTTTGTTACCACCGTGTTTTGATATTACTACCTTGATCAAGCGTCCCTCAAAGCGCGCTTGTGAGTCCAATATGATGTACAGTGATTTTGGCGGTTGTAGCAGTAGTGCTGCTGTCCAAGAAGTATTTGATCCGTACGGCAAATATCCTATGTTTTCTGCTCCATGTGATCCGATTCTTTACACCAACGCTCCATTTCATGGATATGAATCATATGATAACATTCCGGAAGCTCCATTTCATGGATATGAATCATATGATAACATTCCGGACGGTATTCACACCGTACCAAATGTCTCTTCGTCTGAGCCCATATACGGGTCCATGAGGTATGAGCTCCCTTCACTCCAATATTTACAGACTCAACAAGGTAGCTGGTCTGTGTCGCCACTTACTTCACTTGAGTCTGTCGAGACAATGATTCACTCTTCTCCTAATGAGCCTTATCATTCATCTCCGAATGAGCCGTATCAGTCAGTTCCAACTTCGCCAGATAGCAGTCATTTCGTTGATACAATATTACACTCCAATGATGATTCTTTTCAAGAGAAAATTGATAACACCGCGCCAAATGAAGCAGACAATAGTACACAGTGGAATGTACTAGATGATCATTCTGGTGCTTCATTTATGCCATCTGACTATAATACTCATCACATGCACATGTGGTCTATTGATCGATCTGACTTGGTCGAAACCACTCAAGGTTAGCATCATATTATTCGATACCATTTTAATCGTTAATTCTGAACTATCATAACCTTTTATTTAAGGGATTTCATTTCATTAATTCAGTGTCTACACCTTGTTTGGCAGATCATGGTAATTTGAATCAAACAGATTTTTCCTCAGATCCTATGCTTGAATCCGCTTGGTGCATGAAGAGTAAATGAATGATCCATCTGTTTGGTCTATAAGTGCAGTACTTAGTAGAGTTCATTGTTACCACTTGTAAATTCATAATAAGTAATGATGATTAGAGTTTATTTTTCTTTTTATTAGTCAGAGATTTCATATGTTGAATATTATGAAGATGGTTTCTGCATTATAAATAATGTGTTTATATTGGAATTTTACAGTTTGTCCTAAATAATGTGTACATACTGTATTAGACAAAACCTGTTGTTACTAGTTACTACCTTCAAATTTATGTTCATATTATTATTTGTACTGTATGTTGTAAAACAAAGGAGAGAGACCAGTTTCTCTCATTTGTGCCGCCACGTCATTCCCTTTCGCTAATATTTACACGTCGGATTTTCTTTAGCGAGCCAAAGAAAATAATTTTGTTTAGATTGTATATCATCTACGAACAACTTTAAGACGGCCCCGTTTGGCCCGGCTTATTTTTTACTTTTGAGTCGTTAGGACCATAATGAATCATAAAGTTTCCCCTCAAGTTTTAATATTGTGTCTGCTACATTTTTAAGGATAAATTCAAAATGAATTCAAGGCGAAAATGAATTCAAGGCGATTAACTAATTAAAAATACACATGAATCATCTCATTCATTCGTTCTTGCGTTACACAAATGAAAATTAGATTGAACCAATACCAATTTGTTGAAATGACAAATATCTAATTATTCTTTAAGTTATATCTATCCTAAAAAATTTTTGGGAGAAATCATGTCATTCGAATCTTCTAACTGTAGTCATACAACACTAATTTTCTAGATCAAATTAACACAGGAAGCATGATCAGAATGAGCCTCTTGGTTAGGTAAGCAATGCCTTATGACATGAGCATACTTTGTACATATAAATACAAAACCATAGTAACTTTCCAAGCATATTATATAGTATAGTAAATTAGTGCTCACTTTAATTTAAGAATTGTGGAAAACACTTTCAAATTAACTAAGATGAAGTTTTTTATTAGCTATAGGACTATGTCCTTAATGTTGGTTTTTTTAATCATGGTAACATTGGTGGCACAAGTTCAAAGCACACCTTGCTCAAGCACATTTTTCTCAGCACTTGTGCAACTCATTCCTTGTAGGGCAGCTGTTGCACCTTTTAGTCCAATTCCACCAAATGATGCTTGCTGCAATGCCCTTAGGGCCTTAGGCCAACCATGTTTGTGTGTTCTTGTTAATGGTCCTCCAATTTCTGGTGTTGATCGCAACATGGCCTCACAACTCCCTGATAAATGCACCACAAGCTTTGATCCTTGTCTGTTCTCTCTCTCTCTCTCTCTCTCTCTCTCTCTCTCTCTCTCTCATTTTTTTCTATTTCTTGTTTTATGTTAATTGTTAGTAGTTAGTTATTTGAACCTTAAACTTTTTTTTTTATATTAACCTTAAACTTTTTTAGTATGTGAATAAAAAAACATCTTAACTTAAATGTGTTACACTTGTAATTATTAGAAAAGTGAAAGTAGGATTAATCTTCTTTGTCTCTTTATGCAGGTGAGATCATATGATGAAGGTGAAATTGGAGCATGAAGCTGGAGTGTCATTAGAAATAAGTGTTTTTTAATTTTTAATTTAGGAGTAACTTATGTAGTGCTTCCCATAATAATGTTACATTACATAAGTGTTTTTTAATTTTTAATTTAGGAGTAACTTATGTAGTGCTTCCCATAATAATGTTACATTACATAAGATGGGACTTATGTCATCATGGGAATGTGTTTCAGTCTATGTTTCACCTTGTACTGATTGTTTCTCAATTTTCATTAGCTAAATTCTGAATAAGACAACAAAAATAATTTTCCAGAAAAATCATTAATCTACCCAATTCTAATTTTTGTCATTAAATTATAAATGTTTTGAAGAAAGGAGCGTGAGTGAACATTTTCTTTTGCATACATAAGCTATTTTTCTTTGCCATAGAATATACAATCATGTTTAGTAATTTAAAATTTAAATTTCTTCAAAAAACTTAAATACAATAAAATCATAACTCACTCCATCACTAATAATAATAGATTCATATTGCCATTTAAAAGATTCAATTCAATATATGAAAATAATGCAAAATATTTTCATTATTTAAAAATTTAAAAATAAACAAAATGCAAAACATTTTATTTAGTTGAATAACAAAAATGGAAACATTTCCAAGTGTCAAAATGCAATTTCAAATGGTAAAGTGTAAATTCAATTGTCAAATTTCCCTTCCAATTGATGAAGTCAATACAAACAACAACCGAACCCAGGTTCACCTATCAAACATGGATGCAGAAAAACATTGCACTACTCTAGAAAAATATGAATATATCATCTTTTTGCATTGATGCAGAAACCATCAACTAGTTTGCCAATAACTTGTCAAGGTTCCTCTAACTTAAGATAGAAGGAAAAAGAATGACAATTCATGTCTTGCACCCCTTTATGTTAAGGAATATATATACAACACATATCAGAATACTGTGGTCTGCAGTCTACAGGTGCATGGAGGGACTTTCTTCCATCCTTAAAAATGAATTTAGAATTTATGATCATCTCTTATGACGAGATATATTACATAAACTCAAAATCGGAGGGGTAAAAAGCAAAATAATAAAATAATTAATACTTCTACAAAACTTTGATAGCAGGCAACTTCCTGCTCAGTTGAGCACAATTTGATAGTAAATGATGACCGACTGCATACATTGCCAATGTTTTCAACCGGAAGCCGAAGCAGCTTTGTCTTTATCAGAAGATTCTTCTTGATCTTCCTTTTGAAACTCTTCAATCAATTCCCGCTGTCTTTGTGTTAGGTTTCTGCAGAACATTATAGAAACAGGCATTTAAATATCCATCATACATACTTGCACCACAAGAAAACAACACCTCGACCCTGTCAGTAATTTCTTAGTTACTCTTCTGCAGAAATGATTTTTAACTAGTTCCTTACTGTCAGAAGGGATGACTTTCCAACAGGTTTCCGTCGGTTCAAAGGGCTTTCACCCTTCATATACAGTTTTTCTAGTCGTGTAGTTCATAAAGCACATTGAATAATGACATCAAATATAACACTCACACTGGGATGCTGACGTTAAAATGAACGTATTGATTGCCTAATGTATAAGAATTTTTGCCCTTGATCCCTGTAAAGAGGATGACAAACAAGTTAATGATAGTAAAAAGATGATCTCAAACTAAACTCTTTTAAAAATTCATGCAACAGAATCATGGAGTTTTTCAGGTGTATATATTTCACACAACTTTCTTTAAAATGTCTCCCATATTATTATCCATAAACAATATCAACTTGCTCACCTTTGTTTTTCAGAACCACCTTTTGACCATGTTGTGTTCCAGGACGCACCTGCCAAACAGGACCCACCATCCAAACTTTCATCAATTATTAAAACAAAAAATGTCATAAATTCATGCTGCAATAATAATACAAACCTTAAGAACAACATCCCCAGTAAGAGTCGGGACCTGAATAGTTCCGCCCAAAATTGCCTGAAAAAGGAATAAAAAATATCTGGTTTATAGATTATTTTTAAGTGATGTTTAGTAATACAATAAGGCAACACGGACAATAAAAAAGGAATAAAAAATATCTGGTGTATTGATTATTTTTATTTACTAATTCACCCTCAAAAAATCACTTTCTTGAAGTTTTCATTTACACATTTACCAATTTAGCATAACAGATTTAGTTTTTTTTTTGACAAACATAACAAATTTAGTTAACTCACTGAAATTTTACAGTTAGTAAAATTATGTCATTAGGAAGCCAGTGGCAAAGAGAGATTTCATAGGTTAAAACTTATAAGTAATAGGAAGGACTAAGGAGAGAATGGAAGGGGAGGAGAGGAGAGGGCAAGAGCTCTTCAATATCCAGGGAATTTACACTTCTACTGTACATTCTTCCAATTCTTCGTGCTGCTCCTACATTGGAGCAGGATTGGGAATAGGGTTTTTGAAAAAAATATCACACTTATTGATTTCTAATCTAGTTGCTGGCACAAACACAGAAAAGGTGACCCTTTCTCATCCCATCCTTGCCTTTTCTCTGCTACACAGTACATACCATCTCTTTCAATTCCATTGATATTCCATTGTCACTGAAGTCTCTAAACATAGCCGAGGGAAACACCCCAACGGTTAAGGATTAGGTAAATTCAGTGGTGTAGACTGTTGAGTTCAAGGACCCAAAAGAGAAAATGAAAGTTGAAACACATAAATATTAGGCACAAGCTAAAGAATCAATATTTTTCTTCATCAAAGAACATTACCTGAGTGATACTTAAAACAGTATCTACATGAATATGAGATCCTTCTCTACGGAAGACAGGATCTTCCCTGACCTGCAAGAAGGAAAAGGATGAAAAAAATGATTGTGCTTGTGAGGAGATACAAAAGATAAAGGGAAATGACCTCAAATCTATGAAGAAATTAAAGTTTTTACCTTAATAGTAACATAAAGATCACCAGGACGATCTCCATCAGGATCTGCACCACCACTTCTGTAAACCTTAAGGGTTTCATTGTTGTCAATCCCTTCAAATGCATAAATACATGTTAATGTTAATGTTAATGTGAATGTAAATATAAATATGTAAATGCAAATTTGTAAATTAGTGAACTTGTTCCAAAAGTCATAACTCCTAATTGAACATAGTGCATATGCAATATGAAAAGGCAAATATTAATAATTGTCTTGTTTGGCACTATAATTGATAGAATCAAATTTGTCATAAAAAAGATGGTCACTGTCCCTTCAAATTATTCGAGCACAATACACTAGAAATTGCTAGCTCCTTTCTGCTTGTTCTCGTTGTCGTTGTCATATTACTACTAATATATATATAAATAATTGGGAATGTCTGGACTCTTCCTTGTTCATGCCAAACAAATTTTAGTCCGAAAAGCAGGATCTTATATTTGCAAGTCTGCTAGACTAATGAGATAGAAAAACTGTTAGACTAATGAGCACAATACAAAGGAAATTGCCTCGGAAATTGGTCAATGAGCTGACGTGCTCTCATTTTAAGCCATATGAACATGATTCGCATAATTGTAACCCAAAATTCTAAAAATAATGATTACCAGCCTTAATATCCACTTTGATCGACTTTGTTCCTTTGTTAAGCTTTACACCCCTGCATGACTTGCAGAAACTCTGTTTTAAACCATAAAAAAAAAAAATTAAATAATATTTGTACACAATGTATTAGCTATTGGTATGAAAGACCAGGCATAGCCATATCAATATGCTTCAAGTTGAACCTAACATTAACTATTATTATCATTATGATTTCAGTGATACTAAGGTAACTTTCTTGTTGTTTTTGTCTGGTCCAACATTCAGTTCCATACAATATTGCAAGTCGTACAATTGTGCAATAAATTTTTTTATACACTTAGTGTGATATTTTCCCATAACATATTACCTTTAAAACATTCCTCTATAGCATCAACCCTATTTGAATCCTATAGTTGAAATCCCCCTCTATCGCGTTCATTCGGTATTATGGATCTAAGAAACTTTAAACATATGTTCTCCAATTTTCACCTTATGAATTTGTTTACTTTTGCTAAGTTGAATTCCAAAACCTCTATTCTACTTTCTATATTGGTTATGTTTGATATCACTATCTTCATAAACGAAAAATGATTTGACACAGGTCCATCTTGGGGGGCAAAAAGCTCCAACGATGGATCACTTCCATTTAAGAAAAAAAAGTTATCAACAATAAGAAAGTAACATGAGTAACAGAAAAGTCCAGATACCAGAATACAATAAAATAAAAATTATATAACCAATCAGAAAACAATTGATTTGTGCCCCAATGCCCCATACCTTTACAATTTTGCCAGTTCCCCTACATGCACCACATGTAACGCTCATCCCAATTATGCCAGCTTGTACAGATGTCTGGATATATAATATTGCCATAAAAAAAGGTTAAATTTAAAATGAAAACAAACAGAAACATTGTTAAAGAAGGTTAATTTTTAATTTCAAGACAAAGACCATACTCACCACTCCTGACCCTTTACAGCGCTTACAGGTTTCAGGTCTTGTACCAGGAGGAACCCCGCTTCCACCTGCAATAGTTCAGTAGAAGAGAGAATTTGTGATCTTCAAGGGTATAGTACTTACAAACTGAACTGAATAGGTGAAACCTAAATTCATAGCATATAGATGTTAATTAAGATATGAGCATACCACAAGTGTTACAAAGCATCTCTGTTTCAAATGTAACGGTTTTGGTGCATCCTTGGACAGCTTCCATAAAAGAAAGTTCAACAGAAGTCTGGAAAATATATTTACATTTATTACCTTAAATAAATGCTTAACATACTTAAAGAAGTCCAAATGCAAATAAAAAAGAACCTGGACATCCTGTCCGCCAATGTTCCGATTAAATAAGTCGCCAAAACCCTGATCGCCATTGAGAGAATAACCAGAGAAGTAATATACATATTAGCCTTCAATGGGATATATAACTCGAGCAGATTTAAGTGACATTTATGTTTATTGAGAGCAATAATTTACAAAATTTCTATTATAATGGAAAGAATAGATGCATAACCAAACACATAATACATATTAATTAGTTTTTTACTGGAAAAAAATGTTTGTACCATTACTTGAGTCTTAAGCATGAATATTTGAATGTTTTTTAAAACACAATTACCCATTCTGTCTTATGCCTTTAGATTGAACTAGTAACTGATGCAATTGGATGGTTAGTGCTTGTAAAGCATTTGACAATAAATCATTAAACTAGAATGGCTGTTTATTATTGCTATGAAAGAAATCATATCATACAATGCAGACTGGCCTAATAAATCATTAAACTAGAATGGATGTTTATTATTGCAATTGGATGAAATTTATACCACAATGCAGACTGGCCTAATAAAAAGGAAAGATAGATCTACTAAAAGACATGATTAATAAAAAATGAAAAGACAGGAAAGTCATTACATGACGGAATAAATCCTCAAAGGGATTATGAAAGCCACCGCCTCCTCCAAAACCTTCGGTTTGTTGGTTTATAAAATTATCATGGCCAACCTACATATCCATATCAAACTGAATCAAATGAAATAGGATAAACTCAAGAAATATACCACTCTTCCCCAACCCCTTACCTACTTTTTTCTCTCAAATATCTACATAAATTTTAGGTCGGTTTTCCCCAATCACTATGAAACAAATGTCCTCTACTTGTGTCCTTATTATCAATTACTATTAATCTACAAATTACAGTCTCCCGTGCATAAAACCAACTACATATCCTACTATTTATCTAAATATAAAATGTTCAACAAATCAAAGAGAAATTTTTTAAGATATGAAACCTGATCATACTGTTGACGCTTTTCCTCGTCCTTCAAAACCTACAGTTTAATTAAATAATGGGGAATAAAGGTCAAAGGACCAAAAGTCAGTTAACAAATCATACAATGATTTAAAGTAAACCACAAAATAGCATCAAGAACAATAACAAGGGTGCACCTCATATGCCATTGAAACTTCTTGAAATTTCTTTTCAGCGTCAGGATCATCTTTGTTTGTGTCAGGGTGGAGCTTTTTTGCAAGCTGGAGAGCATAAAGACTGACAATTAGAAAAATAAAAAATACAAAATCATTTCGTGCAAATAACACATGCTTGTCAAATATGTTTGAAGATCATATGTGAAGAAATAATGAAGGAATTTTTTTTGGGATAATTACAATATATTAACAATTATTAGGCGTAGATCAGTGAATAACGCAAACATCAAAATAATACAAGTGAATTGATCTTTTGCAAGATACTAGCAAGACAGCATGCAAGTAGACCAATCGATCCAAATGTTAAGTTGGGGAACACATACCACAGTTGATAAGGGAATGTACCAAATGTTAGTCGGCAAACTTATATACTGTTTACATACTACACCCGATGTTACCTTTGCAGTAAGTTTAGTCGGCCAATTCATATGCACAAACCAAATGAGATTCATTTATACAAGCTGCAGTTCGAATTGTACAATATTTGAAAGGAACCCATGCAAAGAAATTTTGTTCGAACGAAATGAAATTGTGGGTCCTGAAACATATATTGATGTGGAGTGTGGACTATGTAGGTTCAATTGTGGATAGGAGATCAACTGCAGGATATTGTATCTTCCTGGTGGGAATCTTGTGACTTGGAAGAGTAAAAAACAAAGTGTGGTATCGAAATATAGTGTTGAAACTTGAAGCAGCGTTCATGGCAATGGCACAAGGGATAGGTGTGAACTACTATGGATGAAAATCATTTTGGAAGACTTGATGATAAAGTGCGATGAACCATTGAGACTTATGATAGAACAAAACATATTGAAGTCGACAAAAAATCAGATAATGGCCTAATTTGAACTTCACATGTCTCTTCCCAAGGCAACCTTGCAGATCTTCTAACTAATGGGTTGATCCACAATAACTTTGAAAAGATTGTTTCCGATTTGGGAATGATAGATAGTCATTCAGCAGCTTGAGGGGGAGTGTTGTAAATAATGTATTTTTATAATTATTAGTATTAATTTGTACTTGGCCAGTTAGTCAGGCCCATTAGGTTTAGAATAGTCAAACATTATTGAAGTCGACAAACACTTAGTCAAGATAATGGCCTCTGCACTCAATTGTTGGTCTAATATTACTATTTAATTATGTTACTTTCATAATTTATTACTTGTTTAATTTTTTAACTACTATTTTTTAACCTAATTTATTACTTTGCAAAGTTTAAAGAAATTGATATTGGGTATGTAAAACCTACCCCGTAGTATGCTTTCTTTATTTCGGAAGAACTTGCATTATTACTAACTCCAAGAACTTCATAAAAATCTCGTGCCAATGATGCTGAAAAAGAGTAAGGGAAGAAAAAAAATGTTAGTGACATAATGGACAATAAACAAATACATATATTCATATAAAGATCAATAATGAATGAAATGGAACACATAATTTATTTGTACCCGAGCCATGAATTGATCTAGATGCCCCCAAATAACTATTTGCTGCTCCCAATAGCACCCTGTTCTTCAAATTAACACCATCTCCAACTGCAATTATATATAAAGTATGAAAAGATTATCAAATGCACCCTCAATCTAATTTCTATATAAAGTGAACAAAAAAAAAACTGATTTTAACATTAAAATGCAAACAAGAAAGACAAATCCTCAACAATTTTTTATGCCTCTTTGAATACATTACCATTGGGAAAAGAATTTCCAATAACTTTGGAAGGATTTCCAAATCTTGAATTCAATGTTCTATAACCCCTTTGAAGCAATCCTCCATATATCTGAAATTCACCAACAAAAAAAAATCAATTTTAATGTTCAATTACAGTGCACATAAAAAAAAAAGCTAAATCAGAGAAAGAGATTGAGTACGGATATTTCAGCGTTACGGAGAGAACGAAGAAGCTTGATGCCATTGGAGCGAACCATTTGAGAAAGATGATTAGGGGTTACGAGCAATGGGTCCTTAAACCCCTTTTGTAAAACCCTAATTTTGTGGAAGGTTCTAGTGTTGACGAATTAAAACAGTGACGAGAGAGGTGCTGAGTTTTTTTTGTTTTTTTAATTGTGTAATAATGTAAATAATTTCGTAAGAAAAAAGGTGTCTGAAATCTTGTGGAAGACGTACGATAGTTTTCGTAGGGCTTACGTATCATTTCCTATTCGGAGCTTAACTATATTTTTTTTTAAACATAAAAAAGAACTAAAGAAGTGTATAAATTACTTTCAAAAAAAAAAAAAGAAGTGTATAAATTGAGTAAAAAGGTACAAATCCTAGCATAAATACTCACAAATCAGGACTAAGTACTCTTGATTAAGTACACAAAATAATTGACTCAAGTAATAAATTATATTTAAATAATTAATGAACTTATTTTGTAGTAAATTGTTTGGGAGAATCTGAGTTTGATTTTTTATTCAAATATTTTTTAATCAAATTTTATTTATTTTACAACTGAATTCGTAATTATGGGACCTCCTTCTCCTAAGATCAGTGACCAAAGCAACAAAATGTGGACAATATTAATACTCCATTCATATCCCATTAAAAATCACATAAGGTACCGGAACTATAGAAGATAAAATAAACTCATTTCTAGCTCTCTAAATTGACCACACAACATTAATAAAAAAAAAAGTTGACCACACAACACAACCACATGTCACACTAATAAAACCCTTGAAACATTTCCCTTGGCCAAACAAAAAACAAAACAATTCCAACAAAAAAAATATTTATGCATAATTGAACTAAACCCAAACCACCTAAGTGTCTTATATCATAAGGAGATGGGAGATAGTAAACGAACAAATCCCAAGAAAAAATGGTCATCAGGGCAACTCTGATGCATGATCTATTAAACCAGTCGCTTAACATACATTAAGTGGTTACTACCCACCATATCACTTTTTAGAAATACATACAAATTTCACTTTGATACATAATTTCTTAAAAAGAATCCTTAAGTGGTCCCACATATAAAACTTTAATATTTTGTTAAGAAATGTTTAATAAAATCACTATGTATTCATGTCCAAATATATAGTGCTATTTGTGTGCTTGATAAAAACAATATTGCGATTTGTGGGAGATGCGGGTGTGTAGTGTGTGATAATATAAATATGTGGGGTGGGAAGAGAAACCTTCTACATAATAGCCTAAAATGGATTAAAGAAAATCTAAACACTAGCTAGTATCATTTTCTCAACAATGATGCTCTTTTCTATTTTTCTTGTGTGTTTTCTTCTTCTCTTTGGTAGGTGTAAATGTAACATTTCATCGGGTTCAAAGTACAAAATATATGCATAGATATATATAAATATCTTTTCAAGTTCAGGGGTTCACCTCCTCACTACAACTTAGCTCCGCCCCCTACACATTTCTTGTTTTCTTAAAAAATATATTTTGAAAAAATAATTAAAATCGATTTATCATTTTAAGGTTTTTCTTTTTGACAAAATAATTTTAAGGTTAAAAATGTGTTTTAATTATAGAAAAATAATTTTTTAGAAAATCTCTACTAAATAATAATAAAAAAATCACCGCCAAGTTTTCAGGTTCCCTCTCCCTATTGAGATCAATAGTCTACCTACCAATCCAGAATAATACCACAAATTAATTTTATTTAGGCACACACATAAATCTAACAAATTAAAAGAAAAATAATATAGTTACATCGATCAATTTCATTTTATTTTAATGCATTGTCTTTAATTTTTTTTCTTCTTTACGTAAGTGTGCCTAACAACAAGGTGTTGAGTTTCTGCCTAGGTTAGACTTTCTCCATTTGTTATTGAATGAATTTAAAAATAAAAAAGTTGCTTATACATGCAATAAAACAAGTTTTTTTTTTTAAATGGTAACATGTAATAAGACAAATGTGATACATACAACAAACCAAATGTATTTCATGCAATAAGTCAAGTGTATCGAAAGATTCTCTTCTCCCCAATGACTCTTTTTAACCCTCCAATATTCCGATTTTACCCCTGTATAAAAACTTCGGAACATGTTTTCTGAAGTTTTTCTAGTTCAAATTCGTCGAAAACTTTAGAAAATACATTCCGAATTCGTATTCAAGGCAAAAAAAACTTCAAAAAACGCGTTCCGAATTTTAAAATCAAGGGCAAAAAAAAAATCCGAAGGGGAGAAAGAGTCATGGGAGGTGGGAAGAGAAAATCTCAAGTGTATCCCATGCAAGACGTCAATGTGACAATGGATGAATCTATAATAAATGGGCTTTGATCAATTTAGATGGACTTATGCTTTGGGCCTTTATCATAATTTTATAATATATTATAAATTTAGGTAACATCTGAATTTAACCTAAATTTAACATTTCTTTGACCAGCCCCTTATAAAAGCGGCCTCACTCACCACTTTCACAAACTAGCAAGGGCGATAGCCGCTTCTTCAAAAAGCTAATGGGGCGGCGTTGGTTGATGGCAATTTTTTGGCAATTTGTAGGACGCCGCTAGATCTCGTTCGATCTCATGTGAGGTTTATGTTTAGATCTGGGTCATCGATCTAGATCTGTTTATTAAACTTTGCTGCTATGGTTCTTTAACAAAGGTGGTATTGCCTCTGTCGCCGTCTTAATTATGTTCCTCCTTGGGTTGCTCTGCACTTTTGTCTGGGTTTCGTGTGGGGCGACTTTGATTGATGGCATTTTTTGGCAATTTGTAGGCCGTCGCCGGATCTCGTTTGGTTTCATGTGAGGTTTAGGTTTAGATTTGGGTCATGGATCTGGATTTGTTCATTAAAACTTGCTGCTATGGTTCTTTAACAAAGGTGGTATTGCTTATGTCGCTTAAAAAGTTATTTTGATTTGCTGTTATTTTGCAGGGAGCGATTGATACTTGGATAATTTTTGTGTTGGTAGTCGATTTATTCACCATTGTTTATGTTCTAAATGCTTATACACAGGTTCTCCGACTTATCTGTGATAGTTTTTTATTAGGGTTTTTCTTAATATATGTTTAGGGTTGTTTCTCATTTTTGTTCCACTTTTGTGCTGACATTGTTCGTATCACCATTTTGGGGTTTGATTATGTGGTTATACTAGGTTAGGTTCTTTAAAAAGAAATTACAATGGGGTCATTTTTTCTTATTTAATATTGTGTTGGTTTCTCCCTACTAGATCTATGAGTGTGGAAACAAACTCGATTCATGTACCATCATTTGATTCTTGATTGAATGGAAATCATCAACGATGTCTTATACTTTTTCTTGTTATCAATTATGCTTTGAATATTTGTTTTTTATGATAATGTTTAACACAATCTTTTACCTTGATTTCTTTGCTTAAGTATCGATGAAATTGTGCTCATAAAAGAAGACATGAAGCAGAAGGGAAAAAAAGATGAAGCTAGAAGCAAAGGTAAAGCTAAAGAAACTTCTTCGCCTGGAGATGAGAAAGTTGAAGTAGAACCCTTTGAAAATGGTACTTCACTCTTCCATATTTCCCTTTTCTTGATATTGTAAAAATTTATGGTAATAACTAAGGCATAAAATATTATTGGTGAAACTGTGCGTATTAAAGAAGATACGATTTTGTTTTTGAAATAAAGAAGGTAGTAATTATGAAATTTATATATGATCGATAAAATAGTTATATATATGCCATCATATTTCCTAATGTGGTATACTATTCATTTGGATTCTTATAATTTCAGTCCATTTGACGTGTTATATGGATTTGGTGTGCTATTTAAAAAACTCAAATTTTGACTTCTATAAGATCATAAAATGCTAATACTTTTTCTTTTATGGATATTTCTATTTCTTAAGTTTTTATAATTAAAACATATCCAATTTATATGCGGGGAAGGTATATCCATTTCATCTATTTGTGCGAAAAGCTTAGGAGTGTTGTAAAAAATAAAGGCTTTTTCTTGGGTTCTCTATTCATCTCTAAGCACATAATTAGGCCAAGTTTCAATATAAGTTAAATATAAGTTACAATGAATTGCCTACGATAACAATTGAAGTAAAATTTTATTTGTTGAATCAATATTATAATATAACTTTTTTTTTTCAAGAGAATCAATAAAATCCGTTTCTAATGATCTAAATTAAATTGCATCTCAATACTATAGGATTATTAAGAATATAATTATGTATTTGACTCAGACAAAATGATGAGTTGGGTATTGATTCTCATAAGCATTATAATCATAATATAATTTTTCTCCTTCAGAAATATCTCGAGTAGCAACCAAAAAGATCTGAGATTCACCATCAACATTGTATCTCATACGGTAAATGCATGAGATACAATGTTGATGGTGAATATCAAGTCTTTTGGTTGCTACTCGAGATGTTTTTGTAGGGGAAAGATTTTATTATGATTATAATAGTTATGAGCATCAATTCTCAACTCATTATTTTGTCTGATTCAAATTCATAAAAATTCTTAATAATCCTATAGATTTGAGATGTGATTTTAGACTAAGGATTTTTATGGTATCCTCTTGAAAAAACTTAAAACACAGTCCTTGCAAATTTAACAAAAAATTTGTTAAATTGTTACTATGGGAAATTTATTGTAATTTATGCTGGAGCTTTGGCCTAATTATGTGGCTTAGAGATGAATAGAGAATCCTATTTAGTATTTACCCAAAGAAAAACGTTCATTTTAACAACACACCTTCTAAGCTTTCGGTGATTCTCACAAATAGATCATTTTTGTTCTTAAGGAACACACTGAACAATATATCCCAACAAATAGTTGGATGATTATGTGATTTATGATAACCATTAAAAGTTGGATGATTAATTTAGAGAATTTTTAAAATGATGAAATTTAATGAAATATTCATGTAAATGACATTTATGAACTATGAGACATTGAAACACACACACTAATAACTTGTAAGGAAATTACAAAATATTAGGTTAAATGGTAGGAAAATTTACGATTGTTGTGCACATGTAAATGATGGACAAAAAGACAACGAGTAGTGTATACATATTCCCATGCAACCTTGAGCCACTCGCACACATTAAAAAATTCCATTAAAACTACAAAATATAAGGTTAAATGGCTTAGGAAAATGAAGCGGGTTCATCATAGTGGGGAAGATTAAAGAAAAATGTTAATTTTCAAAGCTTTCTTGTGGATATTAAAAAGCATGCAGGTGGATGCCGCTAAAAAACATCCATAATTACATGCATTGGATGACTTACAGTTTCGTGGATGGACGATGAAGGTGATGGTGCGGCTGTGATCTACTTCAGCTGAAGACGACGACGTGCCATCCGGTGGAGGTTAAGAAAAACTTTAAATAATTGAAACGACGAGCCATCTGAAGGCTCTGTTTCCGTCGAAGTTATCTGCAAGCGCGGTAGAAATAGGAAAACCATTGTTAGTAGTTATTCCGAGGAAGAGGATGAAAATGATGGTTCTGAAACTGTTTTCCTTCTCTTCTGCAGCTTTGTCATTTTCTTCGGAACTACTACTTACAATTATTTTTCTCTTTCTACGTATCTTTTTAACGCCGGTGGCAACTCTGACTGAAACAGAGCCTCCGGGTGTAATGACATCTCGTTCATGACCTTCCTCGGAGCATTTCTCTGTTGATTTCAGGCAATGAAGGTTCTGAAATTGAACAAATGGTGCCTCAAATCAACAAGAGAAACACTCCGGCGAAGGTGATGAACGACATGACATTACACTTGGAGGCTCTGTTTCAGTCAGAGTTGCCACCGACGTTAAAAAGAGACGTAGAAAGAGAAAAAGAATTGTAAGTAGTAGTTTAAAAGAAAATGACGAAGCTGCAGAAAAGAAGGAAAACAGTTTTAGAACCATCATTTTCATCGTCTTCCTCGAAATAATTATTAACAATAGTTTTCCTATTTCTACTGCGCCATCACCGTCATCGTCCGTCCACAAAAATGTAGTTTGTTTATCTCGACAAAGAACGAATTCTTCAGCTACTACCACATCATCGTCATTGCCATTAATCGAACCTTCCCCGTTGTTCAACAATGTCGTTTCAGCGACAACATCAATAGCTCGTCCCACTTCATCACCATTCGACTGCAATGTTTCGGCGTTAGTATCCACAATAGTATAGGTTGTGTTTTTGGAGGGGGAATTGTGAATGTGACTGTGATTTTGAATGTATATTTGACTTCGTCATTCTCTTCCTCCGCCATCGAAAGCTCAATTCTAGAGATTTTGAAAACTTTATTTCCTCCGATGTAATTAAGGATGTGTTTTAGCAGTCTCCACCCACTTGATTTTTAATATCCACAAGAAAGCTTTGAAAATTGATATTTTTCTTTAATCTTCTGTTTATAAACAGGAGTAAATGGAGGATAATGTAATGGAGTGGATTGTAGCGTCAGTTTAATAATAAACTAATTAGGTATCATTACAACTTAAAAATAGAAGCAGAGTGATGAGACAAATCTGCATAACACAAATTTATCTATTAATGATATCTAGCCACTTGTAAGTTGTCTCATCAAATCTGCATAATAAATAAATAATATTTGATTAATCACAACAATCACATATATGAACTTGCATCAACAATTTAAAACAATGGAAAAAACCATTCAAATTTGTTTTTCCATTTTATCAAACTTTTTTTGTCAACAAGTGGCAACTGACACAATTCGTGT
The DNA here is from genome assembly GCA_030408175.1 of Trifolium repens. Taxonomy (NCBI): domain Eukaryota; kingdom Viridiplantae; phylum Streptophyta; class Magnoliopsida; order Fabales; family Fabaceae; genus Trifolium; species Trifolium repens. Next base: position 4,414,682 of record CP125840.1, read on the forward strand.
TATATGTATCATGTGAAAGTTTTTCAGGTTAAATGACACCTTATTTTTAACATATGGAAAGCTATTTCCAAAAAATTAAGTTCCATCCGTGATAATGTTTTACTTAAAAAAATCTTTAGCAAGGAATTTTTTTTCTTTCTAATCCCTTGACAAATAGTCATCTGCAAGTAAAGAATAACTTATTTAATGTATTTATTTTAAAGACAAAACAAACTTGTGTTTGTATCACTGCATCATCCTTTGTTTTTAGCTTATCCTCCCACGTTGATGTTACCCTATTTTATGGTTTGCATGAATGACTTGTCCCAAAAATATAGCCCCATATCTACATAACTTTTTTAGAAATTAAGTATAAATATAGAACAATATAAAAAATGTCATCAGATTACCAATTATGATATAGAATCTTAAAAGGAGGAGGAAAAAATAAAGCACAAGGAAAGTATATTTGGACATAGACACAAACACAAAGCTGCCTTTGCTATTCAAATCACCCTTTGGTGGCTGGCTATATATTTACTTACTTTGGTATTGCTGCAAATACACGAAAGAGTTGATCTTTCCTTTCAACTATTCCCTTTAAGTATCCATCGGCAATAACCTATAAATTAACTTATCAATCCTCCGTTGTTTTTACCAAACAAAACCATAATATTAGAAAATGCTAACTAATGTCTCCATAGCATTTTTTAAGAATTTTTAATAGTAAATTTTTATAAAAGTATATAAAACTAATAAATTGAACATTGAAATATCTAACTATTTGAATATATACTTTCTTTAAATGAAATCATAGTTAGCAAGATCTAATAATATAACCCTTTGATTAAATAACTTTATGGCCTTAACACAAAACAAGAAAAAGATTAATTAGTATATCTCCTTTTTTATGAATGTTTAGCATTTAGTTTTTCTTCGAAGCTTGATTTTTGTATACACAAGTTAATTGTTTATTGAAATTATTTCAGTCAAAATCAATTTTAATTATCGTAGATTCACACACACAAAATATTACAATTACTTATTATTTACTTCACAATTTGTTTTGGTCAAGTAGTTTAATAGCTAGAATTTCACTTTTTAAAATGAATAAGGGAGTAGAGGGTTCGAGCCAACTTTACATTTGATCAAACAGAAGCTTTCTCTTCATCCTTTTCTGCTGTACCATATTGAGATTACAACTAAAGCTCATGCAACTTCTTCATCAAAATATTCCTTTCTTGAAACTAAAGAAAGTTCCAAACAAGGACTTCTACAACTGTGTGACAAAGTGACAGACAACCTTAACTATGTCAAATTCCACCTTTTGTATTCTTAACCATAATTTGGTTGATTAAGAATCGAATATTTGTTTACTTGTGAATAGCTACTTAAAGCTTTAGCTTCCTATTGCATAATATACACTAAGCAGAATCAAGTTCATTTATGAAACTAGACTATCAAAAAAACTAAACAATCCCATTTGAAACTATAAACTTTTCTTCTCTTTCAATACATTACAATTATATCTTACAATAACCGAACTATCGAAGTCTCGGTCCACCACGAAAAGAGGCCTATTCCCGACTGAACCTTCATCGGAAGAGAGAAGACCGAAATGATGTCAATAAAGAGAAGACCAAGAGGTAATAATCCAGTTACAATGAACTCAATCAACCCTCAAGTCCATCCTCATAGCAATGATGAAGAGGACTACAATCTGCGAGACACAAATCCACAACTCGGGGAACGATGGCCTAATGGTGGAAATTATAATGGAAGAGGATGGATGAGTGGTGGTGAAAGATCAACAAGCACATATGACCTAGTTGAGCAGATGTTTTATCTTTACGTTCGCGTTGTGAAAGCGAAGAATCTCTCCTTAAACAGCCTCACCTCAACCTGTGATCCTTATGTTGAAGTGAGGTTAGGGAACTATAAAGGAAGAACAAAGCATATAGAGAAGAGATCGAATCCGGAATGGAACCAAGTCTATGCTTTCTCCAAAGACCAAATTCAATCTTCTGTTTTAGAAGTGATTGTGAAAGATAAAGAAATGGTTGGTAGAGATGATTACATTGGAAGAGTTGTTTTTGATCTAAATGAGGTACCAACTAGAGTTCCACCAGATAGTCCATTGGCTCCTCAATGGTATAGACTTGAAGATAGAAGAGGAGAGGGAAAAGTTAGAGGCGACATTATGCTCGCGGTGTGGAATGGAACACAAGCCGATGAAGCTTTCTCAGATGCTTGGCATTCTGATGCTGCAACTGTTTATGGAGAAGGTGTTTTCAATATCAGATCAAAGGTTTATGTTTCGCCGAAACTATGGTATCTAAGGGTTAATGTGATTGAAGCACAAGATGTGATATCGAATGACAGAAACCGCGTGCCGGAAGTTTTTATCAAAGCTCAGATGGGAAGCCAAGTACTGAGGACTAAGGTAATGTTAAAGTTATGAGTTTTAGATGAAAAAACCAGAGAAAAAAAATAAGAGCTGGAATATATTATTGATAATAATTTGATAAAAACATGATTTAAAAGATGTGATAATCTAATTAATATACTTTAGCATTATAAACTGATCCTAGGAAATAGACTAAGAAACTGTACTATAACATCAAAGGTATTATTAGGTATTTTCTTATATTCTTTTTTTTTTTGAAGCAAAGGTATTTTCTTATATTGTAACAGGTATGTCCAAGTAGATCAACTACAACAATTTGGAATGAAGATTTAGTTTTTGTGGCAGCTGAACCGTTTGAGGAGCAATTGACGATTACTGTAGAGGATCGCGTGCACGGTTCAAAAGACGAGGTACTTGGAAAGATAATCTTACCGTTGACACTCTTTGAGAAGCGGCTAGACCATAGGCCAGTTCATTCTCGATGGTTCAATCTCGAGAAATACGGTTTTGGAATGATGGAAGGTGATAGAAGGAATGAGGTTAAATTTTCAAGTAGGATTCACATGAGAATTTGCCTTGAAGGTGGATACCATGTCTTAGATGAATCAACTTTGTATGCAAGTGATCATAGACCAACGGCTAGACAGCTTTGGAAGCAACCTATTGGAATGCTTGAAGTAGGAATCTTAGGAGCACAAAAGCTTCTCCCAATGAAGATGAACAATAGCCGCGGCAGCACTGATTCTTATTGTGTAGCCAAGTATGGTCAGAAATGGATCAGAACTAGAACGATTCTCGACACTTTTAGTCCTAAATGGAATGAACAATATACTTGGGAGGTTTATGATCCTTGCACTGTTATAACACTAGGAGTTTTTGATAACTGCCATTTAGGCGGCGGAGGAGAAAAAGCTCCTAGTGGTGCTAGCAATGCAGCTAGGGATTCAAGAATTGGAAAGGTAAGGATTAGGCTCTCGACACTTGAAGCTAATAGGATTTACACAAACTCATATCCACTTCTTGTTTTGCATCAACACGGTGTTAAAAAAACGGGCGAGCTTCAACTAGCAATAAGGTTCACTACTCTCTCACTGGCTAACATGGTTTATATCTATGGACAACCTTTGCTTCCAAAGATGCATTATTTAAGTCCTTTCACAGTTAACCAAGTTGAAAATTTAAGGTACCAAGCGATGAATACCGTAGCTACGAGGCTTGGTAGAGCTGAACCTCCTCTCAGAAAGGAAGTAGTTGAATACATGTTGGATGTTGATTCTCATATGTGGAGTATGAGAAGAAGCAAAGCTAACTTCTTTCGCATTATGTCACTTTTCTCTAGCGTGATCACAATGGGGAAATGGTTCAACCAAGTTTGCAATTGGAAGAATCCGGTCACATCGGTTCTAGTTCATGTTCTGTTTCTGATATTGATTTTGTATCCAGAATTGATTCTGCCGACGCTGTTCCTCTACATGTTCTTGATTGGTTTGTGGAACTATCGGTTTCGTCCAAAAAATCCAACTCACATGGATACTAAACTCTCATGGGATGAAGGAGTTAATCCAGATGAACTTGATGAAGAGTTTGATACATTTCCAAGTTCTAAACCTCACGATGTTGTTAGAATGAGGTATGATAGACTTAGAAGTGTCGCGGGAAGGATTCAAACCGTAGTTGGAGACATAGCTACACAAGGAGAGAGGTTTCGTTCTTTACTGAGTTGGAGAGATACAAGAGCAACTAGTCTCTTTATAGTGTTCAGCTTGTGTTCTGCAGTGATTCTCTACGCAACACCGCCAAAAGTGGTGGCCTTGGCAACTGGTTTGTACTTTTTGAGGCATCCGAAGTTTCGGAGCAAGATGCCTTCTGTGCCAAGCAATTTCTTCAAGAGGCTACCTGCTCAAACAGATAGCATGCTGTGATGCTTGTTTATTTTCTTCAATATGGCTATTTTATTTTCTTTATAGCATTTACAATGTTTAATATCTATCTAATTCTGTCAATGTTACTTAGGAAAATAACTTTAGACGCTTAATTAGGACCGTGCAGCAATGAAGTTATACATTGTAAAAATAATTTACTTGTATAAACAACATCAATGAATAAATAGATGTCTAATTATGTAATCTGTCAGTTATCCAAAGCTCGATTTGGAATGAACCTTCGGACTGATAATTTTACTAACAAATAATGTAACTGTAGAAATTATCACATAATGTATAACACACTAGCATATGAATAACAAAATTGGAATCATTTATATATTAGCAGGGAAGAAGTGTGACAAAATAACTGCATAATTTGTTAAAATAGTCGCAAGAAGCATGTAGCAATTAATATACAAATGAATATGATACTATTAATAGTCCATATTAAAACTGAAATCAAACATAGTATGCATATTAGCCAATATTTTAGACTAATTCTGTAGCCGTGTTCAGATCCTCGCCAGCAACGAAATCAATCTCCAAAAGAATAATATGTGATGTATTCTCTTTCTCACTCACTTTTTCAAAAAATAAATTTTGGCTCAAATATACAAAGATTATCAAAACCTTTCGAGTCATTACTAAGGACAAATTTAGGCTAAGCAGTGCAAGTTAAATTATGTAATTATGAATTGGTGGTATCCATAATTCACCAGTATAACAACAACTGCAAATGAATTTATATAAACACTTTCTTTTTCTTTTGTTTCATGGTCCTAGCACATGTTACAAAATTTGAACTAGCTAAAAAAAAGAAATTCATAATATCATAATATTCATGAAAAAGCTCTCCATTCCATTGATTAATCTAGAGATAAACAAAACGAATAAAATTGAAATACAATGTCATGTCTGAAATACTTAAAGCAAAGTTACTCAACAATAACATAATAAAAAAAACCAAACAAACAGAATCAAAAAAACTGAAGAAAATCAACTCATAACATGCCATCTGATTTTGCAGGCATCCTCCTGAGGAAGTTTTGTGGAAATGCAGGCAAGTCGAAGCGAAACCTTGGAGATCTTATCATATAAGTGACCCAAAGGAAGATTAAAACGCGAAAAGAAACGAAATAAGTCACAATGACAGCAAGGAAACAGAAAATCAGAAACAAAGCTGTTGCTCTTGGATCCCTCCAGCTGATAAGAGACTGCACCCTCTCTCCTTGAGTTGCCAAATCACCCATCACAGCCAGCAGTCTCCCCGAAATTCCTCTCAATCGATCATACCTTTTCTGAAGATTACCGCCGCTAAATTTAGTTGGAAAAGGATCAAACTCTTCTTCAAGTTCTTCAGTGGTAGCTGTATCAGCATGAGATAATTTCATATCCATATGAGAAGGATATCTTGGCCTTATTCGGCACCGCCAGATCCCCTTCAACAGTAAGTAGGCAAACGTTGCCGGCAAAATAAATCCTGGCTTGAAAAGGATAAAGAGAAAGATGAAATAAGCACCTATCGTTGTAACCGAATTCTTCCAACTGCGAATCTCCTCAAATTGTTTAACAAGCCAAACTAAACCGCTGAGAAGACCAGCGATCCTGTAAAACTGAGCTCTTCCTCTCCTCATGCTCCACACATTTGCCCCTATATCTAGCATGAACTCAACAACCTCTTTACTCAGAGGCGGTTCGGCTCTTTTGAATCTCAGTGTAGTGATCACAGCAGCTTGGTTTCGCAAACTATCGAGCTGAAACATCGACAACGGACACACATAGTGCATTTTCGGGAGCAAAGGTTGAGTATAGGTTTGCAAAACATTCAACAAAGAAGGACAAGAAAATCTCACTGCCAATTGAATTTCTCCCATTTTCCTTGCTCCTTGAGTATGCAAATTTATAAGTGGATAAAAATGAGTATAGATTCTATCGCTTTCAAGTGTTGAAAGCCGAATCCTTACCTTACCGATTCTCTTATCGCCACCTACATCAGCATTTTTCCCTCCTCCAGCATTATTTTTAGCTCCTCCGTGTAAGTGTCCATTATCAAACACCACAATTGTGATAACTGTGCAAGGATCATAAACTTCCCAAGTATATTGTTCATTCCACCTTGGTGAAAAACTATCAGCAATAGTCCTTGTTCTCACCCATTTAGGACCATACTTAGCTACACAATACGCGTCAGTTCGATCCTTCTTCATTGGAGATATCCCCACGGCATTCAAAATTCCCAATTCCAAGACACCGATACTTGGTTTGTTCAAATACTTAGACGACGGCCTTAGATCACTGCTATAGTGAGTTGCCTCATCAAGAACATGGTACCCTCCATCCAAAGAGATTCTGAAATTCAATCTAGTACTAAATTTAACCTCCTCTTCGCCTTCAAGTTCTTTAGGCTTTTGAAGATTGTACCAAAGACTAGCTGTTGGAGTTGCATCTATTCTTCTCTCGACATCTTTAAGATGAATCACACAACTTCCCAAGCTTTCATGCTTGTTGGAGTTTCCTTGACCTTGCTCAATGCTTAAAATCAATGAATCATCAAAAGGTTCTGCTACAACAAACATCAAATCCTCATTCCATATAGGGTTTGGATTAATCTTCATCGGACGGCTTCTCAAAGCCAAGTTCCCTAGAACACCTTGGATAAAGATTTCATTGTTGCCAGTTTTGTTTTTGAGCAACAAATCTTGTGCTTGAATCACATTAACTCTAAGATACCAAAGTCGAGGAGAAATGTACACTTTTGAACGAGTGTACGCGATGTTTTCAACACTAGTAGTTGTTGCATCAGAATGCCAAGCATCAGGAAAACCTTCATCGGCTTGAGTTCCCATCCAAACAGACACCATTAGCTCTCCTCGATCAAGCTTCACACCGTTTTGACCTTCAAGCTTATACCATTGTGGTGCTAAAGGACTATCAGGAGGAACCCTCATAGGAATATCAGAAATCGTGAATGCAACACGACCGATAAACGCACCACCATCTTTTTCCTTCACAATAATCTGCAAAACTTGTTCATGAATCCTTTCTTTAGAAAAAGCGAAAACTTGGTTCCATTCAGGGTTTGAAGTTTTCTCAAAGATCTTTGTTGTCCCTATAAAACTTCCAAGCTTCACTTCCACAAAAGAGTTGCAAGTATTGGAATTACCGGTTTGCGGTAACTCTTTGGCCCTGACTACCCTTGCAAAAAGAAACTGCATTTGTTCAACAAGATCAAATGCCGTTGGAAGCCTATCACCACTTATCACTCTTCCAGCATTGATGTTTGGTGTTGTCTCCTTTAGAGAAAAATCTTCTCTTTGCTTCTTTTGATTGTGATTTTGGTTTTGTGTGGCCATTGCTTAATCTACAAAAAAAAGTGAACACAAAATGTAAGTCAAATCATCATAGACATCTAACACAAAATATAATAATGACAATATTTGTATAAAACCATAAAAAGAATCATGTGTTGAATTGTGATCAAGAAGAGTAAGAACAGGTACATGTATACTATTAGGGATAGATTGAATCTTCACAAAATGAATGAAAATGTGGATAGATTTTCTGAAATTCATACTTTTGTCGGAGTTTGTTATAGCCTCGGGAAAAAATGTATTTTACTTTAAGTTAAGAACCATACCAAAATCACCTATAGAAATGCGCCTAAATTTTGTCCTTAGAATTAACGACTTGCCACAGGTTTTAATTTTCTGAAAATTAAAGGTAAACACTACAGTAAAAATAATTGCGCCAAAACAAAATTATGCAAAACAACCACTGCATCTAAAGGTGAAAGAGAGGAATCATAAATTTTTTTGAGATGAGAGGGTGAGAACGAACATAGTTTAAAATTGCGATTGTGGCAGCAATTTAAATTGAAGTCCGCAACTACACAATTTCGATCACATCAGCTATATTTTCTCAAAATATTAAAGTTTGCTTGCAGCATAAATGCAGCCGTGACCGTAACCACAATTTACAACTATGAAAAGATTTTGTTTTGGAAATCACATGATACTCACAAGGAAGCGGAGGAATGTGGAACACCGTTGCAGTAAGCGCACAACGGCCAGAGGGAAGCACTGTGATGGCGTGTAGAAGGAGAATCAGAGGACAGTGGTGCCTAACAATAATATAACAATGTCTTATTGGAACGGTTTTATTTATATTTGGAAATTTTGAATATGTTAACTGCTATTATTCCTATGGAAATTGAGAAACTATTTCTAAATGAGTGCTATAACTGTAACTAGGTGTAATTATTTCACCACTTAAAGTTTCATAATATGTAACATTTTGCATTTACTACACATTTTCAAATTTTGGATTTATTTTCATAACAGCAACATTCTCTTTTTGCCAGGTTGTGTCTAGAAAGGAAATATTACTTTATGAACAATGATTTTACAATTAAAATTATAGTTGTAGCGAAACACTGAGGCGCAGACATCGGATACAGTACTCGGACACATTGATAATAATTTGAGAAAATAACAATTGAATATAATCATGTGTGTCAGTAATGTATCAGTTTGGGGCAGTGACACGTCTCAGATACTAGACACACCTTCAATCAGAAGTATCGGTACTACAAATTATATTTGCCTTCTAATAATCTTATAATGAAAAATAAGGAAGAGAAAAAAAAGTGATGATGAGACACAAAAGTGAATGAGGAAGAGAAATTGAAATTCATACCACTCAAAATTCAAGCTTGCTGATTTTGAGAGTCTTCCTGTGATAGTAAAAGAAAAAACATTAGCATTGAAACACAAATGAGTATATTACAAAGGTTTTGATGAAAAAAATGAGAGTTTATCAAAATTTTAATGCAACCTGATAGCAAGAAATGGTGGTTGAATTTGAGATCGTTAAGTTCTCATTCAAGCAAACTTTTGAAATGATTATCTTTGAAAAATGTTAAAAGTTAAACAGTATGGCAGTGAGTGAGTTAGCGGTTTTGCAAATTTACTTTTAGAACAATGTTAAAATGTAAACGGTTTTTTGTTTATAAAACAAATGCAAACAATTCAATTATTAGTACAAAGATAATGACAATTTGAATACTAATTTGTAACTGATATCATAATAAAATACATTTAATTTTATTGAATTGTTATAATTTTTGTTTGGTCAAAAGGAATATGTGAAGATTAATACATGAGGATCCCGTTTGGCCCGGCTTATATTTTTTACTTTTTTATTTTAGAAAAAAGTGAGAAGCAATATAACCATTCATTATCCGTACATGCCGTTACAGAAAAATACACATTTTGTTGTAATATGTGAGTATTTATATTTGTTGTAATACGTGAATATTTATTTTATTTATTAGTTGATCAAAGAATTTGTATAGGAAAGAGAAGGTGATTCGTTGCGTGAGAGATGAGATCCACAAACCTTTTCTCCCTTTTAGAATACACTTCAGAGCATGAAAGGTTTCAAAAGTGAAAAGGATTGTCGGTTATAATATGGGGACTAAAAGTTCATATTTTTCTTTTTATTTATTCATATATTTAATTTATTGTAAAATTTCAATAGTACAGAACACACTATTGTTAACCCGACTCAATATGATGGAGACAAACTCCTAGAAACTATATCACTCTTACCTAAAGACATTAAGTGATACATAAGTAACACAATCCTTACTCCGTGCTTCAAAGCTTTGGAGAGGATATATAACACAAACAATAACTATCTCTTTGCTTAAAAACTTCAGAGATAATCACAATTTACAACTTAATAAAACTCCTAAACTTGCATCAAGGTGACACAAGAAAGGCTCACACATGCACAAAAACCCTAAACGGCTACACACGCTATATTAGCTTACAAACCCACATTTGTTTAAATTTTTGTTTTTGTTAAATATTCAATTATTTTACTTATTTATTTATCTTGGTGAATGCAATTATTTGAAGATATTCATTTTGAAATTAGTTTGATTCGATTCAATAAAAATTAGTTCAATTTAAAATTCAGTTTGTGTTCAACACAATTTTTTTTTCAACTTAAGTTCGGTTTGTTTAAAATTTATGAACAATTCAGTACTTATTGCAAAAGAAATATTTTTATTAGCTTCATAAAATATTTGTTGGATATGAACTAGAGGTGAAGATTACTCATCACTAACGATGATAGAAATTCGCACCTATATCATGGTGACACATCAAACACTCTATAAACCTGAAAATATATTATTTTTTTATAAGAACCGGTGAAAATATTATTTTGATAAATCAAATCATATACAAAATTATAAATCACTACCAATTACATTTTTTAAAACTATCGATCAAAAATAGTTGTCTTGCAACTTTAACGAAATGACGGTTGTACCATACAATATTACTTTTTTTTTTTGTTACATTGAAGTTAATCATAGTCATACTTAAAATATTACTACTTAAATTTCTCAAGATTACACCAAACCTAATGGTTTAATAGTAAAAGGTTTTTGTAATCAAGTAAGTACAAAAATATAATTTAACCACTTGATTCATTTAATTTCATTTTATTTTAATTAAACAAAAAGTGAAAGTGGCATGATATGGACTTAATTAAGTAACAAAGGCTTGAAAAAATTAATATCGGTCGTGCAACATAAACGAACAAAGCGGGAAATAATCATCAGTCATCTTTGTTGTTAATTTTTTAGTTCTCTTTTTTGTGTTTTACTTTTTTCTTCTATATAGCTGCTAGAGTGTTCTGAGTATTTCATTGTTAATTTTCTAATTCTCTTATTCATGTTTTATTTTTTTTCTTCTATATTGCTGCTATAGTGTTCTGAGTATCTTCGTTGTTAATTTTCTAGTTCTCTTATTCGTGTTTTATTTGTTTTCCTCTGTTTTGGTGTTATGAGCGTTGTTAATATTCAAAGATATGGCAAAGAAACAGAGACTTCGCCTTGCCAAAGCTTCCACCGACGCTGTTGTTCCCCTTTTACCTGTTGTCGATGATGCTATTCCCCCTTTACCTGCTACCAGCGCTGCTCCCCCTTTCCCCCTGACGATGTCGACCCTACCGCTGATGTTGTTACCGGTCTAGCTGCCGATGGCGCTCCTGTGCCGGTAAGTTAGAATTTTTCAATAGGTTTTTAATTGATTAAGTATGTCTAAACATTATGAAATTGTTTAGAGGAGAGAGAAAACAAGTGTGTTTATTTTGTAACTAAAAAGTTCACTTTTACATATTGTATCCAAACAAGTTAAAGATTATTTTATTAAAAAATGTTATTTTTATAACAATAAACAAACACATAGTAAATTCTATTTTTATACAAAATCTATAAAAAGTAATTTGTAGATTACTTAACATCAAAATCACTAATTGTTTAATCTGTAACAAACGTATAGACATAAGAAATAATAACTCAATCTAACATATAACAACTTATCAAAAATAAATAAGGAAGTTATAAACAACAACTTTAAAAAAATATAAGAAACCTAATAAAAGAAGTTGTGTGGGGAAAAAAAGAAAAAAAATTAGGCAACTTATATAAAAAAAAATAAGGACAAAATTTAGGTGCATTTGTTTAGGTGTTTTTCATATGTTTTTAACATAAAATTCATATTTTGTTGATATAACAATGAGAAAAACATGAATTTGAGAAATTCATAGTTTTTATGTTAATAATCATGCAAAAAAACATATAAGAAAATATCATGATGCCTAAAATATGTGAAAATTTTAAAATGTCATAGTTTCACAAGTTCATCTTCATTCGTTAGATTCAAATTCTAAACATAGTCATTCACAAATTCTTGAAATTTAAATATCAATTGAACTCTGTATGGATATAATTTATGATTTCATCCTTCATCAAGTAAAAAACATAAAAGAGCGTTTAGTTTTTTTTTCTTTCTTTTTTCTTTCAAGAAAACATTTTAAAGGATTTGAGATTTTAGGAAAAAAGTGAGGAGCAATTAATGTAATATAACCATTCATTATCCGTACACGCCGTTATCTCATACAACTCACCGTGGATGGTACATAGTAGTGTAAGTCGAACTTGATTCATTCCTTCAGCCATGGGAAGAAACTTGTTCCCCAGAGTAGCTTGTAATGTCCAATAATAGCTTGGAATGTCCGATAAGTATGAAGTGTGACCGGTCGCGTATTTATATCCTTTGGAAGAATGTTATCATTCCGAAGCTCTTCAAAAATATCAACGCCTCTGAACTTGTCTAGAGTCTTGCGTACGTAACGACCCGGTTATATTGTGAAAATTTGTTCAAAAGCTGTACTTTTATACTGCATAATATTTGAAGACAATTTCAAACACATATGTTGTGCAGGACTAAGAGTGGTAAAAGGCTTTGATCCAAAAGTAAGGGTGCATATTCTTATTATCTAATAAGATTGTGGTTAAGTTCTAGTTGGTATCCAAGCAAATTAATTTTGATAATTACAGAAAAATACACATTTTGTTGTAATATGTGAGTATTTATATTTGTTGTAATATGTGAATATTTATTTTATTTTATTTATTAGTTGATCAAGGAATTTGTATAGGAAAGAGAAGGTGATTCGTTGCGTGAGAGATGAGAGAATTGAGTTTATCTCCTTGTTAGTAAAGTTTTTTTGAAAAATTATCCATTAAATTCATTAGAGTTAGAATTCTAGAATAAACAAATTCTTTGAAAAATTATGAATGTGAATTGCAATTATGATTTTTTGTTAATAAGATTTTTAATGAGCTAGAGAGATTATTACATTTTGGATTAGGTCTAGTCTCCTCAAGGTCACTTTGTATCCTTCTGATTTTATTTACTTGAATATATTTCATCATTGTATTTGGCTTATTGAAGGTACTAACACAATTGAGATGTCTTACATGTCACTCTTAATCTTGTGGCCTGAGATGCATTAAATGTCATCTTTATTATATATATATATATATATATATATTTGCAAAGGACTAAAACTAAAAAACTATTAGGCTTAAATGCAGTTTTACCCCCCTTATTTTGAATGAATCGGAATTTTACCCTTTCTATTTTAAAATTCGGAATTTTACCCCCCCTATTTAATAATTTTTTGGATTTTGCCCCCCAACCCCCTATTTAGGCTTATTTTATAAATTTCTGTGTTTTCCAAGTCACTTATTTAAAACGTACTCCTACAAATTAACCAATTCGAATTACTAAATCCCCTTTTTAGGCTGCATCACAAAGACTCATTAGTTTGTCTGCATAAAATCAACCAAATATTATAAAAGCCTAGTACAAAGCCATTAGCCACAATTCATACACCTTCACCTAGAAAGAGGCTTCTGTGTCCTAACCATAATACCTACTGTTTGTTTGGATAAACAAAATGACCAACATTTTTCAACATTGTGAATCCAAGGCCACAAATCTGTCATGTAGTAAACACAAATCAATTTTAACCTATGTTAAGCCACTAGTTCTATAAGCTAAACTGTTATGGTGACTCAGTGAAACCAAAAGAAAGTAAAAGATAATACAAATTAATCCAAATAATTAGGGAGGAGGGGCAAATTCAAAAGAATTATAAAATAGAGGGGGTAAAATTCCAGATTTTAAAATAGGGGGTGAAATTCCGATTCATTTAAAATAAGGGGATAAAACTGCATTTAAGCCAAACTATTATTATTATTTTTTGGTAGAACTACAAACAATATTTTTTACATGATTAAATAATTGTTTTTTTTATATTTTGCAAAAAAAATTGAACAATTATTTATCTTTCTTAAGGACATAAACGTCAATTTACTTCCAATACCACCAAGATAACGAGATAAACCTCTAAAACAATTTCCAGTTACTTCCTTCAATCCTCACTCATCACACGCTCTCTATTCACAACAACAATGGCTTCTCTACTTTCACAACCCAATTTCATTTCCTTAACAACTTACAACAACTTCAAACCCAAAACTACACTCTCTTCTTCCCTCCTCGTTGGAACTTCAACGACACGCCGTTTTAGGAGATACGTAACGGTTTCTGAACAAGCTACGGCGAATTCTCCTGCTGTTAGAAAACTCTATGTTGGGAACATTCCTCGTACTGTTAGTAATGATGAACTTGCTCAGATTGTTCAAGAACATGGTGCTGTTGAGAAAGCTGAGGTAATTTTTATTTGTTGGAAATTTGGGATTTTGATTTGTGTATGTTTGGATTAAAGTTTGTAAAATTAGGTTTGGTTAAACTTTTTTTTGGAAAATTAATTTTGGTTATAATGGGTTTGTTCAAGTGATTTATGTTTTTGGGTAAGTTTTCTCAAATGTATGTGTTTTTTTTTTTGACAAAACAAATGTATGTGTTAGAAAATGTAATTTGTTTTGATTTGATACACTAAAAGTATTTTTGAATGTGTAATTACAAAAAAAAAAAGGTAAGACTTTTATAGGAAGCTTGACTAAATCATGAGAATTAAGAAAATTAGTAGTAATACTAAATTTATCGATAGTGAATGTTGTTTTTACAAGTTTATCCTTCAAGAGAGATTTTTTTTTTTTTGGTTTTCATCACTGGTATCTGGCCTACTGGACCACTTAATCTAGTTTGGGGTCAGTTCTGACATCAAGTGGTTCTAGTCCCCCGATCGCTATTAGATTTTTTTTGTCATAGTATTTATTGTAAGGTGTAGGAAAAAAGGTAAAATAATCAGGGATATGCAGATAAAAAAAATAAAATAAAAAATGTGGTTGAAAATTGGAAGATGGTCTTATAAAAAGGTAGAAAGAAATTTCTCAAAAGGGGTCTTATATTTTTTAGGGATATAGGTAGTAATATAGTACAACATATTTAGAGTAAAATGGTAATAAAATTTCTTAAAGGAAAAATGGAAGTAAACCATCAAATTAGTCCCCTGACTGTGCAGGGCTCTCTAAAATAAGTCCATGAGATTATGAATCTTTGACTCTATTGAACTGTTAAGTTGGTTTTTGTATTTAACCATTTATTATCAATTAAGCTAGTAAATTTTAATAATTTACTATCAATTTGGTTCCTATGTTTAACTACTTACTATCAATTTAGCTCATGGAAGACTTTCAAAAGGAGTAATCTAAACGAAGTTTGACAGAGCCATGAACCTTTTTGAAATATTCATAATTTCAGAGACCTATATGAGTGTGTCCTACGAAGTCAGAGACTAATGTAGTGTTTACTCGAAATGTGCGGAATGAAAAAGTAACAGGTGTCTTGCTACTATGTGAATGTATATTTGATGCAAATTTGGTTTGGTTAATGGATTTAGGAAGAATACCACAATATATAGTCAAAATTCATTTAGCTAGGGTAAATTATTTTTGCTCTAAATGTACTTTGCAACTTCAAACCAAAAATTATTGGGTGAAAGTGAAATTCATGCGGTGCTAATTCTCAAAGTGGTGTGACTTAGATGAATTTCAATCATTAAGGGAATGAATGTTATACAAAAGTATTAGAGTGAGTGTTACTTACACTCCTATGTGCAATTTGGTGCATCAATTGTGGCTCAAATTAGAACTCAAAAAGCTGCATTCGAAAGCTAAAAACTGCCTAATTAGGCCAACTTTGTTAATTATTTAGAGCATTGAACTAGATAAGGATGAACGACTAATTTGAAATTGAGAATTAAGAGAAAAAACCGAGGTTACATAGTGGCGCAGTTTTCGTAGATGTATATTGTAGAAATCCAAATACAACTAACAACTATAATTGCTCACATCCCGTTTTCTCTCCTTGGCACTGGTCACATTTATATAAAAATAACAGAATTTAGATTTCATAATCATTAATGTAAGTTATGGTGAGTCAGGACCTACCTTAGGTTATCAAGAATACCTTAAAGGAAAAAGAGATCTAGAATTTAGTTCATGTGACTGATATAGAATAAATATTTAAATTTTGAAACCTCAATAATTTTTACTTCATTATAATGTGAAACTGGTCGGTGAAATGACTACAGATTTCTGAACCGAACAAGGCAATGTAGGATGTATTGTAACCTAAGTATATGATTTGATAGGGACATTGTTTATATTCTTCTGAAGCAGTTAAACAACTGCAACTTTCTTGTATGTTTTATCATTATATATACCACAAATTTTGAGTATCAAGTGCACTGTTAACTTTTCTTTACGCTTGATTCATAGGTTATGTATGATAAATACTCTGGAAGGAGCCGTCGCTTTGCATTTGTTACAATGAAAACCATCGAGGATGCAAATGCAGCAGCTGAGAAACTCAATGGCACTGTAAGTTTCATTGCATGCAGAGTTTACAAAATATATTCAAAGATTGCTAATGTTCATTCAATAATTTTGGTTTCTTATAAGACTTATGAACTTCATGTTTTTACGACAGCAAATTGGAGGGCGCGAGATTAAAGTGAATATAACCGAAAAACCTTTAACCACGGGAAGTGTGTCACTCCAGGCTAGGGAGCCTGAATTTGTTGACAGTCCCTACAAGGTATATGTGGGAAATCTGGCTAAGAATGTAACATCTGATACCCTTAAAAGTTTCTTTGAGAAAGGAAAAGCTCTTAGTGCCAAGGTTTCACGGATTCCTGGGACCTCAAAATCCAGTGGTTTCGGTTTTGTCACATTTTCATCAGATGAGGATGTAGAAGCTGCTATCTCATCTTTCAATGATGCTGTAAGTTGTTTACTGCTCTTCTTGTTTATTTGCAAGCCGAGTCATCCTGATATACTTCAAATTCATGGCACCATTATGTAGTAGAGAGTTACTTGTCTGTTTTTATTTCATTATATTTAAGTTTATCGTGGAGAATCTGCAATGAAAAAAGGCAATAGAAAAAGAAATAATTGTGAAAAATAATTGCTTATTGCATATTTGCATGAATTGAGATTGAATAGTGAATACACTAGTTATTCAAGATATGCAGACTCTCCCCAAAGGAGTCATTCCCAAAATAACTCCACTCTCCTTTGTAACTTCCCTACTAACCCACTTTCTAACTTCCTAAATGATGCTCACTTTCTAACTTCCTAAATGATGCTCATTTCTTAACTGATGAGATCTGTCATAACTGCCTGGTTATTTGAGTTATAATCCCTTATAACCTGTTTTTTTCCGCCTAACATACACCTTCTTAATCAAGGTTCCTAGTCTATCAATACACCCCATCCCCCCCTCCCATTTATGTCAGATGATAACTCCCAACTGCTCTCACAATTGATGTGGTCCATAGAAACATGGGATCAACTTCTTGTTTTCTTAGCTGGTGATCGCATATAGTACGGTTGTAATTTCAGCAATACCAAATCCCCTACCTACAAAGTGACATCCCTGGGATGTTTATTGGCATGTTTGCAAAAACTTACCATGAGGTTTTGATAAATTAGGTCTTAAATCAGCTGGTAAAGTGTCCCTCTGTTAATTTAGCTTGTTAAGTTCCTCTAATTAAAATGGTTAACTAACAAATGCGGGTCTTATCCATACAAAGCCTTAAAAGGGAACATCTTCGTGTTAACCTGTCAAACAACTATCAGTAAACAGATGACTTATTACTGCTCTGTGTGCACCACAACCATTAATTCTCTCCTCCGTTAAACAGATTACTTCTTTCCTCTCTCAGACAACTCTTCACTCCAGAATGCCAGTGGTTTTTCCTCTTGTAAAAGCATCAGTTTCAATAACAAAATTCTTAGAGAAATCAGGGACAGCCAAAACAGGGAGTGTTGTTAAAGCTTTCTTCAATTTTTCAAATGCATCCTGAGCCTTGTTATTCCAACCAAAAATTTCCTTCTTATGTATTTGAGTAAGGTTTAGCATGTTGCTGTACTGTACCTCTTAATAAATCTTCTATAGTAACCCGTGGTATATCGGCCACAACCACATAGCCTCCAATTTGTTGGATCTGTTGCCACTCCATACCCAAAATTATCTTTCTTGAATGCAGAAATAATATGACCCAAATATTCCAAGCTAGGCTATCCAAAACAACCCTTCTTTTGGCCAACAATTCAGAGCACCAGTCTTAAGTATTCAATGTGAGTCTCCAAATCAGAACTGTAAATCAGCATATCATCAAAAAAGACCAAGACAAATTTCCTCAAAAACAGTATTAAGGCCTCGTTCATCAAGGAATTGAAAGTTGACGGTGCATTTGATAAGCCAAAAGGCAAATCCAGAAATTCATAATTCTCTTCATGGATTCTAAATACTGTTTTTTCACTATCTTTCTCATTCTTATTTGATGATATCCTGACTTCAAGTCCAATTTAGCAAACATATGAGATATTTGATATATTATCATAAGTAATAAATGACATTGATAAGGCCAGCCTACTTAAGGTCACAATATCTTTCTCATTCTTATATGTTTACTTTGATTGCCCTAATTTTCCTCGACCTTTCTTAGATGTATCCAATCATGGTCTGATGTGTTGTTCAATGGGATTAATTTTATTGATTGAAAATAATGGATGATTTAATGAGTGATTAGTTTGCTTCTAAATACAATGCTGACACTGATTTTCTACTTGTTTGATGACCTGTTTACTGCAGTTGTTAGAAGGTAAAAAAATCCGTGTGAATAAGGCGTAGAGAATTAGCAATGTTGCCGAGCATACTTTTGTGAAGGAAAAACAAGAAAATTGCTGTCTCTTTTACGGCATAAACCTAATCATTTTCAGCTGATAGAGTTCCAAGGAGATTCATGAGTAACATAGTGCTAAGACCTCACTACTTTCTTCATGATTATATTGCATCTTTCTTACCTCCTTTGTTATGTCTAGTGTTGTTAATGTATGCATGTATTCAATTCTATTTTTTTGGTATGAGTTTTATGAATGTCCACATGTGCATGTTGAGATTTTTATGCAATCCATCAATTTTAACCAAAGTATTGTCTATAGTTATACAAGTATAATAATATCAACTTATCATTATGCGAATCACAGGTTCTATTTTTTTTGAGAGTTTTATAAACATTCACTGATTCACATGCAAATGTTATCGACCTAAAGAAGAGGGCGTATTATCTTTTAAAAACCTTCAATGGTTGAACTCGGCTTATATGATGAAAAGCTTTTGATAGTGTCTGGGAAGATAAGTAACATAGCTTTGATTTAGTTTTTGGATGGATGCCTGAATTAAGGATTGTGTGACCTTTTGATGAATCTCCTCCCTGCTGGTATTCCCCTAGCCAAATGGAAGAATTTACTGTCTAATTACACTGTCGATGGCCGGTGGAAATGGGAAGTCCTAAATCAACTCCTTCCTCGAGATATTTGCGAGCAGAGTGCAACAATTAAGCCGCCCGCCAATGAATGGTAAATCAGACTTTCATTGCTAGAACCTTTACCAGTTACCACAAATGGAAATTTCTCTCTAAAATTTGGTTACAGTATCATGCATAGGCGCAACATCATATTCCATCCCAACAAATCATATGATAATTTTCAGCATGTTTGATCTTGCCCTCCAACAGGTAATTACTGTATTTTTTATGCTCATGATAAATTTGAGTAATGGTGAAAGGCATCATAGAGGTATGTCTAGAGATTTTAACTTAATAAAAATCACATATTTTGTTAAAAATATATCTCTAAAAATATTTTTTATTAAAAGCTATTTAAAATGGCTCCCTTTTGAAATTATGAAAATAGCTTATGTAAATAAATAAATTTTTGTGTTAATTCATAAGTTTTCATTGACAAAATTTTTCTTTTTATAAGCTGTTTTCTCATAAAATATATTGAAAATTTATAATAGCACAAAAAAACTTATTTAGTTGCATAAGCTGTTTTGCATCGGCTCAAATATAGTCCAATTCAAACGGTCCATAATAGTTTCTTATGTTAGAGGTTTTTTAATTTTTAACACTTTTTTAAGAAAAAATATTTAAAACACTTTTTTATGAGAAGTTATTTAAATCAATCTCTCTCTCTCTCTCTCTCTCTCTCTCTCTCTCTCTTTTAAATGGTTGGTTAAAAAGAAATTAACAAAAAAATAATGATATACTATAAAAATCATTTTAAAAAGAAGTTCAAACATAAAACAAACACCCCTAATATGGGGGTAAAACAAAAGAACAAACGTAAAAAGGAAAGTAAGGTTTTTTTTGTTTTTTGTTTGTTTTTGAAAAGGGAAAAGCAAAATAAGGTTTAAACGATAGTTGTAACAAAAGTAAAGCAAATCCCTTCAAAATAGAGAATTTTGTTTCCAGAGTTATCAAAGGGACTTATTTTAACGGCGATAGATATTGCACAATAAAAAAAACAACAATGGTTTTTACTTTGCTTTTCAAAATTCTGAGACAATCTTGTTTTAAAATAATAAGAAAAAGTTGTGAGATAATGAAGAGGGGACACCAACATGAAGATGAAGATAGACTCAGTGATTTACCCGATTCTGTTATCCTTCACATTCTCTCCTTTTTGAACACTAAACAAGTTGTTCAAACTTGCATACTCTCTACAAGATGGAAGAATTTCGCCAAGCATCTTCCAATCCTCAGATTATGTTCCTCACACTTCAAATCTCTCCGCAGTTTTCGTAATTCGGTCCCTCTAGTTTTGTCTCTTCATGATCATTCAACAACTCTCGACATCGTTGATTTTATGGATTCCTTCATTGAGCCTGACATACTCAAAAGTATTGCAGAATACGTTATTTCCCATAATGTCCAGTCCTTACGAACTACTATCACTTGTGATCTTCAGCAATTTCCGCCTTGCTTATTTTCATCTCAAACCTTAACTTTTGTTAACCTTCGTGTTCACCCTGCTATTGCTGCAAGCAAGAAAATATTATTTCCGAATTCTCTAAATTTGCCTGCCGTAACTACATTGACTTTAAGATCCTTCTACTTTTGCACCGGTTACGATGGCTGTGCTGAGCCTTTCTCGGTCTTTAAGAAGTTGAATACTTTGGTCATTGAAGATTGTCGACTTCTAGATACACAAATTCTTTGTATATCAAGTACCACACTTGTCAATTTAACCGTAGATGAATGTGACCTTTACCCGGATACTTACATATGCAAGTTATTTACTCCGAGTCTTTGCAACTTGAATTATCTTAATACTTTGAATCAAAAACTATGTCATAGCCATCTTTGTTCTTTTAAACATGTATACATTGATATAAATAAAGAAACCACTAGAGTTATCTCACTACTCAAATTGCTTGAAGAGCTTGCTAATATCAAATCATTGACGGTCTCTTCTAAAACTCTCGAGGTTTGTTTCTTTGAGTTGCTTCCTTTTTTATTTATTTGTTTATTTCTACATTTTGTCGAAAATGTATGACGGTTTATCTTTCATTCAATAGGTTCTCTCCTGTGTTCCTGATTTATTCAAGTTTAAACTCACTTCCCTGTATAACTTGGAGTCACTACAAGTAAAAATGAATTCGCTTTCAACTCCATTATACGAGGACCACGGATCTATCAAATTTAATTTCCCTGAAAGAGTATGGAAGTTTTTGCTTCAAAATTCACCATCACTTCTTGCATCTTTCATGCGTGATGATTAAGATTTTATTTATTTTCTGCATTCTACTATATTACAGTTCCTATTTAATTACATGCAATCTACTTTTGGGGATTTATATTTATAATTTTATATATTTGAATATTTTTGAGGTTTAAAAGAATCTGCATTTGGAAGATATTGATAGCAGGATTGTGCAATTGGGAATTAAAGGCTTGTTTAGATTAGCTTATGTAGAACTTATTTAGATTTATCTGCTGACATAAGTGTTTATGAAACTGCATGTTTTGAAGAGAATATCATAACTGCTTATGAGCTTGCATAATTTGTTTTTAATAATTAAGCTTCCATAACAAGCTTATGGACTCTTGAAAGACGAGTCGATTTGCTTGCTATGTCATTCGTTTATGCATAAATGTGATTTTTTGCTTGTTGCATTTTTCATAACTTCTATAGAATTTGCAAAGCTTGCTAGATTCGTTTTTGCGCACATGTTCCTGGCCGCATTATTTGATATCAAGCAATTAAAATTTGCACTTTGTGTGTTTTAAAATTTTGAACCATTGCAATCTTCATGTGATTGGATTTATAACTGTTTTCCTTTTATGTGTAATTTTCAGTAATTTCTTGTTCTACCATTCTGTTCTGTAGTAGTAGTAGTAACTCAACATTTGGTTTCAATCAAATGCTGAACTCAGAAGAGAATAATAACATGAGTCTGAAGCACATATTTCAAAATTTCATTTAAATATCATATCAATCATGAAAGGCACATTTATCAATTCCTTTGGATATGATTGCTTTATCAAATTAAATTATCTCCTTATTGAATTCCCATGGACAAATGAATATTCGTCATGGTTTCTATATTTTTTTAACGGCAAATATATTAGTAATCAGGTCTCTCCACACAACGATCAGAGACCGGTAAAAAAATAACTACATAACAATTGTGTCATATATAAGCAGAACACTGAAAATAAACGCTAGCTAATTGAGGTCTACCTCCAATATTCCATAAAAAGCCCATATTAACCCCCAGTTCACCGAAGCTAAACACCAAAACAAACCATAAACCAGACTTGAGGTCAAAGATTGACTTTCGATCTCTAATCAAAAGCGATCGGCCGACCAGACTCCACAAAAATCAGAAAGCACCCCTTAGCTTTCAGGCCACCAGAGAAGAAACCAACCCGGCCCAAAAAGTTGTCACAAGACACTAACTCCCGATCTCGAAGTAAAAGTGACCGGCTCATCAGAATCCAATATGCACTAATAATTCGGAGTTCGGTAAAGGATAATAATAAATCAAAAGAACAATAACTCCAAGAGTTTGGTTTTAGTAGTAAAAATATAACTCTTGAATTGATGATGTCCTGGTTAAGCACTTTAAGTGCCCAAAGTCTTTCTTGCTTTAAACTAACTAGGACTAGGATATCATCCTCTTACCATAAATTTAACTTTATAAGAAAAAAAGAAAAACAACCTCAAAACTCAAAAGAATACGATTAGATGTAGAGAGTGAATTTTGCTTGCCGCATTATCAATAGCAACTTACTACAATGGGTTGTTCTGCAAAAATGAAGAGGGGATGCAAGAAAAATTGGAGCAGAGATTCCACAATCAAACCACTAGGGTTTTTGTTTGGACATGGATTACATGCACTCAGACAGTCATAGAGTTTACAGCCGGACGGTCTAGGAAAAAAAATATAATTTTTATTTTTATATGTTTTGACAAATTTATTAGATGCAATTTTTATTTAATTTAATAAGGAAAAAATACTATATTTAAATTAGGTCCGTCAGATCTTAATTAGACGGTCCTTAACACCCGACTATGTTACTGTATGGCTATTTTGACTACACCTAATCCGAGCACTTTTTTTCTGACCAAACCACTAGGGTTTCTAAACTTGCCGCAAAATTGCATCTTTGCTACTCCTCAAGAGTACTGCAAAAATGAAGAGGGGAAGCAAAAGAAACGATAGACTCAGCGATTTATCCGATTGCGTTATCCTTCACATTCTCTCCTTTTTGAACACTAAACAAGCTCTTCAAACTTGCATACTCTCCACAAGATGGAGGAATGTCACAAAGCTTCTTCCAACCCTTAGATTATATTCTTCCTTACACTCCAAATATCTCCACAATTTTGCTAATTTAGTCTCTCGAGTTTTGTCTCTTCGTGATCATTCAAAAACACTTCACACACTCGAATTTACAGATATAACCGATTTCATTAGGCCTAACATACTCAAAAAAATCGTCGAATACGCTGTCTCCCGTGATATTCAGCTATTGAAAATTTCTATCACTTGTGATCTTCAACAATTTCCGCCTTGCTTATTTTCATCTCAAACTTTGACTTCTCTTGACCTTTGTGTTCATCCCGATGTTATAAATAGTAAAATATTTCCGAATTCTCTAAATTTTCCCGCGTTAACTACATTGACTTTAAGATCCTTCTGCTTTTGTGCTAGAGACAATGGTTACGCTGAGCCTTTTTCGGCTTTTAGCAAGTTGATTACTTTGATCATTCAAGATTGTAAACTTCTGAATGCGCGAATTCTTTGTATATCAAGTATCACACTTGTCAATTTAACGGTGGATGAGATTGGATATTATCGTGATAGTTACATATGCAGGTTATATACTCCGAATCTTTACAACTTGAATTATATCGGTACTTTGAATCAAAAACTATTTCGTAGCTGTTGTTTTAAACATGTGTACATTGATGTAAGGAACGAATGCAGTAGAATATTTGAACAGGATTATCCATTCCTACTCAACTTGCTTGTAGAGCTTGGTAATATCAAATCATTGACGATCTCTTTTAGTACTCTTCAGGTTTGTTTCATGAGTTGTTTCCTTAATTTATTTATTTCTACATTTGGTCGAAAATGTATGACCGATTCGTCTATCCTTCATTCGACAGGTTCTCTCTTTTGTTCCTGATTTATTCAAGGTTAAACTCACTTCCTTGTATAACTTGGAATCGCTACAAGTGAAACGGTATCGGGCTTCAACTCCATTATATGTGTACGAGGGATCTTCCAAATTTTATTGGAAACAACATACAGTCAAACCTGATAAAGTTGTGAACTTCTTGCTTCAAAACTCACCGTTAGCAAAGGTTAACATCATATAATGATTATAAGGTGAAACGTGCTTTCAACTTTTAGAGTTTTTGTTTTAGTTTCGGTTTTTGCCTCTTTTGTTTTTGGATTGGCGTCCATTTTTCTCGATGTTGTACTTATCTGGGAAAATGAAAATGACCTACTTGTTTGAGTTCATATAAGTCTTGTATTTTGAATTTGTGGAGAAGTTAATACATGTTCTTGATGGTGTTATGTTTTCAGATGAAACTAGAACCAAGAGTTCACAAGAATAAAAGTTGAAGTTATAGATGCTGGGTTTTGCAGAAAAGGCACAATGGAGGAATTTGATATACTCTATATTTACTTGCATTCCATATCTTGAAGATGTTTTGATATTCAGTTTGTACAATTTCTGTCCAGTTATATGTTATGCTTATTTATGTTTTGATATTAGTTTTTTGATATTTTACACCATAGATTTTATAGAAGTCGTATCCGAGTGTTTTCGTTCTTAATTAATATTAAGTAGAGAGTACTAGAAGATTTTTTGTTTGATGGTTATGGTTATTTACCCTTTTGGTCTGCAAGGAAAGATCACGATACTCAATAGCATAAATTTGCACTGCGATTAAGCTATTGTGGCGCAAAACAGTGGCTGGTCGGCACGTTGAGGCCAGTAGCCCTGCACATTACTCTGTTTGAGGCACGTGCCACAAGTCAAATTGATTCGCGTCAAGAGTGGAGTGGTACGGTTCACGTCTGCAAGATGCACACTATAGAAATCTTAATATTAAGTAATTTTTTGTTCTAGAATTATGTTCTGTAGCAGTAACTCAACATTTGGTTTCGAATGCTGAGTTCAGAAGAGAGGAGAATAACAACATGAGTCTCAAGTACATGTTTCAAAATTTCATTGACATATCAATCATGAAAGACACATTTATCAATTCTTTGTTTACGAGGTGCATTCCCATGGACAAAATTGCGGATTTGGACATTACAATTCCGGATAATCTTGTTGGAGCTAAAGTTAGAGAGTTGATTACCGATTCGGGGGACTGAAACTGGCAGCTCTTAGAAGATTGTCCTCCGGTATATATATTGCAGATCATCCTAGCTATTCACTCTCTAGACGATGCCAATGGCGAGGATGCTCGTCCCTGGCCTGAACGTAAATTTATTGTGTGACTATTATACTTGTGTCTTGTCCTTTGGATGGAATATGGAATAAAATTTGGAAACATATGGTGACTGAACGCGTTTCGTCTCTTTATTTGGCCGATGCGTCATAGTAAGCTTCTAATATATATAGCCATATAGCTATGAATTTTTTTTTTCGTAACATATAACTATGAATAATTAATAATGAGAATGAAAACAACATACATATAAAAAAAGTTATCATCTTGGACTAAATATATCCCACATAAATTTTGCAATACAAACATAAAAACTACCATAATCCCAAAAGTGGTATATAGAGCCCTACCAGAAGGCTCCGTAATAATTCGGAGTTCGTTGCGAGCTAAGAGATAATAATAAAAGAACAATAACTTCATGGATTTGATTAAGTGGTAAAAAGATAACTCGTGAATCCAGATGTCTCTAAGATCGAGTCTCGTTATACTTCAAGAGGAGGTAAATATAATTTCCTTTTTAAGCACTCTAAGTGCTCTTAAGGTCGTTCCCGATTTAAATTAGGACATCAACCTTTTACCCTAAATTTAACTTTGTAAGAAAATGAACAACCTCAAAAGAATACGATTAAAAGTAGAGAGTGAATTTCACATTTTCACTTGCCGCATTATTAAGTGAATGGTGGGATTGGTCCATTCGGATAAATCGATTCTTGGACCGGATACCGAGTTTTAAAAACAAAAAAATTGGAGAGCAAGATTCCACAATCAAACGACGAGTTTATTTTTTTTTTTGCATAGTATTTGTTTTTCTATTTTACCAAACCAAACAAACCACTAGATATTTTTTATTTTTATTTTACCAAACAACTAGGGTTTTACTCACTGAGGTAGTTGCCGCAAAATTGCTTCTTACTGCTCTTCAAAAGTTCTGTAACAATGAAGAGGGCAAGCATAAATAAAGATAGACTCGGTGCTTTATGTGATGCCATTATCCTTCACATTCTCTCCTTTTTAAACACTAAACAAGCTCTTCAAACTTGCATACTCTCCACAAGATGGAAGAATTTCGCCAAGCATCTTCCAATCCTCAGATTATGTTCCTCACACTTCAAATCTCTCCGCAGTTTCGGTGATTCGGTCTCTCTAGTTTTGTCTCTTCGTGATCATTCAACACCACTCCACACTCTTGATTTGATGGATTCCAATGATTTCGTTGAGCCTGACATACTCAAAAGTATTCTAGAATACGCTATTTCCCATAATGTCCGGTTCTTACGAACTACTATCACTTGTGATCTTCAATTTCTGCCTTGCTTATTTTCATCTCAAACCTTAACTTTTGTTGACCTTAAAGGCACCGAAATATTATTTCCGAATTCTCTAAATTTGCCTGCCTTAACTACATTGACTTTAAGATCCTTCTACTTTTGCGCCGGCTATGATGGTTGTGCTGAGCCTTTCTCGGTCTTCAAGTTAAATACTTTGGTCATTGAAGATTGTTTACTTTTGGATGCACAAATTCTTTGTATATCAAGTACCACACTTGTCAATTTAACTGTGAGGGAACGTGGAATTTATTATGATCGTCGTTACATATGCAAGTTATTTACTCCGAGTCTTTGCAACTTGAATTATCTTAAAACTTTGAATCAAAAACTATGTCTTACCCATGTTTGTTCTTTTAAACACGTATACATTGATATAAAAAAACACACTAGCATATTTGAAGAGGATTATCAATTACTACTTAACTTGTTTCAAGAGCTTGCTAATATCAAATCATTGACGGTCTCTTCTAGAACACTTGAGGTTTGTTTAATTTCTTGAGTTGCTTCCTTTTTTATTTATTTATTTCTACATTTTATCAAAAATGTATGACTGTTTATCTTTCATTCAATAGGTTCTCTCACGTGTTCGTGGTTTATTCAAGGTTAAACTCACTTCGTTGTATAACATGGAGTCACTACAAGTAATAGTGAAACCGTATAAGCATACATCAGAATCATATAAAGTGGTGAAATTTTTGCTTCAAAACTCACCATCAGCAGAGCTTAAAATCATATAATGATTAAGGTGAAATGTCCTTTGAAGAAAAATAAAAGTTGAAGTTATAGTCTATAGATGCAGGGTTTTGAAGAAAAGTCCTAGACGAATTCTATATGCTTAAGCGATTGAAATCAAGAGACACTATAACAAGATGAGAGCATTCTACTGTGTTACAATTTCTGTTTAATTTCATGTATTCGACTTTTTGGAGATTTATATTTATGCATTTGAATATTTTCGGGTCCTGTGTATATCAACCATGAAAAGTTTACATCTTATTATTTAATTTGCGGCACAAAACAGTGGTTGGTCACCACGATGAAGCTAGTAGCCTCGCACATTACTGTTTTCTGTCACTTGGCTTCGTGTATTAAACCAGAAATCTTCTGCCCAAGTAAGGCCATTACATTGTTTTAGAATCTGTCAAACAGCAACGATTGACCACTTCCGTTTGAACTTTAGTTGTGTGTCGTCCATTTTAGTTCTTAACCAATTCTTTCCAATACTGGTTTAAATTTTTTGATTTCTATCCGAAACATTAAAGAAAGGAATAAAAGATTTGTTTAGATTAGCTTATGAAGAACTTATTTGAACTTATCTACTGACATAAGTGTTTATGGAACTGTTTTGGAGAGAATATTCAGAATTGCTTATGAGCATGGACAAGTTGTTTTTAATAAGCTTCCCTAAAAAGCTTATGGATATGGACTCTTGAAAGATTTTAGCTTCTGTACATTTTGAGATCAAGGTACTCAATAACAGAATTTTGCACCAGTGTTACCGATTTCCATATGCAAGTTGGATTTTATGAACCTAACTTAGAGTTCCACACTGAAAGTTATAAATTCGGTGTGAGTGTTTATATAGGATTGGACAATCGTCCCCTTTAAACCATGGTTTTAAGGTGTTGGGATTTATGTGATTAATTCTATTGCTACTCAGTGTTTTAGTCGTAGTTGTGTTCTGGTTGCCTATGAGGATTTTGAAGTAGAACATACCCTTCACATATTTATGATGAGCAGATGATTGTGGATTTTGAAGTAGAACATGCCCTTCACATATTATGATGAAATAGGATTATTCGAATATGACGAAGTTTATAATTATAAATTCGAACCTGATAGAATAGTGGATTTTTTGCTTCAAAACTCACCGTCAGTAAAGGTGTCATCATATAATGATTAAGGTGAAATGTGCTTTCAAAACTTTGTATATAGGTTTTATTTTTACCTCATTTGTTTTTATACTGGTTAATTTTTCAGTTGAAGTTATAGATGTTCGGTTTTGCAGAAAAGGCACGGTGAAAGATACAAAAGTTTGAGGAATTTGATACGCCAAAGTTCGAGGAATTTGATATCAATTTTTTGTTTTGTTTGAACCTTTCTCTTATATTTTTGAATTGATGAAGTTGGTATGTTTGCTAATTATAATGACCATGGACTATGAAGTTCTGTTGTCATGCTCAACAGTGAACATTTTAATCACCTCTTATGTATCTGTTATTCTTTTTTATTCCGTAGATATGAAGTGTGTGGAATTATTTTTTAACATCTGTCTCGTTAAAAACCTTTAAAAAGAAATGAGTAAAGCGCGGCCAACAATAATAGCATGGAAAATTTAAAGTGTCAAAACAACCAAAACCTTTGAGGAAATATGACAAACATATCTCTCTAAATTAAAGTGGCTTGTTTGATGATGATGTCATTGAAGAAGTTCTGTACTTTCTGAACAAACTCCTTCACATCAGAAGGTAAGAGTTATTGGTGCTGATTCAATCCATGAAAAAGAGAAATCAAATTGAACAAAAGGAGTCAAAGTGAGCATATAATTATTTTTAAAAAATTAAAATAGATTGCCATGTACTCTATAAAAATAATTAAAATCAAGTTAGGAAAGCTACTCCACCAAATATTGGCAATTTTATTGGCACAATAATTTCCTTCACTAACAATGTAAGTGATTTTAAAATGCATTTGAGTAAAAAAGATGCATGCAGTTCCTCCATCTATTATGAAGAGTCCGAAGAATAATATGAGGTTGATTGGAAACCAATGTTACAAGCTAAGTTTCTAGCTAGAGATGATGTCAATCCTTATAAAAGAAAAAGTCATTTCAATGGTCAAAATAGCTTTCATCAACATAGAAAACACCAATATTAGAACCATATCAACTTAAAAATTTAGCTTGAATCTACTATACAAGCTGCAATATCAGAACTACCATGAACTGCTATACATCTGAGCTGCATGTATCTCTTTATTAATTTTAGGAGACTTGAGAGGATGAATCTTTATATAGAAAACTTCACAAAACAGAAATTCTACCATATTAGAAGTGCAGCAAAACTATTAGTGTAATTTCCAATGAGAGACATTAGCCGTTCAACAATTTTTTTGAATACATATTTTTGTTTTGACAAATTATTTTCTTATTTTTAAAGCTGCAATATTATTTTTGTAAAATAAATAGTATTAAATATATTAATAATGGCACTTTTTTTTTGTGACAAAATAATGGCACTCTTGTTAACTAGTACTCCGTATTATATATATTGAATCCATATCTTATTTTTGCCCTCTTTCTCTCTTCATCAAGATTAGATTTATTCTACCATTGAATTTTTCTTATAGGATTTTCAAAGAGACAAACAGAGCAATTCTAACACCTTGAATTATGGTTTCGTCCACCCAAGATTCCTTTATATCTTTCTTATTTTTATTTAATACGGAGTACATTTTATTAAGGTATTTCTTTGGTGACATCTATGTATCCTTTTGCTTTTAAAAAATATATAATTTTTTTATTTTCATTATTGCAAACATATATTACATTTTTCTTTCAAGTATTAGAGTATCAATATTCAATGAAGCGTGGACACTCCTCGAATTAAGCGTGTCCCGTGTTGGACACACATTACACCGACACGAGACCGGC
This sequence comes from Trifolium repens, assembly GCA_030408175.1. NCBI lineage: Eukaryota > Viridiplantae > Streptophyta > Magnoliopsida > Fabales > Fabaceae > Trifolium > Trifolium repens. The sequence goes on from CP125840.1 coordinate 4,445,637, forward strand.
ATTTATATAATTACATTCAGTTATGTCATTTTTTCTAATGATTATCAGTGTCGACGTGTCAGTGTCCGTATTGTCTCAGGTGTGCGTATCCGTTTTCGTACTTCATAGGTATTCACACTCACTTCCAATTTTGTATCCAAAAAAGAATTGAAGAATTAAAATATCTAATATTTATATTTTTAAGTTAAAAGCAAAAATATTGTGTCAAAAAAAAAACAAGTTAAAAGCAAAAATAGATTTTCCTCAAAAAATCTATTTTAAAATATCTAATATTGTTTCCATGAATTTAGATTTTTTTGTTTTGTTAGCTATAAGTTTTTAAGTTTAAACAGTTGTACCTAAGAATTGTTCCTCAGGAAAGAACTTATACGATCAAAAACAGAGTGTTTCACTCACTCAGTCCCACGTTGCAATTTTAGTCTCACAAACTTGCCCTAGAATTGATTCTTACTAGTCAAAAGTTCCGGCACAAGGCACAATGAAGACGGGAATTCAAAACAAAGACAGACTCAGTGATTTACCCGATTCCATTATCCTTCACATTCTCTCCTTTTTAGAAACCAAAGAAGCTCTTCAAACTATCATACTCTCGAAAAGATGGAAGAATATCCCAAAACATCTTACAACACTTACATTAAAGCCCACAGACTTCAACTATCTCCATAGTTTCGAAGATTTTGTCTCTCAAATTTTGTCTCTTCGCGATCCTTCAACCTCACTCCACACTCTCGATTTGATGGAATATTATGATGATTACATGGAGCCAGACACACTCAAAAGTACCGTAGAATACGCTGTTTCACACAATGTCCAACTATTAAGATTTTCTCTCACTTGTGATATTCAACAACTTCCGTCTTGCTTTTTTTCATCCGAAACTTTAACTTATCTTGACCTTGCCGTCAACCCTAGTGCCGAGGATAGTGGAAGATTTCCAAGTTCTCTGAATTTGCCTGCGTTAACTACATTGACTTTAAGATCCTTCTACTTTTGTGCTGGCGAGGATGGTTGCGCTGAGCCCTTCTCGGCCTTTAACAAGTTGGATACTTTGATCATTGAAGATTGTCAACTTTTGGATGCACAAATTCTTTGCGTATCAAGTACCACACTTGCCAACTTAACTATGAATTATAATAGCGCATATCATCTTGATAGTTACAAATGCAAGTTATCTACTCCGAGTCTTTGCAACTTGAATTATACTGGCGCTCTGATTCAAAAACTATGTCTTACCGATCTTTGTTCTATTCAACATGTATGCATTGATGTACGCAATGAATACAGTAACCCGTTCGCTGAGAATTATTATCCAATGCTACTCAATTTGCTTCAACAGCTTGCTAATATCAAATCATTGACAGTGTCAAATATTACTCTTCAGGTTTTGTTTGAGTTACTTCTTTTATTTATTTATTTATAAATTTTGTCGAAAATGTATGACTGTTTATCTTTCATTCAATAGGTTCTCTCGTTTGTTCCTGATTTATTCAAGGTTAAACTCACTTCCTTGTATAACTTGGAATCACTACAAGTAAAAGTGAAACCGCTTTCGCTTCCACCAGACCTGGACAAACATTTCAAATTTTATTTGAAACTACATAAATTAAAACATGATAGAGTAGTGGGTTTTTTGCTTCAAAATTCACCGTCAGCAAAGATTATATCATTATATAATGATTAAGGTGAGTTCTTATTGGTGCTACTTTCTCAGTTGAAATTAGAACCAAAGAGCACACAAGAATAATAGATTTTGGGTTTTGCAGAAGCTAGAGGAATTTGATATGCTCAAGTGATTGGAAGGAATCAAGAGACTCCTTGAAGTGGAGACCCTATAACAAGAACATGTTTAAGATATTATCTATTTTCCTGCATTCTACTATATTATAGTTCCTATTTAATTTCATGTATTCTTCTTTTTGAAGATTTCTATATATATATTCAAATATTTTTGGATCATGTGTTTGATCCTTATTTAATTAATTTGGAGAGCATGGTTTGATCCTTATTCAAATATTTTTACATTTTGTTCATTGTTGTGCTTTGGCTTGAGAACTTTGCAAGTATTTTGGTATTCAAGATTGATTTGCATGAACTTTGCTAGTTTGTACAATTTCTGTAGAGTTATAATATTTATGTTTTTGCATGTGTATATATATAGTTTTATTCTGTTATATATTCATATATTTTATTCCGGTTGCCACGTTGAGGCCAGTGACCTCAACACATTACCGGTTGCAGGCGCAACAATGTGAGTAGCGTGGGCGTCCATAATAGGATGTACTTTATCTCCTTGGCAACGATCACATTCATATGAAAAAACAGAATGTACTTTGCTGTCACCTATGACCGTTTCAGTTGCAATCTTCATAGTGTATCAAGAACTTCATCATATTCATCGCAATCTTCATAGTTTGTGATCTTCATTGCTTTCTGGTGATATTGTCCTTCTTTATTCTTCCTTCTCATTCAAGAAATTCATTGATTCTTCTGCAAATTCATTGTCGCCATGCCTCCTTACCAAATTCCGACTCCAATTCCACCACAACAATCAAATTTTGGTTCAATTTTCTACGTTCATCCGAGTGAATGACCAAATTATGTTGTTGTTACTCCTCATTTCAATGGATCAAACTATCTAGCCTGGAATTGGTCCGTGTCGAACCTTAAGCTCGAAAAACAAGTTTTTATTCATTGATGAATCCGCTTCAATTTCTGATTCTTTTGATTTGAATCGAGGTGCGTGGGAATGTTATAAATTATGTTTCTAAACCAATTGCAAAATCACTTGTTTTAATGAAAACACAATCGATGCATGGGAGGACATTAAAGAACATTTCTCTAAAGTTGATTGTATTATCATTTCATCCCTGCATTATGCTGAGAACAACCTAAAGCAAGGTTCAAAATCTGTTTGATTATTTCACCTAAATGAGAGTTTCGTGGGAGGAGCTTAACTCGCATCTTCCTATGCCTAATTTCACTTGTGTGCATCAATGTCATTGTGAAGCTATGTGTGCAGCTCGCAATTATATATCGTATGGACAATTAGTTCATTCAATTTTTCCCCGGATTGAATGATCAATTTTTGGTGGTTAAGACTCAAGTTCTATTAATTGATCCTCTTTAACTTTGAATGTACTAAAACTATTGTTCTCAACTGCTCTTCGCATATATAAGAGCCCTCAAACCTTCTGCTACATGGATCAATAGACAACAATAGAGTTAGAATATACACTTGTTTCAATCCTCTTTGAATATTGTCTCACTGGTGCTTTCTCACTTATCCCTTACCCTACTCTTTCGTTTCCAGTTAAACTTCCCTTGTTTGTGGACCTTAGTCTCGGTTAATGGGGTGTCGAGTTCCTTTGAGTGTGTAAAAGATCTACTACTGACTAGAGTAACTTGAAATTGTGGTTGTCAAAGGTTAAATACACTGCAAACTGAACAATATATTGGATTATAAATCACATTTATGAAGCTCAAAAGACAAAACACAGTAACAACCAACCACTATCTTCTTTATTCAAACCTTCCCTTGAGAGCATTAGTATTCAACATTTATTATATATATGTTTTGCCAGTGACCATTACTACATCACAAAGTTTAAACTACATTGTGATGACAATTATATGAGACACAATGACAATCATTTATCAGCAACAAGAGCTTCAATTTTGTTTTCAATGTGAGCTTCATGATCCTCAAGGCGACCTTTGACAGCATCATTCTCCCAACGGATCAACGTTGGCACACCTTTGAGCTTGAAGTTAGGATCCACCCTCCATGGATGGTGTGGGTTCCTCCAAGTTGGTCTATCTCCAACATAAGCTTTCAAAAGTGCAATGTCATGAGGTGAAGCTTCCAGCTTCTTGTAGATCACTGGCTCAGCTCTCACACAATCTAATTAACAAGGAAAAGGGTAAATATCATGAAAAAACATGATTAAATATATAAAACATCCAAAGATGAATAACAAAAAGAAAACAGAAACTCATTACTCCGATGGTATACCAGAATCACGGTAGCTCAACGTGAAGCTAGAGAGTATAGCTTATGTAAAATCAGGATGAATCACCGTGATTCTGGCATACTGTCCTTTTGTGATACCAATTTGAACTATTACTCTCTCTATCTATACAAATTGTTTATCACAAGCAAACTAGGGATCCAAATTTAATTTCCACATTTCCCCAATTTTATATCATCATCATCATCACAGTGCAAATATATTATCAAAGAATCCTTACCAATATAACCAAAGGTTCCATAAAATCAAATACAATATCAACATATAATAATTAATTAAAAATAATAAAGTATTTTCCCATGAAATTGACAACAAACACAATGAAAGAAATAACAGAAGGGGGAAAAAGTACCAGGGCACCAGCTGAGAGAGGTAGAAGGATCGTTATCAGCCAAGAAGAGAATAAGGTTGGCTTTGTTTTGAGGAATTTCTGATCGGAACTTCTCAAACACGGAATCAAAGCTCGACACTGTGGCGGTAAACACCTTCAGAGGCATTTTTCACTTTTCTGCAACTAAACGCAATTGTAGACAAAGAATATGATACCAATTTGCTTCGCTACAAATATGGTTATATATATTTTTTTGGATAATCTTGAGAAAATGAGATAATATTTTTTATTATTTTAGTTTTTTAAAGGATTAATTAAGTTTTGGTCGAAAAAAAAAGGATTAATTAATTTTTATTTTTGTTACATATTTATTTATGTAGTATAAATTAAATAAATAATAAATATAACAGAGATGAGCTAAATATACTATGTACCTGGACCAAAATAACATAGTATGCATCTGGACTAAAATCGATCTACATACAAACATAAGCATAAACAATTATCAATGATGTCCCCAAGATTATTAATAAATGGGTAAATAGACTTTTATCTCTGCAAATTAAGCGAATTTTGTTTTATTCCTTGATAATTATTTTTTTAATATCTCATATAATTTTTTTTTTGTAGTGTATTTTATCCTCTACTATGTTAAAAAGAAATTTGACAAAAGGTAAAATAAACTAAAAAAAATTACATAGTAAAACAAAACCCGTTTGCAAGGGTAAAAGCTTATTTACCCTTTATAAATTTGTAATTGTTTTTTTTAATCATATCTTTTTGCTTTACTCAATTTATAACATCTTCGTTACCAAATAAAAAATTTATAATATTTTTGGTAAACAATGTCCTTAGAGCAATGATTAAGAAAATTTAAAAAATCATTTTTTTACTTAAAACTCTTGATTTTACTTTTATTTGTATTTTTTAAAATATTGCTCTAAGATACTGTTTAGCATGACTCATTATAGTAAGAGCATTGCTATTTAGTAAGAAAATTTTACACAAAAATGTAAGAATCTACACATGGCAAAATCATTTAATCTCTTTTTTTTGTGGAAATTATTGGTGGTGATGAATGTAAATAAGGATGAAAATTTATTCTTACAATTCTTCTCCTTCAATTTTCTTGTCAAAAGGCTTTTCCCTTATAGTAATATGCAACATTATTTATTTTTTTGGTTACAGTACTATGAAACATTATTTATATTATCTTTTACAATATCCAACATTATTTTTAATTTAGGAATAGTATTAAGAAATCTCACATAGATATGAGTTGGTCTAAACAAAAGTTTATATATAAGAGATTATGAAGCCCAAATACGTGACACGATACAATACCGATACGATGATATGAGAAAATTTTCGATACGATACGGCCGTGATACATTATTTAAAAAATTAAATTTAAAATTAAATATATAAATACACAATATATGACTTAACTAAAATCAATAATGACAATAAATTAACATTCAAATTACTCAAAATAAGCAAAAAAGTGACAATTAGTAATTACATATTTTAAGTTAAGTACTACCCCAAAAGAACATAATTAGTATTATCCAAAAAAAACATCTTAGTACTATCCCAAAAAGACATAGTTGATTATCCACAAAGAATACATCATACTTTAACATTCACTACTTAAGAGGAAACACGAATTATATCAGTCTATTGTCCTTCGTTTCCATTATCAAAAAATATTAATTGTCTGTTACTTCTTTCATACGTGTATTGGAGAAGTATCTGACACGTATCGGTCATTTAATTTATTTTTTAAAAAAATAATATTAATTGTTCGTTACTTATCTGATATGGGTATCAGAAGGTATGTGCGAGTATCGGTATCGGATACGTATCGGATACGATTCTTGGTCATTTTTAGAGTATCGGGGCTTCGTAGGTAAAATATAATCTTCACCTTATAAATTGATTTTGTGAGATTAAGTTAGGCCCAACTCACACTTCTAAGATGCTATTAAAGCTGTCATAAATTGACCTGAACAAATGTTTATAAGTAAGAGCAATCTCCATCTTATAAGTTGATTTTGTGTAGTTGAGCTAGACACAACTCTCATTTCTAAGATGGTATTATTGTTTTTGTGGCTTGGCATAAACAAAAATTTATAAGTAAAAGACAATCCTCACTTTACAAGCTATTTTGTATGGTTGAGTTAGACTTAATTTCAATTTCTTTCTTTTTTGGGTACAAGTCCAACTCCGGAAATAGTTTTAATTTATTTAATTTACAACATTCTTTACAATATTCACGAATAGTTTTAATTTACTATATTTATTAGAAAATTAAACTGTCTTCTTTATTCAAGCCTTTTCTTGCGACAACTAGTAAACCTACACTTCGTGAACAATTTTCTTTAAAGGGTAAAACGAATAATTTTAGCTATTGATTAATAAATTAAAAGTAAATATTATAAATATATTATTAATAACATTTTTTTTTGGTACAAATTATTAATAACATTTTAATTACTATGATATGAGTATGAGTCTCGACAACCATTAACTATTATTAATTTCTATGAAATTTTGAAATTAAAAAAGATACTTCCTCCGTCCCTATTTATAAGAGCTAGTTTGACAAAACATGGGTATTAAGAAAATGGATTTTAGTATTAAATTGATTGATAAATTATATTGATTTTACATATTTACCCTTACAGTAAATTGTAGTGCTTTGTATCAAACAAAATAGAATTTAATGCTATTAAAAAAACTATGCAAAGTAAATCAGGGTAAGTTTGAAAAATTAATAATTAATGTCATTGATCATTGTAAAGGGGTCTTATAAAAATGGACAAACTTTTTGTTAAACTAGCTCCTATAAATAGGGACGGAGGGAGTATATAATAAAAGTAGTGTCACACCCAAAATTGTGTAGTTCTTTGTTTGTGCATGATTCTCGATGTTTATTTTGTATATCATGGTTTTGGGTTAAGGGATTTAGTGTAGGTATCTTAGATGAGCTTGGGAATCAATTTAGAATAAAATAGGAAATTGTTCCTATATTTTTTTTATTATTATAATAAATTCTACATGCACATTGATTCATAGGATTCACCAATTGAAAAGTAGGAAAATAAAATCTATAATAAAACATCAATAATAATAGTCCATAAAAAAAAACATCAATAATATTATTTGCTGCCTTATTTCATTTCATTAACATAATTTCAGAGTACAAAATTCATAACTAGAATGACATAAAAATAGAAAAAGAAAGAAATTCAAATTATTAGGTACCAACACTAAAATAAAATGACAGCCCATGGAATTTCTAGGATAATCTTATTGTCACATTAATCTATACAAATACATTTGCCACCAAGGGACCTAGGCACAGATTCATAGTACTTACATATTGGTTTACGAGGAGGAAAGCACATATCTCTTAACATATGTACGCAATCAGATTCTTGATAACAATGATTAGCTGTAATAAAATTGTGAATAAAACATTAATGTTTTTAAAATGAGATAAAATATTGTATAGTATGTTGTAAGTAAGAAAGTAAATTTGAAGAGGATAAAACTGATTTACCATCAACTTTCATTGCAACAAGAAATAGAGATACAAAGATAATCATCATACTATAAACAAACTTGATAACATTAGCCATATTTTCTACACTTTACACTTTATATGTAAGAAATATGATATGATTTTATTTTACTAAATCTCATTCTCTTCTTATATACATTAAATAGTTAGGGATTATGGAGTTGTAAATAAATCTTCCTAAAAGAAGAATCATTATTAAATGTTTCTTAAGTATATCAAAATATTATTTTTGTCCCTTTAGCATGCTTAGGATAGAGGTCACATAAAAAAGTTTACCAATCATAAAAACTCTTACTTATTTTACAAAATTTCAATTATTTTATAACTTTTCATGACAAAAAAGGGACAATTACAAAAGAGGAATAATGTTGTTGGATTTCATGTCAGATATCAAATTAATCAAAAATTTCTCAAAAGTGTGAGCATGAAAAGTTCAAGATCAGAAATATGTATATTTGGTTTGATGGAAAGACATGTAGTAAAAAATCAAATTTCTAAACCATGTAAGATAAGTTACTTCACAAGTCGATCCATTAGACAATTTTCCTAAATTATAAAAGAAACGTTTTGTTTACATATATTGATTTGAATAAAATAAGTATTGTTGTAATATTTGAAACATAATTCCTAGCGCTTGATGAGAAGACGTGAATCTTTTCTAGTTAATTGTTATGATTTTGATAAAATGGAGAAGATTCTCGGTTCCAGGTGGGAGCTTAGAAATTTTGAAAGAGAGTAGAAATTGTAAAATTTCATTTTGATAAAAGATAATCAAAATAGTATAATAGTGACTCTTATACATATGTTTTTAGAGGGTGTTCGAGAGGAGCGACCATACAGGGCACCAAAATTTTAGGGGCATTAATTTTTTTTACTTAGTGCATATGTTCGGGTAATAAATTTTTTTTGGCCTCAAATATAAGTTAAAGTAATAAAAATCAACTTTATTTAATGCTACTCTTCCAAAAATACCCTTATTTAATAATTACTTTTTGACAAAGGGGCCGGTCCAGCCCGGCCCCGGCCCAGAGGGCCAAGACATATAAAGGAGCTTAAGTGGGTCGGTCCATTAAGGCCCAGCCCACCTAGCCCGGCCCGATAAGCAAGGGCCTAAATGACCTGATGCCCGGTCCGACAAATTTTCAATTTTTTTAAAAAAAATTGACAATTTTTTTTTTAAAAAAATTCAATGGACAATAAAACCACATATGTGCTAGATACATATATCTGCACAAATTAATTATTATTTTTTTTTCAAGTGAAGGTAATCATAACAAATTTGTTTTTTTTCAAATAAAGATAATCATAACAAATTTGGGTATTTTATCTAACAAATCTCGTCTTTTGTTACTTATCTATTACTATATAAAAATGATATAAATTTTTGGGATGACTTTTTCATTATTCCTATTTTACCCTTAAAAAATAACTTCCACATAAAAATAGATTTTCAGTTTTTTTTAATAAATAATATTTTTTCCTTCTTAATAACTAAGCACAACTTCCTCAGTAGGTTTTCAGTTTTTTTTTAGTAAAAAAAATATATTTTTTTCTTCTAAATAACTAGCCACAACAAAAAAAGATGTTATGTAGTTATCAATTAACTAAGTCCAATAAAAAAGGAGATTAAGTAGTTATTTATATTTGCACAATAGAGAATGTCAAGGAAAAAAAAAAGAATATCGATCACACAAACGGACACGGAATGTGCCCGTTTGGCGGCTAGTTTTATGTAAAGATTTTATGCTAACTAAAATTCCTTATTTTTAGATTTTTTCTTTTTAATTCTTTAAGGGGCCGGCCCAAAAGCCCGTGGGGCCAGCCCATGATGGCCCATTAAAAAAATAGGCTCGGAGGCCCGGCCCAATAAGACCCAAATAACTTTTTTTTGAAGCCCGGCCCGTATAAAACTATAAGGCTAATAGGCTGACCCGATATCCCGACCTATTTTTACAGCTCTAACTACATAATCCCAATGCAAATTTAATATTTTGTAAAACAAAAATATTTCTTTATCAAAACAAATATTATAATAAAACATACTCTACTAAAAAAAAAGGTAACATGAAACAGAAGTTACTAAACATAACATAAAAACTTTTTTTTTTCAATTATAAAACATAGTCTACTAAAAATAAAAAATAAAACAGCTAGTAACATAAAACAGAAGCTACTAAACAGAACATAAAACTTTTTATTTTTTTAAAAAATAACATAAAACATATTATCGCAAGAGGGAAGCCAAATACGAAAGACCTTAGTGTAATCACTACAATCATTCCTGGTTCCCTCCCTAAGTTAGAATTGAGGAGCGGTCAACATTGGGGTAAGAGCTATAGATTGTTTCTCTTTGCTTTTTCTATCAAGTGATCATAGAAGGAACAAGAGAAAATAAAATTAACAACTTTCTTGTTTCATGTTCAAACCGACGAAGGAGGAAGGAGAAGGGTTTCAATTTCACTTTAACTTTAGCGTGAAACAAAGCGTGTTTCTGTTTTGGATTTTTTCCTTGCTTTTTTTTTTTTCCTGACTTTTGGATCTAAACTTTTATTTAAAAAAAAAAACAATATATATATATATATATATATATATATATATATATATATATATATATATATATATATATATATACTAGACCAAAGAACCGCCCAGACCGACCGACTGGCCGATTTACCGATTTTTGCCCGTTTTGGTCCGGTTTTCGCCCGTTTTGGTCTGTTTTACGCGGTTTTCTTCCGGTTCGCTCGTGGAACGATTCCCTCTTCAAACTCATCATCTCAAGTTCTTGATTTAACGAATATTCAATAAATTATAGTCATTTGATTTCTCTGTTTTAATAAAAATTTTCATGTTTGTTAGTGTTCTTTTTTTGGATATACATATTGTATTAATAATAATTTCATATATTGTTTATTGCTTATCTGAATTATTAGGATGAAATTATTTTTTTAGATAGTGCCTAAATTTTTTAGCCCCACTGGTAATATAGATCCAGGTCCGCCTCTGCACATATCCCTCTTCCTCATTAGATATTCTCAATTCTAAACAATTAAGTGTCATATGCATGATGAATCGCCACTCTTGTGCAATGGCAAATAGGCTCATCTACTCAGGTCACGAATCATCAACTAAAGAACCACTGATGCTGAACAATAAGCATAAACTATTAAAAAGTATTCATGTAAAGTTGCAAATGTAAGTCATAAAGAATAAATTATGGTGACAAAATCTTATAAGTAACAAATACTACTATAACCAGAATTTTTTTTTTTTTCTTTCACCACCAATTTAATATGGTTTGAGAGTCGGTTCTAATATCAATTGGTTTCAACCTCTATCAATCGCAATTACTAACAATAAATTAGAAAATAAAAAGCATGGAAACTATGACTTTTGGTTAGAATGAGAAAGGGCTTCCTGATCATTGTTGCTTGTTGCTGAATCTAGCTTTTCTTTCTCCAATTCTATGATGGCTTGTTCTTCATAGTGCTTCCCAGCCACGAGGTAGGGTGCATAATAATCAGAATGGGAAACCATACATTGCTTCAAAAGATCAATGACCTGCGAACACTTTCCAACGATGTCCTCTTTGTTCTCCTCCGCCTCTTTCACGCACTTCTCCCATTCGATAAATGTATCTCTACAACCACCACCTTTCATGAACACGCAGATCCCACACTCACCTTTCTCCTCCTCCTCCTCCTCTCCATTTTCTGCTTTCGGATGCTCGGAAGCTAGTTGATCACGAGAAAGATTTTCTGTTTCGGCATTGGATTGCTCCTTTTCGGCTTGCATCTTAGGTGTTGATGTTGCCTTCGAATCCAACTCACGGTCGCTGCAGTCCAACAGTTAAATTTAAGAATATGGCATATCAATCCTATAAGTATAACAACTAATCCTATTATATGGCCTCCCGTCAAAAAAAAAAAAACTAATCCTATTATATGGCCCATTGAATATGTGTATTGGATTTGTTTTAACTTTTATTAGGTTTTTTTTTTAATTATTTTTAAAGTTGTTATAACTTTGTTTTATATGATTTTTATATTTTAGATTGAGTTACTATTTTTTGTGGGTATCTTTTATGGTTGTTTTTATAACTTTGTTCTATACAGTTTTCTACTTATATGATTCCCAACTTTCGTAGGTAAAAATGGAGCTCAATGGAATGTGGACTTCAAAGCAAGGAATGACAACTAAAGCGAAAAGAGCATTTTCCTCCATATGAAGAAAAGTCCAGTCACTTATCGAGCCTTTCGTTACTAACGAGCTTATAGACATACAACATCTATAAATAGATTTGAAAATACAATTGTCAGATATATATCGTTTGTTAACAAGAGCAAAACAAAGAAAGTAAGTTAGGAGAAGGTGATTCAATGTTTTAAAAAAAGGGTCGCGGTCGCGTTTCGGTTACGTAAAGGTTTTCGCGATTTCGGTCGGTACATGTGTTACGACACTAATTACGGTCGTCGTGGTATAAATTAATCACAATTTATTTTTTAATATAAAAAACGGTTATAATGGTAACGGCATCAGGGGCGGTGCCACACATGAATGAGGGTGTGCATATGCACCCCCTGGATTTGGAACACTACTCCTAATATCATAGCTTATAGCTACTTTGCACACCCTCACAATTTCACTTTGCACCACTTTTGCACTTAAAAGATTGCCTCTATCACTCACATTTTGTTGCATCACTTCTCATATCCTTTTAACTAATAGTTTTTAAATTGTTTTTAAATAGTGATATTCATATTTAATTTAAATCACAAGTGATCTATAATGTAGATATATGTGTTATATATAGTTTAGGTCTTAAACTTGAAACAACACTAAGGTAATCAATAAAAAATAATATAGTTTAGGGTCTTAAAATTTGGGAATTTTTTTTATATAATTTCAAAAGTGATAAATTGGTTGATGAATTATTCAATTGGAGGTTTTAATAACATATATGTGCGCTTCATTGGTTGTTTGTTTCTAGTTTGTAATTTGGTCCAAATGCAGATTTGGATTTCTGTTTTACAGTTTCTAGCTAAGTCATCCAAAATTTGTTTCAATTTTAGCAATGTGGAAATCAATATTTACATGAAACTAATATTCGGTTATTGGTCTATAAATCGAGCATTGAAAAAACTAACTACTTGATTGTATATTTATGTTGTTACCATATCAATACGTATACACCGGTTTGATTTCTTTTTTATTTGATATTTTTCTTATGTAATCAATACTTATGTTGAAAGAGATTTATTCAACAATAAGAGATTTGACAATTTCAAAACATGAAACTGCGCAGCGAACAATTATCAAACATTTATATGAATTTTTTAATACAAAATATATATATATATATTTTGATAAGCAAATATATATATATATATATTAAAATATTGATTAAAAGTTTGCACCCCTAAGCCAGGGTCCGAGCACCGCCACTGAACGGCATCAGCATCTTCCAAAACTGTTTTTTAATCACAATTTGTTTTTTAATATTTAAAACCTTAGGTGATTTTACACCAATGGTGGTCATTGGAGCTTGATTCTCAAACTTTGTATATTTTCCTTCTCTTGTGTAAGTTGTGTTTTAGTTACCATGACAATGATATATGAGTAGCTAAATGATCCAATTTTTAAACATTATACTATGAAAAAGTCATACTAATTAGACCACACGACTAGACTAGTTCCTCCCAAACCTAAGGAAGGCAGGTTCCATGCACCAAATAACCTCTGAAAAGACAAATGAAAAATAAATTGTAATTTCGCATACACTAATAATTAACACGTGTCTAAAGCAGCCACAAAATAAATACATACATGGAGAAGAATATTCAAAGTTCATTGTGGTCCCAAATATGTTCTATACTTGGTCACTAAGCAAATAGACCAACATTGGAACTTTCCAAGTCCTTACATTTTTATTATTCGATCCTATATAAGATAAGATGACACTATAAATAGACCAAGTTAATTACATGATTTCAATCCAAAACATAACAACTAAATCATTTCAGCTTTGCAAGCCTCAATTTTAACTCACACTTCAATCTTTGTTTCATTGCCCTCCTTGTTGACTACATATTGCAAATTAAGTCATTTTTTATATATTATGGCTTTCATTTCATCCTTCTTCAATTGCTTTGGTCCCTCTTCAAACTCATCATCTCAAGTTTCTGATTATAATGTAAAATTATCTAAATCTTCATCTTCTGAGAAACACAAAAGCAAGGAAAAATCAAAGGGAGCTCCAATTTTAGTATATCATTTCCCTGTTAATTCATATCAGTCACGTTTGTAGATTTATATAGTCATGATCTGCATCTGCTTCTTATCAAAACTAGCAAAGGACATTTATTTATTTTTTAATTTTGCTCTTGATTTTATTTTATTTGACTTTTCTTCTTTTTATAAGAAAAATATTGTATGATTCATTGATTCGTGGAATACTTAGTTATTTTGTAATACATTTTCTTACAATTATACCCTTCACTGTAGTTACAATTTATCTATTATATAATATTATTTAGAGGAAAATGTTATTTAGTAAAAAAAATTGATGCAAGAAAAAGAAATATCTTATATAGCAACATTTAACACCGATAAATTTTAAATATTTTCGCTCTTATGTATGATTAGCCAATTTTTTATTTGTCAAATTCCCATATCAAACATTAGACAACTGAACCAAAAATAATAATTAAGTATTTCATTGCAATAGTACATACTAAAAAATGTAAAGTTAGATGTTTTCATGAACTTAGTTTTGTTGATAGAAACATATCATATCTTTGTCAAAATTGTCACAAATCTCTCGAAAAACACATCTCCATCTAAATACATAAGACCTTATTGGCAAATTTTGTTGTTCCATTTTATAAGATCATTTTCAAAGTTCAAGGTGTATTAGTTAAATTTCACAAAAATATCCGTAATTAAATGAAGAAAAGTAAAAGATCAATAATTGAAGGGTAATTTTGAAAAGAGAAAGTATATTGTTGACAAGTTTAATACAAAAGTTACTTTTTTTAATTTTTGTATTAGTGAAAAAACTCTTATATATTGAGACGAATGGAGTATTTTTTTTTATAGAAAACTTATGTTTGACATAGTTAAATCCCTCGCAAATATGTAGAGAATCTCAATTTTTTGAAATTCAACTCGTCAAATGTGATATCCTACATATTTGCGAGAAATTTAACTATGTCAAACACAAGTTTGTGAGGGACGTCTATTTTGATTTGCTCTAACTTGGGAAGGATTTTGTGAGGGGCTCGCCTCTATCAAATATGTTTAACTAAACTGGTAACAAAGTATGAAGTTAATTAGATAATTTAGGCCCGTTTAGTCTATTATATCTAGTACCATTTCGATATATGTAAGTCTTTGAGGCACTTTGAAAATCATCAAAATGAATGAAAATGTTTTATTTTATTTTTCTTTCATTTGATTTTCTTATGCTTTTCAGTAAATTAGTTTTAATTAGTTCTCTAACATTTATATTTTCATCCCCTTAAACTTCAACACCTCTCATGATTTATCCAATCCTTATTCCTTAATTTTATTCCATCAACATCACCATCCACTCCGTCTTCATCATATCCGATCTATATACCACATCTGCAAACCTATTTTCTTCCATATCCTTATAAACCCACAACCTCAAACATCCTATCCTCCCTTCCAATTATTGCAAGTCCATCACTAGGGGTGGGTATGGTTTGGTTCCGGAGGAAAACCGAACCAAACTGAACCAAACCGTTTTTAAAATTAATAATAACCGAATCGAACTGAATTGTTTGTCTTTTGAATCGGACTGTTAAAGTGATTCGGTTTTATGGTTTTAAACTAAACCGTAACCAACTTTTCACTAAATTAAACCGAACCATTAAAAAAAAACTAAACCGAACCAAACTGATAATCATGAAACGAACAGAACTGTTTCAGTTTGATTTTAAAACTGTTAATTATAGTTCGGTTTTTTTTATTCAGTTCAATTTAAGTTAACGGTTCGATTCGACTTTTTTTTGTTTTGCCCACCCTATCAATCACCATCATCAAATCCATATTCTTCATATTCAACTTCTAATCCACACATATATGGATAACCAAATACCATTTCATCTCCACCATCACAAAACTCCTACCCGTCACGTTCAACTTCTTATAATTCATTGATGAGTGTTAGAAATCAGTGATTTTATATATACAATTCAAACACTAATAAACATGTTTAACCAGAAATTCATTATTAAAAAAAAAAACCAACTAATTAATAATTGTAAATATTATTTCTTTTCTTAAAGCAGCTACTTTAAGCCAATGCAATGTAGACTTCAAATTGCAAATTGCATATTTGTTTGGTCGCTAAGCAAGAATTGACGAACTTATAGTGACAAATTCCAGAAAATCCAATAGATTTTAAGACAACCGGCTCACTAGGTAAATGGAGTGATCTCAAAGTGAAACATATCAAAATGTCATGATTGGTAAATCAAAATTGCTCGCTACGTTAGCAATAGCGAGGTCGAAGCGAGCAAATTTTCCAATAGTTGAAGCCACACTAAAAAGTCATACTAATTTGACCACGACTAGACTAATTCCTCTCAACTTAAGGAAGTGTTAAGAAGTCCCACATCGATTGTAAGATGATCTAAATGTGTGTTTATAACTTATAAGTAAGAGACAGTTATCATCTTACAAACCGATTTTGTAAAGATAAATTAAATCCAATACTAATTTATAAGAGGAAGCATGCAACAAATAACCTCTTAAAAGTCAAATGCAAAAATTGTGAATGTCCCATACACTAATTAACATGTGTCTAAAGCAGCCATAAAATAAATACATATAAGATTATTCAAAGTTCTTTGTGGTCCCAAATATGTTCTACTTGGTCACTAAGCAAATAGACCAATATTGGAACTTTCCAAGTCCTAACCTTTTTATTATTCAATCCTATATGATATAATATGGCACTATAAATAGACCAACATAACTACCTGATTTCAATCCACAGCATTACAACTAAATCATTTCAGCTTCACAAGCCTCAATTTTAACTCACCTCAATCTTTGTTCCATTGCCTCCTTGTTAACTATATAGTGCAAATTAAATCATTTTTTACTATGGCTTTCATTTCATCCTTCTTCAATTGCTTTGGTCCCTCTTCAAACTCATCATCTCAAGTTTCTGATTATAATGAAAAATTATCTAAATCTTCATCTTCTGAGAAACACAAGAACAAGGAAAAATCAAAGGGTGCTCCAATTTTAGTATATCATTTCCCTGTTAACTCATATCTCTCACGTTTGTAATCATGCAGTATTAATCTGTACAATCAACATTTATTTGTTTTTGGGTACTTGACTTTCTTTTATTTGATTTTTCTTGTTTTTATAAGAAAAAATATTGAATGATAAATGAGTGAACAAGACAACTTCAATTATATTGTGTTTAATTTTAAAACTGTTTTTGGTTCTATAATTTATCCAATATTAATATTTTGGAGATCAAATGGACCATTTCGACATAAAAGAGATTCACATATCTCTTTACCTCATTAGATATTCTCAATACTTAACAATTAAGTGCCATATGCATGATGATTGATGAATCACCACTCTTGTGCAATGGCAAATAGGCTCATCTACACTCAGGTCACAAATCATCAACTAAAGAACCACCGATGCAGAATAATAAGCATAAAATATTAAAAAGTATTCATATAAAGCTGCAAATATAAATCATAAAATAAACAAAAACCCCATGAAAATCTTGTAAGTAACAAATTTTAAATAGGTAATACTACTATCTATACCAATATATAAAGAGAATCATCTTTCACGTGGACTTTTTTATTATTACTTTTGTCCTTCATTTTATTCAATATTTTTTTTATTTTTTTTTTGTGTCTTTTTTTTATCTTTAAAGGTAATATTACATTTAAGAATAAAAGATTTGAAATATTGTTAAAATTGACAAAGACAAATTTGATTTTTCAATAGTTGTTCCTTTTAATATATAAATACAATATATTACTGTAGTATTTTTGCTTTTATTGTACTCCTTATTTATGGGGGAGTATTAACTTGAATTAGTGGTGTACATGTGTACGATGTTTGGTTAACAAAATGTTATTTTGTATTTTCGATAACTTGTGCAGATGATAAAAAGTTGTCCATCGGTTTAATGAGGACAAGAATTTTAGTTTTTGTTATGTCCCTTAGCCCTCTGTTTGTCTAGTACCACAAATAAATTTAAAATCAAACACAGTACAATTGAATTTGTTACATCCAATTCTTTATTTTTGAGCAAATCTAACGCACATCAAGATTCAACAAATTTGAGGAACATCACTATGTTTTTGTCTTTTTTAAATGTTTGTTTTACAGTTAAAAAGTCTTTTAATATATATATAAAAAATTGTACCACAAAAATTGAGTTGTATCATAACTAAAAACTGAGTTGTAACAAAAATTGATGATGTCCTATTATTTGAAAGAACTTTATCTGCTAAGTGTCTGGTTGTTAGGATGAAGCTTTTATTTTGGAATTAGTTTCTAAATAAAAATTCTGACATCTTCTAATATTTTTATGAGTGAGGTATGCATCATATTTTTTGTTAGAACAAATAGTTTCGTGAGATGTGGAACTAGGTCTTTGTGATATATGGTTGATTGGAGGCCTCTTGGTAGTTGATTCTCGCTTCTGAGAGGTTTCTAGTCTGTTAGGTGTTGATATAATATAATTCTGACATCCCTTATATTCTGAATATTCTATTATACTTCTGTCATTTTTATATAATTTTTATAATATATATTATTTTGCCATTAAGAAAAAAAAAGTGTGGGGTGTGCTCTTATCCAAATAGTAAAACCCAAGAATAGTTTGTGGAATACTTGTTCATCTTACATTGTATATATATATATACTTCTAGTTCTATCTTTGTTCCACGCGCTTATGCTAAGAGATTTGATTTACCAATTGTTAGTTGGTTCAGTGGTGATTGACGCTGAATTTGGTAGGAAGGACCCCAGTTCGATCATCCGCAACTGCGATAGGGAGGGGGTTGAAATCACTTGATGCCAGAACTAATCCTCAAACCAGATTAAACTAGTGGTGAAAAACAAAAAACAAAAAAAGAGATTTGATTTCGCAATGGTCAATCATATACGACTAGTTTAACCCCCAACTCAGTTTACAAAGTATCAAATAAATAAGAGTTGAATTAGACAATTTTTATTGTACTCTATTTAATTTAAAAATTGGTTATAGAACTGAATAAAATAGGTAATAAGAATAAATAAGAACATTTTTTCTCTCATTGAACTATATTGCAATTTTTTATTCATAATCCAACAAATAAAAAATATGCATTTTATTTATTAATATAAAAAATATTATCTCTATATTTCTCTATGGTATAACATTGTCATGTTCTGTAATATTTTATTTTGTTCAATACTTACCATTTAGAGGGATCAAAGTTTAAATGAAATTTTTAGAGAAATTAAAATTTAATATATTTAAAAGGATTAGAAATATATTTAACTTTAATTTTAAATACATAATTAACACTTGTCTAAAGCAACTGCTAATATTAGGAAGCATTTTTCTTTAATGAAATAAACTTGGAAATTTATGTATTCATTTTTAATAAAATTTACACGGAATTTTTTTTATTTGTTTTAATGAAAAAAATTTATTTCTTTTAATAAAATTGATGATTTTTTTCAGACTCGGATTGGGAGCAATCAATATGACTGTGTAGTTAGTTGATGAAAACCATCTGATTAAGATCAGACAATCCTAATTTAAAAACAATATTTTTAAAATTATTAAATAAAAATTAAATGTCCAATTTCTAAATATCCAATCTTAATCAAACGGCTAAAATATCTACAACTGCTTGACTTTACTGAAATTCAACAGTATATAATCCATTTTCATTTTTATTTTTTTTTGTGCAAAATCCATTTTCATTTTTTTCCTATGAAATATACATTGAAGAATTGTCAAAGTTGTACTATATGTGGTCCCAAATATGTTCTCCTTGGTCGCTAAGCAAATGGACTAACATTGCAACTTCCTTGGACTAACCTTTAATTTATTCTATTATTCTATGGTATAATGACACTATAAATAGTCTAAGTTATCAATTACCTGAATTCAAACCACAATATTACAAACTAAATCATTTCAGCTTTTAGTTTGCACAATTTGGTCAAACATAAACCTCTCATTTTAATATTCAAGTCACACCTCAATCTTTGGTTCCATTGCCCATTTGGTTAATAGTGCAAATTCAATCACTTTATAATGGCTTTCATTTCATCCTTCATCAATTGATTTGGCCTTTCTTTAAACTCATCATCTCAAGTTTCTGATCATTATGATGAAAAATTATCTAAATCTAAATCTTCATCTTCATTTTCAGAGAAACACAAGAGCAATGAAAAATCAACGGGAGCTTCAATTGTAGTATATCATTTCCCTGTTAACTCATATCTCTCACGGTTGTAGTGATATGATATTTTTTTGGTTGAATAGCCTGAAAGATAGAATTGTAATCATGCGATATTAATATACACAATCAATATTTATTTATTTATTTGTTTGTTTGTTTTAGTGTCAATATTTGATATAATTTAAAATTCATAAACAATATACTTAGTCACTGAATTCTTCTTCAAAAACTTCCGTTAAATATTCAAATAATAAACTCAAAATATTGTGTATCTAAAACTAATTGGATGAAGTATCGATCAATATTAGGAAAAAAAACCTAATTGGATGAAGTATTAAATGGAATATATACGATTGTAGTTTCAAATAAATTAGCGTTAGTATCGACCACGACACTAATGCTACTAACATCTTTTTTGAGTGTTATCATACCCTAATTTTTTTTTTTGACAAAATGTTTTTCTATTAATTATAAATCTTTATTTTTAATTGAATTATTAAATATACATGTTCCACGCGCTTATGCTAAAGAGGCTTGATTTGGCAATGGTCAATCATATAGTTTCTCCCCAAGTCAGGTTACATTACAATACATCAAATATGTTTTGAAAAATACACACGAAACAACATTGTAATTAGAATACATAATTAACACTTGTCTAAAACAGCCACAAGGTATATATATACATCATAAATTATGCATGATTGGAAGAATTTTCAATTTCTTTTAATTATAAGGAAAAGTGCATGGAAGAATTTTCAAACATCTATGGTCCCAATCCAAACATGTTCTCTCCTTTCTAAGGCCTAACCTTTCTAACTTTTTAGGGGACATAGAACTGGTTTCTTAATTAATAGTAGTATTCAATTAATCAGACTAAGCCCACGAATAATTCCCCCCACCCCACCACACACACAAAAGCAAAGCAGGTTCCATGCACTAAATAAGCTCACAAAAGACAAACAACCAATGTTGTAATTTTCACACATGCCTAAAGCAGTCCAAAAAATACATGGAATAATATTTATTTTAATAATTTTTAGTTGAAATATACATGGTAATTTTTTTTTTTTCTTTTGTTGAAATATATACATGAAAGAATTTTCAAAGTTCTATTATGTGGTCCCCAAATATGTTCTACTTGGTCGCTAAGCAAAAGGACTATAACGTGTAGTACTGTTTTTTCTTTTAGATATATTGTAGTACTGATTTAGTTTAAGAAAAATAAACGACTATTATTGAATTATTATTTGTGTATTAAAAAATTATTATTTTTATAATAGGAATTTTTACTAAGGGCCTAAGCCCATGTGACCCTTATTTTTTTATTTTATTTTCACCATCAGCATTAGGGTTATCAGACAGTTTAATTTGATTTGATGGTCAATTCTGGCATCAAATAATTTCAGTACCCTTTCAATCATATTTGCGATGATTGAATCGTGTTTTTTTCTACCAAATACAATGTCAATCATCATTGAATCAATTGATAAATCTTTTGATTTTTGGGGGAAAGTGCTGACAGTGCAACCCTTATTTTAAATATGACATAGTATCGCCAAAACTTAATTTGTGCAATAATTGTTTATCTTACTTTTATGGAATAACAACAAAGACTTGATATTAGTAAAAAAAAAAAAAAAAAAGACTTGATACGGCAATGGTGAATTAATCAACCCAAGGCAGGTACCATATATACACCAAATAAGCTCTGTAAAAGACAAACGAATCAACAACTAACACGTGTCTAGAGCAGCCACAAAATATATACATGGTAGAATTTTCAAAGTTCTTTTCGGTCACATTTATATTCTTCTCCTTGCTCACTAAGCAAATGGAACTAACACTGTACCTTCCTAAAATTTTTCCTATTATTCTTGAGAAGACTATAAATAGATCAATTTATCAAAATCACAATATCACAAACTCAATCATTTCAGTTCAGCTTTGAACACTTTTAAAATAGAAATCCCACTTCAAATTTCAAGTCACACCTCAATCTTGGTTCAATTTTCCTTTAGCTTAAAGTATTCATTAAATCACTTTTTGATGGCTTTAATTTCATCTTTCTTCAATTGTTTTGGACCTTCTTCAAACTCATCATCTCAAGTTTCTGATTATGATGAAAAATTATCTAAATCAAAATCTTCATCTTCAGAGAAACACAAGAAGAACAAGGAAAAATCAAAGGGAGCTCCAATTATAGTTTCTTATTTCCCTGTTAACCATTATCCTTCACGTTTGTAGTGATCACTTGGTATTAATCAGCACAATCAACATTTATTTATTTATTTATTTAATCATTTTGGTGCTCGATTTTTTTTTTCAATATCTTATGATTTTCTTTTTGTAAGAAGAATTATGTTATTTGGAAATAATTAATATTCTAGTGTCATTATTCGATATAATTTGAAATTCATTTCATTAATAATGTATATTATGTCACTGAATTCTTCTTCAAAAACTTCTATTCAAACCGTCAAAAGGTGCATAAAAAGATTTTCTATGGCACGGATTCAACAGACTTATTAAAAATATTACTTGAAAAACTCATCGATAAAATCAAATTAAGAAAAAAAATGCAGTTAATAAAACTTGTATGTAAGAATGCACGTCAATGATCATTCAAACTAATTTTTTTTTTAAAAAAAATTGTTGACTATTATAACACTGCGTGGTTGGAAACAATATGTAAGAACAAACCAACAATCATAAATTAGGATGGGAGAGAGAGGGGGAGCAATTGCAACAACATGTGTCAAAAAAAAAAAGTGCCTCTCTCTCTCTAACTTTCAAAATTTCTCTTTGACCTCTCTCTAACTTTTCTTCAGATCTTCTCCACCTTAATCCAAACTCTCTTGGTGCGATGTAGATTAACAGGGTGGTGGTGCGATGAGCGGCGCTGCCCTCCGCACCACCGTGTGGTTTCTAGCCGGCGCCAGCAGGTTGCTGATCTGGGTCAAATCCGAGGGATGGAGATTACCGGTACTGTTTTTCTGATATTGTTTCTTGTGTTTGTTTCCGATCTGGGTGTGGTGGTGGCGTTTTTGGCTCTGGTTCCGGTGGTGGTTGCATTTTCGTGGGCCTGCGTATTCCGGTGGTGGTTGCTTTTTTGACTCCAGCTCTGCTAGTGGTTGTGTTGGCTGGGTTTCTGTCCCGTGTTTTGTTTTCTGCTGTGTTGTTTTAAGGTGGATAAGGTGATGGTGCTGCTACTATTGTTGTTATATGGGTATGGGTGTTTTCTAGAAGGGTTATTTGGGTCTGGATGTGGTAGTTTTGAAGCTTGGTTTGGGTGGCTGGTGTTGCACCAGTAGTTTTGAATTTTGGGTGGTTCCGGCGATGTGGATTTGGTGTCATTGGTGTGCGGTTTGGCTGAGGCTGTGGTGTTGGACAGAGGGAGTTTTGGCCTTGGTTTCTTGTCCTGTCACGCCTGAAAAGGCGAGGTACGTAGGCTCTCCGTGTTGACAGATGATGTTGCTTTATCGTACCTCCAGGACGTTTTGGTGTGGGAGTGGTGTTGGATGGTTAAGGCCGAGTGTGAGTGGATTCTATCTGATACAAGAGTCTCTGACCATTTTCAAATCTGGTGAGATTTGCAGGACTCTTGGAGTCGCTGAGGGGTGTTCAAGTCTGTTGAGACTTGCAGGTCTCAGGTATCTGGTCGAATTCTTCTGCATCAGGTGTTGACTGTCGATTCTCTGACTACCGGAGTCCCTCAACCTCTGACTTCTGGGGCTACTCTATGGATCTGATGGGCCGAGTAATTTTAATTCGAGTTCGGAAGTTAGAGCCAAGTGGTGTCTCCTAGGGTTGGGTAGGGGTTTTCTCTGGGGGTTTAGCGAATCAATATTGGTGTATTGGTGTATGGGTGGTTTGGGGTGTTTGATTTGATGTTGGTAATTGTGTTATATCACGTTACCTTTTGTTTGTATGTTTCCATGACAATTCCTTCCACTTCTTGTGGAGGAATTGTCTTTTAATAAAATTTAGCCGATTCAAAAAAAAAAAAAAAAAACAACATGTAAGATTTGATCACAAGAAAGTAAAATAAAAAGGATGGAAACATCAATGATTTTTGGGGACCATTGGCAGCAGCAGCAGAAACAACAACCTTAATTTTGGGCAATTACAAGTCGCAAATGAATTTTCTTTAGCACCACTATATGGAAAATCAGTTGAGGGAGCAATTAATTTGCCTCTAATTACAAAATTTGACGGTGTATTTTGCTTTTAAGTTCTAAAATTAAGAGATTAATTTGAATATTTTATAAGATTGTTAGACAATTTCAAGAGGTTATTTGCTATTTCTAAAATTTATGGAGAAAAACGGATGATGTTTGCAATTTTATAAAGGTATTTGACTATTTATTCTACATTTAGAAAGTGCTTATTGTAGAAGTTGTACCTATAACTATCTATGAAGCATGACACCTTCATGATTAGTGTGTCGCAATGTTTGACACGCGTCGGTATTCGACACTCGAATGTTACTCCTACGACATGTGTCAGACATCTCAGACAGGTGTCTAAGAAAATCATTTCTCGACACTCTTTAGATCGGTGTCCAACACCTGTAAAACACTCATGCAACGTGTCAGACAAGTGTCCCAAAAGATTTTTTTCATGTTTCTACTCTCCTTACATATGGACGATGCTCTTCCCATGTGAGGCAATGAGGGGGTGCAGGTGCAGCCCCTGAAATTTTAAAATTTTCACCAATATTCATATGTTTTTTGTATTTTGCATCCCATAACATTTTTTGTTTTGCACCACTTTATCCAAAAACTCAAAATATTAAAGAGTTGTTAATTTACATCCACCTTAAAATACTAATGTATAAATTAGCAATACACACCTTTTTTAATTGGACAAAAAATCTTTGATATTTAGTTATTTTGCACTAGAAAACTGAAAATTAATGTGATAAAATTTATTAAATGGTGCGCACTCACTTCACTAATTTACATCCAAATAAACATATATAACACAAATAAACACATGACAACCTACACAAATAAAATTGACAACTTGGAAAAACAAATTCAATGACATGGGACAAAAAACAAAGAAAGAATGGCATATACACCAAAAAAGAATAAAAATAGAACCTATGCATGCATAATGTCGCAGGAACATGAACAATAAACATAGTTATTACCAATGAAAAATATTAGTATGTTTTCTGTTTTAACATTAACTTAAATTTATAAAATTACCCTTTATTAAAAATTAATTTAAAATAGCTAAAGAGATATTTTAGTCCAATTAGAAAAGACGTGCATCACTAATTTACACCTTAATATTTTTAGGTGGGTGTAGATTAACATCTCCATATGTTCAAATATTGATTAAAATTTTGTACCCTCTAAGCCAGGGTCCGAGCATCGCCACTAAAACACATACCCACAAAGATTAAAAATGAATCGAACAACAATATCGGTCAATAAGGGATATTTGAAGACTTTGATAATATTTTTAGCTTTTCCGATAGTAGATAGATAAATAAAAATCATATACTATTATATCTTGTTAATAAAACTTTTTTGAAATGAAATAAATAAATATATAACAATGTCGATCTCTTATATTTTTTATATTAGCAGTGTCAACATGTTCGTGTTCGTGTTCGTGTCGAAATCCGTATTTCATTAATAACTATTAGGTACTTAATTTATTTTTCTCCGATAAAATACTTTAAAAATAGTGTACTGTCTGTAAGGGCACTTATATATTAGTCCCTTAGTCAAAGTCTTTGCACTTTATAATTAATTAATTAATTAGTCGTTTCCTTGCTGAGGAAGCCAAACAAATGAAAAGCTTGGTGAGCAAGGATGTAATATAAAATATAAAAATACATTATTATATTCACATGCTCATTCATTTCTTTACACTATATATATAGTATATCCTAAAGTCCACAACATGTTCATAGATGATATCATCATCACACATAAAGATAATGACTATACTCTCAGCTATATGCTGCTGCTTCAAGTCCAATATTGAAGAAGACAAGAGTAATCATGTGGTTGTGGAAGCAGGTTCTTTATCAAAAAAATCTAAAGGGGGTGATGATATTCACCGATCATCAGCTCCTATTGTTGTTTCTTATTTTCCTGTTAACTCTCAACCTTCTCGTTTGTAGACTTTCCATTTAATCTCTAGATGCAAAACTTGTGTTCTCAACTCCAATTTTTGTTTTCTTTTTTAATGAATTGTAATTATTGCTTGTATGACTGGTCCAATTTTAAGTGGATGTAAAAGTTTCATGTATGATATCAAAAGGCAGTAATGTAGAATCCTATTTATATGGCCTTTTTACTTAAATCATACCCCCTCTCATCTCATGGCAGTAACATAGAACCCTATTTATATGGCCTTTTTACTTGAATCATACCCCCTCTGACCTTACATATGAGAAAACAATTATTTTTCAGATTCATTAAATAATTAATGCATCTAGTTAGATATATTAATTACTCAATGAACATGAAAAATTATATTTGTTTATAGGGTCTTGCTAACGAGTGCCCCCGAGGTACTCTTTAAGCATTCCATTTATAGAAGTTTTTTATTAAAAAAATTAAGCATTACAATTTTCAATGCATTGACTTTACGCATTCCCTTAAAAATTCTATAAAACTTTACTATTTAAGGTCTTAAAAAGTGCCCCCGGGGTAAAGAGTGCCCCCGGGGCACTCGTTAGCATTTGCCTTATTTATATATCAAATTGGAGGAAATATTCACTACATTAAATGAGACAACTTTTTTTTTAATTCCTTCCAAATAAACTTTTGTCCATATGCAAGAGCTTCTTAAAAACTATGCTTGTGTTTCTAAAATGACTTTAGAGGTGCTAAAAGCAAAATGATGGAAATTAATAGAGATTTTTAGAAACTAGTGTTTGGAAAATGACTTTAGAGGTGCAAGTAATATGATGGAAATTAAGAGAGCTTTTTAAAAACTATACATGTGCTTTAGGTGCAAGCTTAATATGATGAAAATTAAGAGACTCTTAAAAACTATACATGTGTATGGAAAATGACTTTAGAGCCCAAAGGTGCAAAAAGCAAAATGATGGAAATTAAGAGAGCTTCTAAAAACTAGTATCATGTGTTTGGAATATGATTTGGTGAAAAAAGAAGCTTCCAGATTATTGCTAGTTGCACCGGATAACAAATTCGGGCTCACTTGGCCTAACAGAATATCCAATATGTGTATGGTTTCTGTTGGTCCAAATGGTGGAAAAAAATTGCACAAAATTCATCATACAAATCTGAATAAATATGTTTTATTTTTATAATTTATTGCCTGGTCAAGATATTGACAATAATAATATGCATGTATTATAAAAAAATAAATTCTATGAATGTAACACTTATAAAGTCTAACAAAAAATTGTTTGTACCAGAAATCAAACTCAAATTCTTTGAATGATTCATTCTAAGGAAGCTTTTTAACTATTTGAATTTAATGTATTAATTAACTTTAAATTAATAGATAATTTAACATAACTAAAAATCTTATTTAAGAGAATACACCTAATTGAAAGCTTTCATGATGTTTAAAATATTCAATTTAAAAAAGTTAAAAAGAAAATAATTTGTTAAATTAAATTATGGTTAAATCATTTTAATCTTGATTCAATCTAGTTCAATCAGATAACTACATTAAAGTTAGAATCAAACTTAAAAAGGTACTCCCTTCGGCTTTATTTATAAGCAAAAATTGTTTTTTAGGTTCATTGAAGAAATAATGTATCTGGTCTATATTTAAGTTAGATACATTAGTTATTGAATGAATCTAAAAAGCAATTTTTGCTTATAAATAAGGCTGGAGGGAGTAATTTTTAATTTAAGGAGTTGAATTAACCAATTTTTAATTTAAGGAGTTTATTGTATTAATATTTCCAATTTTAGCAAAAGGACACCGAAAATTTGAAGTTCACTGGAAAAACAAATAAAATTTAACAAAAAATTGTTCTTTATAGAAATCTAACCAGTCACCTTTCTCTTAGGTTCGTTTGATTTGCAAAACAGCAAGAACTGGATAGAACAAGATAATATAGAACATGATAAACATGTATTGACAAGAGATAAAAAAATAATATTTTTATATTCGAAAATAAATAAAATAATCGAAATTCGAACATCATGATCGTGTTTCATCTAACCATTTCTGCATTTTTTTTTTGTCATTGAGCTAGGAATAATAAAAATAAAAAATAAAAAACAAAAAAGGAAGGAAAAAGCATCAGCCATGAAGTAAGTAAGAGTGTGTGTCCCTTCCAAAGCCGAAAGGCGGCGAAGAAGAACCAAACAACTCGAATCCAACATTGTCTCGTCAATCTCTCCAAAGTCCAATTCAAACACTACAACTCTTTTAACCTTAATTTAAACTAAACCCTCTCTCTCTAATTTTCACATTCTTCACTAACCCAACACAAACCCATATGTCTCTTCTTCACAAAATCGTATCTTTCACTCCAAATCACCATTTTCTCATCAACAAACGCCACCCCATTTCTTCAATCAACTGCATAACCCCTTCTACTTCACCATTCACTGAAAAACACTCAACACAAAGATACCAAAGAGACCAATGGGTTTACCAGAACACTACTACATCATGTAATCATAACCCTTTTGGTGAATCAATTGGTTCAATAAGAGAAGATGATATAGCTTTACAGCTTCCTGAGCTGAAAAAGCTTCTTCAAGTATTGAAGGAAAAGAGAGAAAGTGAAGGGAAATGTAGTGAAGGGAAATGTGTTCCTGGTGATGTTTTTTTGGTTGGAACAGGACCTGGTGATCCTGAATTGTTGACTCTTAAAGCTGTTAGAGTTATTAAGAGTGCTGATTTGTTGTTGTATGATAGATTGGTTTCTAATGATGTTTTGGATTTGGTTAGTTCTGATGCTAAACTTCTCTATGTTGGAAAAACTGCTGGATACCATAGTAGAACTCAGGTATCAAAATTTACTGTCTTTTTTGTGTTTTGTTAAGTGGGGTTGTTTTAATTTTTGTGTTAGTTATTTATTTAAGCATAAAATTTTATGATTACATGTCAACTTTGGAAGTAGAGATACCAGATACGATACTGACATAGAGAGACAGACACCGGTAATAGTTTTAGAAAATAGAACTAATTGTATGTAATTAGATGAGATATGTGTCAATGTCTTGTCAGTATCAGACATGTGTCAGACTAGGCAGTCAGTCACGTCTTCAATTTGAAGTGTCAGTGGTACATAGTTGTCAATTAGTGTATACCTTGTTAGGGTTTTGTTGTTTATTCTCTTTTTTTACTTTAGGATTTGGATGTGATATTTATTTTTATTGGATTGAGTTGTTTTGGTTGCTTGATACTGATGAAATGAGTTTTTGTTCTTGTTTGATTTGGTGAACTTTTGACAGGAGGAAATACATGAGCTTCTTTTGAATTTTGCAGAAGCTGGGGCTACTGTTGTGAGACTTAAAGGAGGTGATCCATTGGTGAGTTTTCATTTGGGATCGTCTAGTCTTAGATATTATTGGCGAAAGAATTTAATGCATATTATATTTTTATGATTTGTATGATGAACATATGTGAATGTTTTATTGTTTGGTGTTTGTAGGTGTTTGGGAGGGGCGGTGAAGAAATGGATTTTTTGCAACAGCAAGGTATCCATGTTAAAGTTATTCCAGGTATGCTATTGCTCATGGTTAAGTTATTGATCGCAAGTTGTTGAAATGGTTATCTATTAATCAATCTATGATAGACATATTTTAAACTTTATAGAACTGGTGTCCATTGATTGCAAGTTCGTTGTTAGTATAACTACCAACTTATATTGGCATTTTCGTTTAGAAATACAAACTGCTTCTAGGGCCCGGGATTCGAAATCAGGATTTTGGCTCAGTTGGTAGGCACATTGCAATATGCAGAGGTGGAGGGATTCCCCTCGTATTCACCAAGGTTTGAACACGGTGATAGAACTTTATT
This sequence comes from Trifolium repens, assembly GCA_030408175.1. Lineage (NCBI taxonomy): Eukaryota > Viridiplantae > Streptophyta > Magnoliopsida > Fabales > Fabaceae > Trifolium > Trifolium repens. The sequence continues at coordinate 4,476,042 of CP125840.1, forward strand.
TTTGTACATCGTAAAACAATAAAATGAACCAGGTCTTGTTAAAAGTGAGAATGCCACAGTCATTGAAAAGGAACACAAAAATGAAAGCATGAAACATTGTGCCTGCACCTGTTATTGTACTTTTGTTTTAATAACCTTTTTGTTTAGTATGTGAGAGATATCTATGGATGCAATGTTTAATTAAAGAAAATGTGAAATTGAATTAGTTCTTATTACTTGCAGGTATAACCGCAGCATCTGGAATAGCAGCAGAGCTAGGGATTCCATTAACTCACCGCGGTATTGCAAATAGTGTGAGATTCCTCACAGGGCATTCAAGGAAAGGAGGAACTGATCCGTTATTTGTATCAGAAAATGCAGCTGATCCTGATTCTACCTTGGTGGTTTATATGGGTCTGTCAACCTTCCCTTCCCTTTCGCAGAAGCTAATGCATCATGGTTTGTCGCCTCAGACACCGGCTGTAGCCATTGAGCGAGGGACCACAATTCAACAGCGCACGGTATGATTGAGTCCATTCCCTTCCATTTTTGCAACATAATTTTTTTCTTTCTATTAAATTCACCGAGTTACTCTTTATTTGTCTCTTTTACGTAATCTTATTAATTTACACATTATTTGCAATCGTGCAGGTGTTTGCAGAACTTAAGGACCTTCCTGAGAAAATTGCATCTACTGGGTTGGAGTCACCAACCCTACTAATAATCGGAAAAGTTGTCGAGTTATCACCATTTTGGCCAATTCCTACAAAACAAGAATCATGTTTAATGCAAGCTTGATGAATTTTTTCTGAAACATTATTACTGCAAAGCTTGTGAATACGAAAGATTACCTTTGCTTACAAAAGGGTTTAAGGTTCATGTAATTTGGTGTATTTTCTGATGTTTAAAGAATAAACCAAGAACTTCTGCTGCACTTGGATTGCGGTTTCTATTCAAATGTTAGGTTTGCGCAGAAGTATTTCGGAACAAATTTTGATTCGACATGTTCTACATTGGGAATAAAGTTAGATGCACAGATTTTACTCATTTTTTTAACCGAGGAACAAAATAATTCAAGGGTTGCTGAGGCCACAGTCACCTAGATTTGTTGACTTTCCATAGTGATTAGATGAAAATTTTAGCCATAAGTTACTTGGGATCATATTTAACAGAGAATTATGGAGTTTAGTTTGAAGATTTGAATTCATAGTTCGATTTATCAATGTTGCTATGTGCTAGTTAGAATTCGAAGACACTCCTTTCTTTCGACAATCATTTGTCATTGTAACTTGCTAGTTGAGCGCATATTGTAATGATTTCAAATTGTGATTGCAGTTGAAAATGTAATTACTGTTATTGTTATGGCTACCTAGATTGTGGACAACATGACTGTTGGTATTTGTTTGTGTTTTTTTTTTTTGAAACTCGGTATCCGGCCAAAGGACCGACTGTTGGTAATTGTTGATGTGGGAGTTTATACTCTTTTTTTGTTGGGACGCTGATGAGCAAAGCCATTACAATCGATGTTCATCAATGTCGAGATTGAATAGCTGTTACAGATTGAATGAGTCGAGGTGAGCCGAATTTGGATATGAGGCTCTATGAACGCTCTGTGGAACTGGGCCTTTATATTTGCTTGGGCCTGATGCACATGGTAAACTCTAGGCCTTGGGCCAGTCTAAAACACTTTAGATGCACACATCTGAAAATAAAACATGAATTTTTCCTGTTTTAATGTGTACCAAAAAAGTATACTTCCTCCGTTTCTAATCATAAGACTCTTTTACAAAAAATAAATTTATATCTAAATTCAAATATAAAATCTAACGGCTCTACAATCAAGTGCACTGTGCAGAGTTATAAAGAATAATACGCGCCAAATCTGAAAATTGGCTATTCATGTGTGTTTTAACAACACTTAAATAGTTAGGGGCCAATAGGGGCCCCCATGACACCAAATCAAACACTACTTTGATGCTCAATTCCATTTAAGGACAAGCACAAGGTTACAAGTTTAGTACCTACCAATAGTTAATTTGTGTCATTGGGACCGAGCTAGTTATATATCAAGGACATTGTGCAAAAGTGCCAGCATGGAAGACATAACATTTCACTAAGACATGATCCTGAATTGCTGACACACACACACACAATTGTGTGAAGGTGAACTCAATATTATGTAATGTAAATCAACAGAAAAAAATCTGAAAACTATACCATTGTGCATGTTCCATGAGAGTGGCAAAACAGTGAATAGAAGTAATGTGATGATGCTGTAAAATGAATTAGGAAGGTACCATTATTATAGTTTGTAATAATGGTAGATAACATGCATTGACAAGAAGAAAAAACCAAATCCTAGTAGGCCATGATGTTTTTTATATTAAATTTTGATGTAAATTTTCGTTAAGGTTGATGATTCCCCTTCCGCTCAAATAAAGCTATGCGACTGCAACTGTGGTTGATGTTGCATCAGTTTCATTTGACCGCGATTCTCAACAATATCTAGAATCATGACACGATCACGAGTGTTATTACTGTATTATGTGATTGAATGTTTTACATATAAGAGGTTAAACAATGTTTCATTTGTGTTCATAGACAAATATTATATGTCATAAAGTAAACATTATACCTTAACCAGAATAATACCAGAACAAACACATGATTCCAAATTTGGTAAGTGTAGTGGGACAAGGTAACTTTCTATATAATCCAAAAATTGTAATTTATACAAATATTCACAAGTATTCATAACAATGTAGTAACAAGAATTACACAGAAAATAAAAAACAGAAAATGTATTCTATACAATTACTTTGTATAAAAAAAATCAAAAAATGATCTGTTGTATAAACTACATTGCCATATTAATATCAAACCTAATTAATTATCGATGAGATACGGACACCGAACATGACACCGACAACAATTTTAGAAAATAGAAGTGATCAAGAATAATCAAATTTACCGGTGTCTTGTCGGTCTCAGACATCAGACATGCCTTCAATTAGAAGTGTCGATGCTACATAGGTGCTATGAACGAACTCTCATAGTTTTCCTGAAAGGAACTTGAGCTGGTTCCAAAGGATAAAAAAATGCAACAACCCTCCAAAATAGCACTCAATTCCATGTTGAGTTGCAAGGTAACCTTTATATATCAGAAGCTTTTGTCTTAATTTGTAAATCAAGATTGAACATGTGAGTCATCATTGCACATGCACACAGGGATAGGATACTTTGTAACATCTCTCCTATTTTTGTGGGTTCTAAGCTCTGGCTGCCCCAATGAGTCCTTGTGTAGTTCCTTGATAATTCTGTTGAATTCTTCTTCAGAGAGTGAAGAATTTTGAAAATAAGGTAGCATGTGTCTCTTGTTTGGAGTTATATATTTCTTGTGTCCTATAAATGCCCTATGACCCTGAAAGAACATTAAGTTACATAAATTATAAATTGAAATCGATAAATCAGACACGGCATTGATACTGATACATAGATACCGGTAATAATTTAAGAAAATTAAGTAATAGACTTTAATGAATGACATATGTCATGTTGGACACTGACACAAGCCGAACACCGACATACCTGAATTGCACGTCCCATATTTCCGCCATGAGAAGGCATGAAAACATCACTCTTCTCAGAGACTATGTAATCAATAGCAGCCATTAGAGAAGCTTTCTTTACAAATGGTTGTAATTCTCCTGGCAAGGCAAGATCTTCCTTATTGTAAAAATGAGGGAACTCTTGAATTAATGGTAACAAAGCTTCTTTTCCACCCAATGGTTTCCCTCCAGCCCAATAAATTTTTGCATCATTTGGAGCTCCTAGAGCTTTTAGTAGCCTAGAAATCACAGATACAAATATTAAACAAAATATACTAGCAGCGGACATGAAGCGCAGATACAAATATCAAACATGGAACCAAAATTTTAAGGGCACCATATTTTTTTACTTAGAGCGTGTGTATGTGCGTGCGTGCACTCGCGTGTGTGTGTGCGTGCGTCCGGGTGATAAACAGATAGATAGATAGACAGATAGATAGAAAATTTACCTGGTAACCTCTATAGCATTTAAAGGACAAAGACCGGCCATTTTTCTTTGATGGTAAGTCATGTTTGATCTTGCAGTCAAGAGTTCTGGTCTTTGTATCCTCTCATTGTTGATAATTTCATCAAACTCAGAACTTAGACCAGGGAGACAACCAGTCCTCACCCATACATCTTTCTCCATTCTTAAATGAAGAGCAAGGTAGGGTCCTTTGCTTTTCATTCTCTCTGCAATCTTGTTACCAAGTTCCTCAATTGGTTCAGCAAACTTTAGTGCATTAAAAGCAACCTGAAAATTTAGATGACAAATTTCACAATCAGCAATTACCTATCATATAAAAATAAATTTTTAAGAATCTGTTTTAGTTCTTTTCTTGGCTTTTCCTTGCAACATGGTCTAAGTAGTGTGCTTATGAAGTTTTATCAGTTTTCATTTTATAAGCCGATTTTGTGAAGTTAAGTTAAAACCTAACTCATTTTCTAAATAGCGAGAGTCATCACGGTTAAATAATAACCTATAAAAATATATTGTCTCATATTTGTGCGAGGTTCCTTCGTGACAGATAGCATTTTTCATTACTAAAACCATACTAGAAAAGAAGAAAATTTGTTATACCTTGCATCGAAGCTTTTGAAGATCAGAAGGAAGATCCTTTGAAAGCCTTGAATCTAAGCCGCGTAAAAGCAAAACGCCTTCTCTATTGAGCTGCATAATACAAAAAGGATCATATATAATAAGAAAACGGGTCTTATCTTATCTCCTAAAAACGAAACCAAACATAGATTTTTACGTAAATATATATATCTAAGCAAATCATTTTACATTCAACTCAATTTTAGTAAAAATCAATTTTACAACTTAAAAATTAATTTTAGCCAAGAACAAATTGATAAATACAAAAAGCATTGAACTATTCTTACTCTTTTTAGATATCTTGTACGGATCCAACTAGGAGTGGCATGAAGAGGAGGCCTTCCTTCAACTGGCCTTGTCATTATGTGTGTTGATGGCAATGCTGATACCACTCTCACATCATTTGCAAGAATTTTTTTGAAATGTTCTAAATCAAATATGTCACCAAATTCACTACAAATCAAAGCAATGAAAAACATTACAATATAATAAAAAAAATTAAAAAAAATTAAAAAAAATTAAATCATTACTAATGATTGAACATAACTATTGCTTAAGCTGCACTGCAGTTCCAAATTCCAAAACTAGTATTAAAAATAAAATCATTATTTAGTCCAAATTTTAAAAACTTGAATTCATTGTAAGAACCAATGACACAGACACATACACTAAATACGACACTGATAAATTATTGAGAAAATGAAAGGATTGAATGTAACCACATTTGTTGATTCTAAATAGGATTAAACATAGAAAACAAAAATCATCATAGAATATGGAAAAAGAATAAATATTTATTTATCTATACCTTTCATCACCCCAAATAACATTGACTTGCAAAACAGGAACAACCAAAGCAGCTCCAAGAATCCTTGCAATAACAACAGCATCAACAATTTGATTCCTCTGCTGATTCATTCCACCAGAAACAACAACCATTAGATACTTTCTTCTATCCTTAAAAATCTCTTCATTTTGTTTCCTATAATCTCTGCTGAAACTCAAACATGGTTTATAACCTAAACCATTTGGTTGTTTCCAAAACTCACTCTTTTTATCAAATCCTTTAGACCCTTTTGCTCCAAGTTCAACATGAGAAACAAAAACTTGTTCTTTATGGTCATTTTTCAAATTTTTTTTTTCTTTCTGCAAGAGAAGATTAACATCAAGATTGGATATTGAATGATGATTTGATAGTGAGAACTTTTGGTGAGTTGTTGAACATGATTTTTGAGGAAATGGGGTGTCAAAGTTGAAACCATACTTGAACATACCAAAGAAACCAACAAGAAACAGAGTAAGAAACCATATTAATGTTGATTTTCTGCTGAAAATGGTGGTTCTTGAAGACTTCTTTGGAGAATCAAGGAGAGATTGAAGTGAAGAAGATGATATTGAGTTTATGATTTGTGATGGAACTGATATGAATGATAACTTCTTTGCATTGTTCTTAGCTTTTGCCATTGATTATCTCACAGAGAGAGAGAGAGAGAGAGAGAGAGAGAGAGAGAGAGACTCTGTTTTTTTTTTCTTCTTTCTTTCTGCTGAAGTTCTTGAGAATAACATAGAGATTCTTATGTTTTTGGTATGTGTGTTTTTATAATAAAAAAGAGTACTTAAACTCCAATTGAACAAAGTAGTATAAAATATAAGTTTTATTTTAAATTATTAGATTATATATTTTTTAAAAAATATTTTTAAGTGTCTTGAAATGGAAAGAATGAAAGATAAGAAGTTAAGGTTAAACAAGTCTATATACAAAAGTATTTTAGAAAATTCATAGATTGAGATGTTAAATATATATACTACATACTTTTATTATACTGTATAAATTTTTCAAAAGAAATTCATAGTTAGAGACATAGAAGTAATATTGTTTTTGTTTTAAAAAAAATAAATTAAATTGATCACTAGAGTTTTTATATTTGGTGATAAGTGTTTGTATTACATACTATACTATAATTTATAAATGAGTTGTTTATCCAAACATGTCCAATGAAATTGAACATAAAAGAGAGCTAAAGATTTGAGTCATTTTGTTAGAAGTAATTTATATTTAAGGGTATTTTAGTATTTTACTATGCTGTCTTTATGACCTAGTCCTTGTGTATAAATAGGAGTAGTTATATCATCATAGAAGTTAGTGTCTTTATTCTTCTTGTAGCCGTCATTTCAAGTTCATTAAATACAATTCTCTTTTCTATTCATTTATCACCTTTGTGCACCAACAATTGGTATCTAGAGCTCCGGTTCGAATCCACGGGAAACACGAGTGAAACGTGAGGCGTTGTGTGATTGATTTCGTTTCTTGAATTCGAGTTGAATCTTGAACTAAGTTATAACAGAATCACATTTTCTGATTCTGCGGGATTGAGAAACACGAGTGTTAGTGAGATTTAAGTGATGTTGAAGCCTCTGAAGATAGTACTTCTGAACCTCCAACTCCTGAAGGAAATCATGTGGAACAAGCTCAAAGACCACAGAGAATCAGAAGCATTCCAAGAAGGTTTGCAGGGTTTGATATGTTGCAAGACACTGAAGTAGACTCTGAGGGAGAAGTTATTCAGTGTGCTATGTTAGTAGACTCTGAACCCATGAGTATAGAAGAGGCTCTTAAACAACAAGTCTGGTTGCAGGCCATGAATGAAGAACTTGATGCTATCAAAAGAAACAAAACTTGGAAGCTATCAGAACTTCCAAAAGGCAAGAAAGCCATCAGTGTCAGATGGGTTTTTAAACAGAAGCTAAAGCCAGATGGATCAATTGGCAAATACAAAGCAAGATTAGTAGCAAGAGGATTCCTGCAGAAACCTGGGCTAGATTATTTTGAAGTGTTTGCACCTGTAGCAAGACATGAAACAATTAGACCGGTAATTGCAATAGCTGCTAACAGGAATTGGCCTCTGATGCATTTAGATGTGAAATCTGCATTTCTGAATGGTCCATTACAAGAGGAGGTATATGTGTCACAACCTCCTGGTTTTGAGAAAAAGAATCAGGAAGGGATGGTGTATAGATTACATAAAGCCTTGTATGGATTGAAACAGACGCCCAGAGCCTGGAATATGAAGATTGATTCTTTCTTCAAGAAGCATGGATTTCAGAAATGTGAGTTGGAGTATGGTGTTTATGTTCAACACACTTCAGAAGGCAATATGATTCTGGTATGTTTGTATGTTGATGACATATTACTGACAGGAAGCTATGAACAAGAGATAGCTAAGTTCAAGAAGGCTCTGATGAATGAATTTGAGATAACAGACCTTGGTAAAATGAGTTACTTTCTAGGGATGAAATTTATGTACTCTGAGAAAGGAATCATTTTACATCAGATGAAGTATGAACTTGAGCTTCTAAAAAGATTTAAGCTGAAAAATTGCAAAATTGCTATCACACCTTCTGATACGAATCAGAAGCTGGACTCAGATTCTGATGGAGAGGATGTGGATGCTACAACCTTTAAACAGTTGGTTGGTTCTCTAAGGTATTTGTGTAATACCAGACCTGATATTTGTTATGCAGTTGGAATGGTTAGCAGATTTATGAGTAAACCAAAATGGTCCCATTACCAAGCTGCTGTCAGGATTCTGAGGTATATCAAGGGAACTTTGAAGCATGGAGTGCTATTCCCTTCTGAAGGAAAGACTGAATCAGAGTTTCTGAGCTACTCAGACTCTGATTGGTGTGGAGACAGAGTTGATAGAAGAAGTACTTCTGGGTACTTGTTTAAATTCCTGGGAGGTCCTATTTCTTGGTGCTCCAAGAAGCAACCTGTTGTGGCTCTATCAACCTGTGAAGCTGAATATATTGCAGGCGCTCTGACTGCATGCCAAGCTGTGTGGATTCTGAACTTACTGCAGGATCTAAAGATTGAGGTAAACAAGCCTCTGAAGCTGATGATTGATAACAAGTCTGTAATCGATCTTGCCAAGAACCCAGTGCTGCATGGGAGAAGCAAGCATATTGAGACCAAGTATCACTTCTTAAGGAATCAGGTTCAGAATAGAGTGTTAGAAGTTGTGCACTGTAGCACTCAGAAGCAGCTGGCAGATGTGATGACAAAGGCAATCAAGACTGACCAATTTCTTCGTTTGAGGGATGGAATTGGTGTTGTTAGTTTTGTGTAAATATAAATTAAGGGATGGTGTTAGAAGTAATTTATATTTAAGGGTATTTTAGTATTTTACTATGCTGTCTTTATGACCCAGTCCTTGTGTATATAAATAGGAGTAGTTATATCATCATAGAAGTTAGTGCCTTTATTCTTCTTGTAGCCGTCATTTCAAGTTCATTAAATACGATTCTCTTTTCTATTCATTTATCACCTTTGTGCACCAACACATTTGACATATTAAATTTTGTAAATTGTGTACCTCACCGAATTATGGTATAAAATGTTGTTCATTAACAAACTATAAATCGTTTTTTAAGTTTCTATCTCACCATGTTAATATATTTTTTGTCAAGTAAAGTAATAGTTAGAAATTACATTCTTATGGATAAGTGAGATGATCGAGATTCGATAAAATTGACCCTTTTAAATGATAAAACTAATCATTTTAAATACTACGTACATCTAGATACTTAGAGCATCTCAAATAAGAGAATTAAAAAGAGTTTCATAGACTAATGATCCGTATCTTTTTTTATTACTGGAGTTCCATGACGTGGCATAGAGAGTATCAAAATTAATGATACGGTACATTATTTAAGATATCGTATTATCAATTTAATATTACCTTTTATTTGTATATAAAATTAAATAAAATCGATTATTTGTTAGTAATGTAATACTTAAAGTAGTATCACCATTGAAACAAAATATATATAAATTGTATAAGTATTACATGATATTTTAAAAACCATTTTTTAATAATATATGATACTCAAACTGATATTACCATTAAAAATGCTCTTAAAATATACCATGTTGCTATGCTCAGTATACTTCAAAAAAAAAAATTGGGTCAAAGTATACTTCAAAACTTTAATGATAGTTAAAATAAAAGAGATAAATAAATGGAAAGAATCTCAATTAGACTTTTTCACCCGAAGGGGTGATGTCTCATTTAAGAGTATACTTACAATTTTGTTGATCATTAATAATCTTAAAAGTGGATTTTATATATATACAATAAAACTAACCAAGTACTACATATGAATCATGACACCTCAAGCTTCCAATATACGTATCATTTTCTAGTCAACTTAGTGGGTTGTTGGCTTGTTCCATTCTTATTTGGAAATTCCAATCGATTACGTGGCATATATAATTTATAGTATAGTGCACTTATGCTATATACACTAAGAATTAAGAAAACTTGTTCAACATTTAACTAAGATCATTAATACTCCTAAGTGCGTAGAATAATCATAAGTTCATGTGAATGATCAAATGTGACTTAATTAAAAATGTATGCACAAGCTAGGCATACATTTGACATGTAAGTATGCAACCAAAATTTTAAAACATTATGACACCATCATACTAACCTCATGTTTAGCTCATGATCTTATTTAGTTTATTAACATAACACATGTTTGTTTATTAATATTGTTTATTTTATCACAAGTAAACCCAACATTTAATCATGTCGTTATCAATAGTTGGAATAGTTGACATGAAATGATATGTACATAAGTAACATTATATATGGTTGAAGTTTGATTTTTGTGACGAAGTGGTTCTCAATTTAATTATTTACTATATTTGTTAACTTATGCTTACATTAATTTAATGATTATCTCACCAATATAAACTAGACAGGTTTCTTTTTGTGGGGTTAATTAGTAATTTTCTAATTTAACAAATTAGATATACCTAGAATCGACAAAATGTCAAAAAATGATTTTAAAAATAAAAAAATGATTGTTACGTCTTAACTATATATCAATTGGTTGTTAATGATTTACTCCTCAAGAATAATATTATATTAGCTTTAGTTCACCTTATTATGTAATTTTGGGTGGTCTAGTTATAACTTACTAACTATTTTAACAAACTGAATAAAATATTTTAACTACTTAGGTGAAAGTGGGTGTACTACTCTCCTATTAGTTGTCTATAACTCTATATATTCACAGTTCTGATTCTAGGTACACTACAAAAAACACGCTGTTTAGCCACGGTCAAAACCGTGGCGAAAAAGGCTATAAACCGTGGCTAATAAAATTTACCACGTTAACTTTGAGGGTGGCCTATTGGGGCGTTGCAAAATTTAGCCACGGCTAAATTTGGTATTTGCCACGGCTATATAAAGCGTTGTTACATTTTTACAACCACGGCTATTCATCAATTAGCCACGGTTAGACCGTGGCAAAACAGCACAAAGGTGACTGGGAGAAACACATTTGGCTACGGTCATAACCGTGGCTATTTAGCACATTAAAGATTGCCACTCATTTAACCGTGGCTAAAATTGGTCTTTTTTTTTTTTAATAAAAATGCTGCTATTCTTTCATGCTTTTTTTTGTCTTTATCATACACTATTCAAACTCAGAAAATAGATAAATTCAAACTTTATTAACACTAAATTTATCTATGGTGCTAAGCTAAATTTATCCAAGCCCCTTATATGCCAAGAGATTGGTTCCATATTAAAATGATACCTAAGGTGTTAAGCTATATTTATCTAGAGTGCTATACTAAATTTATCCATATAATGACAAGTGATTATACACCCTAAACAAATAGATAAACAGTGACAAGTAATTTACACCCTAAACAAATAGATAAAAAATGACAAGTAATTAACTCGGGTCATACAACTTTGAAGCACAAGACCCACAAAACTATATATTCAAAATACAAGTACCTGATAGCTGTATTTAACTATTTTGTACAGATTAACAATATAGTACCCTCGTACTATAGTACTACAGATAAAAAATGACAAGTAATTAACTCGGGTCATACAACTTGCTCGTACTATAGTACCCTCGTACTATAGTATAATAGCTGTATTTAACTATTTTGTACAGATTAACAATATAGTGTTGTTTAAAAGAAAAACAATATAGTGTAATATGAATAATTTATATTTGAGTCATATAATTATTGTTTTAGTTCAATCTTATTAATTATCCATTTTAATTGTTAATGTATTTTAATTGTCATAGATATAAAGTTGAAAACAAATAATTTGGAATTAAAGTTACATTTAGAACAATTAATACTCTATTAAAAACTTAAAAAGGTAACTCTTTTAGGAGAACGATTTTTTTACTATAAACATGATATTTTTTTGTCAAGTAATTTAAGAACTAAAAATTTTATTTTTAAAGTGAATAAGTGGAATATCTTTAGTTTAACTCAGTTTTTTTATATATATATATATATATATATATATATATATATATATATATATATATATATATATATATAATGTGTTATTCCTACCAGTTGAGCTAAGCTCATGTAGATGTACTAAACATGACAATTTTTTACAGAGGCTAGGGGAAATAATTTATTTAATAAGAAATTCATAATTGGAAATTTTCAGCAACTGTACCTTGTATCGATGGTAAAAATCTGATCCTATATTGCCACTGCTATGGTCCCAAATCTTATCTGCTCAATCAAGATAGACAGAATGGAATTTAATAATTTTAATTAGGTCCATAATCCATATGACTATATGAGCTAAAAAAATAGATAAATTGATTGATAAATTAGACAAACAAATAAAAAATAAAAAAATAAGGTAACCTGGATGTTGTTTAGTGAAGGTGTCCCATATACTTGGTCCTCTCCCATCTATATTGGAAGCTCCTTCTACCTAAATATTTAACAAAACAACAATAATTGTAAATATTTCAGGGTTACCCTTTCTCCAATAGGAAACAAACACTCATATTTTGAGAAATAACCACAATTGAGGAAAAGACAGCTCGCAATACAGGCCTCAATAACATCCAAGTACAAAAGAGTTTTAAGTGGCAATAATTGAGCTCCAATAAGACAACATGATAATAGGTAATTCAACAGATTTTAAATAAATTTCGATATCATAATAAAATATATTTAAGTTGAATTTAATTCAATTATATAAAATTGATCTGTAAAATAAAAATTGTCATCGCTTATAAAATGTATGTCAACCACCAATCGTTAATTGATTTAGTGGTGATTGACGCTGAACTTGGTAGGGAGCATCATGGATCGGCCCCCCGCAACTGCGATCGGGAGGGGACTGAAACACTTGACGTCAGAATTGACCTCCAAACCAGATTAAACTGGTGGTGAAAAAATACATGTTGACCAACTTTAATGTGGAACTCGATCTAAATAAAATGTGAACTCAATTGATTAACCAATATTATCAATAATAATAATAATAATAATAATAATAATAATAATAATAATAATAATAATAATAATAATGCTTTCAAAACAATGTAGGAAAGCTGGGCTCTTTTTTTACTTTCTAAAAACATTTTTAGTACCTAGTTTCTAAAATTTGTGTTGATTTAAATTGTTAACAAAGAGTTGAAAAACTCATGTAGCAAATGATAGTGTTAATTAAAAAGAAAATGCATGACAAAGTAGAAATAATTCACTTCAAAATCAATGAAAAACAATATTTTTCCAATTATAAAATTTCTGAAAACACTAGATCTATCTATAAACAACTCGTTTTACAAAAGAAAATAATGAAGAAGATATTATACCTATATCTTGTTTGTTTATTAGTTGAAGTTAAATAAAATAAAAAAATAGAAAAATATGGAAAGTAAACTGGTCTTTATATGTTGAACTAATGCAATGCATTGTTGCAAATAATGTGGTGAAATGAATTCACCTGGTAAGCAGAAGAACCAATTCCAAATAGAAAATCTTTAGGAAAAAGGGTTCTATTGAATGTTGAAGCATAGTGACTTGGATGCACATTTGGTGATGCAGTGGTTCCTGCAGTGACAGCAGCCAAAAGGGTAGCCAGAGATAATAAAAGAAAGAGAAGGGAAGGACCTTTGGCTCCCATGGCTGGCTGTAGATTTTTTTTGTTGATGTCTAAAGCTGTAGTATGGACATCTATTTAAATGCAAAAGAGTGGACCATGATTTATTTAATTAGCTTATTGGAAATTGTTTTAGTTAAAAAATTATACATAGTAATATACAATATCATTCTCAATTACTACATTATCTACCAACAATATCTAGTTTCAATTTTGGACTAGTCAAACTTGATTCTAAATATGTAAAATTGATTCTGCCTTGTTTGATTTTTCAAAAGTAGAATTAATTCTGACTTTAGAATTGATTCTAATTGAAGTTAGAAATTGTAATTTCTGATTCTACAATCGATTTTTACACACATTTTTTTGTTCATCTCCCTTTACATGAATATATCCAAATATAATCACTTTATCTTCAACTCAAATTTAATCAGAATCAATTTTTTTAATACAATAATCAGAATCAATTTTACGGAACAAATTTTGCTAAAATAGCAAACATACACATTTCAATGACCGAGTATAACCAAGTGTCAAATTTAAAAATATAATAGAACTCTTTGACCAAATATTAAAAAAATAAAAATAAAAGAATTGATGCATGCAACAGTAGTGGGGTACGAATTTATGATTACCTTATATTCTGTTTGGATATTACAAAATAAGGGAATCGGGTTTTGAGCGAGAATGGATTCTCTCCATTACATTAGGAAAATAGTTGAATCTTAGCCATTGATGTGAGAGGATAGAGAAAAGAAAAAGAGGAAAAAAGGTGGATTAAAGGGTAGAGATTGAAGAAATTGAGAAAATTGAGGAAATTTAAATTGAGAGAATCCTCTCTCATTTTGAGCGGTTATATTGCATACAGTTAGGATAGTGTAGCTTCTGATTTTGTTTTTAAATGTGTAAAATTGATTCTGTTTTATTTAATTTTTCAAAAGTAGAATTAATTCTGGAAAACATAATTGATTTTACTTGAAGTTAAAAATTGTAGCTTCTAATTCTAGAATTTATTTTTACACTTAATATTTTTTTTCAATTCACCTTTACATTAATATATCCAAACATAAATTACTTTATCATCAACTCAAATTTAATAAAAAAAAAATTTACAAAATCAAATTTTCTCACCATAAAATCAAACATACACGTTTCAATGACCGAGTATAACCAACGTGCCAAATTTAATAATATAAAAGAACTCTTGACCAAATACTAAAAAAGTAAAAATAAAAGAAGTGATGCATGCAACAATAGTGGGGTACAGATTTATGATTACCTTATATTCTGTTTGGATATTACAAAATAACGGAATTAGATTTTGAGCGGTCATATTGCATGCACTTAGGATATTTGAACAATTTGATTAATATCAAACACTTTAAATTTTAAGTTTCTGATTTTAACTATTTTTAAATATAAAGTTCAAGATAAAAATTTCGACCGTTTGATATTCAAACGGTTAAGATATGACCGACTGTGATGCAATCATCTCTCTTTGACTGCACTGAATCCAGATCTTAAAATGAGTGAAATAGAATGTAATCAGGGTTGGTCTCAATTATTTGGAGGCTCTGGTTTGAATATTAAAAATGACACATAATAAAAAAAAGTAGGGTAAAAAATTCAAGAGTTATTTTCTAATTAAATTGTAAATAACATTAAAAAATAATTATCAATGCAAATAATATTTAAAAGAGATATATTCTAATTAGTAACATCAAAATAGAACTTCAAATTAATATCAACTTTCTAGCTCCTTTAAATGCTAATCACAATTTTGTTAGAATTATATGGTAGCATTGGGCGTATGTTGAATATGTATGAATAAAATTTTTATCATTAATACTTGTCAATTTCTCGCTAAATTTATTCATATTTGATACGTACCCCTTGATAATTTGGGATATCTATTCAACAACTAATAAGAACAAATCATATACATGTAAAATAAAAGTATGTTACAAGTGAATCGTGGATGCTCGCTAAATTATAATGCTTGTTTTTATTGATTGTTGGGCAAAACTACCTTCAAATTATCAAATAGTGATGTATGCATCACCTTATAATATTGACCTTTATATTGTGAAAACAAAAAAACAAAAAATTGGCCTTTATGTGAATGACGACTTATGAGAGACTCCTCACTATTATTGTAGGAGCAAAGTATCTTCTCTAATGTGCATAGATAACAAAATTGTTATTTATGTTTTGTAGGATTGTTCCGTAGCACTCAAACATGGATCCATTCGAATCAAATATCTAATTTTTTTCATTCTCCTAACTGCAATGATTGAATCTTCATGAACATCTACCATCAATTATATGATACTCGAAAAAAAGACACGGAGAACAATTTCTCTGGTGGCATGTTAACATATGTGGATGTAGAGGATGAAAACAATATTTGAGGAGGATTTCAAGCATCTGACTCACGCATGTACAATTCTCAAAATAGCTGAAGACATATAGAACTACATCTATCGATCATACTTTGAATCTTTGTTAGTGTGACATTATTGTTATTGGCGGTAAAATTACTCTCTTTTTGTGTATAACACTATAGGCCCTGTTTGGCCTGACTTATTTTCTCCTTTTTTTCTTCTCCTTAAAAATAGTAAAGAAGGAAAAAATTGTGTTTGACTTCACTTTTCTTTATTTTTTACTTCTTTACTTTATTTCTCTAATACTTTTAAGGAGAAATAGTGTCAAATATAATTTTATACTTCTCTATTTCATTTAAGCTAAAATAAAAAGTAAAAAATAAGCCGGGCCAAACGGAGCCTATAACTATTAAATTACTCTCTTTATTTTCTTACAAAATTACTCTTATGTATAAATATATTCAAAATCGACTTTTAAATCCACTGGTCCAGCGCACTGAATGTCCTTTTGCTCCCATCTCTTTTAGACATTTCATCTACCATTACCAATAATGCAAGTTATAGGTATATCTAGCCCCATATTGGGGTACAATAATTAAAGTGCATGATACTACCTAAGTTCGTTTTATATATAAAAAAAAAACCACATATACCGTTTGTACATCAGTCTTGTTGGTTTGTTCTTTTAATCTGAGTTTTGTGGTCCCTTTTGAGGACTTCTCTAAATTTGTTTGCCATATTTACTTTTTTATCGTTTGTTGTTCAGGCACATGAGGCTATCTAATTTTGTTGATCTTATTTGTTTGGAAAATAAATGTGACAATAATTTTACATAATGTGGTTGGTTGGCTTGCTCCTCAATTATTCGAAAAGAACAAAATACTATAAAGAGATATCGATAGAGATGTTGCTTGATAAAATTATAACTCTTGTTTGGTGATTAAGTATTTTGTGGTATACAATCCTTTAGTTTGTGACTTGACTTGAGTATATCTAATCCAATTTATCAAATTATAACGATGGAACTCAAATAAGTTAATTGATGAGTCCATTAAAAAAAATCAATTATTTAAAAGAATTTAAATTTAATTTTTAGTTGAAATAATTCTTAAATATGTTTTACATAAACTTTCAGTTGAACTTTGAATTATCTTTTATTTTTTCTCTACAGATTGAACACCATAACTTTATATATTGAAAACATCTTACTAAAAAAATGTGTAATTATGCCATCTAAAAAGAGTTAGAAGTATAGTTTATTGTTCAATTGTTCATTTTGTGTTTCATAAATCCGTTTTACTGGTTATTTTTTGGGGAAATAGTCATTTTGGTCCCTGACTCTGTAGTTCGCTGTCATATTGGTCCATGATTTAAGGAAAAACACAAAATAGTCCCTGACTCTGAAATCAGTTAGAATTTTTACGGACTGCAGGGATCAAAATGACTAACGGACTGCAGAGTCAGGGACCAAAATGACAGCGAGCTGCAGAGTCAGGGACCAAAATGACTAACGGACTGCAGAGTCAGGGGCTATTTTGCATTTTTACATAAGTCAGGGATCAATGTGACAGCGAGCTGCAGAATCGGGGACCAAAATGACTGTTTCCCCTTATTTTTTTAGCTCAGCTTAAGACTCTGTTTGGTAAAAATAGCTTATGGCTGATAAACTAACTTATGGCTGATGGCTGACAGCTTATGGCTGATGGCTGATAAGCTGATTAAAGTGTTTGGTAAAATTAGCGGTTCAACTGACTGGTAAGTGTAAAATGACAAAAAATGACTTATAAAATCTCTTATAAAAAATTATTATTAAACCTATATCTAATTAATATTTAAGATACTTCAAATTTAGTTATTCAAATTTATTAATTTAATATATCTTTATATATTATTAATTTTTTATATAGAATTAAATTTTATTCTTTGAATTTTATTTTAAATTTATTTTCTTTATTACACTTTATATAAAATATTAAAATTACATTTTTTATTAGGTTTTTATAACAAATACATAAAAGATAAATCAAATGTACTAAAAAAACGGTGACAATATACGTACAACATCTTTTATAGTAATAAATACATGATGAATAAATCAAAAGTAATAAAATGAAGGGGTGATAATATAGTTATGTACAAATGCGCCATAAAATATTGTTACGTAAAACAATTTTTTTTTGGCCTTTATGTACAACAATATTTTAAACATGTATATATTTTAATTTTAATTTATTTCGGATTAAATCAACATTAATCTTCGTTATTTTTATGTAGGATATTTATTTTCATTATATATAAATAAACTAATATAATAAATAAATTTATATTTTTATTAGTGAATGTTATATAATGCATTTTCTTCCATCTAGTCTAGTATATTAAAAACTGACGACGTCGTCGAACATAGCGTAAACTATACAAATTGAAAAATAAAAAGAGTATTTGTTTTATTTCATAAGCATTGAAAGCAAAATGTCAAAAAAAAAACATTGAAAGCAAAGGAATGACGTTTTTATTTTATATTATAATAAATTAAAAAGGGTAAAAATGGATTTTAGGTAAAATGATAAGGGTAAAAATGGAAGAAAAGATGATAAGCTATAAGCTATAAGCTCATAAGCTAATTGAAATAGCTTATGGAAAATAAGCTATAAGTCAGTAAAATAAGCTATAAGTCAGTGTTGAAAAGGTTGTTACCAAACAGGTCTTTTAGCTTATAAGCTATAAGACATAAGCTATAAGTCAGTTTGGTGGTGTTGCCAAACAGACCCTAAGTAAGTTTGCCGCATCTAACTCATTTATAAAGTGGATATTAACATGTTGACCGTAAACATGACCATTCATTTGAATTATGAACCGTGTTTTACATAATAAAATAATTAAATAAAAGGTGGATAATAGCACTGCACTCTCTCGATCCATTGATTTTTTCACGAGAGACAATCTCAATTCCATTTTAATCTCCATTGGATTGAAAAAGGATGAAATGGTTAATCATTTCGGATAAGTTCAATATAACTTCTTTTTTTTCCTTTGCATTTTAGGCTCAAAAAAGGAAGAGTAAAATTAAATTTTACATGTGTTGCTTCTATTTTTAATCCAATTTATTATTTAGACTTATTTTGGTACTTTAAGTTACTATTTCATGTAAAAAAAAACTTAAGTCATAATTTAAGAAATTAATTTTCTTTTTATTAAAATTTTTACTATTTTAGAATATATAATATTTTTTTCACCTTTCAAAAAAAATTTAAAATTTTATTATTTTGTATGACTTCATAGTTTGAGACAATATTTAACATAAGAGGGGTGGAAAATAAAATTCAAATGTTTTTCAAAGGAGAAAAGTTTATTTCTCTGATAAATTTTGCATAAATCTTGGTAATATAAGTAAAATTGTTTTATTTTAAATTTAATTTATGCTGTAACGCCCCAAACTGTTTTTAGGATGACCGACTGACCCACAAACCAATACGAGTCTTTTCAGCGAGCTTTGTCCTCACTTGCACGCTTTCCGGGAAACTTCCCAGAAGGTCACCCATCCAAAGACTACTCCAAGTCAAGCACGCTTAACTGTGGAGTTCTTATGGAATGAGCTCCCGAAAAGAAGATGCATCTTGTTGGTATAGGTAGTACCCATCAATCCTGATAAGCCTTCCTTCAACCATGCAGTCCCACACCTGCACAGCCTCAGGATCCCTCTCATTCGGATGTGATTCGGTTTGCCTAGAAGCTGCCAGGAGCCGCATATTGTCATGCCTCGTGCACCGGCGACCACTCCCCGCCCTCGTCAGCCTCGGGTATTACATGCCCACCAGCTTCCGCTTGGTTCGTCCCCGAACCACATCGTACTGGGAGAGGTCTGCTCTGATACCATTTGTAACGCCCCAAACTGCTTTTAGGATGACCGACTGACCCACAAACCAACACGAGTCTTTTCAGCGAGCTTTGTCCTCACTTGCACGCTTTCCGGGAAACTTCCCAGAAGGTCACCCATCCAAAGACTACTCCAAGTCAAGCACGCTTAACTGTGGAGTTCTTATGGAATGAGCTCCCGAAAAGAAGATGCATCTTGTTGGTATAGGTAGTACCCATCAATCCTTATAAGCCTTCCTTCAACCATGCAGTCCCACACCTGCACAGCCTCAGGATCCCTCTCATTCGGATGTGATTCGGTTTGCCTAGAAGCTGCCAGGAGCCGCACATTGTCATGCCTCGTGCACCGGCGACCACTCCCCGCCCTCGTCAGCCTCGGGTATTACATATGCAAACTTAGTTTTCAACGAATTGACATTAAATTTATTTAGACTCAATTTTTATTTAGTTAAATTTAATAGTAATTTTTTCTGTGTTTGGCAAGAACTCGTACATTGGTTTTAATACAAGATATGAAAGTAGTGTAATTTAATCATATTTTCTTTAAACAAAGAGAGTGCTATTTATTTATAAAATAAAAATTAATGTCTTATGAGTATAATTCAGTTAGCAACTACCAAAGATATTATTGAAATGGGATAGTGATTCGAGCCTTTAATTCTTTATTTCTCTATATTTAAAGTGTATGAGATTGACCATTAAATTATTTAAGAAAAAATAAAAATTAAATAATTTTAAAAATAATGTTACAATGTTATTTCCCTTTTAAATATTATTTTTCATATATGTCCAAACATTTTTTGAGTTAGGATTATGCTTATGCCCATATATTGCTTACTCCATATAGTATAGCAAATTAGCAATATCTCCATCGGTTCAAAACAATATATCTATTTAATATTTGTAAGTTGTAACGTGTATCACGAGGCAATCCAATAATCTCGGCACTTTGCACAAGTGTATATATATATATATATATATATATATTTTAAAGCATATTAAACTCAATGTAAAGATTAAATAATTCAAAATAATCAAACTCAATGTAAAAATTAAATAATACAGAAAAATGTGACTAAATTTTTTCCCTTATTATTTTTCTTATATATGTCGTGTCCAAATATCTTTTAAGTTGGCACTATGCGACTATACCCATATATTATTTTTTTAGTAGTCTAGTGACTAAAATTTTTACTCTTAAAATAAATAATTGAGATAAATGAAGTTCGAACCCCAACCCCTGTATAAGATATACCTATATATTACTTCTTCCATCTTTTAGATTTTTAATTAAACAACTCTAACAATTAATTCTAAAATACATTTCAAAATAGAAATCCAAAATACTCTGCGTTTAAGACCCAATAGTGTAAAATACTTGAATGGTCTCATATATCTAGTCACTCAATTTAGTTGCACACATATAACAACATATATCATTTAATTATTTTAAAATATAATTATTTACCTTCTACTTTTTTTTCTCAATTACAGATCATTCCAAATGTTAATGACCATGCAAATATTTCTCTATAGTAGTATAAGTGGCACTTTCAACAAAAGGATTTTTTTTTTAATTAAAATAAAATAGGCTATCTGTTGGTCTATGCTATAAAAATATTTTCCAGAAGTCATATAGATTTGGTCATCTGATCATGATTGAATGTTTTAGATTGAAGAAAGACTAATTAATCATACTGTATGACTGCATTGAAAGACGACTTAATCATACTATATAACTTAATCAGACATCCAAATCTGCCTTGAATACATGACTGCATGCAGTTTCGACCGCATGCAACCAGATCCTATATAAAAGAGTGATATTGAGAAATGCACACACATGATAACAATAAAACTTTATTATAGGCCAATTTCATGAACAATCAAAGTATCATTGCTCAATTACCTAAATCTAAATATAACTTTGATCAAGAATGAAGCACTTGAATCATATCTCTTTTCCTTGTCTTGTTAAACGCTAAGGACCAAAATTCATTGATGAAGAAAAATTTTAAACCACAAAGCAGATCTTTTATGATATCTTTTTAGTCCATTCTTGAAATCAACATATATCATTCCAAAGCGTACGAAGTATCCATTGGTCCACTCAAAATTGTCCAAAAATGACCATGCGAAATAACCCTTTACCTTTACTCCATTTCTATACGAAATTCCAAAGTGTCAAGACTTTATCTCTTGCGAGCATAATATTAGAGGAAAAAATTTATGTATGTCCAACATGAATTTATATTTTATACATACACATTAAAAAACCACTAATTTTGTATAGTTTGAAAAAATAATTGTGAAAAGCATATGAAATTTTTAAGTAGTGAGAGCGGAGTGGAAAAAAAACGCTCTAAAAATGGAAGAAATATCATATCTATAATGTTTTTGTTCTGTTTTATTTTTGAAAAGAAATTACCTTACGGCCCTTTGAACGTATAAAAGGTGTTGCCCAATATAGAATATTCGCAATTTGTCATCAAGCGACTTTGTGCCGTTATTAATCTCGTCAACTCCTGAAAAATTTGAACAGTTTGATTTCTTTTAGAAAGAAAAGTAACACTAGGGAAAAAACATATAGTAGAAAAGTTTATGATTAAAATCAATATTTGAGATTATAAACCATAGATAAACCAACCATTTTCTGTTATGTAAATAATTGGATCATTAAACTTCTCCTTAGTGTATTCCAATATATCTTGAATTCCTTGAGGATAGATGTAGAGCCAATCTGAGGCAGCCTGCATAAATTATTCTCTTCTCAAGTTCTTTTTGAAATCAAGTTCTATTTGAGGGACTAAAAGTATTATTAAGTCGTCTTAATAATTGTAAAACTTTTAATAATCACTTGAAACTTTCAATAATCAAGCTCTTAAGAATAAATAAGTGATTAATACTTATCGCTAAGTTCAAGTACCTTAGGACCAATAGGAACCCCATTTCTTATAGCTGATGCAGCAAAATGGTTCACAAGTTAGCAAGTGTACAAGTACAAGTAAGAAAGTGTAAAATAATAAGCTTCGTTAAGAATAGCTTACGAGTATAAGTCGTGCAAGAATCTGTCAAGATGGACTGATTTCTTTGTTGACAAGGAACATTTGCTGCATAATATGCAGTGTAATAGTTCAACCCTATAAAATCAAAGGACCCTTTGACCATTAAGTATTCGCTTCTTGAAAATTTTGGCAATCGTTTCGCGACATTGTTAACCATCACAGCAGGATATTTTCCCGAATATAGCGGTTCCATAAACCTTGCATTACACAAAAATTACGAATTTTAGAATCGTTTCCATAGTTCTAAAATAGTTTTAGAGATCTCTGCAAACAACTGCAATTGCGGCTGCATATGGCCGCATTTCAAAGTAACATAAGTTCATGAACTTCAATTGCAGCCGCATATTTAAGCCGTAAAACAAACTATAGATCAAATGTTACAATAATAGCATAATTGAAAACAAGGGTGCACAACATTTTTGTGTGATACAAAAACTTACCAATCATACATAAAAGCAATTGCCTGAAATGCTGCTTCTTTGTCCGATTTTGATTCGGATAATGGCACAAACCAGGGAGCATTTAGTGATATCCCAATCTGACCCTTTTGTGAAATCTATAAGAAAAAAACTTTCCATTGTCAATAAAGTTTGTAGTGATTGCACTACAATTAGGGGTGTACATGGATTGGGCAAACTCACTCGATCCGGTCAAACCCACCCAATCCAATCCAAAAAAGTGGGTTGGGTCGGGCAAGTGAGTGGATATGGATTTCAAAAATGAAAAACCCATAAAAAAATTTGGGTTTCGGGTAAAACCGGACCCAACCCAAAAAACCCACCGACCCACTAGTGTTATGTTTTTTGAAATAGTTTTATGAAAATACTAAAGATTTTGCCATTTGATCAATAAATATTTTTATATTGAAAATAAGTTATACTATTTTTTAAGAAAATAAAAAGATCGAATAATTTTTATAAACAAATATGATAATTCATCGCACTATTTTAAAAATAAAAATATTGAATAATTTTCATAAACAAATATGATGATTTTTCGTTTAGTCATTTGATATTATAAAAAAAAGAAAAAAAAATCATTTGGATAACACACTATTTTTTATAGGTGATTATTTTTTATAGTGAAAAAAAGTAACATTATTTTTCAAAAAAATACAATAGTTGAGTTATTTTTATGAAAAAATATAATGATTTGATATTTATATTTTTAATATAAAAAAATAAAAAAATAGTTCGGGTAACCCACTACCCAACCCAATCCAACCCGGAAATTTGTGGGTTTATCCAACCTGGCCCAATATTATAACGGGTGGTTATTTTACTAGACCCAACCCATAGTAACTTATGTGGTTCGGGTTTCGGTTTTGGCCAAACCCAACCCAATCCGGCCCACGTACACCCCTAACTACAATGATTTGTGCACGAGGTGTCAGCTCAGTGCTAAGCGTTTGACTTTGTAACTTTAAGAGATCGATAGTTAAAATTCTCGATGAAAATTTATTATCGTCAAAATAAAAAAATAACTATGCATTCACCTGGTACTTTTCCCTGTATATTTTTACTGCAGTAGCATGAGCAAGAATTTGGTGGTGTGCAACTATGTAAGGCTCAGTACTAGAATCACCAATGGTACAATTTGGTGAAATCCATTTCGAACATCTTGCCGGCGGAAACTGGCCATTAGCATAACCTTGGATACTATATATGTATGGTTCATTTAAAGTAATCCAATGTTTAACCCTATCACCAAATTCACTGAAGCATAGTTCTGCATAATATGCAAAATCCTGCCTGTGGAAAATCAATATATATATGAAATTTTTAAGCTATTAAATACATACTATGAAGTACTGACACAAATACAAATATCAAACACGACACTAAGAGAAAATAGAATTATTATTGAATGTCATTACATTACATGTGTTGGTGTTTGACATGAGACAAGCCTTCAATTTGAGGTGTCAGTGCTACATAGAATGCATGTTTAAATTGGCCGTGAGTTTGACAGAATCATGGTGTGCTACTGTTATTTTGGCAAATGTTTCAACAAAATTAATGTCGCCATGATTTTGTCAAACTCACTGTGATTTCAAACACGCATTAAGAGTGAATAGAGATAAAAGGGGATTCTATGCATTCAATAAGATAATTAGTGTCCACCAACTTTTGACTCAAGGAGCGGCTTTTTGGACTCTGATGGGCCAAACACTTTTGATTCGGGAGTTAGTGTCTAGTGACATCTCTATGAGTTGAGTTGGTGTTCTCTCTGGTGGTCATTGGTGATTTTCAATTGATGGTTTGGGGTGATGTGTTTGATGTACTTTTTGATTGGTTAAAGTGTTTTTTATCATTTTGCCTTTCGTTGTAACGATCCAACAATTCCTTATACTTCTTGTTTATGAATTGTTCATTAATAAAATTTTGCCGATTAAAAAAAAAAGACAATTAGATTAGATGATTACACAATTTTGGGACTCAAGAAACCACCATATTCATCTTCAAGAGCTTGAGGAAGATCCCAATGAAATAAAGTTATGTATGGTTGTAGTCCTGCAAGTATTTGTAGAATAAAGTTTTTTTTGAAGAGGCATTGTAGAATAAAGTTAATGTGAATGTTTGAGAGTAAAGAGAAATTTTATTTCTTTTTACCATTTGATAGAAGTTAATTTATAAGATTCTTGTAGTATGTGATGCCTTCTTTGTTAACTCCTCCCTTTCCACCTAAATTAAAAAGTTAACATAATAATTAGCTTAATCAGATTATAGATAAACATTAGAATTTAATAATTATCTACTTACAAAATATAAAAAACAAAACCAAAGCATAGACTTTTTCTCACTAGGCAATATCCTGGACCAAGAAATAGAAAATCTGTAAGCTTTAAATCCAATGTCCTTCATCATGCCTATGTCTTCCTGTCAAAATTTTTTATGGGATGAACAATTAATATATATCATCAATAAAATAGAAATTTTTTATTGATATTAACTAGAAATATAAATTTGAATTAAGGAAATAAAAGTATACCTTGTAACGATGGTATGAATCAGTAGCAACATCGCCATTACTGTGGTCTGCTATTCGATCTAGAGACCAAGAATTGAGATTTGGATTAGATCATGGGATCGAAATAGCCTATACTCGAGTTATTCAGCAAATTTCAAGATTAGACGGTTAGTATTTTATGTTTGTACTTCAAATCTTATTCGGTGAAGTTAGAATATGAGTCGTCCAATTTCGATTTAAATGTTCAGATACCTGATTCGAACGATTGCATGATATAACATATTACAAATAGGACACACGAAATAATTTTACCCCTTATTAGGCTTGAAAACTCATGGACGAATTTCTCATATAATAGTTTGAAGTACATGGGAGGAAAAATCAATCACTACTAACCTGGATACATATGAGTGAAGGTGTCCCATATGCTTGGACCCCTGCCACCCTCAAATGCAGCACCTTCATACTATACATAAACCAAAACAAAGAGTTTAAAAAAAATTATAATAAAAAGTCAAATTCCATCCTATATATATAGAACCATCACTTCATGTTAAAGGTGTCGTTAGATTCAATTGCTACTATTACTTGTATCTATGAGTCATTCTCGTGTCAGTGTCAGTGTCACGTCAATTATGTATGTTAGTGGATGGTTGCGTTGATAAGATGGTAATAACATGATAAATAAAACCTGGTAAGCTGAAGATGCTGTCCCAAAAACAAAATCTGTAGGGAAACTGCTTTGATTAAGAGAAGCTACTGACTCAAACAGAGCAATGCAAAAAGTAAGGAGAAGAAACATAAGGCCCTTAAAGTTAAACCACATTGTTTCAATTTGAAATGATCCTTGGTCTCATTATGCATCCATAAATAAACTCATTAGAGGTTTTTATATATTTATGATATAGTTAGAAGAAGCTATGAATTAAGCATCGGTCTTTTAACACTGACATGTAAACACTAGTAATAATTTAAGAAAATAGAAGTGATTGGATATAATCACATATATCATGAATCATGTAAGTGTTATACACAGACATGACTTCAATCTGAAGTGTGAGTGACTCGGTGCTCCATAGAAGACGAGACTTGGTCATTAGGAACTGACAAAGGGAAAAAATGCAAACAGAAAATGACAATTAATTTTCTTATATGATTTGTCCTACTCCAAGCTTAAGATGCCATGTTTTGCTTGGGACGGCAATTAGATTATAATTTTGCAGTGTTCTAGTTTAGCTGACACAAGTGATAATTAACATGCTTAATTATTATTACTAAAAATGCATGCCACAAGCCTGCACAATGGGAGATCTTCGGAATTATCTTGTTGATCTGGACATTTCTGATTACTACAAATTTAACACTAGTTACTATCTTATAAATATTATATATATATATATATATATATATATATATATATATATATATATATATATATGGGATATGCTATAACACACCCACTCAATTTTATGAAGGTGTGCATTAGCAAGTTATAACTAAAAAATAAATAAATACAGTTTGAGGTGTATGTTGCTAAAACACTCCTTCTAAAAAATAAGTGGATGTACGTTAGCAACTCCTATAGGCATTTGCTATAATCCACCAACTTATTTTTCAGAAGGTGTGTGTTAGCAAAAGATAATTAAAAAGTTATTAAATACACCCTAAGGTGTATGTTGCTAATGCACACCTTCATAAAAAAGAGTGGGTGTGCATTAGCATTCCCCTATATATATATATATATATATATATATATATATATATATATATATTATATTGTAAAAGTTTGTTAGTTATTTCTTATTTGACTTCTTTATCTTTAAATTTATGTCCATTGATCGATGGATTTCTCAAATTATTCGAAATAGTCAAATAGTCTTTCAATTTGTTTAACTTCTATCAAATTAATTTTTCCGTCAAATTAGTCAAATAGTCCATTCATCATCGTTAACATGTTTTTCTGCATCACTTTCCTTGTATGTAGAAACTATTTTAATTGAAAAATTTGATTGCAATTAAAAATAAATAAAAACCATCAGCATCAAGTTAAGAAATTCTTCAAACCCATAAACTCATAAATATTCTGTTGGAACAAAGTGGGTCTGACTTGAACCTCTAATGTTTTAAGTAGTTTTGATGATAACAAAGTATTAAAATTGCAATTGGTATTACTAATGATTATTCTAGTGTGCAGAATTATAAGTCAAAATTCATTCAGAAGCACTATGAATAGTAGCAGAGAAGCCAGTCAAAACAAGCTCTGAAAGCACGACACTGTTCGTCAGAAGCTTAAATTTTGAATGCTGAAGAAAGTGACTCTGAGGATAAAACAAGGCTCTGAAGGACTCAGAAGCTAAAAGACCTCAAGAAGCTATGACAACAGCATCAGAAGCAAAAGGAATTTACGTCACTCAAGAGCTGACCTATATAGAACCAATGATTGAAGAACAATCCACTTCAAGGCTCTGTCACATCCACAGGAAGGAATATTCGTTGGTACAACGTTAACCTTATCCATAAGTGGAGCGCATTTGAGGATTGTACTATCGTACTATTATTACTCAAAATGGAGGAGTGATAAATTGAATAGCTAGGTAGTGGAATTGGAATTCCTTACCAAAGAAGGCAATATACAGCTATCAATTGTACGAGTAAATTCCAGCTGGCACCTCTCTCTCTGCAACGGTCATCATCTTCCTCCAAGTATAAATAGAAGACTCAAATGGAAGAAATGACTACTGTTCCTACTACTGTTCTATTACTGCGTTCAAAGACTAAGAAGCATTCTGACATCATATTTTAAATCTGTCATTCTAAGTCTTAGAACAAATTGAGTTGTATTTTGTAAACACCTCTGATAGTATATCAAGTGTTCCTTAACATTCATTCTTATTCTTAAGTTTGTTTGAGAAGTCTCTTGTTAAGTTTAACTTGAGCATTTGAGAAGTCTCTTGTTTAGTGAAACTTGAGCACCTGAGAAGTCTCTTGCAAGTGTGCTTGAGCAATTTGTAATCTTTAGTAGATTATAGTGAAAATCTCTTGTTAGTAACAAGGGGACTGGAGTACTCTCGATTTGTGAGGGGAACCAGGATAAATTCTGTGTCTTTCTTTCTCTCTCTCAGCACCCTCTCGTTAATTTGTGTTTTTATCCGCTGCATACTTAGTCGCTATTAGGCAAAAAAGTTTTATTTTTTAAAACACAATTCAACCCCCCCTTCTTGTGTTTTTCCACCTTCAATTGGTATCAGGAGCTGGGCTGTTGCCTAACTCTCACCTATCAGTGAAACAGTTAAGATTCAGGGAGGAAAAACATGTCTGCTGAGAAGAATCTCAATGAAGTTCCATTTGACTATGATTCTAATTCTAAAGACAGAAGGTCTTCTGACAAAATTCCCTTTTTCAATGGAACTGAGACTGGTTATCCATTCTGGAAAACCAAGATGTACAGTCACATCATGGCGATTGATTGTGATCTGTGGGATTTGGTAGAAGATGGAGTGAACTTTGAAAATATGGACTTAGAAGGCGTTGTTAGCTCTAAAGACAGGAAGGCTTTTACACCCACTCAAAAGCTGGAATATAAGAAGCACCACAGTGTAAAAGGGATGATGACAAATGCCATCTCTCATGATGAGTACTTGAAAATTGGAGATAAGAGAACGGCTAAGTCTATCTGGGATTCTCTTAAATCCAAGTATGAAGGAAATAAACAAGTTAAGGAGGCTAAGGCTAACTTGTTAGTACATCAGTATGAATTATTTAAAATGAAGGACGGAGAGGACATTGAGACAATGTTCTCTAGGTTTCAAATTCTTGTTTCTGGACTTCAAGTTTTAGATAAGAGCTACACTGAGGCTGATCATGTAAGGAAAGTACTCAGAAGCTTGCCGCCAAAGTGGAGACCAAAAGTGACAGCGTTTCAGGAATCTAAGGATTTAGATACTGTGTCTCTTGAAAGCTTGGTTAGTTCTCTAAAGAGTCATGAGATGGAACTCATGACTGATGAATCGACTAAGAAGCTAAAAGGGATAGCACTAAGCACCAAGAGTTCCTCTAAGGCTCTGAAGGCGAAGGTTATAGTATCTGATGAAGAAGCTTCTGAAGAAGGTCACGAGATGGACTCTGATGAAGAAGAAGAAATGGTTCTGATGGCTGCAAGAGTATCGCAATGGGCTAAGAGAAGCAAGAAGTATGCTGGTAAGTTTGGAGGTTCTTCCAAGAAGGTTGGTACTTCCAAGGATAAAAAGGAAGAACAAAACAAATGCTTTAAGTGCAACAAACCAGGACACTTCATTGCTGACTGCCCAGAGAACCTGAGTAAATCATCCAAGAGAACCTCTAACAAAGAAAGATACAAAAGTAAGCTCAAGAAGGGGTTCCTTGCCACTTGGGATGATTTGGATCAGGAATCAGATTCTGATGGGGAAGAAGAAGCAAACCTAGCCTTGATGGCAACCGCTTCTGACCAAGAGAACTCTGAGCACGAAGATGACTCAGATTCAGAAGATGAAGATGAGGTACTTGCTAAACTTTCTCGTTCTGAATTAATAGATTCTTTAAAAGATGCCTTAAAACTTTTAACCAAAAAGGCAGGTGAGTGTAAGGTCCTTAAAAAGGCCTATAACAACCTGACCGAAAAGGCAAATGAAATAATTGAACAAAATGAGTCTCTAAAATCAAGAAATGAATTTATGGAAACTCATTATGTTCTTGATGATAAGGTTCCTCCAGAACATGAATTTGCTCTTCAGGAATTCCTTATCAATGGAATGAAAAGAAGTAAAATAGCCTCTTTGATTTATCATGTAAGTAGAAATAGAGGAGAAGGTCTTGGATTCTCACGTTTTAAAGATAATCCATTATCTTCAAAGTCCTCTAATATAGATAAATCAAAACCTAAGGTTGTCTTTGTAAAGAGTCAATCAGAAGTTCTAAATGAGTCAGCTTCTAATAGAACATCAAAGCCAGAGGCTCAAAAATCAAAGACTCTGAAGGATAAAACCTCAGAACCTAAGATTGTTAAGCCTCAAGCTAATGTTAAATCTAAAGAAGCTCTGACACATTCAAGAACAAAGCTCAAGAGCTATACTAAACCCAAAAACTTTTCAACAAGGGTGGTTAACTCTAGAGGCTCTGATAGGTCTTTCAAACAAAGACCACCTGGACCTGTAAAGACTAACATAAAAGGACCCATAAAGATATGGGTACCAAAATCTCAAATAATATTTGCTTCAGGTTTGCACACTAAGAAGGCCAAAGCAGCAATGCTGGTACCTGGACAGTGGCTGCTCACGACATATGACGGGAGAAAGGCATATGTTCCAAACCCTGACTCTGAAAGAGGGAGGTACTGTGGGGTTTGGAGGAAACCAAAAAGGGAAGATCATTGGTACAGGTATAGTTGGTAACTCTTCTCTTTCAATTAAAAATGTTTGGTTAGTTGATGGCCTCAAACATAATCTGCTTAGCATTAGTCAATTTTGTGACAGCGGATTTATTGTTAAATTTGATAAAGAGGCATGTACAGTAATCAATGATTCTGACAAGTCCATATTGTTTAAAGGATTAAGAAGAGGTAATGTTTATAAGGTGAATCTGTCAGAACTCACTGAGCAGAAGATAGTTTGTCTTCTATCTCTGAATGATGAAAAGTGGGTCTGGCACCAACGCTTAGGTCATGCTAACTGGAGATTAATCTCTAAGCTTAGCAAACTAAAGTTGGTTAAAGGCCTGCCAAATCTTAAATATCATTCAAATGCTCTGTGTGGTCCTTGTCAGATTGGCAAAATTTCAAAAACTTCTTTTAAACCTAAAAACATTGTCTCTACCTCAAGACCCTTAGAACTACTTCACATTGATTTATTTGGTCCAGTAAGTACTGCCTTAATCAATGGGAAGAAATATGGATTAGTCATTGTTGATGATTACAGTAGATGGACTTGGGTAAAGTTTCTAAGAGTGAAAGATGATGCATATGATGTGTTCAGCATCTTCTGCACTCAAGTGCAAAATGAGAAAAGTCTCAAAATCTTAAAAGTTAGAAGTGATCATGGTGGTGAATTTGAAAATGAACCATTCGCAACTTTTTGTGAAGATCATGGCATTGTCCATGAGTTCTCTGCTCCTAGAACACCACAACAAAATGGTGTTGTAGAGAGAAAGAACAGGTCTTTACAAGAAATGGCAAGAACCATGATGCACGAGACAAAACTTGCTAAGCACTTCTGGGCAGAAGCTGTAAACACAGCTTGTTATATTCAAAATAGGATCTATATAAGACCTCTATTGAATCTAACAACATATGAACTCTTCAAAGGAAGAAAGCCCAACATCTCTTACTTTCATCAGTTTGGATGTACATGTTACATTCTAAACAACAAGGCCTACAAAAGAAAATTTGATGCCAAAGCTTGTAAGGGAATCTTTATAGGTTACTCTGAACGCTCAAAGGCATACAGAGTGTATAATTCTGAAACCAACACAGTGGAAGAATCTATACATGTTAGATTTGATGATAAAGAGCCTGACAGTAAAATGTCAGAGCAAGATAATAGTTATGCAGGTGTTCCATACCAATACATCGATTCAGAACCTGAAAAAGCATCAGAAGCTGTTGAAGCTTCAGAAGCTGTATTGGAAGAAGATGCTGAAGAAGCATCTCAATTAGAAGCATCACAAGAACATGATGACACTTCAGAAGAAGACACTCAACCAAGTGCTGATGTTGATGAAGCTCCAAGAAGGAAGTTCAAATATAGATCATCACATCCAGAAGACTTAATTCTTGGAAACAAAGAAAGTCCAAGAAAGACAAGATCAGACTATCAACAACTTGATTCTCTTCTGGGACTAATCTCAATGATAGAACCAAAGAATGTTGATGAAGCACTTACGGACGATGGATGGATTGTAGCTATGCAGGATGAGCTCAATCAGTTTCAAAGAAATGATGTATGGGACTTAGTGCCAAGACCAGCACATAAGAACATCATTGGAACTAAGTGGGTATTTAGAAACAAGATGAATGAACAAGGTGAAGTGGTAAGAAATAAAGCTAGGCTGGTAGCACAAGGCTACAGTCAGCAAGAAGGTATAGACTTCACTGAAACATTTGCTCCAGTAGCAAGACTGGAAGCAATCAGGTTACTTCTTTCATATGCTGTTAACAATGGAATCACATTGTACCAAATGGATGTTAAGAGCGCCTTTCTTAATGGTGTTATTTCTGAAGAAGTATATGTCAAACAACCCCCAGGTTTTGAGGATTTGAAAAATCCTAATTATGTTTATAAACTTAAGAAATCACTCTATGGTCTCAAACAAGCTCCAAGAGCTTGGTATGAAAGACTGAGTAATTTCCTTTTAGAAAATGGTTTTCAAAAAGGTCAAATTGACAATACATTATTCAGAAAGACATCTAAGAAAGATATCTTAATCATTCAAATTTATGTAGATGATATAATTTTTGGTTCAACTAATGCTTCTCTTTGCAAGAATTTCTCTAAGCTTATGCAGGATGAATTTGAAATGAGTATGATGGGTGAATTGAAGTTCTTCCTTGGAATCCAAATTAATCAAGGAAAAGATGGCACTTACATTCATCAAAGCAAGTATACAAAAGAGCTTCTGAAGAAGTTCAACCTTGATGACTGCAAGATAATGTCTACACCCATGCATCCTACCAGCAGCTTAAGCAAAGAAGAGATAGGAAGCAAAGTAGATCAGAAGCTGTATCGAGGTATGATTGGTTCTTTACTCTACCTTACAGCATCTAGACCTGATATTCTATATAGTGTATGCTTGTGTGCAAGATTCCAGTCAGATCCTAGAGAACCTCACTTAACTGCTGTTAAAAGGATCTTTAGATATCTGAAAGGAACTACTAATCTAGGACTTCTTTATAAAAAATCCCTAGATAGTAAGTTAGTTGGATTCTGTGATGCTGACTATGCTGGTGATAAGATTGAGAGGAAATCCACTAGTGGAAATTGCCAATTCATTGGTGAGAATCTCATATCTTGGGCCAGTAAGAGACAAACAACTATTGCTTTGTCTACAGCAGAAGCAGAATACATCTCAGCTGCTAAATGCTGCACACAGCTTCTCTGGATGAAGTATCAGTTGGAAGATTATAACATAGCTGAAAGGAGTATTCCACTATATTGTGACAATACTGCTGCTATTCATTTGTCTAAGAACCCTATTCTACACTCAAGAGCTAAACATATTGAAATAAAGCATCATTTTATAAGGGATCATGTTCAGAAAGGTACAATAGATATTCAATTCATTGATACTGAACATCAATGGGCTGATATATTTACTAAACCTTTAGCTATTGAAAGATTTGATTTTATCAAAAAGAATTTGAACATGCACTATATCTCTGAAGAAAATTAGCTCTGAGAAGTAGAAACAGAATTAGCATCTGAAGCTCTATCAGAACCTCTTATAATTTAGAGTATCCCTTGGGAAGCTCTGAATAATTTAGGCTCTGAAGAGTAACAGGTTCTGATGAGGTGTCAGATACAAATGAGTGAGGCTCTGAACCTTTTAGAAATGAAACGTTCAGTACGTGTAAGTGTACAACAGTTGTCTATACACGCGTCAGCTTTGTTTAAACTTTTTCAACACGTGTCTAGATCCTGACGGGCAGAGAACAGTTAATGATGATTATGGCAGTTAAGTATATTATTTAATTTTTAAAACTGCTCGCGCTCCCTCCCAATGTTTACTTTCTCTGTGTATGTGTGCTAGTTACTATTTATAAGTCACTTCACTCACTTGCACAACTTTTTACACAAAATCACTACCTACACAACCCTAGGCTTTACAGAAAATTCCCAATCTTCATCTTCTCATTTTTCTGAAACAATGGCTGCTCGTTCATCAAACGAAATCATTCAAGAACCCTTTAACCCTACGTTACCACCCATCATCGATCTCAATTCAAAAGATAACCTAGTCTACGAACATCATCAAACTGACGCTGGACCAGATGCTTATGATTTCTTCACTGAGAAGTTCGTGGATTTTGAAAGTTTGAAAGCGAATGGGATTGACATTCAATACTTGTTCTACAACCAACAATGGCAAAATTACTTTGAGATGCTTAATGGCTTCGTATACTACGACATAGTGAAGTATTTCTGGCAGAAGGCTAAAGTGTACGATAGAGCAAGTGCTGATAAAGAATACAAGAATATGGTTGAGAAGAACCAGGAATTACGAGGGAAAACAAGAAAGGAACTTGGTCTTAAACCTTATAGAGAAAGGGAAATTAGGTCAAATATTTTGGGAATCAATGTTGTGATAACTCAGGCACACATTGCTAAGATTCTGGGTTTAGACAACAAAGGAGAAGATATAGAAGTGTATGATAAGAGAAGCAAACATTTGGATTCAATTCATCAGGACCTCTTTAAATCTGGTTGCACACAAAAGGATTTTGGAAAAGTAATGCACATGAAGAACACATTTGAATTTGCTTTCAGAATGTGTTTGTCCACTATCTTCACCAGAAAAGGTGGATTGGATACCATCTCCATTCCACACAAACATCTCATCTGGTTCTTATACAAGAGGGTAAAAGTTAATTTGGCTAAGATTCTTTTT
Source organism: Trifolium repens (assembly GCA_030408175.1). Taxonomy (NCBI): domain Eukaryota; kingdom Viridiplantae; phylum Streptophyta; class Magnoliopsida; order Fabales; family Fabaceae; genus Trifolium; species Trifolium repens. The sequence continues at coordinate 4,511,574 of CP125840.1, forward strand.
GATCACATGTGCCTTACCATCAATGAGGGTAGAACTAAAATACCATCGGTCATTCATCACCCAAGATTAATTTCAGAACTGATAAGGCAAACCAAACTCACAGACATTGTGAGTGCCAAAGAAAAACTTAGAGTTTTCCAAACTGCTAAGTATGATGCATCAGTTCTGGTCAACATGAAGAGAAAAACCAAGGAAGAAATCATTCAAGTGAAAACACCTCTACAGCAAGTGTACGAAAAGTACTTCTGGTGTGATGGGTTTCCCACCATATCAGAACATGATAATGATGAGGTCATCAAAAACTTTCTTGAATCAGTAAGAAGAGAAACTGGGGTCAGTGTGCCCAGGAAAATGGTTGTAAGTGTTCCTAATTGGGATATCTTCAAGGGACCAAGAGATATTACAAGGAGCAGAAGAAAGCCAAGAACTACTGAGCAAGAAATGATTGATGAATGCTCTGATGATCAAGGACATGCTAGTGCTGATGAGACTGAAGAAGGTGCTGAAGGTATGATGACTGAAGCTGTTCAGAAGGAAAAACGGACAAAGAAAAGGCATGATAGGCCTTCAGCTTCTGAGGAAGATCAGAACCCTGCTAAACCTGCAAAGAGATTAAAGACCAGAGCTTCTAAACCAAAAGGTAAGATCTCTGAATCTAATACTTCTAGCATTCCTGTAGCTCAGGTTATTGGTTCTGAACCTCAACCCTCTATTGCTAAACCATCTATTTCTCAACCTCCATCATCTACCAATCAACCTCAACCCATAGACTTCACTGTACCTATTAGTGTAGTCTTACCTGATCATAAAGCTATATCATCATCATCTTCATCAGATACCAGCACTGCCTCGGATGAGTTAATTGCTACACTCATCAGAGAATCCAACCCAAAACAAAAGAAAACTCTTACACCAAAGAGAACCTCCTTCAAGAAAACCACAAAGAAAACCACCATAAAGCCCATTCATCTTTCTTCTGATGAAGAACCTACAATTAATGTAGACACCACCATTCTCAATCAATCCATAAATCAAGGTTCTGTCATAGAACATCTTGAACAACACATGTGTGGTGTTGCATTTACCAACTCAAATCCAAATTCACCAAATCAATTTCCATCCATGAATCTCACAAATGATTCACCCGTCCATAAAACACAAAACACACAGGTCATTCACACACCCCCTCCCTCACTTGATCACATCTCACGAGTAAATCCACCTACATTCACCCCTGTTCAGAATGAGCCAATTGCTCATTCTGAAGAACAACAAAAAACACCTCACTCATCACCAATCAATGTCATGACTGAACAACAACATCAATCACCACAACCTGTCCCTGACCCACTCAACAGACCTCTAGTTTTAGAAGAGGTTCTTGAGCTTTACCAACACCTAACTAAAGCTGAACATCAAATATTCAAGGATTCCATCAATCTTGATGATGATATCATACCTCCAAATCTCAGCAAAATCAAAATTATTGAACTCAAAAGAAAGAAACCTGAACCAACCATTCCCTTTGACTCATCCTTACCCTTTTTCAATTCTGACTCTGAACCAAATCTTGAGCTGCTAAACAATGCTATAGGTATTAGACTTAAGAGGTTCAAACAAAGAGAGGAAGAAGCTCTTATCTTTCCCTCTGATTTGGATGCTGATGTCAGGAAATTAGAGTACTTATTTGGTGAATCTTTAAGGATTCTCAGTACTCATCTGAAGGGTAAGATTAAGGGTAGAGGAGCAAACACTGTACGGGAACTATTTGAGAGTGCTGAGAGGACATGTGCTCCAAGGCTCACATCTTTCAACCATGAAGAAGAATGTCAGAGGCTAGCTTTTTTAGCTGCTGTGAATGAAAGTATCACAAGATCTCTGGATGATGAGCAGGCTAGGATAGATGCTGAAATGGAACGTCAGAGGCTTGCTGAACAAGAAGCCTTCAAGTTATTGGTTGATAGAGCTGTTCACATTGCTGTCATTGAGACTAATAAGATTCTTGAGAATCAAGGAGCTGCAGAAGATACTGTTATGAATGATCAGAACCTTAGTGAACCAGATTCTGATAAAGGTAAAGCTCCCATTGTTGCTTCATCTCCTCCTAGATCTCCACCAGTACTTGTCCAAGGCTCTTCTTCATCTGCTATACCCTCTGTTATGCAAGAAGCTCTGGATGTAATCAAGCATGACATAAGAGAGGAACTAAGAAATGAAATGGATGAGTTCAGGGCCGATATAAGAGAAGACATGAACAGATCTGGTGAAGCTACAAACAAGAAGATAGATGCAATGATGGAACTTCTTCTGAAGCTTACTCAACAGCAACTCAAACCTTAACCCTTATGTTTGAGCACTTGTTTTATTGTTAAGTTCTTGTGTAATTTTTGGATAATTTTCTTTTAATTCATATCTATATTATCCATATTTGTGTGTTTGTTATTTGCTTATATGATTGTTTTATCTTTGTTTTTCAAAATTTAACTTTTCTATATACCATAATATTGTCTGGTACTCTTGAAGAATTCTGACTCTAGTGAAAGATGCTGAAGAGCATCTTAGTATTTAAACTAATAAGCCTAGGATTTTCAAAACCTAAGAGTCCCTCTCATCAGTACTCCTGTTTACTCATGAAATAGCTTCTTAGTATTAAAGCCTGTTTAACAACGGGGCACCAATACCGAATGAGGCGTGTCTGGTAACTGGTGTTCTGACAATACTTATGTGGCATATAAAAAGAAAGCAAGCTTAAAAGAGAGAGAGATAGGTAGAGGAACAACTTTTATTATTAATAGAAAGATTCTTTATTACATATGATTGCATCTAGCCTAAGGCTTAGATTTAGAAGCCTCTGATTCTATACTCGTCAGTTTCTCTTTGAGAAGAGATAGTGCTTCATCAGCAAGCTTCTGAACCTCAGCTGGATAATCTGCTAGATTATCTTCATATGTCCATAAGAACTCTTCCAGATCAGAGCCCAATTCTTCCTCCTCTGACTCTGTTAAAATAAGTTCTTCCTTGTTTCTCTCATATCGTAGCCTGTTTTCTTCGCAGCGCCAGGGCTCTGCTCCCTTCTTGCTCTCTTTTTTTGAGCCTGAAGCATCCTTGGTAACCTGCCTTTCCATTGTATGTTTTTCTTTTGATGTTACTTGATTACTCTGGATGAGTAAAATGAGAGGAATCATCCCTTTTTATAGTGTCATCAAGCTCTCTTGTCAGGACGGTTTTCAACACAATTCATTAAATGAATTTAGTTGTCATCACTTTTTGACTTGACTGCCTTGTTATGATGCATTTGACTGCTTGGTTTTCTGTGTCTTTTTGACTGATGCCAAAAGGGGGAGTAAAAGTAGCGTTAAAATTAATGTTGATTCATTCATATACTGCTCAATCTGAAACTGTTATGTTAAATACATTATGAATCAATATTTATCTCTTATGATTCTTTCTCATTCTGTACGATTATTGAAAGGGGAGAAAATTTAAGAACCTAAAATAAAATTCATAGACAATGTCAGAAGAGCTTGCAAACCGCTTCTGAGCATTATCAAACTCTAAGAAGCAAAGCTTGCAAAACTATGCTTCTGAGAGTTAAATATGAAAATTTATTTTAAGTTAATAAATCAACTCTTAAACTGTTTTAATTAATTATGGATAAAACTTAGGGGGAGCTTACAAACCTACCCTTATGGATTATCAGACTCAGGGGGAGATTGCAAACCTTTGAAACCTGAAGTCATCATAATTAAATTAAATCAACAACAATTGAATTTTAATGCTTTGGTTTGTCATCATCAAAAAGGGGGAGATTGTTGGAACAAAGTGGGTCTGACTTGAACCTCTAATGTTTTAAGTAGTTTTGATGATAACAAAGTATTAAAATTGCAATTGGTATTACTAATGATTATTCTAGTGTGCAGAATTATAAGTCAAAATTCATTCAGAAGCACTATGAATAGTAGCAGAGAAGCCAGTCAAAACAAGCTCTGAAAGCACGACACTGTTCGTCAGAAGCTTAAATTTTGAATGCTGAAGAAAGTGACTCTGAGGATAAAACAAGGCTCTGAAGGACTCAGAAGCTAAAAGACCTCAAGAAGCTATGGCAACAGCATCAGAAGCAAAAGGAATTTACGTCACTCAAGAGCTGACCTATATAGAACCAATGATTGAAGAACAATCCACTTCAAGGCTCTGTCACATCCACAGGAAGGAATATTCGTTGGTACAACGTTAACCTTATCCATAAGTGGAGCGCATTTGAGGATTGTACTATCGTACTATTATTACTCAAAATGGAGGAGTGATAAATTGAATAGCTAGGTAGTGGAATTGGAATTCCTTACCAAAGAAGGCAATATACAGCTATCAATTGTACGAGTAAATTCCAGCTGGCACCTCTCTCTCTGCAACGGTCATCATCTTCCTCCAAGTATAAATAGAAGACTCAAATGGAAGAAATGACTACTGTTCCTACTACTGTTCTATTACTGCGTTCAAAGACTAAGAAGCATTCTGACATCATATTTTAAATCTGTCATTCTAAGTCTTAGAACAAATTGAGTTGTATTTTGTAAACACCTCTGATAGTATATCAAGTGTTCCTTAACATTCATTCTTATTCTTAAGTTTGTTTGAGAAGTCTCTTGTTAAGTTTAACTTGAGCATTTGAGAAGTCTCTTGTTTAGTGAAACTTGAGCACCTGAGAAGTCTCTTGCAAGTGTGCTTGAGCAATTTGTAATCTTTAGTAGATTATAGTGAAAATCTCTTGTTAGTAACAAGGGGACTGGAGTACTCTCGATTTGTAAGGGGAACCAGGATAAATTCTGTGTCTTTCTTTCTCTCTCTCAGCACCCTCTCGTTAATTTGTGTTTTTATCCGCTGCATACTTAGTCGCTATTAGGCAAAAAAGTTTTATTTTTTAAAACACAATTCAACCCCCCCTTCTTGTGTTTTTCCACCTTCATATTCATCTCCTCTCCATTATCTTCTTCCACTCAAAACACAAAAAAGAAATTGGGTGTGACTTTTCAATATTTATGAATTAAAATTAGAAAACATTTTGCAAATGACATCCCACCATGTTTGTCCTAATATAATATCAATTCGGTAAAATCCTCTAATCATTTGTAACTAAACCAACTTCCGTTTAGCTTCATCTTACTTATGTCTTGCAATTGAAAGTAGCCTTCATGTGTATACTCCACACCACTCAATCCAACCGACATGAATTCTCTTAAAAAAAAAAGAAGCAATACTTTTAGGAAAATTCTAAAGAGTTATCTTCAACACTAATTTAGAAACTAAATATGGTAAAATTTTCTTCTAACTTATATAATATAAAAAAATATAGTAAATTTTCTTCCAACTTATATAGTAAAAATATAAAAAAAATATAGTAAATTTTTGTTTATTTAGTATTTTCAAATGTACTAATTAATACTACCCTTATTTTTATCTCACTATAGGATCCAAGAAAAATATAGAAGTACATTCTTAAAAAATGTATTTTAAATTTTATAAAGAAATAGTACGTTAAAATGGGTTACGAATAATGTAAAGAAAATGAATTGCGAATTCAAACTGTGAATACTTGAAAATAAAATTCTCTGCAATGACATATTTTTTAATAGTTAAATTAATTTTGAATAATACAAAATTTATAATTTGTTTTAAAATACAAAATACTAAACATTAAATAATAAAAAAAACTAAACATTTACTAAAAAAAATACTAAACTTAAATCTAACGATATAAGATGTGCCTAATGCATAAATGGGACAAATATGTGAAGGAATGGAACATGGTCCGGATATTTTATTCTCTGCCGTCCTGCCTATCGGAACACTTCATCAATCACCGTTTTTTATATGGGTCCCACTTATCTTCTTAATTGGACGATTTAGATAATCTTTTTCCTTCTCTTCCATTATTCTCTACAGTCACGCCCACAGTAACACTCCATCCATCTTAATCTCCAACATCAAACCGAAATTAACGGTCCAGATCATCCCCATCTCACTCATCTTCTCTTTCACTCGTCTTACACCATCTTCATATATACCCTTTCACGCTTTTCCTTTCATTTTTCACTTCTCCAAATCTGAAACAGTAGAATCATAAGCTCAATCATTTGCGTTAATGGCGCAATTTTAGTTTCGATTTCAACTCTTCAATCAACTTCCCGATCTCTCAATCCAGTGTTCACAGGTAGAATCGCGAGATTCAATCATCAATTTCTCGATTTTTTTTATAATTCTGTATAGATTTTTAGATTTAAATTGTGAAAGTGGATTTTACTTTATTGATTTTTGTTTTTGTTTGTGATTTTTTGTGTTGCAGATCGATTGATCGAGGTGTGTTCTATTGATTTGAGCTGAATTTCGGATTAGGATTTTCTAGGTAAGATTTATTTTTATTTTTATGTGGTGTTGTTGATTAGTGTTTTTGTTGTTATTGGATCTTATGGATTTGAATATATGGATAATGATTGGAAATTAATGATGATGGACTCTACGTTACGTTATTATTGGATCTTGTTTGATGGTTTATGTTTTTATAAGGCTTTGCTCATGTTGTTCTGTTAAGTAAAGAATTTTTTAAGATGATTATGATTATGATGTGATGATCTATTGAAACTTGATTAGTTTTGTTAATCTATGTTTTGGATTTAATTCATTGCCAATGTGAAGATTTTTTATACTGTCAATCAATCATAATCGTTAGATTGTTAAAAACGTTTCACTTCAATCATTATTACTTCTAAAGTCGTACATATGAATATGATTGGTTGTGATTTGGGTGAAAGTGTTAATTTTTTTTTACAGAGAGTGTATCATAATAAATTCTATTGTTTTATCTACAAAAAAGAGCTTGGAAATTGGTTATTGAGATACCATTATGAAAGTGCTAATATGCTATTTTTTTAATTAGAGAATGTGCAATTTTTTATGAGATTATGTCTTATATTTTAATTTACATATGCAGAAACCTAGTCTATTTTTTCTAAAAGATGTGGAAATTTAAGCCGTTCATGCACAAAGAGCATAGTGGTCTTGAAGGCCGTTCTATAGATGTTGGAAATCTTAAAATAAATGTCCATAAGGTCATTGCTGAAGGAGGGTTCTCATGTGTCTACTTGGCTCGTGATGCTGTACATATGTCGAAACAGTATGCTTTGAAGCATATAATATGCAATGATGACGAATCACTTGGGTTGGTGAAGAAGGAGATATCTGTGATGAAGTTGCTGATAGGACATCCCAATGTGGTCAAACTTCATGCTCATGCCATCTATGATATGGGTAGGACAAAAGAGGCATTCCTTGTAATGGAATTTTGTGAGAAGTCTCTGGTTAGTGTGCTGGAGAGCCGAGGAGCTGGTTATTTTGATGAGAAACAGGTTCTTTTAATCTTCAGGGATGTGTGTAATGCAGTCTTCGCTATGCACTGCCAGTCCCCACCTATTGCTCACCGGTAACAATACTAGTTACTAAATTACATGATTGTCAAAATTAGTAATTTCTCTGTGTTTTTTGGTTCAAAATCTTCAGACATGTTTATTTAAGTTGTACCATTTGATATGTCTGATTTTATTTATATTTGGGTGAGATTGTTCATAACGTTAGATAACTCTTGCAAGAGTTTATGGGGTGCGTTAAGAATCATTGATAAATTAATTTTTCTTTTTGTTTTTTAGAGACTTGAAAGCAGAGAATCTGTTGTTAAGTTCAGATGGTTTGTGGAAGTTGTGTGATTTTGGAAGCATTTCCACCAATCACAAACGTTTTGAGAAGCCAGAAGAAATGGGAATTGAGGAAGATAATATCAGAAAGTACACAACCCCTGCCTACAGAGCTCCTGAGGTATGTTGAGATTTGGTTTTTCTATATTAAGGTTGGCAACAAGGGTTGTGTTTGAAGGCCTTAGCCTATGCAATGTTATTGGATTTCTTAGGTTCAATCCCATTCGGGGTAGAGCCTGTGGAAAGCCATAAACTTGAACACTTTGTGCATCTGAGTCCCGGGACAAAGGCTCTAATGTCCAGGCTACCACCTTGCATTGCCATTTTTGGTGTCCGGAAAAAAAATTGTACTTATGTGTGATGCAATTGCAAATTATCACAATTTTTTGTTTTGTGTGCATTTAGATGTGGGATCTGTTCCTGAAAGAAGTAATTAATGAGAAAGTGGACATATGGGTAAGTCATATATGCCAAAAACTCATCTCTTCAATGCAACTACTTCTGTGGGATCTTTCTTTGCTAACTGACAAATCATATTGCTTCTTGAATATATTAGGCACTTGGCTGTCTCCTTTTTCGCATATGCTACTTCAAAAGTGCATTTGATGGGGAATCAAAGCTCCAAGTCTTAAATGGAAACTACCGCATTCCTGATTTACCTAAATTCAGTTCAACCCTCACAGACTTGATCAGAGACATGCTTCAAGCTAGACCAGATGACCGACCAGATATCACGCAGGCAAGCGCTTTGCTTGATTGGCCATTCATCTCCATCAATTTAGGTTGGTCATAGATCATCCATCCATAGCATTCTTAGGCATTAGAATTAGAGCAATCACTGATATTGGGTATACTACCATGGTGGCAGGTTTGGTTTCGTGTTAATGAGCAGCTGCCTATTGATTTACAAAAGTCATTACCTGACAGGCCACCCGAATCACCCTCCTCCAACAATCATGAAGGTGATGCATGTCTTGAATAACATGATTAGTCTATTTTCATGTTTTCTGTATGCTTAAATCATTAAATTTTAATTTTTTGCAGGTGCTTCAATGTCTACACACAAATCAAGTCCAATGCCTCGCAGAAATGCACCTCCTCCTCCATCAGTTGGAGAACCCAAAACTACCCCTCAGCCATCTCTTGCTCCTAGGGGAGGGGATAGTGGGGGCCAGCTTGGTGCTTTCTGGTCCACTATGCATGCAAAGGATTCACTTGTCCCTGAGGAAAAGGGAAAACCTATATATGATGAAGAACGATCTAGTCACCATATTTCATCGAAGCATGACAGAGTTCGTCCGGACAATGATCAGTTACCCAAAAATGTTGGTACTAAGAAAGTGGCTAACACACAAACTCAGACTGTAAAGAGCAACATACATGGAATGTTACACAAGCCTGATGCTGCATCTTCCAAGGACTTTGAAATTAATTTTTTCCCTGATACAGATCATGCAAGTCAGAGACATATGTCAAATCTGGAGAAGAAGAATGATAACTTCCAAGACCAGACTTTTAACACTTTTGTTGCAGAATTTGATACTACTAAGCTTAACTCCGGGCATGGTAATAAATCCACAAGGGAAGAAGCATTAGAGTCTGAGGTGGAGAAACTCAAAGAGCAGCTGAAGGACGCTAACTTGGAGAAATCTGAAATAACTGCCAAGTATGAAAAGCTTACTGCTATCTGCCGTTCACAAAGGCAAGAACTGCAGGATCTCAAGCAAGCACTTGCAGCAAGAACTCCATCTCCAAATAGAGAGATTTCGAGAACCTCACCTGGAGTTGCGTCACCTGCGTCTTTGGTAATAAGCATTTTGTAATTTTTTTCTTCCCAATTTATTTGCATTACTAATTTTTTAGTTTTGTTTGTGACGCATGGTTATGGTTATATATCTTACATTCTAACTATAACTGTTTTTGAACTTCAGCAGGATAGAAGTGAATGGAAAACACCTAGTTCAGAACCAAAGTCATCATGGCAAGCATTCCCAGAGGCAACTGAATCGTTGAAATCCCTTTCAGCAGACAATGCATCAAAATCTGTTAGGTCAAGAAATGGTCAGCAAAACAAGCAGGCTACTCAACCAGCTTCTGATTTTGATTCTTGGGGTTTTGGCACAGATACATTTAGTGCTGCTCGTGCTGGTAGTGGTAGCCAACAGATGCCGAGACCTGGTGAAGTGAGTAAAGCTCATGTTTTTGGTGAGGCAAAGGGTTTTGAGAGCAAGTCAAATTCTCAACCTGCTGGATGGGCTGGTTTTTAACTATGGGAAAATATTTAAGGTTCTATATTATATTATATTTTATTATACTATGTTTGCACCTTGACATTTTCTTTTCAAATCTCACTTGGAGAATTAAAAATGTTTGGAAACTTGACATATATTATGTTTATTATCATGTATGTGGTTGATTGTTTGCCTTTTCTTTTGTGAATGATGCTATGAAATGGTACATGTTTTCCTGGACTAGAGTTTATTTTGGGATACCATCGTTTACATTTTGCATGACTGTTGGATTACTAGTACTCATTTTTAATAGGCAAATATTAGTAAGTGTTGGTGGTTATGTTAGTTTTATGGATCATACCCGGAACCTTCTGCTTTGAACTTCTTCAATGTCCTTTAACTCTCGAATCGAGTTATCTTTGTGCTGCATTACTCATTAGAAAATAGAGGAACACTAGTAATGCAGTTGAAATTAAATTCAGCTTCCTGCACCTGTTCTAACAACTCGTTTTTTTTACCAAATACTTCAATCACTCCTCTCTCTTTGAAACCATTAGGATTTATTTCATTTAAATTCAAATTAATATTAGTATTAATTTATATCTAAGTTGATATTGTTTGGATTAGTTTTCTGCAATAAACTTAAAACTTAAATTAGGATTATAATTCCTATTTGATTGAAATTTGTTTAGATACAATGTACGTTATCATCTGTAAAAATCCATTGAGCCAATCGATGATATGACTTCTCTATATGTTCTCTAATTGATTATACTTGAATAAAGAGTTGAAGTTGATTGAGTTAAAAAAAAATTGAGTGAAGGATTCTCTTTAACTCTTCACAAACTAATTGTGTTTATTGGTTAGTTTGTGCACTCAAAATTTCACTTATCATTCCAATCAATTCATAGTTGATGGTGAAGTCTTCTACACTTCTATCTGTGTTTATCATATAACGTGACTCACTGCGGATATTGATGTTATGTGATTCAAACCAATCACCAACTTCTTTCTTTTATGTCTAGAGTCAAGATTTCTCAATAACTAGGAAGCTAAATTTGAAGATTGTATATTAAAATTTTATAAAACAAAATAAATTATCAGCTTAAACAACATTAGAATTTGAAAAATACAAAGTATAATCTTATCTTATTAAACTAAACAACACACATACATGAAATGATATGAGCATCAATAAGCAGTAGTACAGTCGATATAAATAAGATCAAACTAAAAGTAATATGCAATCTTAATAAGGTTCAAACTAAACCTCAACCATCAAACACTATGGCTGCAGTCCACAACATAAAATACTGAACAGAAAATTTGTATAAATCATATCACACTCATCATGCAACATGAGCTAGGAACTATATAGGAGAATATTATAAATGGCGATAATACAATGAAAGGTTTAGTTCCAACTTATGGAGTGGTGGTGGGAGCAACTTTAGGAATTGCAGGAAATTTAGGTAACTCAGGTTTCGGTAGTTCAGGGACATTAAATTTAGGTAGTTCGGGTTTTGGCAATTCAGGCTTTGGCAATTCAGGGATTTTAGGTGGCTCGGGTTTTGGCAATTCAGGGACTTTAGGAACCTCGGGTTTTGGCAATTCAGGGACATTAAATTTAGGTAGTTCAGGTTTTGGCAATTCAGGTACCTTAGGCAGTTCTGGCTTTGGCAATTCAGGGATTTTAGGTGGCTCGGGTTTTGGCAATTCAGGGACTTTAGGAACCTCGGGTTTTGGCAATTCAGGGACATTAAATTTAGGTAGCTCGGGTTTTGGCAATTCAGATACCTTAGGTATTTCTGGCTTAGGCAACTCAGGGACTTTAGGTAGCTCAGGTTTTTGCAATTCAGGGACTTTGGGTACTTCAGGTTTTGGCAATTCAGGGACATTAAATTTTGGTAATTCAGGCTTTGGCATTTCAGGTACTTTCGGAATTTCTTCCTTTGACAACTCAGAGACTTTAGGTAGTTCAGGTTTGGGAAATTCTGGGAACTTAGGCAATTCAGGGACTTTAGGAAGCTCAAGCTTTGGAAATTCGGGAACATTAAACTTAGGTAGCTCGGGCTTTGGAAATTCAGGCACTTTAGGCAACTCTGGTTTTGGTAATTCAGGTAATTTAGGAATTTCTGGCTTAGGTAATTCAGGAATCGTAGGAAGCTCGGGCTTTGGTAGTGGTGGCAAATCAAATTTTGGAAGCTGAGGTATGTTTGATTCTAGAAGATTGCGTGCTCCTGCAACCATTGTTTTACTACTACTTGGTAACAGTATAGCTAGAATCACAAATGGAAAAATGGTTGTGGAAAAACCCATGTAAGCCATGGTTTAATCAAGCTGATGAGAAAAACTTGAGGAAGGTATATTACAGTAGTTGGAGCTAGCTCTTTGCAATGCTAATGATTTTGAAATGCTTTGTAGTGTGTTGTGCATGTGTTTTGTGTTGCTTTTATAGATGAAATTGTGTACATATAAGTATTATTAGTTCAACTTCTTACCTATACAGTATACCATATAGAAAAATTTAATTAGAACTTTATTGTTGGTTAACTAACCTATATCTGCATTGAAACTCAAAGCCAAGGATTACAAGAGAGTCAATGTAATTTTTTATAGGTTTTGGGTCATGTTAACATATGTCCTTAGGACACATGATAACTATCCAAATAAAGAAACTTAGCATTAAATAATTCAAAGAAATTAATGTTTAAAAGGTGTATTACACAAGTACTAAGAAAAATATTTCTATATTAAATTCCTTAACATGTGCCCTTAACATTTTCTATTTTTACTTTTTAATCACTATATATAATTTTTTTTAATTATTAACGGATACATTCCAACTGATAAAAGAATTTGAGTTCATCTAATTAATTAGGGGGAAGTGTTTAAGTCTTAATACATCCCAAATTAGTGGATGCTTGGGTAATGTGTTTAGAAACTAGTTAACGGTAAATCAAATGAAAAATTTATAAATCATTAAATTAAATTTCTATAAACTAAATTATGTCCTAAAATTGTTTACATCTAAATTTTTAAAACATTTTATATCAAATTATATTTAGTGACCAATCATTGGTTCAGTGGTGATTGACGCTGAACTTGAAAAGAAGGACCACAATTCAATCCCAACAACTGCGATCGAGAGGGGGCTGAACCACTTGATGTCAGAACTGACTCCGAACCAGATTAGGCGGTCCAGTAGACCGGATACTGGTGGTGAAAACCAAAAAATTATATTTAGTGAAAAGTTATTTGAATATTGAAAGATAGTGGCCTTCAACATTGCTTCTATAATCTTTGAAAAATAAATCTATATCAAAGTAATAATTTAGTTAAAAAATGACACTTAAATTTGATGAAAATACATATGTATGTGACAACATATTCAACCAATATAGAATACAAAAAATAAAAAATTATCTTCTTTCAAACATTAATACATGTAGAAATTGTGGGAGAAACTTTGTTCGTGCATCCCTTCCATTTCTTCTTTTGAACCATTTAGTAAGTGACCAATTGTTGGACGTAGCAAATAAAAAGGATCAATTATGTTCACTATATCTTTTGTTTTTGAAGTGTAAAGTTTGATGTGTCTGAAATGCATAAATGGTGCATTGGTCTTGGTATTATCTGTGTTTGGGAACATAACTGGCTACATGACGACACTTACCGCTTTTACATAGACGAGACTATTGACACAGATAGTCTTCGTGTTAATGGAAGGTGGCATCTTATTTGGTGAACTAAAATTCCGCCAAAAGTGAAGAACTTATTATGACTTATTTGTAGAAATTGCTTGTCTAGCCTAGTTCGTCGTAGCTACTGAGGAGTTAATTGTCCAAGTAAATGTGCTCTTTGTGATGACGGCGTTGAAGATAGTTTGCACATTTTTTCTTATGCCGAAATAGCATACAATGTTGGCAAAAGTGTTTGATTGTGGACTGTTGTGCAGCAAAATCTGAACTCTAACAGTACCAATGTACCATATAGAAGAAAACATGTTCACAATTCTGCAGAATATAAACTTGATCAAATGGCCATATTTGCAGTCATGATTTGGAGTATGTGAAAACAAAGAAACAAATAATTTAGAATAATGAATTTGATTAATCTGGTCGGTTACTTTCCCTTTTTTTTCCTTGAAATTTTGCAATGATGGTGTCATGTAATAATAAGAAGAAAGTTTGTTGACAGTTTTGTTTCCTTTTAGCCTTTGTATGATTACTTGTGTAAGAAGTTATCAAGTTTGTTAGTTTTTAAACTTTCTGTTTTTCTGTTATGTTAGTTAGGGATGTTATGAAAAGTTAGTTAGTATATGATTTAGTTAGAATGTGACTTTTGTGTTCTGAGGAATTAGTATAAATATGTGATATTATTGATCACTCAATAATAAGCCTTTCATTTTGAAATTCCATAGTTGATTGTGATGCCTTCACTTCTAAATATTTTGTGTTAATCATATAATGTGAGTCACTGTGCGGATATTGATGTTATGTTATGTGATTCAAACTAACCATCAACTCAAAAACTAGGAAGCTAAATTTGGAGATTGTAGTAAATTTTATAAAACAATATGAAATATCAACTCAAACATTATAATTTGAAAATACAAGAAATTTCTTCACTAGAAGTACGTACAATATGATACATGATCATCAATAAGTAGTAGTACAATCAATTTAAAGTGGCTCAAACTAAAAGTAATATGTAATCTTAATAAGGTTCAAACTAAACCATAACAGTCACTCCCTTACAAGATATATAAAATACTGATATGAAAATCTGTATAATTATGTCACACTCATCATACAAAATGAGCTAGGAACTTTATAGGAGAAATTATAAATGACTTGAGACAATGCAATGAAAGGTTTAGTTCCAACTTATGGAGTGGTGGTTGGAGCGACTTTAGGAATTGCAGGAAATTTAGGTAACTCAGGTTTCGGTAATTCAGGGACATTATATTTAGGGAGTTCAGGTTTTGGCAATTCAGGTATCGGCAATTCAAGAACCTTAGGTATTTCTAGCTTAGGCAACTCAGGGATTTTAGGTGGCTCGGGTTTTGGCAATTCAGGGACTTTAGGTACCTCGGGTTTTGGCAATTGAGGAACATTAAATTTAGGTAGCTCAGGCTTTGGCAATTCAGGTGCCTTAGGTATTTCTGGCTTAGGCAACTCAGGGACTTTAGGTTGCTCAGGTTTTTGCAATTCAGAGACTTTGGGTACCTCAGGTTTTGGCAATTCAGGGACATTAAACTTTGGTAAATCAGGCTTTGGCAATTCAAGTACTTTCGGAATTTCTTCCGTAGACAACTCAGGGACTTTAGATAGATCAGGTTTGGGAAATTCAGGGAACTTAGGCAATTCAGGGACTTTAGGAAGCTCAAGCTTTGGAAACTCTGGAACATTAAACTTAGGTAGCTCGGGCTTTGGAAATTCTGGCACTTTAGGCAACTCTGGCTTAGGTAATTCAGGAATCGTTGGAAGCTCGGGCTTTGGTAGTGGTGGCAAATCAAATTTTGGAAGTTGAGGTATGTTTGATTCTTGAAGATTGCGTGCCTCGGAAACCATTGTGTTACTGCTTGATAACAAGATAGCTAGAATCACCAATGGAATAGTTGTTGACAAACCAATGTATGCCATGGTTTAATCAAGTTGATGAGAAAAACTTGAGGAAGATATATTATAGTAGTTGGAGCTAGCTCTTTGCAATGCTAATGATTTAGAAATGCTTTGTGTGTGTTCTGCATACGTTATATGTTGCTTTTATAGATGAAATTGTGCAACTAAAAAATGTGTAAGCAAGGGTGAGTTGGTGTGATTGTTAACATATAAATATTATTAGTTCAACTTCTTACCTATGTAGTATACCATAATGAAAAATTTAATTAGAACTTTATTGTTGGTTAACTAACCTATATCTGCATTGAAACTTGGGTTAATAGGTCTTTACCCCCTTGCAAAGTAGGTGAATTTTGTGTTACCCCCCTGTAATTTTTTTCTTTGAGATTACCCCCCTGCAAAATTTATTTTTTTGATTTACCCCCTTGGATGCACTTTTTAAATCAGTTATTTTGTTCAACCGATTTAAAAAGTGTTGTTTTTAAATCGGTTATTATGTTTTTTTTTTGCCACGTCAGCAAAAGGGGGGTAAATCAAAAAAATAAATTTTGCAAGGGGGTAATCTCAAAGAAAAAAATTCCAAGGGGGTAACGCAAAATTCGCCTACTTTGCGGGGGGGTAAAAGCCTATTAACCCTTGAAACTTCAAAGTCAATGTTCTCAAACAGAAAACAATCTCAAAGCCAAGATTTCTGGAGATGTTTGTACTTATAAGATAATTCCTTTGGCTAGAAATTTTCTAATGGTGTTCATTGAATATATGTTATTACATAAAAGGCAATGAAGAGAGAATACATGTTATTACATAAGCATGAAATATTATTTCTTCATTGAATAAACTATATTAAAATATATTTAGAACAAAAATTCTATTTAGACTCCATTTTGTAAATTATTTTTTTGACTAAATTAATATTTATTTATTTATTTGGTATAAAATATTTATTTATTTTTATTTCCATGTCCACACACGATCATATTTAATATTTCACATAAATATAATTATAAAAACTAGCCGCCAGACAGAGCGCGTTTCGCGCCTGTCTGTGTCTACTATGCAAACTTATGTAAAAAAATACATTATGTTATGGTGAGTTTGTTAATAAAAGATTTTTATTGTTCAAAACAAAAAGTTAAGGGTATTGTTGGTATTATGAAAAGTTCACACCAAATTTTTTTGTATACTCTTTATATATAGTATATAGAATAGATAGAATAGAAGTATATAATAGATACATATAAGGGAGAAGTTGATAATTTTTTATTTGTGTAACTGTTGGTCAGTTAATAAGGGTAAAATGGGAAAATCAAAAAGTCTACACCAAAATCTCCAATCCCCTTCATATATAGATATAGATAAAAATAAAAATAAAAATTCATACATATATAACTCCAAACAAGCATCGAGACCATACTAATTATTCAAAGATATACATTGATAGTTTTTTGAGATTTCCTTTTCGCGTCCTCTGACGTTTCAATTCGCATTCTAGAATGCGAACTCTTTTTTTCATAATATTTTTCACTCAAGGAAGGCGTGTTCATTGAATTTGAGTAAAAAATATTGTCACTCGCTACGTAGAGCGCGAACTGAGTTCACATCCTCTAAAACAAGCGATTAGTTTGATAATTTCGGGGGGCACATGAACATTTCTTGGAGCGTGAAAAATAAATCTTTAGTTTTTTTTACTACATATTTTCAAAATAACAATAGCAGGTGTGGAAAATAACCCATAAATCATCATTCATTACTTGAAAAATGCTATTTACGCCCCCTACATTTGCTCACAGGCCCCCCGAACTGACAAAAATACCCCTGAAAACTCATTTCGTCGTTTAAAAAACGAAGGCATTTTTTCGTCTCGTAGATGACGAAAACATGTAATATTTTGACATGGGCAGGGTAGGCATTGGTTGATCGCTAAAAAACACACCTTTTCGTCTCGTGGTTGACGAAAACGCGTTTCGTCTTCTACGATACAAACACGCTGGTTTTCGTCATCTAGATGACGAAATCAGCTGATATAGATGAATGAGCTGGTACCTGTCCTATCATATTCTACTTTACCAATTAACACCCAAAGTAGATCTAGGGCGATTTTGGAGGTAGGAAGGCTTGATCTCTACGTTGATTCACTCAAAGAAGCCACCCACACTGATTTGAAGCAATATCAAAGGTAAGAAATACTTGTCTAGGTTTAATTTTTTGTTTTTTGAAACTTTGAGCTGATAGTTGCTTTCGTCAATTGGGTGACGAAATGATAGTGTTCGTCACGCAAGTGACGAAAATAGGATAGTTGCAACAGCTGCATCCTATTCTTCATTTGCTTAGCATTTTCGTTTATTTTTTGTTTTGATGTTAATAATATTTATTGTTTTGGGTACGTGTAGGTGTTTAAATGTCTGAAGCTCCGGCTCAATTGAATGAACAAAATGATGATCCCCGCATTGGTAAAGAAGTGGTTGCCGCACCCGTTGATGAACCAATCGGTATTTCTATTAACACGGGGAATCTATTTTTAAATGCGGCATTGTATGATGATAGGGATGAGCTGATTGATTGGTGTAGACAAGTAGCCTTAAACGCTTTCTTTTGTATGATGATATCATAATTGAATAGGTTTGAATAGGTCAGAAATTCAAACCCTAATTCCTCTTTCTTTTGAATGGATTTTGTAAAAGGACTCCTAATTGATTGATCCAGATGTTGATTGATTTGTTATGGTTGATGAAAATCGCTCCTTCAAACCCTAAAATCGCCCCAACAATTTCTAATTTTGCATTTGAATCAAAGTGATAGACGATTCTGATAATCGTGTTCATATTCATGGTTTTCGTCATCTAGACGACGAAAGTCAGCGTGTTCGTCGCGTACGTGACGAAACAAGCTTTCGTCAACTACGAGACGAAAATTAGGGCCAATAAGCCAATATCCGCCCTAACTGAGGACCAAATTTGCGCGCTGCTTGGTTTCGTCATCTAGATGACGAACGAATTCTAACTTCGTTACCCACGTGACGAAAATTTTGGCATGTAATTCAGGGATATTTTGGGATTTTAGGGAGCCTCGTAGCAAACCAAGGGGCCTAAATAGCAATTTTCTCATTACTTAACCGAGAATACAAAGCCCATAAATCCCAGTAATATATAGCCCAATTGATGCAAGAAAAACAAATAAATTAAAGTCCTGAGTTTTTTCTTTTTGCAACGTGACATACCCCTTTTCTCCTTCATTTATACTTTTCATTTTGCCACCCTGTGTGTTACCTCCGTCCTATAAAATAATCAAAATATTCTTCCGTAGTTTAAGTTACAGATGTAGAAAAATTGAATAATTTTGAAAAATAATATCCATAACTTCAGTCACGGATGTTATAATTGTAGTGTATTTTTGGGGGATGTTCGTAACACAAGTTACAGACAGGGGTATTTTGGTCATTTTGTAGGACGCACCTCAGAAACCATAAGGTATCAAAAGTAATAATCTTCATTTATATTCTTAATAAATACTCTGTGTACTGTTAGTATTTTTCATTTTTAACATTCTTTAATATTCACTTTTTAATTGGATGAAACACAAGTTAGTCTCACCATTTTATTTACCTAAAATTGTTACATAACAAAAATGTAAATAAGAATCTGAGAATGGAACATATATTAATCAAAACATGTAAAAGTGAAAAGTAATTAGGATATGCTTGGGAAAAAAGGGCAGCACTTTAACATATTATTTAATTACTTTTTAGGCAACCAAAACCAACCAATAATCTTCTTAGATAGTACTTCATGTTTATAATATGGCAACTCATTTAAAATGTTTGACGTGTCAAAAGTTCATTAAAAGTTGTTAAAGGTTAAAAAGTTAATACTGATTTTTGTTTGTAGTATATAATATAATATGTAAAAGTATTTTTTTTTTTAATCGTAAAACAATCATATTTGTTTTTTCCTTTCTTTAAAAAATTATTAGTATTTGAGAAAATACTCCTAACCGTTTCTTTTTTTTTTTTACTCAAAACAAACGATGTTCATTCATTCAAATTGTTGGAGTACATTGATGCAATACAAATTCAAAATCGCTAAAAACAAAAGGGATAAATCTGCGAACAAACTCACAATATCCGAGTTAATAGCATAAAACGGAAAATTACATAAGCCTACGAATATAACTATATTGAAGTGTCCGGAGTATCCATGCCTCCAGATCTGTAACGTTAATGACACCAAAGTCGACATTGATTGAATCTGCACTAGATCAGAGCTAATCCTTCAACCTGAAATAATATTGAACACCGTACAAAACGGAAAAACAAAATACACCACACGAAGACGGGACAACAAAAGACACTGAAGACGGGAAATCAAAACAAAGAAATATGTGAAAATCACACTTATTTATTAAAATAAGAAAGAAAAACAATTTGGAGGGGTGATTTCAGGCCAAAATTGACCTTAAATCACCCCTCTTTGATAAACTAAGAAGATGAAAAAAAGAGGTGACGGCTAGGGTTAGAGGAGAAGGAGAAAAGAATGGTATATTAGGAGTCTGGCGAAAGAATAATCTATGTTATTCACCACTAGGATTAAGATTACTTCTAACCGTTTCTTATTTTTAACTTTTTTATATTATTTTTAGATTCCGTTTTTTTAAAAAAAAAATTGTAACAAACACATGCTATATTTTTAAAAGTGATAATTTTTATAAAAAATTGGAATTTTTTTTCTAAAAAATGTTTTAACAAACTACATCTAAGTAGCAAATACAATCAATTATATCAATTATTATCTCGTCTCTAAATATACGATCCTGTTGAGAAAATTACGAAGATTAAATAAGTAGATTTTTGTATTAAATTTGTTGACAATCAGTGTTATTTTTATAATTTTATTCTTCAAATGAGAGAATGGGTTAATATTTTTTCTAAGATATTATAGGAAAAAAATACACTTTAATTATGAGTATGTCACTAAAGAAATAATTCATTCATTTGAAAATTTGAAAGATATTTTATAAATAGAAACAAAGGAAAAATAAAGAAAATATACTAAAATGCAAAGCAAAATAAAAATGTCATGGCCTTAGTGATTATTCATCTTTATGCACCTACACATGTATATGTTAAATTGGAGTTGGACATTGATGAATAGTCTCCAAAACATAATGGTTGGCCCTTCTATTTAATTTTAATGCTCCCATCGCCCCAAAATGGCACACCTTGGCATTTCTTAGAACAATGTAGAAGCCATAATTTAAATGCAGAAGATAATGTTTCTGTAAATGGATGGGTGTGGCATTCCCATAGGATAATCATATATATATATATATATATATATATATATATATATATATATATATATATATATATATATATATATATATATATATATATATATATATATATATATATAGGGGAATGCTAATGCACACCCACTCTTTTTTATGAAGGTGTGCATTAGCAACATACACCTTAGGGTGTATTTAATAACTTTTTAGTTATCTTTTGCTAACGCACACCTTCTGAAAAATAAGTTGGTGGATTATAGCAAATGCCTATAGGAGTTGCTAACGTACACCCACTTATTTTTTAGAAGGAGTGTTTTAGCAACATACACCTCAAGGTGTATTTATTTATTTTTTAGTTATAACTTGCTAATGCACACCTTCATAAAATTGAGTGGGTGTGTTATAGCATATCCCATATATATATATGTGTGTTTGCAGAAAGGTTTCTCGATATCCATTTCATCATGATCATCAAATAAAGTGAATGATATAGATATAAACAAATTTATACTAGCAATAAAGTTGCTTTATTTTTCTTCTTGTTAATTGGTATTTTTTTGTGGATTAAAAATAAAATGCAATCTCTAAATCTTGACCTCATATTTTTCTTTAACTTTTTGCTTTTGTGGCTTTGCACAATTTAAAAAACTGAACCATTGTTTTGTTGCAACACCTTTTGGACCCATTACTTAATTTTAAAAAAAATTAAAAAATGTGAAACCTTAAAATTCAAAATATACACACGCGTCTTGTTAGTGCTTGTGGACCAATTAGTTCTAAATTATTATTCTATCTATATATAGCAATGAGAACTTTTATATTTTGATCTCTAAACTTCACTTTCTCCACTTAACACTTGGAATTCCACTTTGGTTGTAAACCATACAGCCAGAAAAATTGTTCAAATTTTTCTTTATTTGGATTTGTTTATTTAATAGAAAAATGTAGATACTTAAATCCATGTTATTTCAACTTAAGTAGTAGGACAAGTATTACTCCGTCGACTACTGATTTGTTATTTCAAGTCATTAATTGAAAGTAGGAAAAGTTGAGAAAACATAGAGCACTATCTAACTAATGTTGAATTTTGTGACATGTGATATTGTGAATGACCAAAGCATTACGAACTTGTGTGTCATGTATGGTATTTACTATTTAGCAACAATCAAATATAGAATGTGGTATATACTTCTGGGCACAATTTTTTAGATTTCGATTTGCTATTATAATATGTTAAGCGAAAAAGCGTCGAGGTTGAACAATATATATGTGAGAAAATTTAGGAATATAATAGGTTAAAATTTTGAGTAAAGAAGTGATGTTAATCTATTTGTGTGGTTGCTGTTAGTTCATGTTTTTGTCTAATTTAGTGAGGCACCCCCTAGTTTATGTCCCAATAATGGTATTAGAGTTCAATTTGATTCGATGTGGAGCGAGAGAGATTTCCGAAGCTTCTCACTTTAGTGAGAAATGTTGTGATTAGGGTTGTATATGAGCCGATTTTTGTCAAAATAAAAAATGAACCACATATAAAGGAAATCCAAATATTGGTATGCTTTTAAAAATCACTTATTGTGGTATTGGGTTGGGTCAAATTGTCTATTGGTATTGGCTTGGGTTATTGGAGTTTGCTCCTCTCAAGATCTCGGATTCAATTTCCCTTGGTGTCAATTTCGGTAGGCTAGTCCATACAGAGTAAAAAATACTCTAACTTTTAACGGAGCCCTCGCAGGTGGACGATGAGATTGATTCCCTCAAATTAATCGGTTATTGTGCCGGATTTCGGATACCTACATTTCTTTTTAAGAAAATCTTAAGGTAATTTTTAAATGATGGACCACTGTATGCTTTTGAAAAAACTGATCTAACCATTTTTTTTGGACAAATGATCTAACCATATTTTTTATCTCTAAAACACGGTAATCTATTTTCACTATTTTTTTTTGACATGGCATATATAACCATTCTCAACTCATTTATGAAAGTAGTGGGTGTTATCAATTGATTAGGGTATAAAATAAGAAATTTATTATTACTATATTAAGATTAACTTCTCGTGATAATTGTTAGTTTTTTTTGTAATTCAAGCTTCTGACAAGAATAGCTTCTGAAGGGTGCAGCCTCTGAAGCAGTCTTGCTCACTTCAGCTTCTGAGAGGTTACAGGCTCTTGTACTCACTTAGCCTCTGATGACTACAAGACTTTGTCTCAGACTCTTACACTAACAGGTTCTGAAGCAATCAGCTTCTGATGCCTCTCAGGCTCTGAACCTCTGGTTCAGGTAGTTTGTCTGTTTAGTCAGTTAGGATAGTTTGTTTTTTGTACAGTTGTATTTCCGTTAGTTAGTTAGAGAGGTTTAGGTTTGTTAGTTGGCTTGTTACAAGCTACCTCTCCCACCTATTGTACATACACCTATATATAGGTGATTTTGGTGATTAATAAAAATAATTTTTTTCCTTAATTCATTCTCTTCAATTTTATTCATAGTTCTCTCTATTCTTTCTTAGTGTTCTTTGTTGTTCATCTTTGTGGGTTATCCCCAACAAAGTGGTATCTAGAGCTCGTACGATCCAAAGGGATCTTGATTCGTTCTTGAAAGAAGAATCAGGTTGAAAGTGAATCAACCATGGCTGGGAACAACAATTTCCATGCGAATTTGCCAGTTTTCGATGGAAAGAATTGGAATAGATGGGTGAAGCAGATGAAGGTGATATTCAATGTTCAAGAAGTGTATGAACAAGTGAATGCAGCAATCACTCCTCTACCAGAAAATGCAAATGAAGAACAAAGAACAACATTCAGAGAAGCAAAGAAGAAAGATAACAAGACCATGTTTCTCATTCATCAATGTGTTGATTCAAAGGTGTTTGAGAAGATTGCAGATGCTGAGATCTCCAAAGATGCATGGGATATCTTGCAAAAGAGTTATGGTGGTGATGCAAAAGTGAAGAAAGTAAAGTTTCAGGCCTTGAAGAGACAGTATGAACTGTTGCAGATGAAGAGTGATGAATCAATTGCTGATTACTTCACAAGATTGGTGACTCTCACCAATCAGATGAAGAATTGTGGAGGTAATCTTAATGAGCAAGAAACGGTGGAAAAGGTACTAAGAACTTTGACTTCTAAATTTGAGCACATAGTGGTGACTATAGAAGAGACTAAGGATTTGAGTGAGATCAAGATAGAGGATCTGCAAAGCACTCTTGAAGCTCATGAGTTGAAGCATGGTGAGAGGAGCCATGACAAAGAAGATGAGCAAGCTCTTTTCTCAAAATTCAAGAAGTATCAAAGTGAGAAGAAGAAATGGCAGAACAAGAAAGACTCCAAGAAAAGCAAGGAGAATGCTGAGACAGTGCATGAATCCTCTAGTGGAGGAGGAGGGAAACAGAAAGATAAGTCAAAGAAGAAGGACAAGAGCAAGATTCAGTGCTACAATTGTGACAAATATGGGCATTATGCCAATGAATGCAAAAATCCAAAGAAAAAGAAAGGTCAAGACAATGAAGAAGAGGCCAAGGTAGCACATGATAGCTCAGGTTCTGATGATGAAACCAGTTTCATGGTGACAATTGCTGATGAAGCAGCAGATTCCATGATTTGGTATTTTGATTCAGGGTGTTCTAACCATATGACTGGTAATAGAAGCATCTTGACTGACTTTGATGAGTGTCTCAACACAAAGATCAGATTGGCCAACAATGATTCCATTAAGGCAGAAGGTATGGGTAATGTGGTGATCCAAAGATCGAATGGGAAGAAAGATGTGATTGAAAAGGTTCTCTATGTCCCTGGTATGAAGTGTAACTTGATGAGCATAGGGCAATTAATCTCAAAGGGTTTCAAGATAGTAATTGAAGGTGAGACTATGCAACTCTTTGATTCCAAGAAGAGACTGATTTTCAAAACAGCACAAAGCAAGAATAGGATCTACAAGACTCAAATCAAAGCTATTGAAGCTACATGCTTGTCTGCAACTGCTGAAGAGAAAGATAGTGATCTATGGCACAAGAGGTATGGGCATTTGAATTTTAAGAGCCTGTTAATGCTTAATTCAAAATGCTTAGTGTTAGGATTGCCTAGTGTCATAACTCCAGTTGATACATGCACTACTTGCCTGTTAGGAAAACATCATAGATCATCATTTAAAAGTCATCAGCCTCTGAGATCTAGTGATGTGTTGAATGTTGTGCATTCTGACATTTGTGGACCATTTGATGTGTTATCAACTGGTGGAAACAAATACTTCATGACGTTTGTTGATGAGTACTCTAGAATGATATGGTTATACCATATAAAAGCTAAGAGTGATGCTCTTGAAGTGTTTAAGAGGTTCAAAACACTGGTTGAGAAGTAAAGTGACAAGTCATTGAAGGTTCTGAGAACAGATGGTGGAGGTGAGTATACCTCTACAGAGTTTGAGAATTATTGCAAGGAACAAGGCATAATTCATGAAGTTACTGCACCATATACTCCTCAGCACAATGGTCTTGCAGAAAGGAGGAATAGAAGTATTCTAGATATGGCCAGAAGCATGGTGAAGCAGAAGAATCTGCCCAAGAGGTTCTGGGGTGAAGCAGTTGCTACTGCTGTTTACATTCTGAATAGAAGTCCTACTAAGAAGCTGAAGGATAAGGTACCTGAAGAGGTGTGGTCCAAGAGTAAGCCAAGTGTAAGTCACTTGAAGGTGTTTGGCAGCTTGTGCTACAAACATGTACCTGATGCTAAGAGAAAGAAGCTAGAAGATAAGAGTGTTTCTATGATATTTGTTGGATATCATAGAATTGGTGCCTATAGACTGTATAATCCTACAAGTGACAAAGTAGAGATTAGCAGAGATGTGAAGGTACTAGAGAATGAAAGTTGGGATTGGGATCAGAAGCTCTCATCTAAGAAAACTTGTGCAGTGGACTTAGGTGGTGAAGCAAGCACTGTTAATGACACTCCCACTTTTGTGAATCAGCATCAAGGTAATGCAAGTGATGAAGACATGCATACTTCAAGTGATGATGAAGATACTACTGTACCACCAAGACCTCAGAGAAACACTCAATTACCAAGAAGGTTAGTTGACTGTGAGATTGTATCAGATAATGCAGTAGGCAATGAAGGAGAAATTGTGCATTATGCAATGCTTGCAGATACTGAACCATTGGATACCAAAGCTGCACTGAAGAGTAAAGTCTGGATGGAGGCAATGATTGATGAGTTGAAGTCTATAGAGAAGAACAAGACATGGGACTTGTGTGAATTGCCCTCTGATAAAAAGGCAATTGGTGTGAAATGGGTGTACAAAGTCAAGCAAAATCCTGAAGGCAAAGTGATAAAATACAAGGCAAGACTTGTGGCCAAAGGATTCCTTCAGAAGCAAGGTTTGGACTATGATGAGGTATTCTCTCCAGTGGCAAGACATGAAACTATAAGGCTAGTGATTGCATTAGCTTGTAGTAGAAGGTGGCCCTTATTTCATTTAGATGTGAAGTCAGCATTTCTAAATGGACCCTTAGAGGAAGATGTGTATGTGAAGCAGCCTCCAGGGTTTGAACTGAAGGGCAAGGAAGGCAAAGTTCTGAAGCTGAATAAGGCCCTGTATGGTCTGAAGCAAGCACCAAGAGCTTGGAACAAAATAATTGATCAATTCTTTGTTATGCAAGGCTTCAGAAAGTGCAGTGTAGAGTATGATGTTTATGTGAAATGCAGTGATGACAAACACATGTTAATCATATGTTTGTATGTGGATGATCTGTTAGTAACAGGTAGCTCATCTATAGAGATAGAGAATTTCAAATCACAGATGAAGTGTGAGTTTGAAATGACTGACCTAGGAAAGTTAACCTACTTTCTGGGAATAGAGCTCTTAGAAACTCCAAAAGGGATGATATTGCATCAAGCTAAGTATGCCACTGAGATTCTGAGAAAGTTTGAAATGCTTGATTGCAATTCATCAGTCACACCTGCAGATACAAGAGCCAAGATTGAAGAAGATACAGGCAGTGATGCAGTGGACTCTACCATGTTCAGACAATTGATAGGTTCACTGAGATATTTGTGTCAAACTAGACCTGATATCAGTTATGCAGTTGGCTATGTAAGCAGGTTTATGAGCAAACCACTGAAATGTCACCTATTGACAGCTAAGAGGATACTTAGATACATCAATGGCACAATCCACTATGGTGTTGTATTTTCATATTCTAAGGATAATGGAAAACTTGAGTTGAGTGGGTTTTCAGATGCAGATTGGTGTGGTGACAAGGTAGACAGGAGGAGTACCAGTGGTTATTTGTTTAAATTCCAAAATGCACCAGTATCTTGGTGCTCTGAGAAGCAGTCAGTCATAGCACTCTCCAGCTGTGAGGCAGAATATGTAGCAGGGTCCCTAGCTGCATGTCAGGCAAATTGGCTGCAATCACTTCTTAGTGAGATGAACATTGTTGCTGATATTACAGTTGTGCTAAAGATTGACAACAAATCAGCAATCAACTTGGCTAAGAACCCTGTTAGCCATGGGAAGAGCAAACACATTGAGACAATATTTCACTTCCTCAGAGACCAAGTCACTAAAGGAAAGTTGAAACTTGAATATTGCTCTACTGACAATCAACAAGCTGATATTCTAATTAAAGCTGTGAAAAGAGACCAATTTCTCAAGCTCAGAAGAGAAATGAGAGTTGTGAGTTTTGACAGCTTGAATTAAGGAGGAGTGTTAGTTTTTTTTGTAATTCAAGCTTCTGACAAGAATAGCTTCTGAAGGGTGCAGCCTCTGAAGCAGTCTTGCTCACTTCAGCTTCTGAGAGGTTACAGGCTCTTGTACTCGCTTAGCCTCTGATGACTACAAGACTCTGTCTCAGACTCTTACACTAACAGGTTCTGAAGCAATCAGCTTCTGATGCCTCTCAGGCTCTGAACCTTTGGTTCAGGTAGTTTGTCTGTTTAGTCAGTTAGGATAGTTTGTTTTTTGTACAGTTGTATTTCCGTTAGTTAGTTAGAGAGGTTTAGGTTTGTTAGTTGACTTGTTACAAGCTACCTCTCCCACCTATTGTACATACACCTATATATAGGTGATTTTGGTGATTAATAAAAATAACTTTTTCCCTTAATTCATTCTCTTCAATTTTATTTATAGTTCTCTCTATTCTTTCTTAGTGTTCATAGTGTTCTTTGTTGTTCATCTTTGTGGGTTATCCCCAACAATAATAAGATATTAAGATTACCAAATAGGGATTGGAAAGTGATTCGAAACAATTTAACTATCTTCTCATCTTATTTGAGTTTTCAATCTTTATCTTTTTGTTATTATTACTGAATTTTCTTTATAAATCTATTTTATTCGAATTGTTAAATAAACAATTCATGTGGCGGCAGACTTATTATAAATATTTTTACTTGGCGATACTTGCTAAAATACATCATCAATAAGTTATAAGATATAAACTAATTCATTAATCTTCTTTTTTTTGTCTTAACCTTGTGATTCTTAGAGGAAGTCCACAATTCAGTCATGAGATAAATAAAACTTGACCAAATAATTGTTCCATCCAAGAATCGAATCAAGGTTTTCCCAAAACATGTTCTTTAATAAATTGTGCATTAACTTTGTTAAAGAAAGCCTTACTTATATTATCCTTTTTTTTTCATTTATATTTGAAACTTAAAAAGTAGGACTCTTTAGGCCAGGTTTATTAAAGTGTCAAACACTTTTCTTTGAGCTTTGTAGCCACATAGGAGAGACACACAACATATAGGGTCCCATTATTATCCACTCAATCCTCCAATGGAATACATGCGTGTTTGGGAGACCGTTCTGCACCGCCCCAACCCAATCAATCGGTGGTGGTGGGACTATCTATATACAAGTCCATATACAAACAAGTAGTACCCCCTCCGTCCCATTTTAAATGACCTCTTTTTGACTTAGTATACTATTTATTTAATCTGCTTTAACCTTATTTTTCTACTAATATATACATGCAAATATTAGCATATGAGATGTTGTTTGATTTGTCTCGAATAGTACTTTCAAAATATACCATTTTTATAATTTTTAATAATATATAATTAGAGATATTAACGATTAAAGTTGTGCATTGACAAACGTGTCAGTGGTCAAACAGGTCATTTATTTTGGAACAGAGGGAGTACATCATAGCACGTTTTTATTTTGAGAAAATTATAGAATGACACTCTCAATTGTAATTTAGTTCATATTTTGTCAAAATTAAAAATTGTAATTTGTTTTACACAAAAACTTGTTAATAGAACAAATAATAGTATAACTATTTTTATTTGAAATGTGAGACATAATGTGGAAAAATTAAAGAGTTAACTGTCATTGTTTCATATATGTCGCTCATATGGTAAAAGATCATGAGTATATTTGATAAGATACGAGTACCAAGTATTTGATATGAGTATCATTTTTCATCAAGTTCAATTTCATAATCTAACATTTTAATGAAATATTTAATCTAATTAAATCCAATAAAAGTAAATTTGATGTATTTCTAACTACTAGACTACGTACTTGATGAATAAATAAAAAAGGTAAATTTCATGTTTTGTTAATGTATAATATTTTTACAGCAATTTGTAAGACTTTTGAAGTAGATGATTTTTTTTGTGATTAAACAGTTATAATTGATTGACTGTGCAAAAATTATTTTATATTATCAATACATATTAATTACATAAATAAAAATAAATCAAATATTATTTAATTAAATTTTGGATAATCATAACCAAATTACAATTTGAAAAAGCAGCACTTTAATAATTTGTTAATGTTGAGTCGACTTGACGGGCCGTTGCAACAACTTAGAGCGCCTCCAATGGTGCAATCTATTATAGGTTTTTTGGGTGGGCTCCACATGCCACATATTTATGAAGCAACTCTAGCATTTTTCTCTCCAATGGTAGAATTTTAAAGAACTTATTTTGGGTCTCATAACCTTAACTCATATATTAATATTTTATTCCTACTTACTTTTATCACCACTTATTTTTTAAAATAATAATATTTAAATGCAAAGAATAATAATATTTAAATGAAGGACCAAGGAAAGGACATTGCTTCAGGAAATGATGGGAGCAACATGCTGGCACACTGCAGTGGTGATACTTGGAAAATACCTCCTTTCTTGTAACTACACGTGGCGGATGAACCAAATTTTTTATCCACTGGAGCTGCTCTTAGTGCTTTAGAGAAATAACTATACCATTTTGGTTCAACCTAGTTGGCTAATCGTCCAATTCGAGCCATATTTTTGTTCAAATTTTATACACTTAAGATACTTTGTTTGATTAAATTTTGAATTTGATTCGGTGTATTTTACATTATCTACAGGTTGATTTGATAAAATTGTTCTTTTCGTACATATATCCCTCAACCTTTTGCACCCCAAATATTTCTCTCGCTACCTAAGCAGCGAATTGAGTTCGCAAGTTCGCAAGTTACAGAACAAGTGTTCTAAAAATGTAATTATTTTGTTACCTTTATCTTTCCCTCACCTCTATATGAGTGATATTTGAGATATGCCGCACCCTGATTTTTATTAGTTTGTAGCAAATAGTCAAAGTATTAATAATGTACTAGTTGTAACACTATGTAAAGTATCCTAATGACATATAAATTGACCTTTTAATGACTGCTTTAGAAGTGATTTGACTCACTAATGTATCTTGTTAACCAATTAACTACACACGTTGAAATATGTGTGGAAAGAAACTATGGACCAATACTTTCTTGCTCCGACAATTTTTTTTGAATAAAGATATCGATTCACTCATTATATGATCAACATATATACACTTTCTCAAACTAAATTTAGAGCTAAGTTCAGTTGATATTATAGTCATCATACACGTATAAGATGGTGATTAGTGAGTTAATGTGTATGTGTGCTTAATAAATGGAACAATCATAGAAACTTAATCATATCAAATCTCAAAGTTTTATGTGTAATCATGTTGTAACTTATACAACTTAGAAGTACAAAGTTGGACATAGATTAGTGATTTTCGATCTGGCATTTAGTTTTAGAATTTCCAATATATAAAACACGCTTTGTCGTCCAAAAATAAAATAAAAAATGGAACATGCATGATTGTGTTTTTTGTTTCACTAGCTATAGTTTGCAAATTCCACTTGTCTTTGTATAATTAGTTTGAACTTATGAGTGTCAACGAACAAGATTGTAGAATCCCTAGGTGATATGGATTGAGTATGATGTGCATCATATCTAAGACTTAGTAGTCACTAATCACATCGATCACATCTTGTAGGTCTTATGTACAGATATTGGATAACATTTTGAAGAAGTTACTAGTAGAAATTGAATAAGTCATACAACACTAGCTAGATGTAAAAAATATTAAATGCCTTTGTAAATTTGTAATTCAGTCACTTCTTTTTCGATAAATAAAATTTTATCCAAAAGAAAAGTTGATGAGAAGTACAAAAGATCAAAAATAAAAAAATATCGTAAATGAACTTGATTGAATAAAATTAGTTTAGCTAAAATTGAGTTAAAATTATTGAAGTGCGATTGAAATTTATTTTTCATTTTACCAATATTATATTGGTTTGAGTGGAATTGGATTTGAATTTTTAAAAGTTGAGTTTAATTCTTATCGATTGACAAGAACGAAAAAAAAGGTTGATTGAAATTTTGCCCCAATAAAATTTACACAATTTTTATATCACTATGTATATATTTTTACTTTAAAAACAAAGTCAATGGACATTTCTCCCTAATAATTTGGCCGTCCGTGATGTAGATCTATAGACATACACCATCTTTAATAATTTGGGATATTTATTTAGTAAATAATGAGGATAAGGCACATGAATAGATTTACTTATAGTACTCACAACTAATTTATAGTCAAATTTTACTTCACTTGTATATGATTTGTTCTTATTTATTGTTGGCTTAATACCTCTAAAAATCAAGGGGTGCGGTAGAAAAAACTTACATTCCAATTACTTTGATTTTATCATATTATTTATAAATATTTTACCATTAGATGCTATTAACTTGAGTGCGAGTTTGTTTTGAATCATCTATATTGTTTTTAACGATGTTAAATTTATATTCAATATAATCTATTAATTTAAATGAATAAATATCATTAGTTTTGGTAGATATTAGATGTAATGTGAAGTTTGGACCAATAAAAAGATGTCAATCTTTGACACATGAAATGCCATTGTCTAAGGGCCATGAACTAAACCATAAATTTTGTCCTCAAGGCAAAAACAAGAATTGCCAAAAAGAGTGTGTGAAATGAAATAGATGAAAGTCGAAATATTTGCAATGAAGAACAAAATCATAAGTCCATAAAAGAAGCCACTTCTCCATTTGCATTAATTTCCATGACTATGTCACGAAGGGTTATGAGCCATAAGATTAATAGTTTGTGTGTGTTTGTGATTGTGAGAGAGTATTCAAAGCTTGATTATCTCCACTTCTATAGGTCATTTTCTTTGAATGATTTTGTGGTTTTGAAACTATGAGAAACTTATTGCTTACATTTTCCTTAGTTTCCTCAATAATTGATAGATATTAATATAGTAATGTTAATTATTCTTCAAAAAAAAAAAGTAATGTTAATTATTTTATATACGCGTTTTGAGGTTCCTTTACAAGTTGCAATATTCATGTGTGCTAGTTGTGATGATCAATCTTAAAAGTAAAGAAAAGTTCAAGCATTCAAGAGTCCATTATTAATTTTTAATCCTTTCACCCTGCCGTCATATTGGAGATTGTCAAATTCATAGTAAAAATCACAAATAAAAATCTCTATAAATCCACAAACAAAGTTTGAGATTGTCAAAAGTGATCTAATATAAGTTGTTTGTATATAATTAAAGCCTGAATTTGGAAGTAATTTAAGTTTCGTATTTGGAACAGTTACGTCTTTAAATAAATTGTGTATTTAACAAAATTTTCGGTAATATACATACTCCAAAAACATAAGCGACATTTTTTTCTTTAATATTGAAAATTACTTGAAAGTAAGTTGCAAACGTCTCAAAAATTATTTAATTTTTACAATTGTTTTCATAATGCGTGCTACATTGCTACGGTCATAGCAAATACTAACTCCACCTTTAAAGTTTAAATACATGATTCTTTTGAGATTTTTCTATGTCCTTTTTTATAAGATTCATTTCAAATTTTTAAAAGGATGTACTACTTTTTTTTACCACCATACACCTAATTATAGTGCACTTTTTTCTAAAATTTGTAATAAAAGCATCTCAAGACAAATTAAGATATTGAAATGCAAATATATATGGGATATATTAAAATGACATAAAAAAAAAGTATGCCATTACTAGGACAAACAACAACTACAAATCAACACATCTACATATACATACTATTTCTTTTTGCACTTTTATCACAAGGTAAAAACTTTGGAAAATAAAAGTGGATAACATTAAAAATACTCTTAAACAAAAGTTGGTATTTTCTATGAATATTCATTCACTCTTTATTCTTTGAAACAACCTACAAGAACATTACAAGTAAGCCATATATGATCAGTGTTAAAAAAAGAAAAAAAAAATAAATCAAAACATTCCATAGGCCCATGATTCTGAATCCATAATCACTTTTGGATACTGATTATGAGGAGCATCAAACACTTGCTTTCCGTCACCATCACCATCATCATTGATCACAAAGTCCCAACTTCTAATAAAGTCATCATCCCATAATGCCATATTAATATTATTATTATTATTATTATTAATATTACTATTTTCATTATAGTTATTATTTTCAATATTGTTATTTTTCACATCAAAATTATGTGACCAATCAAAATCAGGGAGAAGTAAGTCTTCAAGGAAGTTAGATGAATTTGAATTTGAAGATGATGATGTTGATGTTGTGGTTGATGAAGATGATGGAACACATGGAACTAGAATTTCATTTGAGTTTAATATTGGAACATCTTCTATTAAAAACTCATTCATTAGTTCCAATGAATCAAAAAGTGGTGTCATAACTTGGTCTTGTTCTTTAGCTTCAGTTATTGTTGATGATTCAAATGATGTTTCTGGCTTTTCAGGTTCCTTGTTTTTGTCATGTTCAATAGGAGAAGAAGATTCTTGTTGATGTTTTTGTTCTTGCAATGGTTCTTGTTTTTCAGATTTTGTTTGATCCATTGCATTAGAGAGTAACTTGTGTGTAACCGGATCAATTCCCATTTTCTTGAGCTTTTTCTTTATGTGAGTATTCCAATGATTTTTTATCTCATTATCGGTTCGTCCCGGTAGATGAGAAGCAATTTTAGACCATCTACACACAAAAAAAAAATCGATATTAATTAAAGTGACATTAATAATTATTTAATAATATTTTTCATATGGAATTTAAATTCTGCAATTTAAAATTAGAAGTTCAAACTCATAACACATCGTAGACAATAATCAATAAAGTAAAATTAAAAAATAAATAATTTTATCATATGGTCCAAAAGGAATAATGACCTCATAGCCACTTAGAAAGATATCTTTTACAAATGTCATTATAGTTGAGAAATAAAAAAAAAATATTAGCCTATAAGACAAACATGGCTAACATTACTTACTCAATATTTAAGATTCCCATTTGGGGTCAACTTTATAGAACAGCAATCATGAATAGTTTTTATTTTTTTTTTACCTTAAAATAAATTAAAGATAACATAAAAGAAATAAAAATACTAGGTCTATAATTTTTTTATAAGCCATTTAATTGTATTAAATGTGATAGTATATATTATGGACCAATGGCTATCTCTTCTTTTTGTGTTGAATAAATAAAGTACAACATGAAGAGTGTGTATTATAGAAATGATTAATTTCTACTAAGTTGTTGTATTTGGCATTATTAAGAAATATTCAATTACTATTAGTTAAATATAACTCTCTTAGATAAACTTAGTCAAATATTTTATTCATGAAATTATAAAGCATGCAGAACAGAGAAAACAGAGGAAACAGAGCAAATGAATATTGAAAGTACCGAGGAATTCTAATATAGGCACAAATATAAATGTATAGTGTTTAGGCACACTAACATGAGTGAAGAGAGAGAGAAAATATAAAATAATTTAATTTGAAATATTTTTCAAAAAAGTAAATGATGTGATGTTTTATGTATGTGTGCCTAAACACTGTTTATTTGTGTCCGTGCCTATGTAAGACTTTCTCTGAAAGTACCTATTGCCAAGTTGAGCATGAAGATCAATGACCATTTTTTCTTCATATTCTGATAAAAGTCCTCTCTTTAGGTCTGGTCTTAGGTAATTTGTCCATCTTAGTCTACAACTTTTTCCACACCTTAACAACCCTGCATGAACTCATATGAATTTTTATGTTAATTAAGGTTATAATATTGAAAACTTAATGCTAATTACTTAAACTAAAAATGCAAACTTTTTTCCACTTAAATATTTTCCAAAAATAACAAAGTTAGAAGAAACATATGGTAGCTCAAATATTTCATGCTTTCTTAGAATTAAAATGTGTACTTACAAATTTAAAAATATTTAAAATAAATGTTTAAAAGGGTAAAATATATATATATATATATATATATATATATATATATATCCATTTTAAATAAATGCTTAATTTCCTTGTTTTTGAAGAATGGAAAAAAAATTGTGAAGAAAGACAAAAAAAAAAAGAGAAGTTTAATAAACCCTTTTAATATTTTAATCACATTAGCCATAAATGATTAGCAATATCAATGATAACTCTACGACTGCAACTGCAATTTAAAACTTCGATTTTGATAATTAAAATCATATAAGGGGAAATGAGATGAGACCTGCTAATTTAGGAACAGCTCTCCAGCAACATTGACCATTAGTAAGGATAAAATTTATGAGCTTTTTATCTTCCTCTGCAGTCCATGGTCCCTTCTTCAAACCAACTTTGTCACAACAAGGTTGTCTTCCCATTTTTGTTTTACCAAATATTTGAAATGCTAACAAAGTATTTCTATCCTAGCTTGGAAATGATACCCCAAAATTTGGAGGGTTGAAATTGATTTTTGAGATAGAGAGAGAGATAGAGAAAATGAGGGAGAGATGAAGACTTGAGAGTTTGCAAGAATATGCAAATGACATGATAGAACAACATCACCTACTTATTTATATAGAAAATTTCCAATATCTTTTGCCTCATAAGTCCTTGAAGCCCACTACCGCAATTTTCATTATTTTATTTTTATTTCATACTATTTGGCTTTTTTTTTTTTTTGTTAATAGGAATACAATTTGGTTTTCTTTTTTCATATTTCATTTTTCATTAATATTAGTGAATATTATTTCCGCCCATTTTTATATGTCCCATTTGCAATTTTGACATATATTAAAAAATGTAAATAAATAGTATATCTACTGTGTCTGCTAAATGCTAATAATATAGATATTCTAAAATTATTGTTTTTGTATATGAATGAGTCTTAATATTAAATCGAAAACCAAAAAAAAAGGTCTTAATATTAAATCATATAAGATATGATAAATATTATTGATTAAATTGGAGAAATAAAATTATATATGAAAAAAAAATACTTTTTTTTAAGAAGCCAAATTAGTCCACCTAAATTGGCAATAGAGAGAATCGAACCTGAGAATTTAAGAGGAGCACACTCTCAGGTCTCACACTAGACCAACCCAAGTGAGTTGAAAAAAAAAATAAAAAAATTCAATAGTCACTTTTATTTTCTAAGGCATGTACCTATTATTATTATTTTTATGACAAAAGACATTTATTTATTTTTTTAGGTGAAGTCATTTATATTATCAAGTATACGTAAATTTAGAAACATAATTTAATCATTTGAAAAAAAATCTATAATTTAAAAACAATTATTTCTTTAAAATACATTGGTAATAAGGTAAATATTGCAATACACATCTTATCTATATATGTATTAAATAATATATCTATTAATAAAATGTATATTAAAGAATTTATTTATAATTAAATACAAAGTAGTTAATATTTGAATGAGCAAAATTATGTAAGATGGTTTAACACTTTAACGTGACTATATAACTTTTATTGCAGATTCAAACTACATGTATGTATGAAGTAGTTTTGTGACTATTGACATGTGTCATTAAGTAAGGTGACATGGTCCACACGTGCTATTTCATTGTCAGAAAACGCCACCTCATCGAACTAACTCTTGCTTTGGTTTCAAGCATGAGATACTCCACTAACTCAAACCTCCCTAAAATACAATTATATAAATTTATTTTGCCAAAAATAATTGGTAGCACTGTACGTAATTCACTTTCTCTTATAATTTTGTTGACATTTTCATTTATATCGGTAAGATTATGATCAAGACAACTTTATAAGTTATAACAGTAACCAAGAAATAAATGTTCAATTTGAGCCAGTCTTATAAATCCCAGCGTTCACATTATGATATAGATAGGGGAAGAGTTACAATAGATGACATGTAATAGTACTGAATTTATAAATTTTTTGTATTCTTTTTTAGTAAAATTTTTGTTTTCCGTAAGAATTAAACTATATATTTTGGAGTTCAAAAACATATTCAATCAGTATCCACTATCAATTGAATTACAATATTAGGATACATAATTCGATTTTCATAGAAGGCAAAAATTATATTAAAGAATGATAGAGAATATCGTGAAGTTCAACACCAAAATTACCTATTAAATGCGTAGAAAAAGGTTGGACTATTACATGGCACAAGCAGTAGAGTAATAAAGCGATAAGAAATTTGATTCCCATTCACAACAATGACGATATACTAATTATTATTATTATTATGATTATTATTATTATTTTATTTTAATACTTGTAAAGTGAAAAAAAATTATCACTTATTTTTTTCCTCACTTACAAAATAATAATATAAAATAAATTACACAATCAAAATTATATTTAAAATGGCATTAAAGTCTATCTAAAACCAAATATAAATTAAGTATATCTTTTTGTCATTTTATATTTATAAACAATGGATCTTTGAAGTTTTGAATGATAATTTTATTTTTTAGCCACCTTATTAGTTTATATTTTGATTTTCTTGAATTTTTAATTTTATTTCTTTTTACAAATTTGTATGACATGTATGATATTTTCACAAATTTATTGATTTTTTTTAAAAAATAATTATTGGCGGAGTCCTCCCGCCAACGTACAACCCGCAATGAAAAGGGGCAGGATGAGATTTTCAACTCACCACCACTAATTAACCCGCTCCACCCCATCCCTTCTTTAGCGGGTTAGTAACGGAGTAGGGTGAGTTGGACTGTTTTGCCATCTTTAAGTACCTCTGGTCCTTAATACTATAAAAGAAAGTTTGTTTTTTAAATTTATTGTGTCAGAGTTTTTAATGTATCTAATCTATAATATAGATCAAATACATTAGAAATTCAATAAATCTAAAAAATCAATTTTCTCTTATATTTTAAATTAAAGAGAATAGTATTTAATATTTTATCTCTAATTAAAAAAAACTACTATGTACTTATATCTCTCTCTCTATTTACTTGACGTATAGACAAGAGTATAAAGAGGTTGCCATTTTAGTATTTTTCAGGAACAAGTAATATGAAAGATAGAGTCAACTTTGTTTAACTAGTCAACCGTTTGAAGAAAATAATTATAGAAACAAAAAGAGTGGTTACTGGTCAAAGCATATATCCATGCATTCACACGTTCTTTTCATGTTTTTGGTCAAACCGATAGTTACATTTACAGAAAATCATACTTTTAAGCTGCGACAATTTCACAGCCAAAATTAAACACACAAACAAAAAAAGTTTTGCATTCGTAGTTGACTTGAACAATACTAATACAGTAATTTGCTGTACAGCTCGAATATATATGGGTTTAGTCGTTAGGGGCGGTGCTACATAGTCATGAGGGGGTGCATATACACACCCTGACTTTTGAAAATTACTCTTACTATCCTATTTGAAAAGTAGGCTTGCATACCCTGATTTTTTTATGTTACACCCTGCACTCACAGTTTAGAATTCGCGCTCAACTTTCAATTTTGTTATTTAATACTAGTACTTATTTTGTCATTTTGTTTTATTTTTTTAATTCATATCATTTACTATTTATAATTTGATTTAAGTGGCTTATTACTTACTCTCCTATACTCATAAAAAAAATACTCTCCTATACTCATAATAATTCTATTATTACTTAATACTTTTCACTATTATCATTTTTTTTTAATTTCCCTCTAAAATTAAATCCTCTCAAACAAAAGACCAACCAAGTACGTAAAGTAGTGATAAATCATCCAACAAATCTTGAAACATCACCAAGATAATCAATAAAAAAAAATCTATAGTTTTGGGTTTTAATAAAATTTTAGATTTATTTTATATAATTTCAATAGTGATAAATTGGTTGATTGATTATTCAATAGGGGGTTCTAATAACATATTTGTGTGCTTCGTTGGTTGCTTGTTTATAATTTGGTCGAAATACATCTTTGGATTTTTGTTTTACGGATTCTAACTAAACCATCCACAAATTTGTTTCAATTTTAGCCATGTGAAATTTAGTGTTTTCATGAAGCTAATATCTAATTATTGTTTTCATGAAGCTAATAGAAAAAATTGATAGCAATGAGAAAACTAACCACTTGATTGTGTATTTTTGTTGTTACCATATCAATACTTACACACCCGTTTGATTTCTTTTTTATTTCATATATTCCTAATGTAATCGATATTTATGTCGAAAAATATAGATAATAAGTTGATTATTAGAAATTTCAAAATATGAAACCACGTAGCGAACAATTGTCAAACATATAAATGTAATCTTTTTGGTACAATTTAATTTTTATATATATTAAATTATCAATTAAAAATTTGCACCCCCTGAGCCAGGGTCCGAGCACCGCCACTGTAGTCGTATATGGCTACAGTACAGCCTATATGGGAGAAATTTTCAATTTATTTATAATATTAGCAACGCGAAACCAATTTGATAAATACTTTTTTTTTCTTTTTCTTTTGTTGTTAATAATACTTTCATTTCTTGAATAAATAAATTTTTGTTGACAAAATAAACGATATTCATTCATTCAAATGGATATGGTACATTGATAGAATACAAATTCATAATTGTTAAAAACAAAAAGAATAAATTGTGAACAAACTCACAATATCCATGTCAATAAAACAGCCGCCTCCCTCCACTCTAATAACCCCACATCCGAACTTCTTTTTTCCCGATGTAGCTTCAACTTCCGGTGGTGCAATGAGCGGCAGTGGCGGCCCTCTGCACCACCTTGTCCAGATCGGCGGAGTTTGTTTTGAATCCTCCAAATATGGTTCACGTTTTTCATGGTTGTTTCCTCCTCGACGAAGGACTGTGTTGAATTTGTGGTATTTAGGTGAAAGAATAGGGGAAATAATAAGAAATATAAATATTATTGATGATGAATTAAATACAATATTTACATACGAAATAGTATGATAGTACCTTGGTATTTATAACCAAGTGAATATATTTAAATCCAAACTAAATCTCTTAATTATAGGGCTTAGAATAACCAAACCTAATTATTAAGATATTTTCTAAACAAACTAAAATATTAAAGTAATGCATATCTTAAAAGATATTTTTATATTCTAACACCCCCCTCAAGTTAAAGCTTTAAGCTTGTTACAAAATTAACCCCGAAAATAAATTAAATCCTTTGATAGCATATCCGACGAAGAGCAGCAGCCAAAGAAGAAGTAGTAGAGCAGTGGTCGAAGCAATGAATCCGTATCAAATTATGTAAAAATACCCGCGAATAAAGTATCACAAACGGAGCCCGCGGATTAAAGCATCACAAACGGGAAGCCCGATGATTAAAGCATCACAAACGGGAAGCCCGCGGATTAAAGTATCACAAACGGAACCCTCGGATTAAAGCATCACAAAAACGGGAAGCCCGCGGATTAAAGCATCACAAACGGAACCCGCGGATTAAAGCATCACAAATGGGAATCGCAGATTAAAACATCACAAACGGAACCCCGCGGATTAAGGTATCACAAACGGGAAATTAGGACCACCAAAACAAAGACCAAGAGAGACTGACGATCAATCTGGAAAAAAACGGTGGGTAAAGGTAAATGATTCATTGAAAAGTGGCAAGCTACATGTCAGGGTAACATATGAATAAGGCTAGAATAGAAAGCAAAAACAATAAACAAGAATCATAAAAGTGAAACAAAATAAAAAAAAGAAATTCTAATTATGGTTAGGGTTTATATGAAAAAAAGGGTAAAGTGAAGAATAACCGAGAGTTAATTTTTCTCGGAAAAAGTTGCAGCGGAATTATGTTTCAAGGTGGATACCATGGCTCTGATACCATGTTGAATTTGTGTTATTTAGGGGGAAGAATAGGAGAAAACAATAAGAAATATAAATATTATTGATAATTAATTTAATACAATATTTACCTACGAAATAGTATGATAGTACCTTGATATTTATAACCAAGTGAATATATTTAAATCTAAACTAAATCTCTTAATTATAGGGCTTAGAATAACCAAACCTAATTATTGAGATATTTTCTAAACAAACTAAAATATTAAAGTAATGCATATTTTAAAAGATATTTTCCTATTCTAACAGACTGTTGGGTGGTATGAAAATGGCAGCGCCGCTTCTGTTGTGGTTTTGACACAGTAGAGGTGGTGAGGTGATGTGGTGTTGGTGTTCCGGTGGTCACGGTGGGTGGCTATTTTGTTGATCTGGTTCGACAGTGGTGTTTTGTGGTGGATTTGGTGGTTGTGGTAGGTGTTGCGGCGAGCGTGGCAGTTTGGAGGTGATGAAGTGGTGTAGTGGTAGTGAGGTGCTGATGTGCTTGCGTTTGAATCTAGCGTCGTCGGTGTTTGGTTGATGTCGTGTGTGAGTGGTTTTTCGATGATGATGTGATTCTCTGACCATTATCCAAATTTGTTGAAATTTGTAGGATTCATTTTGAGTCTCTGTTGGTGTCCAAATCTGTTGAGATTTGCAGATTTCTCGTATATCTAATTGACATCTACCGCGCCGGTGTTGACTGTTTGGGGTTGTCTGCGAGCCGAGACTCATCTGTCTAGGTTCTCATTCTACCGTTGTTCCATCAACTTTTGACTCACTGAGCTGCTTTGGGATTCTGATGGGCCGAGCACTTTTGATTCGAGTTCGGGAGTTAGTGTCTAGTGGCATCTCAACGGGTTTAGTTGATGTTTTCTCCGGTGGTCTGGTAGCTAAGGAGTGTCCTTCTAAGAATAAGATTAGAAGTATACTTCATTTAGGTGGTGACTGTTTTTGGTTATTTCATTGGTGTTCCGCTTATATACGCCGTCTTTGTTTTGTAGCTTCTCGTTTACGGGTCTCTGTTCGTCTTGTGCCGTTCAAAAACAAATAGCATAAAACAGCAAATTACATATGAAGTCTCCGGACCTGCACTGGATCGGAACTACTCCTTCAACCTGAAACAAATGAACACCGCACAAAGACGGAATAACAAATACACGCACAAAGAAGGGACAACCAAATTCACCGTACGAACACGGAAAATCACCAAAAAA
Source organism: Trifolium repens (assembly GCA_030408175.1). NCBI lineage: Eukaryota > Viridiplantae > Streptophyta > Magnoliopsida > Fabales > Fabaceae > Trifolium > Trifolium repens. Next base: position 4,554,050 of record CP125840.1, read on the forward strand.
AATATGTGAAAATCACATTTATTTATTTATTATAACAAGAAAGAAAAACAATTTGGCATTTTATTAACCTAAAATCGCTCATCTTCAATAAACTAAGAAGAAAAAAATTAATGATGGCTAAGGTTGGAAGAGAAGAAAAAAGAGCAAATTATATTTCCTCATGAGTGGCATTTTATTTGTGTTAATTCTTTAATTTTTAGAGAAAGATTGATTATTTAGAATTAGTTTGGAGTTCATAATATAATGTATCATATAAAATATATATGATGCGTTTGATCTACTAAAAAATAAGGAATTAGACATAATAACTTCGACTGTATTGTATATATCTAGTAAAGGTATTATGTACAGTCTTTTTTTTTTTAATATATCAAATGTAGACGTAGTGTCAACATAGAGGAATACAGGACAATGATAATAATATGCATCTAATGTGACACTCACTATTTCTGAAAATTTTTAAAATCGTAATTACAATAAAAGAAAAAATTTGGTCCGTTAGTAAAAATACTTTCAAAGTATATGAAATATTTATTCTTGCATAAATCACAAAAGTCATACATAATAGAATACCATGTTATTGATTGCATTGCATCATGTTGATCACGACTTTGAATCGTTAACCATAGTCTCTTCTTCACCTGCAATTTTTGTAAGTTATAGTTTTTACATTTATGCTTACTTACTAGAAAACTATCTATTCTTAAAGGATCTTGGAATATATGATTCTCACATATTAAAGTCTTTAAAGGACATACATTTCTCCATCTAGATAGAAAATAGAATGTAGAGTAATATCAATAATCCTCCTATTCCCAATCTATCTCTTTCCCGTTCGTTCTTTCTCATACCCGTTCTTGATGGTAATATGGTAGAGAAACTTTTATGGAAGAGACAGAACTGATGTTTGTAATCCAAGTTCTCATGTCCTCAAGAGGCTCTGAGGATCAGAAGCTCAAGAAGTCAGAAGCTGAGCTTTAGGCTCAGAAGCTCTAACGGGTCAAGAGGTTCAGAAGCTGAGAAGCTCATGCTCTCAGGCTCTGATCACACAGGTTCTGAACATGTAGGTTCTGAACGCTGAGACTCTGTTAGTTAGTTAGTTAGAGATTTTTTTTGTTTTGTCTTAGGTAGTTAGTTACAATTGCTTGGTAGTGAAGCAAACCTCCTTTTGTATATAAATACCTTTGCCCCTAGTGGATGAATAACAACTTTCATTTTTCTCTAATCTTTCTATTCAATTCATTTTCGTTCTCTATTCTCAAATTACTCCAACAAATTGGTATAACAGAGCCCGGTTCGTATTCATCGTTTTCGTTTGATTCCTTGATCAAGAATCATGGCAAACAATGGTACAACCTCCACGCAATTCCCAGCAAATCTTCCAGTTTTCAAAGGCGAAAACTATGATCGTTGGTGTGCACAAATGAAAGTGATCTTCAGATTTCAAGATGTTCTTGAAATTGTAACTGATGGAGTAGAAGAATTGGCTGCAAATGCTGATGAAGCAGCAAGAACTCGACACAAAGAATTGAAAAAGAAAGATGCTAAAGGCTTGTTCATCATTCATCAATGCGTGGATTCTAACATCTTTGAGAAGATAATAGAAGAAGAAACCTCAAAGGGAGCTTGGGATACATTGAAGAAAATCTATGGTGGTGATGAGAAATTGAAGGGTATCAAGCTTCAAGCTTTGAGAAGGCAATACGAGATGATGCAGATGAATGAACAAGAAACGATCTCTGAGTATTTGGCGAGAATGCTGGCCTTGACAAATTTGATGAAGTCTTGTGGAGAAGCAATGACTGATAAGGTCAAGATTGAGAAAATCTTGAGGACCTTGACTGAGAAATTTGATCACATAGTGGTTGCTATTGAAGAATCAAAGGATTTGGCAACTATGAAGATTGAAGAGCTGCAAGCATCCTTAGAAGCTCATGAGCTAAGGGTGAAGCAGAGGAGTTCGAACAAGGCAGTGGAACAAGCATTACAGGCCAAGACTCAGAACAAGAAAGGAAAAGATAAGTGGAAGAAAAGGAAAGAGGATTCAGAGAATTCAACCAAGAATTCAAAGAATCAGAATGTAGATTCCACTAAAGATTCAAGTCAGAACAAGAAGAGTTCCAAGAAGAAGATTGACAAGAAAGAAATTCAATGTTACAACTGTCAAAAATTTGGGCATTATGCAAGAGAATGTCGCTCTAAGAAGGTAGCCAGAGAAGACAAAGATGAAGCCCAATATGCTAATGGAGGTGGTAGTGATTCTGATGATTCACTCCTAATGGCAATCACAAATTCTGAGGCAGACAAGTCAAATTTGTGGTATCTTGATACAGGGTGTAGCAATCATATGACTGGTAACAAGAAGTGGTTCTTAAAGCTTGATTATTCAGTGAAGAGAAACATCAAGTTTGCAGACAACAGTCAAGTTACTAGTGCTGGCGTGGGAACTGTTCTTGTGAAAAGAAAAGATGGTCAAGAATCAACCATCAATGAGGTATTGTATGTTCCTTCTATGGCAAGTAATTTGATAAGCTTAGGTCAATTACTTGAGAAAGGTTATACAATGAAGATGGCTAATAGAGAGTTGAGAATTTATGATGCTAAGAGTAGATTAATTTTGAAAGCTCCACTGTCGAACAATAGGACTTTCAAAATTGAAATCAATGTAATTGATCATCACTGCCTCGCTTCAATTACAAACTCTGAAGGAGATTGGATATGGCATCATAGATTTGGGCATCTGAACTTCAAAAGTTTGAGCTTGTTGAAGTCAAAAGAGATGGTACATGGCTTGCCTCTGATAAGAACACCAAGTACAGTGTGTGAAGAGTGTTGTGCAGCCAAGCAAACCAGAAATTCATTCAAAAATGAATTGCCCATGAGATCAACTCAGAAGTTAGAAATGGTGTACTCAGATGTTTGTGGACCTTTTGAAGTAAAGTCCATTGGAGGTAATAGCTATTTCTTAACTTTCATAGATGACTATACCAGACATGTGTGGCTCTATCTTATTGAAAAGAAGAGTGAAGTATTCACTAAGTTCAAGAAATTTAAGACACTAGTTGAAAAGCAAAGTGGCTGTAGTGTTAAGAAATTGAGAACAGATGGAGGTGGTGAATACACTTCACTAGAATTTGCAAAATTCTGTGATGAAGAAGGTATAGTGCATGAAGTTACTGCTTCTTACACTCCTCAACACAATGGTGTTGCTGAAAGGAAGAACAGGAGTATAATGAACATGGCCAGAAGCATGTTGAAGGGAAAGAACATGCCTCATAAATTCTGGGGAGAAGCAACCTCAACAGCAGTGCATATAATCAATAGAAGTCCAACCAAGAAGCTGAAGAACAAAACTCCCTATGAAGCTTGGACAGGTCTCAAACCAAGTGTAAGTCATTTCAGAATATTTGGCTCACTTTGTTTTAGACATGTTCCTGATCAAGTGAGAAGAAAACTTGATGATAGAAGTCAACAAATGATTCTATTGGGATATCACCCCACTGGTGCTTACAAGCTTTATGCTCCAAAAGAGAATAAAGTTGTGATAAGCAGAGACATAAAGTTTGATGAATCAAAGGGTTGGGACTGGATTGAAAGTACTAGTGCTGAGAACATCAGTTCATTGCTCAATAGAAAGCTTGTGCTTGAGGAAATAGATGATCAACCAGAAGCTGATCAACCAGAAGATGATGCAGCTGGTAATCACACTCATATTCCTAATGATCAACCTAATCAGCCTCTGAGAAGATCTACAAGAGATAGAGTGCAGTCAGTTAGGTTGAATGAGTATGATGTATTTCCAGATCAAGCAATAACAGAAGATGGTGAACTGATCAATGAAGCTATGATATCTGAATTGGAGCCAGTTACATTAGAACAAGCTCTAAATGACTCTAAATGGAAGGCAGCCATGAAAGAAGAGTTAAAGTCTATTGAGAAGAACAACACTTGGGAGTTAATGCACAAAACAGTCAACAAGAGACCAATTGATGTGAAATGGGTCTTCAAGTTGAAGATGAAACCTAATGGTGAAATTGCTAAGTACAAAGCAAGACTAGTGGCAAAAGGGTTTCTTCAGAAGCAAGGACTTGACTTTAATGAAGTGTTTGCACCTGTGGCTATGATAGAGACCATTAGATTAGTTGTTGCAATAGCCACTTACAAGAATTGGTCTATGCATCAGCTAGATGTGAAATCTGCCTTCTTAAATGGTCCTCTAGATGAAGAAGTTTATGTGAAGCAGCCACCAGGTTTTGAGATTAAAGGTCAGGAGAACAAAGTGTTCAAACTGAAGAAAGCCCTCTATGGCTTGAAACAAGCTCCAAGAGCTTGGAATAAGAGAATTGATAGCTTCCTAATTGATTTGAAATTCACCAGATGCACAACAGAACATGGTGTATATGTGAAGGGTTCAAACCATGAAGAAATGATAATACTATGTCTGTATGTTGATGATTTGTTGATCACTGGATCACACAAAGCTGTGTTAGAGAAGTTCAAAACAGACATAATGAAAGAGTTTGAGATGACTGACTTAGGTGAGCTATCATATTTTCTTGGCATGGAGTTTGTTAAGACAAGCAGAGGCTGTTTCTTGCATCAGAAGAAGTATGTTGCTGACATATTGAAGAGGTTTCATATGAGCAATTGCAACCCAGCAATTACTCCTATGGAAACTGGTGTGAAGCTGAGCAAGAATTCAGATGATGAGTTGGTTGATTCAACCTTGTACAAGCAGATAATTGGTTCATTGAGGTACTTGTGCAACACTAGAATTGACCTATGTCATAGTGTTGGTCTGTTGAGCAGATTCATGGATCAACCAAGGACATGTCACTTGACTGCTGCAAAGAGAGTGCTCAGATATGTAAAGGGTACTAATGATCATGGCATTTTGATTCCAAACCAAAGGAACAGTAGTAAGAAGTTAGAGGCTTATGGCTACTCAGACTCTGACTGGGGAGGAGATCAAGATGACAGAAAGAGCACTGCAGGTTATTTGTTCATGATTGGCAATGCACCAATTTCCTGGTGTTCTAAGAAACAAGGAATAGTTGCATTATCATCTTGTGAAGCTGAGTATGTTGCAGCTTCATTTGCAGCTTGTCAGGCAAATTGGATTGAGATGTTACTTTCAGAACTTAAGGCAGTGGAAGTAACAAAGATGAAGGTGCTTGTGGATAACAAGTCAGCAATTGACTTGGCTAATAATCCTGTGAGTCATGGCAGGAGCAAGCACATTGAAAGAAGGTTTCACTTTTTGAGAGATCAAGTGAACAAAGAGAAGCTTGAGTTGGAATATTGCAACACTGAGATCCAACTTGCAGATATTCTAACCAAACCTATGGCTAAGGCTAGGTTTGATGCTTTGAAGAAACTGATAGGAATGGGATCGTTGGAGAACATGAATTAGGAGGTGTGATGTTTGTAATCCAAGTTCTCATGTCCTCAAGAGGCTCTGAGGATCAGAAGCTCAAGAAGTCAGAAGCTGAGCTTTAGGCTCAGAAGCTCTAACGGGTCAAGAGGTTCAGAAGCTGAGAAGCTCATGCTCTCAGGCTCTGATCACACAGGTTCTGAACATGTAGGTTCTGAACGCTGAGACTCTGTTAGTTAGTTAGTTAGTTAGAGATTTTTTTTGTTTTGTCTTAGGTAGTTAGTTACAATTGCTTGGTAGTGAAGCAAGCCTCCTTTTGTATATAAATACCTTTGCCCCTAGTGGATGAATAACAACTTTCATTTTTCTCTAATCTTTCTATTCAATTCATTTTCGTTCTCTATTCTCAAATTACTCCAACAAACCATTTTCAATTAGTTGGTAACTTCCATCAAGTTACATATATTTATAGAAATTCACTTGCATCTCTTCATGAATTCTTGCATCTTTTACATGAATATTCACACTCTTTCACATGAATATTCACATTCTTTCATAAATACTTGCACTCTTTCACGTTAATAATTACATCCTTCCACATGAGTCACCATAAATTAATTATAAGAATTAAATTATTCTTACATTCTCCCACTTGACTCATGTGACTTTTAACAATACATCAATTATAATGCGCATCAATGAACCTTACATGCATTGGTTTCATCATACATCATAATTAAGAATATAACCAATAAGAGTCATGGCGGTTATATATCATTTAATTGACACATTCCCTTCCATGTACTACTATATTAGAAATTCTTCTCAATATGACCTTAAGTTGAAAGGTGCAAAATGAGTTCAAACATAATCTCATTATTAATAACTTAATTTGTTTTCAACATCATTAATTGCATGAACACATTAATAGAAAACAAAAGGGATCAGAAACATTACATTAGTGAGCTCCAAGTGTCAATATACATCAATAAAACATCACAATTTATTAATAGCTATAATGTCCATGTTTTCTACATGGCCACCAATTACGTTCGGTGGTAACCCTTTCGTCAAAGGATCAACAATCATTAACATGTTCAATTGACACTTATGTTTCTGAATTTCTTCTCTAATGACAAAGTATTTCAATTCCATATAATTAGCCCCTTTAACTTACTTGTCGCTTTACGAGAAGAAGACTGCTACAGAATTATCACAATAATTTTTCAGCGGCTCGGCAATTACGGTCGACAAGTCCAAGTTCTGAAATTAATTTCCGCAGCCGATTAGTTTGAATTTTGGCCTCAAAGCATGCCACAAATTCAGCATTAGTGCATGCAGCAATGACAGACTGCTTCATACTCTTTCATTATATCAATCTTCCAGACAAAAGATATAGATAACTAAATGTTTACTTTCTTGTATCTATAGTTGGAAAAATCTGAATCTGAATATCCAATCATTCGGTTCCAATGCATTCTTTCAACATTGCATGAGACTAAATTTGTCTCCTTTCTGTTGGAACCATTCTAAATCTCTCTAAAACTTTATTGATATATGTTTTGTGAAACAAGCCTAACAATTCTTGTAGTCTATTATTAATCACAAAACTTGTCTCACCCATATTTTTCATTTCAAAGTTCTTAAAGAGAAAATTCTTAGTCTCATATAATAGACTAAGATCATTAATTGTAAGCAAGATTACAAAATATGGGGCTAAAAAATAATCATACTCCCACTGTCCTTCAGATATGTTTTCCTTAAATCTAAAAGACATGGTATCATTGAATTTGAGATACCATTGGCGAAAACTTGCTTAACGTTAGTGCTTTGAGTAATAAATACCATACAATTCAGATTCAAAGAACTATCATTATTTGTATACTAATGTTCTCCTTTGGGAGATCCACCAATACAACATTAAACACATTGATGCTATTAATTTAACATTTATTTGGCATGATATATGCATCAATTAGAAACATTCATTATCTTTGGATATGTAAATAAAACTATTAATGCACACACATTACCAACTTTCATGTCCATTAGTTATAACAACAATTAATCAACCTTTGGGTGATCCAGAAATGTCTTATAACAATGAACTTTTAATTAATTCATATAAATAACCATAAATTTTAGCATCCATACTATGAGTAATTGAAATTAAATAATATATCTTAAACGTTGAATTAAATAAACATACAAATTTGATCAGTTTGATGATTAACAAATTTCCATACAATTTAATTCAACATTAATACTTTAATAGACACACTTATGGTCGTAAATCATCATAAATTTAGAATTAAATAAACATACAAGTTCGACCACTTTAGTGATTAACAAACTTTCTTAATAATTTAATTTCAACACACGGGTTGCCGTATTTCATTCTGCCAAAATTTCTTTCAAACATGATATTGCATTGCCAAACCCAATAGAACATTACAAGGAAATAATGCTTTCTCATTCTCTCGTGTATATATATAATATTATTAAATTAATAACAATACTTTACATGTATATATATACCCAATAATGCATACATACATAATCCAATTCATGTCAAAACGTAGAAGGAACCGTTTTTATGCCCACATTCATTCACGAATTACGTACGTTCATTTTTAACATATATACAAATATTGTTTTTCAATGCAGCGAAAAATATAAAATCCCTAAACACATAATTAGGTTTACTTTAAGTTGAGAGAAGAAAACAAATAACATTTATTTATGGAGAATCACATAATTCCACAACCTAATGCTCTGATACCACATGTAAGTTATAGTTTTCACATTTATGCTTACTTACTAGAAAACTATCTATTCTTAAAGGATCTTGGAATATATGATTCTCACATATTAAAGTCTTTAAAGGACATACCTTTCTCCATCTAGATAGAAAATAGAATGTAGAGTAATATCAATAATCCTCCTATTCCCAATCTATCTCTTTCCCGTTCGTTCTTTCTCATACCCGTTCTTGATGGTAATATGGTAGAGAAACTTTTATGGAAGAGACAGAACCATTTTCAATTAGTTGGTAACTTCCATCAAGTTACATATATTTATAGAAATTCACTTGCATCTCTTCATGAATTCTTGCATCTTTTACATGAATATTCACACTCTTTCACATGAATATTCACATTCTTTCATAAATACTTGCACTCTTTCACGTTAATAATTACATCCTTCCACATGAGTCACCATAAATTAATTATAAGAATTAAATTATTCTTACAATTTTATCACCTATCCGGACAAACAATGTGCAAGCAGATACAAGGAAAACACATCGTGTGGGGTCATTACGCTCAAAATTATGAAATAAGTACCCTATCATAATTCAAGGCACATAACAATATCAACATCATAAAACTTAGCAAAAAGTCACCAATGCATGACAATCTTTATCATCAATTTTTCCACAATTAGATCACATTCTTACCAACAACTCTTCAATTGTCAGTTTCTAATTGTTTTTTTTAAACCAAAAATATTCTCCGCGCGTTTTCCATATGCACAGACCGGGAGATCGAACCCTGTTCCAAATGGTTAAGGAGTCCAAATATCTACCACTTATATCTCTTTAATCGATTAAAATCACATGAATCCCACTAAATTATACGAATTTCGTATAAATTTAATTGAATTCATGCGAATTTTAACTAAAACTAATGAAAGAAAGTGTATTGAAAAGTCTGTTTCTTAAAATGCTACTAGTTTTAATGGGAATCTATAAGTATCTTTTTCTCATGCATTAATTTATTAATGAATATTCTTTATAAAAAAATTATTAATGAATTGAGAAATAACAAAGAAAATCATAGTGAAAAGAATTGTACATGATGATGTATCTTCCTAACTCAGTTGACTCTATAAATTACCATAGTGATCCTGTCACGAGTCACATACCGATAGTATATCATATTCAAACCTGGTACTTACTTAGGTTGTTGATGTTTCATTTTCTTCGATCATCACGTTCGAAAGGTGGAGACTAAATTTTCTTGAGCAGAATAATTTAAAACGCTTCTTGTTTATATTACTCTTTTTAATGAAAAAATAAATAAACTAAGGACGTATAATTTATTGTGATAAAAGTGGTCTGACTCCAAAAAATATTTGGATATGCCGTTTTATGTTATTAATTGATTTAGATGTTGTGAGTTTGTTCCTAGATTAATTTTTTTTAGTTTTTAGCGGATTAAATTTTTACTTGAATGAATGAATATTTTTTAAATTTTATTCAAAAATATATATTTAGATATAGACCAATTAGTCATCGTTGCAATGGTCCTGATTTAGTGCAGTGACGTGTAGTCATTCGGTCGCCAATCTTTTTTAAATGTTTAAAATTATTTGGTACTAAAATGTTATACCGTAAACCGCAACAACCGAACCGATCCTAACCGCATTGGTTTGGTTTGAATGACCTTTTAAAAACCAACCGAACCAAACCGAACCGCATGCATTTTTATCTCGCGGTTAGGATGACTTTTATGCTCAAAACCGAACCAAACCGCACCGCGATCACCCCTAATTTTGATCTTTTTTTGTTGTCAAAATTTCAAAATTTGATCTTTAACCTTTTAAACCATTTTTTTAAAAGAAAAAAGCAAATATTAAATTAAAATAAAGAAGAGGAAGTAATAGAAAATGAAAATGAAAAGTCTTTTAAGAAAGAGAAAGTTTAAAGGAGTAATATTTTTTTAAAGGCAGAGTGACTAATATCAGTACATGGGAAACTGAAAAGTTCATTGATGTGTCAAGTTAAAAAGATTTGGAAAGTTTATATATATATATATATATATATATATATATAACCGAACTAGTTCATGAATCAAACGAGTCGAACAATATATAGTTTATGTTCAGCTCATTTAATTAACGAACTTATTTTTTGAGTCCAGTTCAGCTCATTTGGTTCACCAATCAAGTTCACGAGTCAATTATCAAATCGAGTTTCGAACTATTCACGAGTTGGCTCGGATCATTGTCAGCCCTAAGTGCAATCATAACTGTGCATGCAGTTATTGACCATGAATTGTCAAATTAAGATTAGATAGTTTGATTTCAAGACAAATTTTTTATTTTGGTTTGATATAAAATTCTAAAGTGATATATGGACCGTATTATGATCAAGATTCTAAAACTAATAATTGCATGACCGCGTCTACTTTTGAATTCAATAAATCCAGATCCATAACTTAAGTGATCGAAGAAAAAAATAAAACAAAACAAACATTGAGATCAAAATGTCAAAAAATTTATTAATTCAAATGGATTAATCATTAATGATCATTTTACAATTGTTTCCGACAATTTGAACACGGCACCTTGAAGTTACAAGGCTAAAACTCTTATCATTGAGCCAAAATCTCTAGTGTCTAACATTTGCAAATTTAAAGGCGAAAATAAAACGAAAAATAAAAACTTAAAGGATTAAAGTGAAACCTAAAAATAATTTAAAAGAATAAAAGTCAACTTTAATTACAATTTAAAAATTAAAACACAATTTACAAATTTTTAAAATATTTAGTTTTCATAACATATCATATATGAACACTATATTTTTTTTACATTCATGCATTTTTTAAATTTATTTTAGTCTACTAATAAAATTTTGTGAATTCCACCACTGTATATCACAGATTGTAAGTCTGCACACACATTTAAAAATTCAATTATTTATCCTACAAAAGAGTCAAAAACTTAAAAAAAAAAATTATATTTAATCCATCATCTGTTAAAAAATTTGAAATTTTACAAGAAATATTTTTAAAATATACTATATATGACTGCAAAAAAAAAAAAATATAATATTAATGAGTATACATGAATTGACTGAAATTTAAAGATATAAAATACTGTCTGGAAATATTCAAAGACTACAATTTAATCAAAAAAATGCAGAAGATTAACGACCTTTTTATTTTCTCCTTGGAAGGAAAAAATGAAATATCTTATATGTAAAGAGTGATCAAGGTAAGCAAAGTATGCCATGGATATGATCTTGCAAAGTACAAGATGAACAACTTGAATGTTGTTTGATGAAGAAGAAAGCATAACAGAGAGAATTGTAAAGAAGAAATTTTTATTCATCAAGTTAATCATACAATAGCTATGCTACACTTTATATAGAGTTCTGTCATAACTGTCTTTGATCTAGAGGTTATAACTAACTCTTAACAACTTATAACCAACAACTAAGTGTGTGTTTGGTTTGGCGGTGACAAAAATTGAGTTTGGTAGAATTGAGTTTGATGGAATTGATTTTAGTTAAAAGTGATTTGAGTTAAATTGATTTATGTTTGGATACAACAATGTAAAAGTAATTTTTACTAATTTATGTTGTTTGGATATTTTAGTTCAAAATTGCTTTTGAAAGTATAATTACTAAAATGGACATTACTTGCTTAACGTCATTAGTATTTAATTAATTATATTGGGTCTTTATTTTTTATTTTTATGACACAATATTTGGTCTTTATCCTTATGATGAGTCCATTAGCTTTCGATTACCCAAAAAAAAAAAAAAACAGTTTTCTCTTCATCTTCATTGTTAAAAGAAAAAACAATTTTCCTATTCTTCTAACAGTGAAACCCGCACCGCATGCTAACCAACAAGAGACAAAATCAAATTACCTACATAAAAAGAAAACTGGGATGCCATGGAAGCAACATGTTCTTCCCAGCAGCACCAATTTCTCCTCTTTAGCTTCTTCCTTTTGAACAAGTTTTCAACTATGGCAGATGCTTATAAAGGGCAATAACGGAAAATGGCTTTGGAAAACAAAAATGAATTTTTAGAATCGATTCAATCAAACGTAGAAGCTCCGAATCTTAGCTTCAGGTCCACCGTGCGTTTGGGTTAGAATCGATTTACATGGATGAAAAGCCAAACATGATTTTTACGGTCAAATTGCGTTTAACTGCTTCAAACGCACGTTAGAGGGATTCTAACGCCAATCCAAACAGATACTAACTAATCTAGAAACGGTTAACTTATGGTACAAGCTATTACAGGATAGGCATAGTTCAAGTATTATTAACATTATATTCATAGGTATCAATTTTTTTTAACCTTTTACTACTTATTTTAGAAGGAATATGTTAGGTTTTACAATTGTGAGGTCATTTTAACGTATGGCTGGTGTATGCAGCCACTATGCCATAAAAGACAAACTACAGCGTGGAATGATCGTGATGGTACGGATTTCTAATTGACAAAAGTGACGTGCTATTTTGTTTTGTTTCTATTGGTAATATTACCCCTCCGTCCCAATTTAGTTGACATAGTTGACTATTTCACGCATGCTGATACATAACTTTGACGATTAATATTTTTAGTTGTATAATAGTAAAAATTATAATAATTTGATATTTTGAAAGTACGCTTGAAGACGAATCAAACAACATCTTATATGCTAATATTTATTTTTGTTTATTAGTAAAAAAATAAGGTCAAAGCAATATGTGTGAATAGTGCATAACAGTCAACCGTGTCAATCGAATTTGGACGAAGGGAGTACTATTTATCAATTAGTACAAGTAAGTATAGTTTGACATATGTGTATTAGAATATAAACCTTTATATTGCCAAAAAAAAAGAAAAAATATTAACTTTTATGAGGATGATGACTTGTGAATGGCTGCTCACTAATTATTATAGAAGCAAATGTAATATTAGAGCTTCTCTAATGTCCATTGGATGACATACAGTGTCAAATTATAGTATTCATTCATATTTTGTAGGATATGATCTACCCCATAGCAACCCAAACACGTTTGTAAAGCTAAAAAGGTTTAAAGAACAGGGTAGCATGGTGGCGCCACCGTCTACATGAGCAATCCCCATTGGGGTCCGTCTCTCAATGATGCAGCCTAGAAACCGATGAATGCACAACTAACAAATTAGTCTACAACTTGTTTATAGGATATAAATATCCAATTTCTATTCCTATATGTGAAATCGGGTATTTTGTATCCTTATATATGATAGACGGGGATTGAAATTGGGCTATCTTCAACTTTATTGCAAATTTGAAGTATCTTCTTCCTTAAAATTGATGATGATAGTCTTATTTGAAATAATGTGATTGCCCTTCTCCCTCTATCCCTTCTTTTGAATTGCTTAGAATAGTTCTCCTATATTAAAAGATATCTTTCGATAGTGTAAAATCTTACCAAAAGAACAAACACCAAAGGTTTAAAATGTTTTGGTGATTATGAATCATCGACCTATTGTACCTCCTGCAACTTTGTTGGATAATGACTAATACTAGAGCTTTAGTTTGATCTAAGAAATAAAAATTTAGATGAAACTTTGATGATTTAATTAAAGCAAACCTAAATTTTGATCTCTAATTACTAACATAGCACATTAATATTTTCTATTAAAGAAAATGTATTTATTTGCTTGGAGCCAAAAGGTGAATAACACAAAATTCTTATGTACATTGGATATACCCAAATCAGGCTAACGAAAATGGAGGAGTCAGTCGTTCTGCCATCGATTACAGGAAAACCTTCCCCGAGCTATAGATGGGAGCACATACTAAGGATGCTCGATTGGTAATCTTATATTAACTTTCAAAAAACAAAAATGATACAATATTATTTCTTAATTTGCAAAGGGAAATGACAAAAGTTACAATATAACGTTGTTGAGTGGGGAAGGGTAATTGAGAAAAACAGAATATTTGGCTCTTTTTTGTTGCTTTTGTATTAAAATGGGTGTCCCATTATGCTTCCTTTTCTAATGTCATCCTTATATCAAAGATCTCTAGCTTTACTTTAGCCTTTTGAAAGTAATAATTTTATAATTATAATAAAATAGCAAGATAAAGAAAAAGGGTTAGAAAAGATAAGACATTGAGAAGATAAAAAGGAATTAAAGCAGAATAGATTCTCCATAAGCAAATTTGCATTGGAGAAGAAGAAGGCTGAGATTGATCAGTGGCCCAATTTATTTACCTGCATTAGAAAAAATAATCAATTAATGTAAAGGCATTTCCAATTTTCCATGGTATTTTGCATATACAACTAATTAATTAATTAATTTCTTCTTAAGAAATAAGAATAAAGATTGAGGGGGTGAAAACAGTAAAAGATGAGGTGCATTTACCTTGTCCCTCACAAATCCTTCTTAAAAAAGCTAGGAAAATAATAAGTATGGCTACACCTGCTAATAACCCAATAATTATGGCAAATGTCTTCTCACCATTGTTGTCCGATTTGCCTGAGGAAGAGTCACAAAAAAGAAACAAATAAATTAACCAAGTTGCTTTTCAATTCTTTTTGGTAAAAAAATTCATGTTTTCTATTACTTCTTATTGAGAAAGAAATGAGTGTGCATGTATCATATAAAAATGAAACAATTCCCCAATCTTAAAGATTACAACTAATAATATATCTAATTCAATCCTATATATTAATTTTGTTCTCATTCATATTTTTTTATATCACCTCCAAGGTTTTAAATAACGGTAACGGTAACGGTCGCGGTCGCGTTAAGGTTTTTGCGATTTCGGCTGTTACGGGTGTTGCGTTACAAATTGCGGTCGTCGCGGTGTGAATTAATCATAATGTTGCACAAATCTTACTAAAATTATGCATACTATCATATAATATAGTCTAACTTAAATCAAACATTTTTTTTTCATTATAAAACATTTAAAATAAATATAGTAATAAAAATATAATTATAAGAGATACTAATACATTCCAAAAAGTCAAATAGGAGTAAAAATTAGTGGAATTCACTTTTCACACCCAACCCAGCTACAACCACTTCTTCTTGCTCACCTCAATTTGTTCTTTCCAGGTTCTTCTTTTTCATTTCTTTCTCAGATATCAGAAGCAAATTCACACAAACCAAAAATCTCACACACGCAAAGACACTCTACTCAAAGTCCCAATTTTGTTTCTCTAAAATATCATATTATCTCTGTTTCACAACACCCAAATTTAGAGTAAGTGTTAAAATTGAAATTACTTGAAGGAGCATATAAATTGAAGAGGAAGCATAAAAGATTAATGAATAATGAAGCTGCACAAAAAGAGGAAGAGAATGAGAGAAGAAATAGATCTGAAGTTTTCGCATCTATAAGGTGTTTCGCGGCTGTAACGGCATGTTTCACGGCCCTAACGGCATTTCGCGGACGTAACGGTGTTTCGCGGCCGTAACAGCGTTACGTAACGGCGTTTCCCTGTGATATTTTTTCTCACTGTTAAAACGGACAATAACGGTATCGGTGGCTGCCTTTACCGTTTTGTAACGGCCTATATCGCGGTAACGTTCCTTTATTTAAAACCTTGATCACCTCCTATAATTATATTTTGATAAAGTTGCATATCTTTTTTGTAATGTCATATTATGATAGGCCTTCAAATTTAATTAAAATCCATTTTATTTTTTAAAAAATTATCAACATAGTTATCTTAATTTCTTAATCAATGTATGTATCTCTTCAATAAACTAGATATATCTGCATATTAGTGTATATAGTACTCCCTCCGTTCCTTTTTATTTGATGTTTTAGAAAAAAAAATTATTTCAAATTATTTGATGTTTTGATAATTTAAGGTTATATTTTGTCTATTATACCCTCCTTCCTATTTTTTTTTTACTAAATTTTATATAATCTTTTTATTGTATCTTTATTTTTTACTAAACTTCTTCATATAATCTTTTTATTGTATCTTTTTTTTTACTAAACTTTTTCATATAATCTTTTTATTGTTTTTGTTTTGTTATTTTTTTTTTCCTTGCATGTTTGTTGAAAATCTTGTTACACAACATTAAGAAACTCAAAGTGACTACAACTTGAAAATACGAGAATTTTTAGAACACATGAACTTTTGAAATACTCTACTTTAAAAATAAAAATGTGACTACAACTCAATCACAATAAGTATTATTCCATGCCTAAATAATCTTTGACTTCTCGTACTAAAATTAGTTCACACTTCATTTGAATGAGTAGTTGTCCTATTCTTTCTAGCCTTTGTTTTTCATTAAATAAGTTTTCCTTTCTATTCTTCCGATGAAGTATATTTTGTCAAAAAACTGATTTTTTTTTTTTTGAAAAGGCAAAAACAAAAAAATTGGTTTGTTACAATCCGCCTTTAATTTTTTTGTGGTTTTAATTTTTTGGAAAGATAAAGTGTGTGCCAAAAAATAGGAATTTTTTTTTATTAAAATTAAAGTATAATATATTCCAACAAAAAGGGTATAATAGGAAAATAAAGTGCAAAATTACACTTTCTTAATTTGACCTTTTTTTTCTCAAACATCAAATAAAAAGGAACGGAGGGAGTAGTACTTATAAAAAAAATCAATAATTTTTAAACTAATTATTAATATTTTTCCGATTATTAATTAAGAATCCCTAATTTTGTCTTTATTCAGAAAATACTAAATAATATTCCATCAATTAAATTTTAGAACATCTAAATTAAAAATTTGTATTTTTATAAAAATGCCTAAGTAATAACAAAATAATTACTAGTACACTTACAATTAGACCTCACATCACATCCACTAATCTATTGAATTGTACATTTGCCACCTTATAGGTTACTTGCGCGTTCTACGAAATGACAAAAATACTCTTCCATGGTTTAAGTCATGGATATAAGAAAAATGAGAAATTTTGAAAAATGTCGTTCGTGACTTAAATAGCGAACGTTATAAAAATAAAATCTGGTAAAATGTTTAAAGGGTGTCCATAACTTAAGTAACAGATGAAAATATTTTTATAATTTCATTGAACGCGTCCCGAAAACAGTAGGGCACCAAAAATAATTTCCATTTATTGATGTAATCCCAAAAAGACAAAGCAACCGTAACAAAGAATGTTCACATGATGTAACATTTACTTTAAATTTTTTTGAATCCCTAATTTCCTATTAAGCTATTGGACAAAATTAATAAATCAATGATGTTATAAAAAACAGGATTTTTTTTCTTCTTCAAATTCTTCGAACTACATTGAACACAAAATTTCCTGAAAAATATTTTCTCAAGCAAAATTAAATCATCACCATAAAACATTTATTTTACATATTTGGTTTAGATTAAGAGTTGGGCTTGGGCCTTACCATGGGCCTTGGAGTAAGAATGGGCCCCACCACCACCAGTAGAGTATCTAGCATAACACTTCCCCAAAAACATATCACCATAATCCGCGGCAGGACAATCACTTCTCAACCGTCGGATCGCTTCCGAAACACAATCCTCACACTCCACAAAACTCAAATCACCAATACACTGCGCCATTCCCTTCAACTGACCCGACCCACCAACCCGAAAATACCCACCACCCGAACCCATCAACCCGGCCAAAACTGCATCTCGGGTACCCGTATCATACCCAACATAGGGTCCACATTTCTTCAACACAATTGTTTTATCCTCCACACCCAAAAACTTAACATTATCATATTTCACATAGCATTCTTCTAGTTGCACTATGCCGCCGCACGCACCTGGACAAATGTCTCTGGCACGTGAGACGGCGTGTGCAATGCAAGAGGAGCAGTCTGGCATGGAGATATCACCACGACATTGGTAGAGGCCGTAAACGATGTCGGTGGGATTTGAGGCAATGATTGTGAAGTTGTCGTAGGATGTGTAGGTTGCTGAGTTGATTAGAGAAGTGAGGAGTGAGTTGAGGTTGGATTCGTAGGGTGAGTTTTGGGTGTATGTTTGTTGTGTGCACCCTCCATAGAGGAATGTGTCTGTGGAGATGGAAAGAGAATGGAGAATGAAAGTTGAGAAGATTATGAGGGAGAGAAGTGTTTTTGTTTTGGACATTTCTTTTGTTTTCTATGTATGTGTTTATGTGTGAAAGTTTTGTTGGTGAGAGAGAAAGAGAATAAGCTACTATATAGGTTGGGTAGTTTTGAATATATATATTATATATGTTGACGTTCGTAGAAGAGTTTGATATATATGAGTTTGAAATATATACATGCATGATTTTGTGCGTTGGAGATGATGCTATGATGCGATAGTAGTGCTACTTAATCATACTCATATCAAGACTTGAAGGCCTTTAGGTAATTTGGTGTAAAAAATATGGATCCAAATTTGCCCGTAAATTTTTGTGGTCACACATGTTAGTGTTTGTTTAATTTTGATTGGACGATGCATGAATTAAGTTCAATATTTAGGGGTGTTTGTGGAGCAGTTTGGTTCGATTTTGAACATAAAAAATATCTTAATTGCGAGATAAAACGGTTTGGTTCAGTTGGTTTTTAAAAAGTCATCCAAACCAAATCAATGTGGTTTGGATTGGTTTGGTTGATGTGGTTTACATAATAACATTTCAATACCAAATAATTTTAAATATCCAAAAAAAGAACGCTCCAAAATAACATTACAGTACCAATAAACGTTTTTTTATCCAAAATAACATTACAGTATATAATTTTAAATATTCAAAAAAAACTTGAAATTCCAAAATAACATCACAGTACCGATAAAAATTGTTGATCTAAAATAATATTATAACACCAAAGCAATATTACATACAAAAAATAATAACAACTTAAAGTTCTATTAATTTAATAAACTGACTTAATAATTCAATTCTATATATTAAAATATAATAGAAACTTAATGCAATTTTAGCGGTATTAAAATATAATAGAAATTTAAAGTTGTTTTAGCCGTTAATCTAGAATGTATGTTGTACGACCACATAGGATCTAATTAAATCAAAGGCCATTTCATATTTTCTGTGTTGACTAAAAATTAAAATTTAATGATGTGGCCATGTGGATCCATTGCATATGCCTTTCTTTCTCATATGTGTAGAATTATTTTTAAAGTCCTTTTTAATGGTTCCTTAATACAAAGTATTTTTCTTTTTCTCTTTTTTTTTGCCTTTTTTTTTTTGCGAAGAAAGGCCAAGGCTCCTTTGCTTTTTCTTTTTATCGAAGGAAGTCCCAAAATCAATTGTACAACTTTTAAATGCAACTTTAATCATGTTAGTCATGTTGCTGTACCAATTTAATAAGCTATAAGTTTAAGGGTCATGTTAACTAGTGTCTCCGGAGCACTAGTTAAGTATACAAAAATAGAAAATTTTGCATAGAAAACAACACTTTAAAAATTTTATCAATGTTGACTGTACACTTTCCAATGTAGCTTTACTATAATAGATATCCTTAACTAGTACCCTGGGGGCACTAATTAGTATTTTCATAAATTTAATTAGTTGAATATGAATTACGTACCACCATGAAGCACAAAATATGGGAATACCATGCAATTTATATGACATAATTTGCATTGCTTGTAATAAAAGTTATAAAAAGTAGAGCAAAAAATGGATGGAGTCGGTTCACTATTACCGAGAGCTAGCGTACGTACCAAAGTCAATTTCTATAATCTAAGACATATCAAAATATTACGGAAAATTTATACCCCTCAACTCAACCATGATTTTAAATGGTTATAGTGTGAATCTTAATAATTACCTCCTCCGTCCCAAAACAATAGTCTTTTTTTATTATTGCACACATGTCGATGAACAACTTTGACCATTAATATATTTCGTTATGTACTATTAAAAAATATAAAAAATTGATATTTTGAAAGTATTTATCGAGATAAATTTAATGACATCTCATATGCTAATATTTATCTTTATATTTTAGTAATAAAATATGATCAAAGTAGATTATATGAATAATGCACACAGTCAAATAAATACCATTGTTTTGGGACGGAGGGAATATATTGTAAAAATGAAGCTAAGTTGGAATGGTACTTCAAAACATTTATACAGTACTACAATCTCAATTGCATTTGCAGTTCACAATTTTAAACTGTCCCTTAAACCTCAAATTTTATATGGTTGGTTAAAATCTAAGTTGGTGTAGTGGTGAATGCTTGAGACTTTAGAAAAAAAATTCTTTTAAGGTCTCAAGTTCGAATGCATTTGGTATTACTTTTTGTGTTGGACAAATCCGCACAATTATAAAACTTTGACTTTAAATGGGTTTTCATTAGTGGACAATGAGATTGATGTCCATCGAATTAATCGATTTTTGGACCAAATATTGAATTTTAATTAAAAAGAAATATATACCGGTTGTTGATCCAAATGGTCATAAAATTTGAACATTGTAAATAAATAACCGTTAAATAGAAGACTTATATATTGCTTTTTGTACTTGATTGTGTAAACTTGAGACTTCAGAATGTGCTCATTTTTCTCTAGGTCTTAAGTTTGAATGATTTTGGTGCCAAACTTCTATATCTTACCGGTTAATACAAAGTTTTGCCTCTTGTTTCAATTGAACCCCATTAGTAGATGATAAAATTCATCTCTCATATTAGTTAATCCTTAGGTTAAATAATGCCGAAATTAAAATATATATATATAAATATGTAAACAAAAACTCCCCTCAATTGTATTGATGGCAATGCCATACATGACATGCATGGGCAATTGGGCATATATATGGAATTCAGGGCCTCTGAAAAGGTACACAATCAGAGACACACCAACACAAGCCACAGGTAGTAAAGGGTATTAATACTTTCCCTATATATTAGTGACTTTAACATTACATTAACATAGATTAATTGTAAAGTAAACCTTGCACACACACATTTACCTTTTTAGAGTGAAGACACGAGAGTACAACTGTGACATCGCACTATCTTCAATCTCATCCTTAGTTTACATCACCCTACAAAATATCCATCATGGTTGCATCAGCAAAATAAGCTTTTGTGTTTCAAATTTGTAATAGCTAAATTATAGCCTTGCCATATGCAGCATGAAAGTTATACAAAGTTAACTTTTTTCTCTCATGTGAACTTGAAAGAGAAATATAGTGGGCCTTAATGGGTTTTGATAACACTAGAGGAAAGTGTCACAAGAAAGTTTGAAGATTTCTCTTCCCACCTCCCGCTTTTCTTTTTCACCCCTGAGTTTCCATTTATACTCTAAAAAAAATTCGGTAAATGCGAACCGAACTTTTAAACGGTTGAAAACACATGTGTATACCCTTAAAAAAAGTTCGGTAAATGAAAACCGAACTTTTAAGAAGTAAAATTGGATTTTTGGGGGGTGAAAAAGAGACGCAGGGGGTGGGAAGAGAAATCTTCAGAAAATTTTAGTTGAAGCCTCAAGGGAAAATCAAAGAGCATTTTTTACCCTTGTTTCCCAATTATGGTTTACAATATGGTCCCCAATGAGATTTTCTTCAACCGTTTTGACACAAAAATAGAAGCACAAAATTGGTCCCCTTTACAATATGGTCCCCTAGTAGTATATAACATTGTACTATAATTAAGTGTAACATCATAGACTTAACTATGTTGTTATATAGAATATTTATGATCAACTATGTCTTAATTAATTAGAGTTTATTTTTCCTTTTTAAACAATATGCTTTGAAAGTCATCATCATCGGCTATCTTATACCAAAAAGTATAGATCCGATTATGCTGAGGAGTGAGACTTAATTAAATTAAAGCTGTTTCCTTGAGACTTAATTCTTGTAGTGTTGGTCCAGCACTATATATTAACATCAAGCCTTGGCCCAATATGTGAGTGAGACACTACATGAATTTTAGGGTGTTGCGGTGGTTTTGGAAGGTTAGTGACGATGTTCAAACCGTCGTAGCACCATATGCGACAGTTCCTGAAACAACATAGATTCTACCGTCGGAATACCATATAGCGATGGTTTTCAAACTGCCACACAAACAGTGATACTCGATTTATCGTCGGTTAAAACCGTCACTATTGTTTTTAATTTTTTTATTCGCCGACGGATTCAAATTCTATTTGCATCCCTTTTTTTAAAAGATAAAAATACTTGATCTTTTTGGTGCAATTAATTGTTCTTTTCCCTTCTTTTTTTTTTCCGCTTAATGACTAATGTTAAAACACAAAACTACTAAATTAATTCAGAAAATCAAAATCATAGTAATCAGCAACACAAGCCTAATTTAAATTTAAATTGTGCTTAAACATAATTAAAAGTATACAAGGTCTCTTAAGCATGGTAATTAAAATTATACTTTTGGCTTGTTCAAAAAATGTAATTAAAATTATACAACAAAAGTTATCACTAAGATAAAATAAAGATAGCCAAATTGAAAAGACTATAGTCATTAAGCCATAAATGTTTCATGTTGATCGATTTTCCAATTTCCACGGAATAGAGCCAAATAAGCTGTTCAGAGAAAGAAATATAAATTTTAGGTTCAATGAGCTCTCAATTTCCTTAGGGATGTGGCCAACAATTTGGTCATTTGCTAAATTTAGATACAATAAGTTAGCCATCTTTTTTTATAGAAAATGTGATATGTCCTGTGACTTTGCAAAGTGAAAGAGAAAAATAAGTCAAATTTTCCAACTTCCACAAGTCTTCTACGATGTTAGAAATTATTAGATATCTCAAAAAGTCTAAGGAATTAGTTCAAGATCTCTCCCTTGTTCTTATCGGTGTCGTTGCACATAACATAATAATTATACAATGTATTAATTTTCAAATAAATTAATTGTACCATATCATCCCTTGTTCTTGTGTTGCACCTTGTATGGGAAATATGTTGCTTTGGAGGTTTTGAACATTTTTATCTGCTTCCGCCTATATTAGACAACAATTAATAAAATTAAAAATAAAGTCTAAAATAATTCAAATTAATTTTATTTCGATCTATTATAACTTCATAAGGGAATTTCTCTATATTTTGTTCAACACTAAGAACAAATAAATATACTTTCGATGGTCATGATCATTGACAATAAATTTTGCCTTCAACGCAAACAAATTAAAAGATGTTACTAAACTAAACTCAAGTACGTATAACTAAAATAGATAAAGTTAATTTCAGTTTATACCTCTATGTTTGTCTCGTAAACAAAATATTTCTTTGTTTTAGGATCTATAGGCCATTTTGGTTGAAGGAGGAGGTGGAGGTAGAACTTGTTGAGGTTGAGAACGTTTACGATAATATGTATTCAGAACTTGCTGAGTGAAAACACCTTAATTCAACAATGAGACTATATCTTGATATAACTTAATGTTCTTGTAAAATAAGGTTGGCTCTTAAGTTAGAAATTAAAACAAAATTCAACAATGAGAATGTTGATATAATTCAAAGTGCATATTTATCCTAACTAACTCAGATTCAAAGTGAATAATGCGGTGTATTTATCTTCTCAACTAACTCGATCAGACTCAAAGTGAATAAATATACTTATGATAACAAGGGTCAAACGTCTAATTCAACAGGGGGGGGGAGATGAGCAATAATGATTATTCACCCCATGGTATCATAGGCCAACCCACAACTACGTATGGGCCCAAAAAAATTAAATTCAAATAAGAGAGACTATTTTAGCTATCCCATTCTAATCATTCTGTCCAAAAAAAAAAAAAAAAATTCCCTTTTTTCACTTTTAACTATTTTCATTTGAGTTTCTCAAATGTATTTTTGGTTTTAAAAAACTTAAATTCGAGTTTTCTAATAAGTTGAAATTTGAGTTTTTAAAAACATATATCTTAAGTCTCTCATCTTTTCTGTTTGTCTAAACACTTGATACTCAGAGTCAGACTAATCTAAATCATTTCATGTAAATGGTTAAATTAGACAAATGATTCATTCAAAAGGTCAATTTGGAGTTATTCATTGAATATTTTGCAAATTATTTATTAAAATATTAATTGGTTAAAAGGTCTTATTTTATATTGGTAGAAGTGAAATGTTTTTCTTTTTGCAGTTATAAAAAAAAATATTGGTAGAAGTGAAAATCGAACTCGAAACTACCATTAGCACTCAATTTCTTAGTGCAAATGTATTTTTAAGGTGAGCGGTTTTTCTAGATTTTGTTTTGCCGCTTTACCTACTTTTTGTGCGTCTTACATGTTTTCATGTTTACTCTTTTACTACTTAAGTAGCGAACATTACAAAAATTTAAAAATTTTGTAAATTCGTCCGCTACTTAAATTGCGGACGTTATAAACGCATGGAAGAAATTTCTGAGCAATCCAAGGAAAAAAAGAGCAACCATAAAAAAAAAAAAATGAATATGTGGGTAGGTTAAAGGAGCTTTGAAATATTAATATGGGTTATGATTTGATTTGTAAGGCCCATATTTATTCAAATTGGATAAAACATATCATAATGTGGAGATAGTTCAAATATTGAGTGATATTAAAATCTAATTGTATACAATTAGGTACTAGTTATATAATTATGTGCTATTATTATGTAATTGTAATCAAAAACCTACTTGTTAAAATTGTAATTGTATACTAGTACATAATAATAAAATGTAAATGTTGAATTTATTAAAATCATTCATGACTAAACTAACTATCTTTGCTCCGTCAAAAAAAAAAAAAAAAACTATCTTTGCACTTTTTACTTATAAGTAGCCAAACTGAAATGTCTGAAGTTGTCTTTTGGGATATGTAAGAGTTTCTTTTGATATTCCTTCGCATATTGGCAAAATTAAAGTTGGTGTCAATGTTACCCCAACTCATAGACAGATAGACTACTATTCCGTGTGGTATTATTAGTGTTGATTGATGATGGTGAAATATCATTCTCTATTTATTAGCTTCACAAGTTAGTTGCCAACTTGCCTAATGTTAATGTTCATCTTAATTTCAACTCTCTTTTTCAATTTTTGGTACATACTATAAACAATCAACAATTGTTCTATCATTTGGTTTGGTCAAATAATTAAGCAAATAATTAAGCAACATATCTTATTAGAAGGTACAACTAAATCCAAATAATTTGGTATCACAATTGACATATCTCCCACAATAAAGTAACAAAATCAACCGTTTATTTATACACCTAAATAAAGTCTAATTGATTTGATCTCATATGAAAGACTCTTCAATAACATGACTTGATATTAACTTAAATTATTTTTAGTGGTAAAGACTCAAGTCGTTGAAACAAAGTTTCAAATCTTAACTCTCATGAATAGAGAGTTAAAAAACTCTCATGAATAGAGAAAAATTGATTGCAGAATGATTATTTATCATATTTATGTACGTTCATATTTTCCGATAGAGATTAATTGTTATTAATCATAGTGATTACTTTCTTTCTTTTTTTGGTACAAATCATAGTGATTTAAATAAAGGTATACTTGATGGTGACATGTGCATCATTTTTGTCATGAAATAATTAAATCCCTAAACAAATTATGTTCTTAAATTTGCTTTAAATGAAGTCTTAATAATTTTGATCATACTAGACAAAACTTAACCATTTCAAGTAAAAGGAAGTGAACTTCAAATCCACAAACAATAATCACATCACACATAAAAATAAGTGGAAAAAAAAAACATTGTCCCTTCTTAATTCTTATCATAGAGGGTATACAAATAATCAAATATTCATAACACCCCTCTTCTTACATTAACACAAACATGTTGCTTAAAAAAGCAAAGCAATCAGTTTGTTACACCTAATGGATTTCAATAAGTTTTGCAATACATATGAAGTGAATTCCCACAAAAATACTTGTAATAATTGAAAAATGATCCTCTCATTATAAGATGAGAAAAAATCATGTTCAAATAAATAGGGCCTCTCTCTCACTTCTTCATGGATATAAAACTTCCCTTCTCATAGGAAAAAAATATTACTATTTATTTGGGGAATTGCAAACTTCTATGTGAGATCTAAAATCTATTATTATTATTTATATATTAATACTATATACTATTCATAATATGGCTCAATTCATTGGATTGGATCCTACTAACTCTTTCTCCTCAACTTCAAGAAACACAAAAAAATTGAGCTCTACCATCCAAGAAGTTACACTATTAACAAGTCAGATTTGGCATCTCCAATGCAATTTAGAGAACGAAGAATTTGGTTTTCACGACCAAGTTTTTGACCCATCAAACGGTTTACTAGTCTATCCAAAGCCTCTTTCATCCACCAGTGTTGACAAACATCTCTTGCCTCTTTTATGCTCATCTACATAATCCAAAATGGAAGAAATTTTCAAACAAAAGTTTAGTAATTTCCTTCATTAAATAATAAGAACCCTATCAATTCAAAATGTTCTAACATTGAAATTGTTAATATTTGAAGAAAAAAAAAAATCAAAGTCTCTTATAAAGTAATATAAGATGTGAAATTAGTTTACGTGACACTCTAAAGTTCGATATAAAATAAAGTGCTACGTAGAATTGAGATAAGACTCGAAATGATTTTGCAGAAGAGTGACCTAATGTTTAGGCCCATTATACTAATTTCTTAACTGCGCCCCCCTCTTGCTCTCAATCAATATGGGAAAAAACGCCTTTTTTTTTTTTTTTTCTTCTTTTGTTTGAATGGATAAATCTGAACAAGGGCAATTTTTAAGAATATGATACTACTATTATTTACAAAGAAATGCTAACGAGTAGAATCAAAAATAGTATTAAATTTGGATAAAAATGCGTGGAGTTTATGTATTAAAAAATGAAATGATGTCTTTAATAATATCTTTAATAATATTTTTATTTATTATATTTATGCACGAAGTTCAGTAGTATTTTTGTAAAATTATCGATAATATAAAAACCTAACAATTGTTTATTGTTTATTGTTTATCCTACATACCCATGTTCTTTGACGAAGGTTTTGTTCAGGCCAAAACTCCAATTGCTCTTGAACAAGTAGAGGGAACATGTAACCATCATATAAAGTATCATATGTCTTACTCTTGAAGCTCCATTTACCCAATTTACCCTGCACCAAAATAAATAAATAAAAAATAGTAATTAATATCCAAGGCCAAGTTTTTTTTTGGAAATTATCAATTTAGCCTTTGAAATTATATGTTTTGTCAATTTGATCCTAAACTTAGCAAAATACTAAATTGAAAATTTTCTCTATCTCAGTAACATTAGTTTGTCCAAGACAAAATATATTGACCACCAACACATACTAATGTTTTGAAAAATTATTTTGAAATTTTCTTCCTATATGAATCAACAATTGAGTTTCAAGAGAATCAATTGTGTTTTGGTAGTCTTAATCATTGATTTTCAAGAGATGGTCCTAATTCTCAAGAATTTAGTTGTAAGTAAAATTTAATCAATGATTGATTTCGTTCGAATTTGAATTGGGATTCTTTAGACCAATTCGTACTAAACTCATTGACCAATTAAGTTCAATCACTTTGTCGAAACCAAATTGTGTGACCCTTACAATTTCGAGAATAAATTAGTTTTTTTTTTTTATTTGACTTTTTCTGCAAAACAACATATAGAAAAAATTTATCACCTCAACAATGCCACGCACACCAGCTTCCTCTATGGTTTCTCTCAAAGCTGCTTCCTTTTGAGATTCATCTAATTCCCAACCTCCCTATAAACAACAAAATTATACTAAATAAATAAGATAATGAAAACAAATTAAATAAAATATATAACATTAATTATTGACTAATAATCTATATATACCTTTGGAAATAGCATCCCTTTCCCTTTTTGAGAACTTATAACAAGAACTTCCAATTCATCTGAAACATCTAAAGAATTTTTCTCCCCAATCTTAAATCTATATGGTATACATCTGCATAAGCATAATTACAAACACACAATTAGTGTTTTTTAAAAACCATTAAAGTCAAACTCAATAAAGAAACAATGCATTTTTCACTTTTAGTTCCAATTAGTGCTTATCAAAATAGCAGTGAATTTGACAAAGCGTAGTTTTTATGAAAACCCATGATAAAAAGACACAATTTTTAATGAAACAAGCTATAAAAAATGGATGAAAAACATTTTGAATGAAAACCCAAATGAAGAAATGGAAGAAACGAACCCAACAACTTGACGACGACCTTTTCTATAACGTTGTAACTCTCTACCAGTACGAGAAACCAATGTCACAGCATTTTCTTGTGAAACCAAAGCAACCATATTTCTAATTAATAATTGTTTGGTTTATTTGTAAAGAATAATGAAACAGAGAGAGAGAGAGAGTTTAAGGAACAGAAATAACAAGAATGAAAGTTTTGTTGAGTGGATAGCATAACGGGAAGCGAGGGAGGGGACCCCTTTTAATATTGGTAGCTGGGTTGGTTAGAGAGAGAAAATATTGTATCTTTAGAGGAGAGAGAGAGATACCTATTTTTATATTATTTTTTATGTATTATTCCTTTTTTCAACTTTTTCTTCTACTACTATTTGTTGTATAGGCTAATGCTACTCGGGACCATCTTTACAAGTGGTCCATTGTGAATAAATGATTTGCTGAATATGAATTTTACAAAATTTATTGGTAGATTGAAAGTTTATATCATATAGATCATTCATAAATTTTTTTAGAAAAATTGAAAATCATTTGATATTTTATTGGGATTTATCAAGATTTACACTATTTAATAAACCGTTAATCTTGATGGGTCTCAATAACATATCAAATGATTTTGAATTTTCTAAAATTTTCTATAGATGATCTATATGATATAAACTTTCAATCAAACGGTGAATTTTGTAAAATTCATATTCGTTGTAATATTATTAATAACTGGTCCACCATAGACTACTTGAAGAGGTGGTCCATGTTAAAAACCTATTGTATAAGGATTTAGTGTAAAACAAGTAGTTGAATGGAAATGTTGATGAAATTTATTTAAAGATGAATCATTTGAGGGTAGCAATGGCAATAGGGTAGGGCAGGGACTAGTTTTGTATTTTCCGAACTCATACTCATAAATTTTTGGTATTTCTAAATTTGTTTCAATTTTTTAATGAGGATAAAAAATAGAATTCTAAATTCATACTTCCTCCGTTCTTTTTCAAGTGTCCATTTTGAATAGTAGCACCAAATTAAAAAAGTGTATTTTTTCACATTATCTTCCTATTATACCCTATTTTAATTCACCAATAAAATCCTTTTTTTTTTTTACACACTTTCTCTTTCCAATAAATTTAATATATTATGCACACAAAAAAAAAAATTTAATATGTTATGTACCCAAAAAAAAAGATTTAGTTTTCCAAATATATAGCATTAATTAGTTTTATTGAAAAAGATATGAGTAATTGACAAAGGGTATAATTGACAAATCGTACCATTAAAATATCAAATGGACAGTTAAATAGAAACGCTAAATTCTATGTTTTTGGACACTTAAAAAGGAACGGGGGAAGTATATAACAGGGTTCGAATATCTCATTTCGTCTCACCTCTACGTAAACTTGAGTTGAGTTTTGGTATTTTTTTTAAATTAGGAAAAACTCAAATTTTGTCAATTCAGTTTTTCTCGGTCAAAATTGGGGCGGGGCAGGCGGGTGACGGCGGATATGGTTTATGTTGCCTTACCTATTTTAGAGTGAGATGAAAAACTCAACTGGTTTGAACTAAGCATTAAATCAATTGAAAATTCTTGGTGCAAATCTGAGTAAAAAAGGTAAATACTAATTTACTATTGATCATTAATCTTAATTATTTAAAAAAAAGAATCATATAATTATTTAGTTTAATTTGAAGTGGAAGTGTAGAATAATTTCTTAGTCATATTATATTTATCTTTCGACAGAACTTTACATTGGGCATAAAAAAAACAGAATTTTAAATTATGATTTATTAATAAAACGAAATAAAACTTTATTCTAATTCAAATGGTTGGTGGTTTCCGCTTGTAAATTCAGTGATACTGAATTTGATTCGTAATAGTTAAAAAACATAAATGTTATTTGAAATTTTAAGATATGATTGATTATAAAATAGATTTATGTAGCAATATTATAGTAATTTGTTATTAAATGTCGGTAAAAATTAATTTAGTATTAAAATTCACCTCCATTTTTTAACTAATAGTTTTTGTGGTTAGTTAACAAAAAAAAAAATAGTTTTGTGGTTAGATCAAAACACTATATAGTATATACTATATAGTATAGACAAATAAAAAATTAGAGTTCAAACTTTCATCTCCCCTCTGAATAATATTCCTAGTAACGATCAATTAAGTTTCTTTATGCACTGAATTCACCTCTATTTAACTCATGTTATTTCTATAAGAAAAATATGAAATATTTATAAAAATAAAAATTGAGAAAAGGATAATGACGTTGGACATTATGAGACCCACTTGGAAGAGGATTTTGCTGTTAATGCATATAGGTCCTGCAGACACGTGTGAATGACGTGTCATGTAACTTTTCTGTGGCTGTCAATATCCTTTGGCTTCTATGGTGTTATTTTGGAAAAAATATTACATGTGGTAATTTGTTAACGCAGTGATCATTATTGATCGCATGATCAAAAAATAATGGTGATATTTGATTGTTTCTAGACGGTTGAGATTATTTACACATGTAATTGTAGAAAATAGTTATAATATAGTCAATTTCAAATCTGTTATTTTGTAAGTTTTTGTTATAATTAAAACTTGAGAGTGTTCAACCTAACTTAACCTCATTGCAGTTAAAATTAGGTATTTGATTAAGTTGAATTAAATTTAGATATAACTTATAAGTCATAGCTCAACGTCAATGATGTAGATATTGACAAATGTTAGATTAAATATTTTTATACAAAGTGGTAAAAGACATATCAGGCGGGAAACAAAGATACAACCAGGAAGCTACAGAGGAAGCTAAAGGAGAGCAACCTAAGAGCTACCAGAACAAAAGGGAAAAATAAAAAACTAGAACAACCAAACAATACTATCTCCACACTAAGAAAACAACAAAAACCGCCCCCCCTGCTATTAGCCCAAAAACGCAGAACAGAGACCACAACAAACACCAGACACAGCAGGACAGAAAACCAACACCAGGAAACCCAATTACCGGTTAAAACAAATACCCGGGTCCCACACCCGTTCATAGAAAAGGCACGGCGAAATTTTCAACCTATCCGCACTCCAACGCCACGAGAGAACTTTAACCTCCTCCACCAACTCCAACGGCTCCTTACTCACATTATTAAAAATGAAGTTATTCTGAGCTAACCAAATGGACCAAATCACTGTATGCCAAATTAAACGAAAGCTTTTCTATCTTTAATGCTCTTTGCCGCCTCACTTAAGCAATCAAAAAGATAAAATAGATTTGGTGGCATAACAATTACCACACCAAGCCATCTAAAAATCCCATACCACACCGCACTAGCCACCTTACAATGAAGGAAAAGGTGAGTCGAAGATTCCCGCACACTTCTACACCAAACACAAAGACCATCATTACCATGGGGAAGGATTACCCTCAAGATAAGGTTATCCTTGGTTGGCACACGATCATGGAGAAGTTGCCATGAAAAAACAATTAACTTAGATGGAGCCGGGCTACACCAAATGTCTTTGAAAATCTTCGCTTCAAGCACCGGCAAAATAGGTCCAACAACAAGCTCTTTTGCAAGCGACTCATAAGCGGATTTCACCGAAAAACACCCATCTGGGGCTAATAACCACCTCCAAGAATCCACATTGTTTCAAAACCGGACCGATTCAAGAACCCCCAAAAGACGCAAAACAATTTTGTCCTCCCAAACAAAAAGTCTTCGTCTCCAAGTTAAGTTCCAAGACATAACATCACCATCTACCACCACCAACTCATTAACCATCACTTCCTTTTAAGTAGAAATTGAAAATAAGCGGGGGAAACTTTCACAAAGCAACGAATCCCCAACCCACTTATCCCTCCAAAAATGCGTGCTAATACCGTTACCGAGGCAACGGGAGACCGACTCCACTACCCAATTTAGGGGTGTACATGGATTGGGCAAACCCACTCGATCCGGTCAAACCCACCCAATCCAACCCAAAAAAGTGGGTTGGGTCGGGCAAGTGGGTGGATATGAATTTCAAAAATGAAAAACCCATAAAAAAATTTGGGTTTCGGGTAAAACCGGACCCAACCCAAAAAACCCACCGACCCACTAGTGTTATGTTTTTTGAAATAGTTTTATGAAAATACTAAAGATTTTGCCATTTGATCAATAAATATTTTTATATTGAAAATAAGTTATACTATTTTTTAAGAAAATAAAAAGATCGAATAATTTTTATAAACAAATATGATAATTCATCGCACTATTTTAAAAATAAAAATATTGAATAATTTTCATAAACAAATATGATGATTCTTCATTTAGTCATTTGATATTATAAAAAAGGAAAAAAAATCATTTGGATAACACACTATCCAACCCATAAATTAGTGGGTATACATAAAAAATAGGTGATTATTTTTTATAGTGAAAAAAAGTAACACTATTTTTCAAAAAAATACAATAGTTGAGTTATTTTTATAAAAAAATATGATGATTCAATATTTATATTTTTAATATAAAAAAATAAAAAAATAGTTCGGGTAACCCACTACCCAACCCAATCCAACTCGGAAATTAGTGGGTTTACCCAACCCGGCCCAATGTTATAACGGGTGGTTATTTTACTAGACCCAACCCATAATAACTTATGTGGTTCGGATTTCGGTTTTGGTCAAACCCAACCCAATCCGGCCCACGTACACCCCTAACCCAATTCTTCGAATCCACACACCCTTCATGAACCGCTATTAAATGTTGTTTTGATCACGCTTTATAATTTTATACTCCCTCTGGCCTTATTTATTAGCAAAACTTACTTTTTAGATACATTGAATAATTGATGTATTTAACTAAGATATATACTAAATACATCAATTGTTCAATGTATCTAAAAAGTAACTTTTGCTTATAAATAAGGTCGGAGGGAGTAATGTTTATGCTTTTGGTAAAGGTACTCGGACAAGTATACAAGCAGATTTGTTGGCTTGTTTTTGGAATCTCTAGAAAGAAAGAAATAATAGGATTTTTGGATTAAAAGAATCTTGGTTGGAGATAATGTTCAACAAAGTAATGTGAAGGTGGTTAAAGACTAGAAAAAAAAATTATGTTTGATTTAATATGTGATGGTTTAATCTCTCATGACTTGTTTGAAGCGTAGAATTGGATAATGGGAAATATGTGCTTTTATTTTGTTATTTTAAAACTATTCTATTTTCTTTTCTTTTTTTGAGAAAAAACTCTTCTATTTTCTATTAGCACTGTTTCGGGGAGTGTTGCTCAATATTGGCTAGTTTTATATTGTGTAGGCTAATGTTTAATATTTTGGTGATGAAAACATCATCTTGATAAATGTTATTTATTACTCAGAATATCTATCAACCCAAATTGAGCAGGTTAAATGAAGAGGTAACTAAATATCTAAAAAATTTAAATAATGGGATCAAAATTGCACAAAATAAAATAAAGGAATCAAAATTTTGTTTTTGTTTTTAAATAGGCGGGGACCAAAATTGCATAAACACAATAGGGAAATCAAATCTGTATTTAATTGATTTTATATATTTATATTTATAAAATTAATTTTTTTTTTTACAGATATATAATTGATTTTATACATTTAGATAATTAATAATATATATAATACTTTTAAAAAACTAAGACAAGCAAGCCAAACTCGAGCTAAAAAAACTGTTGAGTATCAATTTGAAAATAAACTGAACCTAACGAGCCGAACCGAACTGCTCGTGAACTCTAGACGAGCCAAACTCGAGTTGAATAAAAGAGTTCGTGTCGAACTCTTTTATTCAACTTTCGAGCCGAACCAATTCTTATCGAGTCGAACTCAGTCATATGTTCGACTCGACTCATTTTCAGCCTTAGTTATTCGTAAAAAGTATTTAGTGAAATTTGCTTTGCTTACATTGGATCAGTGGATCAAACTCGGGACCTCATGCATACTACACAAATCCCTCACGTATTCAATGAAATTTTTTACGATGTTGAGTCAAAAAAATTTGTTCATTTATTTTTTTGGGATTAATAGGTCTTTACCCCCTGCTAAGTGGACGTGTTTTGCGTTACCCCCTGCTAAAAATTTCTTGAAGATTGCCCCCTTGCAAAGTTTTTTTTTTTCCCCCTTTTCCTCTCTTGGATGCAAGAAATTTTAACTTTTTAAATCGGTTGAACAAAATAATCGATGTAAAAGGTGCACTCAAGGAGGGAAACCAACAAAAAAAACTTTGCAATGGGACAATCTTCAAGAAATTTTTAGCAGGGGGTGTAACGCAAAACACGCTCACTTAGTAGGGGGTAAAGACCTATTAATCTTTTTTTTATAATGAAATTGATTTTTTTAAGTATTAATATAAAAAATAAGTAAATAAATAAATAAAAGAGCAATAGTTTGATTTATATATAAATATATTTGCATAAGTATTTAAAATAGGTTAAAAAATTACTTTATACACAATGTATTTATATGAATTAGAATTATAAATAATAAATTTAAGATTTATCTTCGTTTTTTGCTACCATCATGATATTGGTATAAAGCTTAATAATGTGAGACCTATTTTTAAATACTTATGCAAATATTTATATAATAAACATATGTGAGACCTCCCCAATTTTTCGTATTTTTTTAGTAAACCTAATTTTCATCGTTATGAAAAACTCCAATGTATCATCAATGCAGGAGAAAAAGAAAACCAATGTTTTAAAACATATTTGATCATTATTATGTAACTTTGTTATATCAACTCTCCTAAAATATCAGGAAAATTATTTATATGATAAAATGCGATGAAATGAATGTGTAAAACAAATTACATCAATAATTCATAGGGTCAATTAAACTCAAACATTTAACTATTTATCTGCAGGATAAATAAATTAATAAATTAATAAAAATATCACAGCAACTCTTTGAGCTCTTGTATATCACATTGGCTGGTGCCATGTGAAAATTGAAGTTCATTTACATTTTAATTACAAATTTTAATTATAATTAATAAACGTCAAACTAACTAATAATGTGAATATAATAAAAACGCTAATTATCAAATGTCAAACCAACTAATAATGTGAAAAGTAATTAAAAGTACAACTTCATTTCAAAATGATCTAGAAGAAAATAAGTCGTTAGAGTATCAAGAAATTTTTGAGCAAAGTTCGAAAGGGAAATCGTTGACAAAAAAGTTTAGTGAAAGGAATTTATATAAAAAATTAAAAGTCATATAGCTTAAATTACAAATGATGTATACAGTGACAAAGCACTCACAACATTTGAATGAGATCAATTTAACGAAATCAGATTTCTCATGGTTACAATTACAACATTCGAATGGATTGCTTATATAAAAATTGTTCCCATTCTGCCCGGTTGCCATGCCAAAAATTAAGAATTGATCTCGAATTTGAATTTGAGTCTAAGTGCGATGAATTTTATGGAACGAGGTGGAATGTAACGTATGGATAGAAGCTCCGTTATATGGCTTCGAGATCTTTATTAGGATGTGATATTTGAAGTAAAAACACGGTTCCAAACGCGTACTAAAAATGTATTCGCGATGGAAATTGCTTATTATTACGAATCACATGGAGAAGAAAGAGAAGAAATACATCTTGACCCTTCATTTATCTCCAACCACCCCATGTTCTCCACTCCATCCGGATTTTTTGTTTTTGTTTTCTTTTTATTAGTGTAATTCTTGCTTTTCTTGCCTATTATTTCCGTAAGAAATAGCATTGCCCATTCGCGATATATAGTGATACTGTAAAATGAGATCACATGTGGCCCCAAGTTGGGAAATTGATATGGAAATTATAGTGTGAAATATAAGGTTGATTTGATGATTGTGGACAAGAAATTAAAAAGTTAAGTGATAGTGAAGTCCATGGTTTGATTTTCATCCTTAACATAATTCTAATATAATATTGACAATTATCATTTAAAAATAAAAATATGTAACGTGCGAACTATTTAGAGGACACTGTTAAGAGTTCCATCTCAATAGTGAGATGACCTAAACAAAAAATATTTAAGTAGAGGGAATTCTCGCCTGAATATGGTATTATAGAGTTGAGTTAAGCTCAACCTAAATTATAAGATGTTATCAGAGCTTTCTTCAAAATCAATTGGATCATCTACTATTAAATTTTTACTATCCGACAATTTACTATTTATATTCACACATCAAACTTAATAGTAATAGTAATTGATGTAAGAGAGTGTTCTAAAAGTCTCATCTCAAATATAAAATAAGGAGTTAAGTTAGATTCCATCTAAATTATAAGAGACATGTAAAGAGATGGTCCCATAAAGAGCAAAACCAGATGACACTAAGAAGCAGAGGGACCACTCGATCACATGGAGGTGCGGTTGAAGATGCGGCACATCATGTACTTGTGGTGCTTAAGTTTGCCTAGAAAAGAATAGAAAGTTATGCATTATTTGATTTGTGTATAAAATTTTGAACAAGTCTAATGTAGTTGACATTAAATTTAAATCTAGAATCTGCATATATGTCGTTGTCTACTCCAGCATCCAATTTAATCATCTATTATGAAATCAATTTATCCATCATTTTAACTTATATTATGGATAGAGTGTACTCCTCATACCAATAAAATCAACGACCAAGAGAAGTGTAGAGCTAGAACATCTAAGAGTTTGAGAAGATACATGATTTAATTTAAACTTATTTTTTTTATATGTGAAATGACAAATATCATCTAAAAACTCATATACAAAAGAATATTCATATTATGTTAACCTAGGTCAATGACAAAAACCAACAACCAAGAAAATCTCAACTCTCTTGTTTTATTTTTCTCCTTCAAAATAAATATATACTTATACTTTTCCGGTATATTTTTCAATAATGTTCTGTTTAAGTTATATAGCAATAAATTTGCACACCTAATGATTCAATAGAATTCTCATGAATAACTAGTAATAGTATAGTGGCCAAGGGGTGGTCATCATGTGAGTTTGGTGAGAATTTGGATTAAAATAAATCACAAATGATTGGGTTAAATTTTTAAAATGAAATGTAGATATTGAGTTCAAAAAGTTAGTGAGCTCCTCCTAAAACAAATAATTTAGGAGAATTCAAGTTTGATTCCTGGTGGAAACCATTTTTAGTCAAGTTTTATTTATCTTGCAGCCGAACTCTGGATTACCGGTATCCCCTTCCATATTGAGAATCACATTAATACCAAATTAAAGAAATTCAAAGTCTGTGAGTCATCCACATTAAGCTTAAGAGCAACCATACAAGTGAGTTGGATACCACATATTTACCTAAAACTTTAAGGCATTAAACTTATGGATTATCTCACTTATAAAGTGTTCAATCTTCACTTTTTAAAACAATGTGAGATTTAATTCATTTCACACTTATGGCAATAATTTATTCCTCAAATGTGAATCATTCAATTTTTATGCTCGTAATGTAAATTTTTCTTTTCTTTTTATTTTTAGGCAAATACTGAATAGTTCACCTAGGCACTCTTTAAGCCTTTAAATAAGTTTTTATAAAAAAAAAATTATAAAAATATATGAAGTCAATGCATTGGAAATTGAAATGTTCAACTTTTTGAATAAATTATTTTCTAAAATGAAATCTTTAAAGAGTGCACGTGCCCCGGGACACAGGATACAAGACCCTTATTTTTAAAATAACTCCATTGACTTAAAATTGACATTTGCCTCGCACATAGAAATATCATATATAAATGAGTTAAATATATTGCTTTTGTTGTTGATATTACGTAGCAGTAAATAATAGGAATAATATTCACTACACCAATCATAAGTAATATAGAAGAATCACTTTCTAAACAAACAAAAATTAGTTTTGGCCATTGGCACCAAACATGAGATGATTCAATTGACTATGTCGTTTAATTATAGCTACAAAAGTACTGCTTTCAATTGAAATTTCGAACAACATAAAAAACGTGATGTTTCATGTAATACAAGGTGAACATTTTTTGGCATTGTTACAACAAGCCCACAGAAAGTACGTTGTTTTGCAAAATGAGTACCTATGAAACAATGGATGGGAATGAAACAAAGTGTGATATGTAGTAGTCATGAATGGCAGTTGTCAAGGAATTTAATCAAAATTAACTTATGTAACTAATTATGTTTTCCACATACCCAAATGTTAATTTGGCTGGTTTAATTTATATATGCATGGCCTAAAGATTTTTATTATTTTTTTACACTACATAT
This sequence comes from Trifolium repens, assembly GCA_030408175.1. Lineage (NCBI taxonomy): Eukaryota > Viridiplantae > Streptophyta > Magnoliopsida > Fabales > Fabaceae > Trifolium > Trifolium repens. The sequence goes on from CP125840.1 coordinate 4,592,468, forward strand.
ATAATATGAAATATATTTGTTGAAAAATGTTAACCATTTAAATAGATTTCAAGCCACTAGCTTTAGTTTGATTTTGAGGAATTTTGTTTGTTAATATGTAAGAGGTCCTGGATTCGATATATTTTGTTCTTTTATATATAAAAATTTAAAAAAAAAAGATGTCAATAGCTCACAATTAAAAAATCCATAAAGTCGGAGGGAGTAGTTTAAGATAGATGACATTTACCTATTAAAGCATAATAATTCAATTTTTACGTCTCATGAGGTTTGCATGTTTGACATGTATACTTGCCTGGTTTTTAATTAGAATGGTCTAGATGAGGGTAACCAATAACAAGATACTAGCACTAGAATAAGAAGATGAGATGAAAGAGTAAAGAGACTGATTAATGGCATATATTATTATTCAATAAATTTAAAAATAAATTATAGAGTTAAATATATTTAGTTCCTACAAAATTACAAGCTTTTAAGTTTAATCTCTCAAAATAATTATTCACTTTTAGCCCATATTTATATTTTATAGAACCAATTTGAGGGACTACAAATATTTTTTTGTAAAAAAAAAAAAAAAAATAGAGACTATTCTTTAAAGTTGCAATATTGTATAGAGGACAAAATTATCACTAAAATTTAATAAAAATAAAATCTAAAAGAACTTACTTAATTTTATAAAAATTAAAAAAGTTTTGCATTGTATATGCTTTTATGTTCTCTAGTCATATCTTGTGTGACATATTCTACTCCTTGATAAATCGGAAATATTTGTCCAAAACTCATGAGAACAAAATAAATAAGTAGATTTGCATGTAATATCCACAATTAATATGTAACCAATGTTTATTTCACATGTATATTACATTTTTTTATTGGTTGTTGAGTAAATTAATACCTTCAAATTATTAAGAGATAGATTAAAAAAATCTATATTTTAAGTTTATTCTAAATGACTGAAAGGAATCTTTGAACCACATGAGAACAAAAAATTGTGCCGAAAGCCCAAAACATAATTTTGCAATCGTCATAAATAACATGTTTTCTAGATGTTATTAGAAATTTAACCGTAGAAACCATAAGACGGTGACAAAGTGAAGTCAACCATTAAAGGACATATATGTATTTTGAGCTTTACGTTGCCAGTTGCCACACAACCATGCATGAATGGTTGGACGGTTAATAGCTCCGCAATTCATACAAATCGAGTTTTTTCACTAAATATGAAATTGACCAAATCAAAATACTAAAGTTACATTACTAGCTAACTCGAAAATGTCATGAACCTTAGTACTAGACTACTAGGGAAAGAAACAAGCAAAGAAAAATGTGTATTAAAGATGTTGATAAGTTGTCTAGTCAAACTTTTTCTCAATTTTATGTTTGGAAATTATTTATACAAAAAAGAAATGTAGTTTTATGTTAAAATATTGATGGTTCATATTTGAATGTTTTTATTTGCAATTTGTAGATGATACATTTATTTTGGATGAAAAAAAATAGTCTAAGGCAAGACATGTACACTAGTAATGTATTTGTGATTGTCAACCGGGGATGATAATGTGAAAATGCTCTTTCTTTAGAATATTGTGCTTGTAACTAGGAATCTGCATGGTTTGGTTTTGGAGGAAAACTGAACCGAACTGAACCAAATTGTTTTCAAAATTTATAATAATTGAATCGAATTGAATTGTTTGTCTTTAAAATTGAACCGAACCGAACTGTTAAAGTGGTTCGGTTTTATGGTTTTAAACCAAACCATAACTAAATTTACACTAGAAAAACCAAACCATTAAATCGAACTGAACCGAACTGAACTGTTAATCATGAAATGAACTGAACTGTTTCAATTTGGTTTCAAAACTGTTGGTTATAGTTCGATTTAGTTTAGTAGTTCGGTTTGATTTTCTAATTTTTTTGCCCACCTCTACTTGGAACCATACATTGAATATTCTCTAAGTGGAAAATTGTAATTTGTTGATGCGAGGTGTTTATGGCATCTTTAAGAAAGGTCGAGAACTTGTCAAGTAAAAATATTGCACAAGCTGTCAATGGATCCACCAAAGAACAGCTGGATATGTTTCCTAGAGCAATGAAAATGCAACAGTAACTTTCTGAAGTCATAGTAGAAATGTACCTTTAAAAGACATATAGTGGGAACTGTTGGGTTACGAAGGGGGCAGCCGGGATCATCTATATTGGAATTAAGAACAACGTATTTAACAAGTGAGTTGAACACCACACTATAACTCAAAATCTTAAGGGGTTAGGTTTATGGGTCCTCTCACTTATAAATTGTCCAATCTCCACTATACTAAGCAATGTGAGATTTCTCACCTCACACTTGCCACAACCACAACAATCTCCCCTCAAGTGCGAGTCCTTTAATTCGATGTGCTCCCCCCCCCCCCCCCCCCCCCCCCCCCCCGAGCGGAAGCTTTCTCACCCACAAACATTTGTACTTGTACCGTCGTTGTTGTGCTCAACGGGGCCCGCCGTTTGACCACATTTGTCAGGAAGACTTTCGATACAAGGTTTCGTCGAACCATCGATTCTAATACCACTGTTGGGTTACGAGGGGGCAGCCGGGGATCATCCACAATGGATTTAAGAACAACTTCACATGTGAGTTGGACACCACATTATAACCCAAAACCTTAAGGCGTTAGGTTTATGGGTCCCCTCACTTATAAATTGTTCAACCTCCACTTTACTAAGCAATGTGAGATTTCTCACCTCACACTTGCCACAACCACGACAATCTCCCCTCAAGTGCGAGTCCTTTAATTCGTTGTGCTCCCCCCCAAGCGGAAGCTTTCTCACCCACAAACATTTGTACTTGTACCGCCGTTGTTGTGCTCAACGGGACCCGCCGTTTGACCACATTTGTTAGGAAGACTTTCGATACAAGGAGTCGTCGAACCATCGACTCTAATACCACTGTTGGGTTACGAGGGGGCAGCCGGGGATCATCCACAATGGATTTAAGAACAACTTCACATGTGAGTTGGACGCCACACTATAACCCAAAACCTTAAGGCGTTAGGTTTATGGGTCCTCCCACTTATAAATTGTTCAACCTCCACTTTACTAAGCAATGTGGAACTTCTCACCCCACACTTGCCACAACCACAACAGGAACAATCTTCAAAAACCTTGCAAAAAAGCGTACATAAGAGGTACAAGAATTACACTCCAACAGAACCAACAATGTAAGGTAAGAAAGAAAAACAAACAAACAAATAAACTACAAGGAAGTAAGGATACACAACACTAACAAACGAGAGCCCCTCAAAGGCACCACCACTAGAACAAGAATATCCATCAGAAAGAGAGAGGGAGACAAAGATCAACCATTGGTACGACAAAGCAATAAGAGTGGATTGAGTCCCTATAACCCATCGAGACCCAACACGACACCTCCAACAAACTCTACATGTTCCACCATAAAGTAAGATGGATACTTCACTGATAAAAGGTACAGGGGAGCCATGGTTTTTACGTAGAAATCACTTTCAATATAAAAATTTCTCCCTATCGATCAAACAGTCGATAAAAAATATCCCTTTTGAAAAGAAAAAAAAGAAGTTATTTCGAACTTTTTAGATGATCCAAACAATAATTTGTTAAATTAACAATCACCTCAATCTATTTTTTGTATGATACCCAAAAAAGTTTTTAAAAAAATCTTAAAATTAACAACAAATTAAAGGAGTATACGTATAAAATTGCAAAAAGACATATAAAATGATAAGAACTCAAGGTGTAATTAATTTAAAAATAGAAATAATTAATTAAAAGATACAGTATATTTGAACTAAAAAAAGGAGGCGTTACCCGTCACGTCCGTTATATTTGAATTTTATAAGGTACTCCTATTTTATCTGCTTTTATTCATGTCGTGTCCTTCCTATTTATTTAATGTTCCCCAAGTGCTTACAAGTTATACAAGAAAAATAAGTAGTTGAATTTCACATTTGATATGTTTATAATTGACAGTAATCGTAAGTCTCCCACCGAAATTAAGGACTTCGGCGTTAATATAGAAATATTGTGGTAGTAACTTGAGATGATGGTTAACATTATTTTAACTTATCACATAATTTATCATGGCTTATATATAGTATAATTATATTATAATTTTTTCATAAACTTAACTCAATTGGTAGAAACATTATAAATGTATTTGATCTGCTAAAAAATAAGGATTAAATTGGACAACTTTAGTTGTAATCTGTTTGGTTCAGAAATTAGTTATGGTACACGACAAAATAGGCCGTAAGTGACAGGACAAAAACAAGAATTTTTGTCCCTCGCTAAATCACATGACAACTTTTTGTTCATAGTACAACTATAAAAAATACGAAAATACTCATTCTATTTTCAAAAATAAAAAATATTATCTCTCTTTCTTTTACTAGTGTAATTTTGTTCTGTCTTATTTTACCTTGTTCTGTCATGTTCTGTACAGTTATATCCAGTACTTACTGTTTTGCAAATCAAACGAACCTTATATGTAAAATGCAGGAATTAGAGTTCAAATTCTAGGACTCCCACTATTTAACCATAAAAAATAAAATTATAGTCATCATTAAACTACTTTAAAAAAAATATATATAGCGTAATTTTTTATGTTTAACTTTAAAGTTAAATACATTCAAATTCTTACAATTTAAAAAAAAAATATTGATTTCAGTCTTTATAATATATTTTATTTAGTATCTGTAGATAAGCTCGAATAATAAAAATTATTCAGACATTTGATATCGAATTTAAAATCAACAATTTTTCACTTAATACTTTGTATGCGTGAACTAATTTACCGCTTGAGTTTTTAGAACAAAGATATATATTTATATATAGACAACATATAGAGTTTAGTTTTTAATCCGATCTATAGTTTATAGTTTAACGTTTAAACTATTATTTCATGTCACTACTACTATTACGTAATAGACTAAGTACCATATCTTCAATAACACTATGCAGGTGATGTCATGCATTAGCATGCAATGCTACTGATTAGGGACCAAAATTAAAATTGTAAGTTTTATTGTGATAGAAACACATATTTAATCTATTATAATTATAATATTATTTACAACTACAAGTTTATGTGAGGGTGAAGTGAAGGTAATGGAAGGAATTTTTATATTGTTCCAAATTAACCTTAATTAATGTTGCATGCGAGATATGGTCAATGCGCGAATAGTGCTGGCTCACATGCATGAATAAGATTTTCTGTTGTGATTAGTTTAATTGCAAATTTACAAAGAAAAATTGTATTTGACATCAAAACTTAAATGTGCAGATGCATTGGCAAGTGTATGAGTTGTATATTAGATTCCAATATATTGTTTATTTTAATACTTGTCCGAGTAGTATTAAAAATTTACTTTTCGCTGATGTTATGGGGCTCAGCACCCCTCGTTTTTCTTCTGGGCTTAGTCCCTCCCTCTATGATATATAAAAAAAAAATTAAATGAAATTTTTATGTATATTTTTGAATGTATGTTGAAGGGGCGGATCTATACAAAAATTATCAGTGGTGTTAATATTTGTTGTCCAAAAACTAAATTATACTTTATTAAATTTACTAAAAAGTTACACTAACAATAGTTGTAGTAACTGAATTTACAAAAGTTTAATAGTATATTATTTATTTGTTGAAAATGAGATAAAATTACATCATAACCAACCAGGTAGCTCAATCAATAGTGAGAATGGATTAACAATGTAATTTGAATTCTATGATATATGGTTCGATTCTCACTAAAGGCGAAAACTCTACTAATAAAAAATAGAGAAAATTGTAAGGTGTAACGCCGAAATTGCCTACGCATGCACTTGGCTTCGGCCGCCTGCATACCCACACAAGCAATTAGGTAAGTGGATATGTAGTGGCCATGGGTTTTGCTTCCTATAACCTAACATAGGATCTTTGATATGGTCCATGTGATCAACAACACTATATACTAGCTTTACCCAATTGAGTGTCATTTATGTTATTTTATACATCTCTAGAATGTAATACAAACAAAAATTATAGTTTGTTTCTATCAAAAAAAATTATAGTTGAAAAATTGATGTTTTTTCAATTAATTATCCGTTTGTTTAAAACTCATTTAGGAGGGAGTTACTAATAAAGAAAAAAATTATAAGTAAATAAAAGAGTGAAATCACTGTACAAAATTATCTTCCTTAATGACTAGGTGTTACTTTATCTATGGTCAGTCCTTAAATTTTATTTTTTTTACGATAGTCCTTAAATTATTTATCTTCCTATATGTCACACTAATTGTCTGCACAAGTTTTTTATTACATAAAAATTTGAAAGCATTGTATTTAACACTTAAATCTAAATGGATATGTAATCAAACTTCTCCTACTCTTTTTTTTTTCTCTTTTTAACAATAGTAATTAATCAAGCTTCTCCTTGGTCTTTGTTATTTATTGTACTAAATTTAACACTTGCCCCATTTAATAAAACACTTGTTCAACGTGGTTAAATTATTTATTGGAAGTTTGTATCTGCAATTGCAACGAGTGATAATCTAGTAGTCGAGTCTCCTCAATTGCAATTGCGGTATGATTTTTATTCGTACATACAACTACAACATAATCATATTAGAATAGGATCGGATGATTTCAAGCATGTTCATTGAAATCTTCTCGTCGAAAATTAAAATTTTAGATCCTCAAATTTCAAAATGCTTTAAAAAAAATCTTACTTTTTAGAGTCTCTTCAATATTGTATTTCAAATACCTCGAAATTAGTATTAACATTGCAACATAAAACTCTGCTATAATAAATAAATAGTGTATTGCCACGCTGGTGTCACTTCATATATTTCACGCCTCAACAATTGTATTATGTGTTGTGGCAACCGCAATAACCACAATCACAATGACCCGCAACTACAATTTCAAAATATGACCAAACACTAAAATATAGTGAACATTATAACATTGTGGTAGACCTTACATTGATAAATCTGTAAAATTAAAGAATGCAAAATATTTTAGGTGGATTCCACATTCTTCATCTTTCTATTTCATCTTAAATTCATAAAGAAAACAACAAAGGGTGTGTTGTGTGTGAAGAGTAGCCACTTGCTGGTTCAAAAATGTTGTTAGTGCATTCCACCACAATTACGTGGATGCCATTTTTAATGGCAAATGAATATGAGTTGAAGATGAATAGGAAAAACAGTGAAAACGAATTTATTGTCATGTTAATTAGAGATTTTCTTCAAATTGGAGGGTTCTGTTCTTTTTCTATTGGGATCATATTGCCTAAGCTTTTTCCTTCTAATTCTAGACTAGATTTCGTGATGCAATGTAACATGACATAAATATAAAGTCACACAGCCCCATTATCAACAAATAGTACAATTTTAGTGGTAGTAGTTATTAGTCCTTCCTTCCAAAACTTTAGTTGTTGTTGAAACATTATTCGTTATATCCTAATTATAAATAAAAATTTATTTATTTAGTTGAATGATTAAAAAATGACCAACTGTCTATAACTATCAAAATAAGTTTATTTTGCCTTTTCCGTCTTAAAATAAATGTCATCCAGACTAATTTTACGTATATTAAACAAATAGAGTCATCTTGCAAGATTTTAATTATCTGATGCAAAGTAAGAATTGTATACACTCTTGTCTTTATAAGTCACATGTACATTAGACTCGCGTGTGCACACACATACACATATTTAGAGAAAGGAACGTATATGTTTAACAATATTTTTTTTTTGTTCCATATGTTTAACATTAATATTTATCGATATAATATACTCATTCAATGAATATTTTTAACTAGATGGAGAAAAGAATGGGAACCCAATAGACAAGAGATTCAAAATTTAGAGAAAAATGACTAGCTTTTGAATCTACATTTAATTGATAGTATTTTTGTAGAATGATCATTAATATATATTTTGTAATGGAAAATGCTATTTAGTAAGAAAATCTATAGAGAAGAATTGCAAGAATAAATCTCCACCATTGTTTACATCAACTACCCCATGATTTCCACTAAAATAGGAGATTAAATTTCATCATCCTATAAGATAATGTCATGTGTTATTTTTGCATTTCTTCTCTAAAATAATTCTTACTAAATAGCAATGCTTTTTTTTAATTTAGAAAGTATCTTTTAAGAACGGTCAAAAGAGTCTTATGGGGTGTGGTATAACAATTGAAAATATATCACACCCCCATGTGTATGCTTTCATTGCATGCCTCACATGCCGCTTATTTGCAGATGAATTTCTCTAATATATTGATATTTGACGAACATATAATAATTGAATGTACATGTTTTTTTAATTTTATTTATTTCTTTCACCTTCTCTCTATAATACTCCCTTCATTCTAAATCTTTAGTTGTTTTGTCATTTTATTTTTGTTTCAAAATAATTGGTGTTTTAAAAATCCGAAGACAAAACCAACTAGTATTACTTTTCAATTCTTATACCCTAAATATAATTAGGATGAATTATTTTCCAATTATATTCTTAGATATAAAAGATTCTATAATGTGTACTAAATAAACCCTCTAAACTCCCAAATATATATATTAAAGAGATAGAGTAAAATTTTAGGCATGACTCCTATTGTTCGAAAACTAAACTATGGACTGTTGATGAAAATGAGAAAAATTATAACAATAGAGTAGTAGTAGTAGTAGTAGTAGTAGTAGTAGTAGTAGTAATAAGCCACTATTTAAGCCTTCATCCCCAAGAAACATCATTATTTCTCACATAATAATATACACAAGCAGGTCGATCTTGTTGTTTTTATCATTCAAATACTTAATTCTTTCGTCCGACCATCAAATCATTCTTATATTCTTCACAATCTCATACTTTGGAGTTTAGAGACTCACACTAACCTCAAATAATTGGAGTTTTGTATATATTTAGTTACCTCATTATTTAACCAATAAAATGCAAAAGTAAGTCTAGTATCAAATAATCAATTTTGTTTTGACTCAAACAAATAATCAAGTTGATGAACTGAAAATACCTTTACAACAATAAAATCATGTTAATGTATCGAATTATGAAAACAATCGAGTGACTTATATTTTGAGGCTCATTGAGCAAAAGTCTTTTCTTTTCTTCTTTAAGCCTCTGATTATTTTGGGCTTGACATAAACATGTAATTTTCAAAAAGGAAATCATTTCTTGACAGCAAAAAAAAGTGGAAACTCATTTGTACTATTATTACAATGTAGTACAAGATACGAAATTTTGTTCAATGATGGTAGCATAGAATTCTTGCTTACACGCATGTGATACTATTGCTTAGTAAGTAGAGGATATGGTGAAATTGATTTTTATTTTTAATTCAAAACAATACAATATTGAACTCTTTTTTTTTACATAGGGCGAAATAACAAATCTATTATAAACTTAGCCACAAGTAAAGAAGTCGGGATTCCAATGTTTATTATAGCATCCGATCTAATAATTTTAACAATTTTTACCGATTAAATTAGAATTAGTGGACGGATCGAAATCATATTTGAATCATCTATATATCTACTTTATTTGAGTCATCTAATTAAAGATGAAAACGAAAGTTAAATCAATGGGGACCACGAATAGTGTAAAGAGGCTAACTATACATTTGAAAGACTTAGGTAGAGTCAGTGTCTTTCCCCTCTATAGTTAAATTATAATTGCATGATAATTGATTAATGTCCATTTTAAAAGACTAGAGACTTCACTTTCTTTCATTTTTATTTATTGAACAATTTGTTTTTTCTTTTGAGCCTTTACACTTTTTAGGTGCATAGTGTGATCACAAATGGTTGGGATGGCAAAGTTATTTATCCCTTCTCATTTATGGGACATAGACGTGCTCTCCATGATATCGACCACTATTTAAGCCTTAAGGACAACGTCATTTGAGGATTTTATTTGGCCGACTAAACAATCTTATAAAAAAAATCGATAATAATGTGTGATCATTTTGCTTTATTTTTGCCTTTGTGCTTTGGATTTCTTGGAGGAGTTTTCCAATTTTGTTGTCTAATTGGTTGGTTCTTGTGTTATGTCTTGTTCGTTGAGTTAATGATGAATGTTTGGAAAAATTGAGTTCAAATTTTGAGCGAAATATTATTGATCAGGTTTTACTTATCTCTTTGGTTAAACACTGAATTTGTTTTTTTTGACAAACGATTAAACACTGTATTATTTGATCCAGTATCTTAGATATATAAGAGTTAAGATTTAAAATAATATTAAATATATGATCTCTATAACACTTCTAACTATTATTTTTTATTTATGAATATGTGTGATAAAATACATTAATTTTATAAAATATAAAAAATATATATAATTTTTCTTGGTATGTATGTACTAACAACTTTAAAAAGACACTAAAAAAGAATTAAGGTGGGACTACAACAATGACATGACATTATCATATGGGACCATGGAAGGATGCACGACACGTCATACGGCATGGGAGCTTAAATTTGGTCCATTAAGCTTTGAGCTTGTATTAATTTATATTTTAGAAGTAGGTGAAAATAATAAATTTTCTCAATATAGTAGTAGTAGTAGTAGTAGTAGAAGATTACTTCATTTGTCTTGGATTCATATTTGGATTTAGTTACACTGCAAATCTTCTTTCTTCTTCTTTTTCCCACTTATTTTATAACACATTGATCAATAATTTCTCTACCTAAACTAAAAATAAGGAGTCCAACAATCAGAAACATGGTAGATGCTTTGGCCTAACAGACAACATGCAGTAGTTGTAGTATACTATATTGCTTGATTATTTTTTAGCCACACACAACTACCAATGACATGTATTTTAAATGACTTAAAGTAAAAATAATTAATCATTGATATTATTAGAAGATACATTTATTTCGCTTTATTAATAAGTATACTTTTTTAATCAACTGGGTTTGTTTGATGTAAGAAAGAGATTGGTCTTCTATAATGTGATAAATCAATGTTCGAGTCTTGACTAAGGGAAGTGTTCATATATAGTGATTATACCTCAAATCGAACAAAAGGGAACCAATGGCCAGCAAAAATTATAATTTCATATTTATTGAATAATTTAAAACCAATCTCTTTTTTAAGAAAAGAATTTCATATGCTCTGGTAAGCAAATTTGTACTGTTGGATTGTTTGGAATCTGATTTATTAAAGTCTAACATGTGAGCCATTGATTTTAGTCCAGAGATCATGAATGCTTATAAAAAATATATATATTGAATCGTGAATTAATTAGAGTGATTGATGTCTATATAGCAGTGATCTATCAATAAAACAGAGAATGCAGATTAGAGCTACAATTACATGTAGCATTTTAGAAAACACGGGCATATTAGAACTCAAGATCTTGAGTCAGTTTGTATAGTGGCCAAAGCTTTTTTATGGGAAGGTGTCATTTAAAAGAATAATGATGCAGAACAAAATGAAATGCAGTAATGAAAAAGGACAATGTAGTCAAAAGTAATTACTGGATTACTTTTAAAAAAGAAAAATAAACTACTGAATTACTGAAGACGTGAATTTCATTCACTCCAACTAAATGCAATACTTGTGTCAAAAAAAAAACTAAATTCAATACCAATAGCCTATGACTTGCACAAGCAAATGCAAGATGAACTACTGAGTACTCCTGTACAAAACCTGCAATCTAAATCAAACAATACAACAACATACATGTTTAATAAAATTACAAAGTAATGACCATTACATATATCATGTTAACTACATAATTAACTACTCTGTTCTGATTCTTCAGAATCTTCAGATGTCATGTTCGACTCTTCTTCCTCTTCCTCTTCAATTTCATCGGTTTTGACTGATCTACGGGCAGACGACATCTTGTTCATGGCTGCAGTTTTGCTTGCTCTCTGTGAGCGACCTTTTACTGTATTAACGGTGGTAGGAACCACAGAAGCATATGAATCTTCTTCTTCATCATCAGAACTAACTTCCTCGATCCTTACCCTTCTCCTTGTTCGTGTAGCTCTTGTTCGCTGTACAGCTGGTGTTTGTGGTATTTCAACAGAAGCATCCCAATCAAGGTTGAAGTCCAGTTCCAGTTTCCCTTCAAAAAGTTGGGAGGAAGAAGAAAAATGTTAACAGTAAAAAAAGGGTTTTCAAAAGGGAACTGTAGAGTCAGTAAAACTGCCTAATACTGCATGACTTTTTCAGTTGCACTAATCAAATACTATTGAATCATGAAAAGCGAAAGGGAAAGTAAAGGTAGCATGAAAAAGTCATTTTCATGTTACTGATTAAATTTCAAATTCAGTTGGTTTTTTTTGCTTGCTTGACAACCTTCTTGTCCCCACAACATCATAATAATAAGATCACATCTAGATTTGGTACAAACCCCGACCACCATTTGAGGTTTCATAAGATGACATAAAAAGAATCGGTCTAGGCATGTTATCCTTTCAGTCTAGGCATTTCAAAGAAAAAATATAAAGCATTACCCAAAATGAGATTAACTTCATCTTGCAACAATTCCTGGTCTTGTTGCCTGTCAATTGTCACTAGATGCTCTGCCATGCGCTTCAATTCTTTAACAAGATCCTTCTCTGAAGATACACATTCAACCATTCGACATAAAAGTTTCCTCATAATTTTTATTGGCCCTTGTTCTGATAACCGAAAATGAAGGGAGACAAGTATTCTACATAATGCCGATACATACGCCTTCTCAGCAGGTGTCTTCTTTGAGTGAAAGCTTGCAACCTTAACACAGTAGAGAGTAAGAAGAAAAACAAAAAACCAATAAACATTAATTAAATTTTGAATCGTACAATATTTTCAATCAGCCAGATGACATGATATTCATATATGTCATTTATGTTTATTTATTACCCAACAGGTAACATAAATTGCTTATGCTATTGTATCCAAGTGAAATCCACCAGCTTCAATTAATATAGTGACAGTTGCATGCCAAGCTTCAACGAGCACACAATTAAAATCAGCATCCACTTCACACTATTTTCAATTTTCCATGTATAACATGCACAACCAATTTCTTGCAGCATACGAAAGAGCTTCATTAGAAGCTGTACACTTAATAACTAGCATAAAATAAAACCTTTAGAACTTAGAAGCAATTAAAGTAGAACAATGTAGACTAATCTTACATTACCAATCCATATCAAGGGGAACAGATGAGCAAGTTAGCATATATTTAACAAATTTCAAATTAGTGGATGATTTACCTCTACGGCTATGCGTAGTGCGAGCCCCTCCTCGCCACACTCAAATGGGACTTCAGCGCAACTATCTATAACTTGTGGCTGTTCTGTACTAGAGTTTTCACATGCAGCTTCAGTCTCTTTAACAAATAATGGAATCTGCACCATCTGCAACATAAAACGGGAAGCTTGAACTGCACGCTTACGCATCTGAGATACCATAAAAGGAGAACCCCCAGAATTGCCAAAAATTCCTGGCCACATTGAACGCATAACTGGAATGAAGGCCTTCAATATACACCTCTGTATTTAAGAAATAAAACATTTCAGGCTGCCGAAGATATCATATTCAAATAAGAATGACGGATAAAGTAAACCAAATAAAAAATATGACATCAGCCATGCTTGCCTTGTGATTTGTTGAGAGACATGGGTAGTTCTCAAAGAAAACAGATAAGCATTGCTTCAACCTGGCAGGTGAGAAACATTTGATTTAAATTAGCTAATTGTGCAGGTCAAGAATAGTACAAAGGGAGAAAACTATATACCACCTGTGCATATTTTCTGATATGTCACTGAAGTACAAGTAAATGAGCTTAGATAAAAGCACAGGGTGCAAAGAAGCTGGTATGCTTGGATAGTTGTCACTTAGGAGAAGAATTTTCGCAAAGCCCTCCCCAAGTATAGCATAAATGCATTCGTCTTCACTGCTAGTTAAAGGATTAGCCCAGTTTTCATTTTCAATGCCACCGTATAAAAGATCAAGCGTGTCAACGTTTGAATTTGAATCCACTTCTGAATCAGAGAAATTCACAGGACAAAAACAATTTTTGTCACTGTTTACTTGGCTTGGAATATCGTGATTTAAAACCCTGTCAACTTCTTGAGGACCATGCCACATCACAAGATCAGTTAATGCTTTACAAGCCTCAATACTAATTAAATGTGGCCCCCTAATGTATGAAATCCGTAGCTGTTTCAAAAGTTCAGCATTTGGTTTCCTCTCCAAAAGCCCAAAGAGGCCAAGACATCTTACAGCAATTCTTTGCACGTCCAAGTGAGATTGTTTGGCCTGAGTATTTCATTGTCCATACCAGTAAATAGTTAGTAACCAATGCCCTCAAAGAAAATCTACAAGTATAAACTGATTCAGCCATCTAGCAAATTATCTAATCACAAGACCTTGTTCATCAGAAAGTTAAATTCTACAATGTATATACTCCTATGCGGTGTATATGTTTGTGTAGGCGTGTAGCTCATACATTATTTCATAGTTTTTTTTTATTTGATAAACTTCATATCGACAGTAAATATCATTGTTCATTCAGCCATGAGGAACTGAAGTAAACGAATTTTCAAGATTGGAAGATTAGATTTAGTTTGCAAAAAGGTCAGTCAACATCTAGAACAAAATTTTGATGATGCGCGAATCATTTCCTATGTTGTAAACTAGAACACAAACACACTCTACGCATAACATTTTTTGCAGGTTAACTAGCTATAGTCATCTGTTTGTAGCAGATATATTAATCAATAAACATAGATTTGAAAAACAATAAGGAAACTTGCAATTTGTTACCCCGGGAAGAAGTAATGATTGGAGAAGTTCATCTGGTTCTATAGCCTTGCCCTGAAGAAAGCGCATGGACACTGCATTTTTCAGTAGAAGGCCTATAAGAGAAAGGGTGTGTATCCACTGCACATAATCCGCTGTTCTCTCTCTGCAAGGTTGAGCAAGCTTTTCTACAATTGCAAGAACAACTTCTTCAAATTCACCAGGAGCTGCATGGACTTTCCTTGCCAATTTGGCTATGGCTTCTGCCCACTCAGTATCTCCACCAAAACTTAAGCCATCTCCAATGACGACAACATTCCCTTCATTATCAACCTCGTGCTCAGGAGGTTTGCTCATCAGCCCCTGCAGAAACATGCTAGCAGCTTTTCTATATGAAGTGTCAGAAAAATCAAACATAGCACCAAGCAAAAGCAGCTGCCGGCATGCAAACCGATGGTTTGATCCTGCAGATATTAGATTGGACCACATCAGTATCATTAAAGTTGGGTGTAGAAGCACCATCCAGTAAACTTACACGTACCCGCAACAATATGGGCACTGACCAACTCTATGTATTCGTCAACTGTAGCAGGAAGAATTTTTTCTAGAAGGTCATTTTTATCTGATGCTTCTGCAGCATATACTTCTGCTTCGGTGCCCGCGGTGGCAGCAGCATCAGAGCCTAAAGCCTATTGTGGCATAAATCATAAACCTCAATAATTTGGAGGGAAAATGTGAAGTCATAACAATTTTACATGAATAGTTATAAATTATAATTATACTTCTAACTATAAATTATAATTGTATTCAAAAAATTAATAAACAGAGAGAACAAGAAAGACAGTTATTAAGCACAGAGATATATTCTGATTTGATTTCACAATGTCTTAATGACATATTATAGCTACCAATAACATATGCATTAAAATGGTAGCAAAAACCTAAGTTAAAGGCAAAATCACATCTTGAGTCCCATAACTTAATTTTAGGTAACGATTTAGTCTTTTATCTTTTTTTTTACGTCATTTTTGACCTTTTTGGTCCTTCATTTTTCAAGCTTAAAATCTATGATTTTCTTTTATGGCATAAGATATATTAATGCTTGAAAGCGAACAAAGCAAAAAAAAAAAGGATAAATTTGAAGCTTGAAATTCATATTCAAACAAGAAAAAGGACTAAAATGGTGTTAAAACGAGTATGATTAACACGAGTCTTGGCAATTAGTCCCTTTCTCTTTTGGGATAAAAAACATATACCCAAATTTTGTGCAAAAGTAGCATGACACTGACTGATAAAAGTATTGTTTTGGTCAAATCTGCTAAGCATTTGTGCCATATTTGCCCATATTCCTTCTATTTGACAACCCTGATTTAACCACTAATATGGGATAAAAAAGTGAGAAGTAAATATGAAAAATGGCTATATATTCCTTTGACTCACATGTGCTTCTGACTGCAAATGTTTGCAAACAGTTCTCCAATAAAGAGCAGCCTCTGCTTCCATCAGCACAATGTTTGGTGGACAAGGAACCGCTTCCCCTACAATTAATATGCAAAGCAATAAAATATGGTACAGAACAGTCAGCGAGGTTAAATCCAAATATCAACCTACATCTAAAAAATAACAGGTACATTATCATCCTGGCATTCAGAAAACTACATTCAACGAGGAAAGAAAATAGCTGAAGATTTACAAGTACAAGATAGTTCAGGGGCACAGCCTCAAACACTTCACCTAACATGACCATTTCCATAAATCTTCTTGCAAAATTTGAGCTCATGCTCATAAAATTGCTTGATCGGCTTGTGCTCACCGAGCATCAAAATTGGCATAATTACCTCATTATTAAATTTTTGTAAAATGAGTATTTAACCAAATCAATTGTTTAAAATTTCATCTTGGCGGTTGTTTATATACATTTTAGGTAATTAGGACATCAAAATAAAGTAAAGACAGTATAGTATCGAAAAGCATTTGAATATTATAAAACTTGTAGACTTAACCTACTCAATGAGAAAGTTCATTTCAACGATTCAAATTTTTTAAATTAGCTTTTTACAGAAAGTTATTAAAGGTGCAATGTGTCTGAGTATGTGTGCATCTGTATCCTCATATCATTAGTCATAACAAACATGATATATCAAACTAGATTTTATATTTGTTTTTGAAAGATTTAATTAAGCACCGTGTAGCAACACTGAAAGGTGAAACAAATAAAAGTATTTAATATTTGAAAATCATGTCTTACCTTCTGCTGTGTCACCATTTGATGATATAAACTGCTGGATACTTGCACCATTCTTTAGTTTTACTAAACCAGCTTTTAGAAGTGCCTCCATGACAGACTCGCTCACTGATTCATAGGTTTCGACATCGAGATACTTCAAAAGCTCTAAAGGGTCACCGTTACAGCACTTTATAAGCCATTCATCTTTCAATAGTTTGAAACATTCCTTCGAGACACCAACAGATCGGTCAGAAAGTCCTCTCCGAAGAATTATTGTCCTGAGCTTAATGCTGCAGAAACCAGGTAAATAAAAGAGCAAAGGTTACAAAAAGCCACTTAATCAAAGTAATATTGGAAAAGATGTTTGAGAAAACCGCTATCATAAAAGTAGAAGTCCACCCTTGGCGGCCGTATCTATAGAATTCTATGACAGCATAATTTCAAAATAATTAAAAAGGACACACAAAAACATATTATACTAATTACATGTTTGCAATATGAATTTATTACCAATGTGTCAAAATTAAATATCTTAGAAAAGGTGTATGGACAGGGAACATGGAAAGTATTATTCCTTTGCATTGAAGTGTAGTGTGGTCACTTTAGGGGCTAAAATACAAACCCGAACCAGTAATTTGAAAATCAATGGAGTGATAATCATATAGCAATCACTTTAGTGTGCTCATATTGAAAAAAATTCTAGACCGTTGATTTCATTCTTTTTCAACAGTAGACAAGTGGCACTTTATTTACACTCTAATGTGAACCTTTGCAAATTCGAAGATCCGAATCCGAATTTTAGGGGGGGTAGCAACTTAAATGACACTGTGTGAGCAGAAAGGAATAGAATTATTGTTTTTTTACCATACCGCATTTACCTTAAGCTTTGAAGAGGAAATTTATTAGCTAAAACACAGTATGCTGCTTTGCGAACAGATTCACTCACATCCAAGGTACAGTCAATGATAACTTGAGAGGTTGCACTGGAAGGAGGCAAAGACAACACAATCATCTTACGAACGTCCTGCACACATCTTCAAATTTAATAACAAGAATACCAGATCTCTGCACATACACGTGTAATATTAAGATGTACTAGCAATCCTAAATTGTTCCACGCAGATATTCCAATTCCAATATTTCCAACACATAGATTCAAGAATCAGTAACAAAGTTAATTGATAAGTGTAAAGAAGTGAGATTAAGCTATGTAGTCAATGGTTAATAGAGAAACATAGCAGCAGACCCCTGAAACACTATAATTGTACGGCAGGTAACAGTATGACCGCTATGTTGAAGATTATCTCCAATATGATGATGGCTATTAGAATACAAGTTAAAACAAATGCAAGTTATTCCTTTAATGGAATCATTATCTCCAATATGATGATGATGGCTGCTAGAAAGTCACAGAAAGCGGCCACTGGAAGGTTGCAAAAAGGACTGCTGGAAAGGCGCACATGGTGAGGAGAGGAGAGGAAGTTGATACAGAGTAGAAAAATGACAAGACAGGAGAACTGGTTTCGTAGTCATTTTGAAATCTATAGTGAAATGACAAAAAGTTCAAACACAAGCGGAGGTGGTACCTATAAGTCGAGTGCAGAATACTGCTATTCTAAGGTGAAATGACTATATGTCGCAAAATTTGTAATTTATGAGTTTGGCTGTTGCAGCTCTTATTGATCCACAGTAAAATAGGGCTTCGCATAGAGTATAAGGGCGGCTACCGCTACAGTCATTATTGTCTTTCAGCAAGCTGTATTTTTATTTTTGACAATAGCATACTAGTGTATAGTTCTGGTAAAAATTGTGTATATCCTTTTGTCAGATCTTAAAAGCAACCTGATATTAAAATTTCAAGTAGCCAAATAACCATAGGGTTTGAAGAAATTACTATATTACAATCAAAAGACATGATAGTATAAAAAATTAACGACCAACAATTATAACCACAAACAGCACAATTGATACAGACATGGGGGAAAACTTAAAAGGAAAATAATCCAATTGATTCAATTGCGACACTCACCGCATTTTGTTCTAAAGGAAGCATCTCAAGGAATAAATCAAGGATGTCAATGTTTGAAGAGTCATTCACAAAACGTGAAAGCGCCCTAACCGCAAAAGTACGCACCACATGGATCTTGTCCCGTACCCTAACCTTCATACATTCTATGACCTCATCCCATAGGTCATTGCTCACTTCTGCATCATCTGGCAACCTCAATATTATCTACAAAATCAACCAATTTTAATCACATTATAACAAAATAAATGAGTAAATAAAATTGACAAATAGGCTACTGTATCATAATTTCCTTCAAATTTCAACAATTAATAACCACATTAATTGAATAAAATAACTGTATTTTGATTTTTGCACTACACTCAAATCTATGAGCAATTGCTAATCATGAATTTGCACTTCATACAGGTTGCAAGTTTGGACTTTGGATTCACCCATGGGAGACCCAAAAGTGATTCAAAAGACTTAAATTTGATTTTGTGATGATAAAAAAACGATTTTGCCTTTACAATTTATTCTAACTTAAAACTATTATTTGTAGTTAATCTCGAACCTAATATTTAGAGTGCATTTAATCTGCTAAAAAACAAGGGACAGGACAACTTCAGTTGCATTGTGTTTGATTTTAAAATTATTCCTAGGACTAGACAAACTGGGGCAAGAGACCGAACAAAAACTAAAAAATTTGTCTTCCACTAAACCACGAGACACCTTTTTGTCAAATACCCTTTTGTCCACCAAACATCGTAAACTTTGTCTTGTGTTGTAATGTCAAGTCCGGTGCTTACATTTTACAGATCAAATAGACTCTCACACTCAAATTTAAATTTATTGTTAAACTCATTTTCACATAAATTTATCAAAACATAAATCATTTAACCTTAAACTCATTTTTAACTAAAATCAATTTTCATATGTAAAACCTAACACAAAAAATAGAAAAAGTAAAATTCATAAAGTTGAACTTATCTCAATTCGTTACCTCAGAAACGATCTGGCAGGCTCTAAATCTAACAGTCTTATCGGCCGCCGTCGCAGCAACAAGGAGGAAATGAAGGAAATGGTCGAGAAACTCATCGCAAACTTCGGAATCGGCAGGATTACGTGCGGCAGTAAAAGAGGAGACGAACGAAACAACACGATCAGCAGAGGCAAGGCGTTTCTGGAAGGTGAAGAGAGGAATTAGGGATTTGGAGAAAGCGGAGAAGAATTCCGACGGTGAAGATGATTTGGATCGGAGGAGTGATAGTTCTTTGAGTTTACGGTTGTGTGTAGCGTATGATGTTCGAACTTCGTCGAGAATTGCGGCGATTTTGTGCGATAATTGGTTTTCTTGTTCGTAGTTGGGTTCCTCCATTTTGGTGAGGTTAACGGCGAAGATGAAGTGTGAGAGTGCTAAAAAGTGATTTTGACTTTTGATTCTCAAACGTGATTTTTTTGAGTTTTGAATTTGAGCGGGAGGTTGTTTTGATTGTTTTGGGCTTAAATATATGGGCTGTACCATCTGTGTAGCCCATCAATGCCTCATGTTCGTTAAATTTGATTAACCATTTATTAGTAGCATTTTTTGGCTACCGTATTATTATTAGAAAAAAGTATTCACTGTCGTTTAGTAGAGATTAATATTAATCTCTCGGATAAGGATTTTGCTTGGGGCACAAGTTAAGCTTTTTTCTCCAAATTGAATTTTCTTCGCACGTAGAAAGTAGATATCTAGTATTCGTACCACTGTATCTTTGGGCTGATACCTATGAAGCTCCGATACTCTAAAAATGGTGAAGTATTGTGTCCGATACGTTCTCGATACCGATACTCGTCTGATACGTTCCGATACTCGTATCGGAAGAGTATCGGTTAAATCATTATTTTTAAATAAAAAAATAATATCCGATACGCGTCCGATACTTCCTGATACTCGTATCGGAAAAGTATCGGTTAAATCTTTATTTTTAAATAAAAAAATAATATCATATACAATCAGTGTTTCCTAGTGAATGTCAAATTATTATGTTGTTACACGGATAACTAATTATGTCTTTTTTTGGATAGTATTTTTTTTGGATAGCACTAATTATATTTTTTTGTATAATACTTAACTTAAAATGTACCGGTGATAATTATTTTTTAGGACAATATTAATGAGACACAAATATTGTCTGCTACAAGATGGGCTTGTTAAAGAGGCTTGATGTCATGACTATTATATGTTTTTTGAGCTATTATATATCTTTAGTTAGGACTGAGGAACCCTGATATGTTGAGCCTCAAACTATTTTGCTCCTGTGCAAGCTTATTGGCTTGTTTGTACTCCTTGTACAATGAACTATTGGCGTTTATAATAATAATAATAATATTAATAATTTTTTTTTGTCTTTCAAAAAAAATTATCATTATTAATATTATTGATTTTAGTCATGTTTATATATTGTGCATTTATATATTTAATTTTAAAATTAATTTTTAATTAACGTATCGCGCCAGTATCGGATATGGATTTTTTAAAATTTTCACGGATTTTCATGGATTAACGTATCGACGTATCGGTATCGTATCCGTATCGTGTCGCGTATTGGGGCTTCATTGGCTGATGTTAATTATTCTTACCTTGTCTTACCAGATTGATCTTGGGTGTTTTTACCACCATCCATATAGGTTAAACTTTGACGCGGAACAAACACACCAAGATTATTTATCCGGTCCATCCCAAATTGATTTACGTCTGAGAGAGAAAGTTGTTTTTCAAACCACTATCAATAGATATTTACAATAGATACAGAGATTGAACAAACTAGGGGTGGTCCGTGTGGACCACCCCCACCCCAAATAAATAATTTTTTTATAGGTGTTTGATTGTTCCATCACTTATTTTTTCTCCTTTTTATTTATGTATTTTGTTCTTCTCCTTTATGTATATGAGCATGTTACAATGGTTGTTACCTTATCGCAGGAAATGAATTGATTATTGATTATATGAAGACAATAATGCTTTATATGTGGAGGCATATTGTATAAATTTCAACTAAAAATATGATATGTAAGTGGGGTCTCAAGCAGTTCCTACCAACAAGGCTAAAATGATGACAAAAAAAATTATTTTTCTTCTGTTCTAATCACCTTGCAGCCGAAAACACCAATTAAATGAAAAATCATTGAAAACACAAAACAATAAAGCACAGTTTAGAAGCCCCACACACACAAAATTAAAGTTTTATAAAGTCAGTTTAAAAAATGAAATCATTCAAATGCAATAATTGTCTTTCTTTTTTTAAAAAAAATGGTATTCGATCCGAAGATTGATTAATCTGATGGGACCAATCATACCACCTACTTGTGGGGGCTCTATTTTAAAGCAAGAATTGCTTTATATAGACTAATTCATCAAAATTGACATAGAAAAAATTGAACTGGAGCCTTGAAATGAGCACACTTCAAATGTCTTCCTTTCAAAAAGAAATTGTATATTTAATTTCGAGATCGAAAATAGTAATTAATAATTACACTATATTCTTTTACTCTTTTAAATTGTTCCAATAAAATACTACATAATTGAATTCTTGTCAACATCATAAAAAATTGCAGCAAATCGGTACAAATTGCACAATAACAAAAGTCTCACCTCAAATTCATAGGAAGCTTTTTATTAATTTATATAAGTTAAAAAAAATTATTCTTTCAAATTGTTCCAATAAAATAATGCATTCTCTTTACATTGTTGTCATCATCTTGAAAAATTGCAGCAAATCGGCACTGATTGCACAATAACAAAAGTCTCATCTCAAATTGGTCGGAGGTGTAATTTTCTTTATGATAAAAAATTGGATCATGATTTGTTTGTACATACATGCATA
The DNA here is from genome assembly GCA_030408175.1 of Trifolium repens. Classification (NCBI taxonomy): domain Eukaryota; kingdom Viridiplantae; phylum Streptophyta; class Magnoliopsida; order Fabales; family Fabaceae; genus Trifolium; species Trifolium repens. The sequence goes on from CP125840.1 coordinate 4,615,330, forward strand.
TATGATGATTCTTGACACATTTATTAAGCAGCATGCGTTTATGATTTTTTTTTATTAAGTGATCTGCAAGTTAAAAATTTCACTCTTAATATAGATAAATGATATGTTCAGTTCGGACTCCGGCCTTATTAATATTTTTTATTTGTATAAAATAAATATTCAAAGGTTTACATGTTACATACAGAGACATTATATATATATAGGGATATGCTATAACACACCCACTCAATTTTATGAAGGTGTGCATTAGCAAGTTATAACTAAAAAATAAATAAATACACCTTCAGGTGTATGTTGCTAAAACACTCCTTCTAAAAAATAAGTGGGTGTACGTTAGCAACTCCTATAGGCATTTGCTATAATCCACCAACTTATTTTTCAGAAGGTGTGTGTTAGCAAAAGATAACTAAAAAGTTATTAAATACACCCTAAGGTGTATGTTGCTAATGCACACCTTCATAAAAAAGAGTGGGTGTGCATTAGCATTCCCCATATATATATATATATATATATATATATATATATATTAATTTTAATTTTTTGACAATGAAGTAGGAGTATACATCAAAGAAGTTAGATTCCTATACAACCGGTTTATGCAGAAACTAGTGTCTTTCGATTACCCCTATACTATATGATTTGGTGGACTTGTTTTGCTTTTGAAAATTTCAAGTTAGTACTATTATGAATTAATAATGATAATGATAATAATTAAGACAACTAATTTTTCCCTGTACCAACAAGAAAAGTTCCAATTATTTTTATTTTTTTTATATAGTTCGTTTGGTGTACATTGTGCAACAACATGATACATTTATAGGTTATTTTTAAAAGTAGAATCAATAAGCTATAAAAATAAACAAAAGATGACAAAAGTAAAGTAAAATAAAACTAAAGAGTCTTTTTTCCTAGTCTCTGCTAGGGTTTGTTCTCTTCCCTATTGAGAAGCTTGCTTATTTTCTCTTATTCATTCTTGTTGAATTAGTTTTTGAGCTTACACACAATCAAATATTCATTATGTCTAATGTTAACTTGGAGGACTTGTCCTTACAAGAGGAGGAGGGTTTCGTTTTTGATCTCGATGAAGGAGAGGAGGAGGTTATTGATTTCCGGTGGTGCCTTGTTGGACGTTTTTTGGGAGATCGCTCTATTCATGTCAATTCTATGAAAGTTACTATGGCGGATATATGGAGACCGGTCAAGGGAGTGAAGATTAAAGAAACAACACCGGGATTGTTCCTTTTTCAGTTTGCCCACGCTTTGGACATGGAAGCAGTGATACAGGGAGGGCCTTGGTCCTTCAATAATCAGATGCTGATCTTGGAGAGGGTTGGATTAGGAGTGCAAATTGAAAACATTCCTTTGTACCATGTTGATTTTTGGGTACAAGTACACAATCTCCCCACTGGTCTTATGGCGGAAAAGGTTGGGAAGACCTTGGCTAATTACATCGGCACGTTCGTGGAGTATGATAAAAATAATAAAGGGAGTTTCTGGAGAGAGTACATGAGAATAAAGGTTCGGGTTGATGTTCGACAGCCACTCAAGAAGGATTCAAGAGTAAAAAACCAAGGAGGTGCTTGGTGTTTGGTGAATTTTAAGTATGAGAAGTTAGGAGTATTTTGTTTTGTTTGTGGTCTTTTAGGACATGGAGAAAATAGATGTGCAGTTCGCTTCTCTATGGAAAATGACGATGGATTCAGAGCTTGGTCGAAGGATTTACGTGCTGAACCCAGACGGAGAGGTGGTAGACAAACTTCACGGTGGCTCATGGAAGAGGATGGTGGTCGTTCGGTTCAGGAAGAAAGACAGTCTCAGTCTCACGCGCCTTCAGATGCACACGTGGACCCTACTCAGTCAAACACCCCTTCATTCTCTCCCAATCATAACCGACCAGACAGAATTATTTCCCCATTATTGCTGAACCCCACCCGTGTTCCCCCAGCCAACCAAAACCAATCTGAGAATAACCAGCTTTTAATGATGGGTCCCGCTCCTGCCTCCCTAGCCAACAAAAACGGTCCTGTCAACACTGATTCCAATGTGAACCAAAGCTTATCCCTTCAACACTTCACACGTCAACCTCTACCCCAATCCACTCAGCAGACAACCTTAATAAATGACCTGGACAAAACCTTAACTGCTCAATCATCACCTAATAATAGCCCATCAGTCACATCCTACACTTTCTCACCAATCCTAACTGATGCATTAAATCAAAAATTACCCCATCAATTCACTTTTAATTCCTCCACCGTATCACACCCGAACCATCAAATTAACCCACTGAACCGGCTCATAAAAAATAACCCACACCATAAACCCACCCGAACCGGTAATTCTCGAGCCGGTATCAACCCAGACCCAGCCAAACATGTCTCTGACCCGAACCAAAGCTCTCTTGCAACCATGGAAACCCAAACAGAGAAGAAAAGAAGGCGTGAAGATAATGAGCAGAACACTGACACCGCTAATGAAACTCAGCATTTTTTAACGGTAGGTCCTGGCAGCCAGGCCTGCCGGGACCAATGATTGTTCTCAGTTGGAATTGTCGGGGTTTGAGCAGCCCGAGTGCAATTCCTAACCTGCGTAATCTTGCTCAGGGGTACCGTCCGGACGTGTTATTTCTGTCAGAAACCTTACTTAAAGCAAATAAGATGGAAAAAATCAGAACTTTGTTGAAGTATGATTCTTGCTTGTCTATAGATGTGGAAGGAAGAAGTGGTGGACTGTCGGTGCTTTGGAAGGAGAGTGTGAAGTGTCGGATTATGAACTATTCCAGAAATTTTATAAATTTGATTGTTGAGGACGAGGAGAAAGGTGACTGGAGACTAACATGCTATTACGGATATCCTGAAAGAAGTAGAAGACGTTTAGCATGGGACCTTCTTCGTGAGTTAAGAGATATGTCACCCTTACCTTGGTGTGTGATAGGGGATTTTAATGACCTCCTTTCACAAGAAGATAAGAAAGGTTTTCTTCCGCACCCTAATTGGTTGTGCACAGGATTCAGGAATGCTGTAAACGACTGTGACCTTACGGATATTCACCTTGAAGGATATCCTTTCACGTGGACAAAGAGCGGGGGAACTGAGCGTATGATTGAGGAACGATTGGATAGAGCGCTGGCATCCTCCGATTGGTTGACAAGTTTTCCTAATGCTAAACTCCGGAATATTTTGTCTTCATATTCGGATCATAGTCCCATTTTATTACATTGTTCTCCGGTGGTTACGCGTAATTATAAGCATGAATTTAAATTTGAGAATAGCTGGCTATTGGAGGAAGATATTGGAGAAGTGGTCCATGATGGTTGGTGTGATGGTAATGGTCTAGAGATTACAAATAGACTTTCCCATTGTGCCGAAAAGCTTCAACGTTGGGGTAGGCGGAAAAAGAGGAGATTCAAAGAAGAGGTCTTGGAGCACGAAGGTGTAATGGATAGATATAGAGGCAAACAGGATCCAGTCAGTGTGGCCCGGTTCCAAGAAGCTCACCATCATCATGCCAAAGTCCTTATTCAAGAAGAAGCTTTTTGGAAACAAAGAGCTAAAATGCATTGGCTTAAAGAGGGTGATCTTAATACCAAGTTCTTTCACATGTCGGCTACTGCTCGGTCAAAGGTGAAAAAGATTGAGAAATTAAAAAATGAGGATGATGAGGTGGTCACAGGTCCACATAATCTTTGTGAAGTCGCAAGAAAATATTTTCAGGAGCTATTTTCGCCTAAAGGGGGTGTCCTTGAGCCGGTTCTTTCACTTATCACTCCTAGAGTCTCAGTTGAAGATAATGTTCTCCTCGAAGCCCCGGATACAAAAGAGGAAATTCGGGTAGCCTTGTTCCAAATGCATCCTGATAAATCCCCGGGTCCGGACGGCTTTAATCCGGCTTTTTACAAAAAATTCTGGGAGATGTGTGGAGATGATATTTTTACTGCAGTTAAAGAGTGGCTTCAGAGAGGTTATTTTTCGACGTCCCTGAACGAAACAAACATCTGCCTCATTCCAAAGTGTGATAACCCAAGTACTATGAAAGATTTTCGACCAATTTCTTTGTGCAATGTTCTATACAAGGTGGTGTCTAAGCATCTGGCGAATCGTTTAAAGGTAGTGTTGGGGAAATATATTTCAGAGGAGCAATCTGCCTTTATTGAAGGAAGGTCCATTATTGACAACGCCTTAATTGCTATCGAGATCATTCACGGCCTAAAGAGGCGCACTCGAGGTGGTAAAGGGGAATTGGCACTGAAAATTGATTTTATTAAGGCTTATGACAAAGTAGAGTGGAGTTACTTGAAAGGAGTTCTTGGAAGGATGGGTTTTACAGAAACATGGATTAAATGGATGATGTTGTGTGTAAGCTCTGTAAACTATTCAGCTATTATGAATTTTGAGAAAGTAGGCCCTATTCACCCTGGTAGAGGACTCAGACAAGAAGATCCCCTTTCTCCTTATTTGTTTATTCTAGTTACCGAGGGTCTCACATCTCTTATTCATCAAGCGACTGCCAACGGAGATATTCATGGTGTTAAAATTTGTCGTGGGGCACCTGTTGTGTCTCACTTATTGTTTGCAGATGATTGTTTTCTTTTTTGCAGGTCTAATATTTCAGAGACAACAAAACTATTGGAGATCCTAAAGACTTATGAATTGGCGTCCGGTCAAGAAATCAATTTGTCAAAGTCCGAAGTTTTCTTCAGCCGCAATCTTAGTAGAGCCGCTCAGGAAGATCTCTCAAACATCATGGGAGTCAAGCATGTGCTAGGTACTGGTACTTATCTTGGGCTACCATCAATGGTAGGAAGGAGTAAGAAGGAAACTTTTGCATTCATTAAGGATCGTATTTGGAGGAAAATCAATAGTTGGAGAAGTAGACCGTTGTCTCGGGCGGGCAAGGAAGTTATGATCAAGTCCGTGTTACAAGCAATTCCGTCCTACATCATGAATATTTACCTTTTACCGGACAATTTGATAAGTGATATAGAGCGGATGATCAATGCCTATTGGTGGGGAAGTGGAAGCGATAATAGAGGAATTCGGTGGCTTGCGTGGGATAAACTAGCTTGTTCTAAAGATGAAGGTGGCTTGGGCTTTAGAGATTTTCATAGTTTCAATATGGCAATGGTTGCAAAGCAAGGGTGGAATTTCATGCATAATCCTACATCCTTGGTTGCGAGATTATTCAAAGCGAGGTATTTTCCTAATAATTCTTTTCTTTCTTCGAGTATTGGTAATAATCCTAGCTTTGCTTGGAGGAGTATTTGGAGAGCTAGACAAGTGTTGTTATTGGGTTGTAGATGGCAAATTGGGGATGGGAGTAAAATTAAAGTGATGAATGAACCTTGGTTGAGAACAACTCAAGGGAAGTGCTTGTATGCTCCCCAAAACCGTCATGTGTATGATCTTAAGGTTCATGATCTCTTGCTTTCAAATGTTAAATGTTGGGACGAGAATAAAATTAATTCTCTCTTTCCTATTGATGTGGCTCAAGAAATTATTACCGTCCCTCTATTTGAGGTAGTTAGAGAGGATAAGTTAATTTGGAGTGAAGAGAAGGATGGAGTTTATTCGGTTAGAACGGGGTATCGAAAATTTATGGAAGCAAATAATAAAGGTTATAGAGGGGGAAGGGTTGAGGGTTGGAGTAGTATTTGGAAAATTCATGCCCCGCCTAAGACTAAACATTTGCTTTGGAGTTTTTGTAGAGAGTGTTTACCGACCCGTTCACGCTTAAGAGATCGATTTGTACAATGTCTGGTGGCTTGTCCCTTGTGTTCTACGGAGGAGGAAAATGATTGGCACTTATTATTTAATTGTGGGGCTGTTAAAGATGCATGGGCTGCAATGGGATTAGCTCACATCATTGATCCTAGGCTGCTCATTTTTAATAACCCACGTGACTTGATATTTGATTTATGCAGGCAAGCTTCTGACGTTGAAAAAAGCAAGACAGCGGTGCTTCTTTGGTTCCTTTGGCAACATAGGAATAATAAAGTTTGGGCAGAGACCAATGCTAGTGCGTATCAAGTTGGTGTGCAGGCTGCTAGTTCGTGGCAACAGTGGGCAGAAGTTACTAATATGTTTCAACAACAGCAGCAGTCCGCGCAGCATAGTGCCTCGGATAGGAGTAGCTTGCAGTGGCAACATCCTCCAAATGGTATTTTGAAATGCAATGTTGATGCTAGTTTCTACAACTTGGCTGGAGCTACAGGATGGGGTTGGATATTACGTGATTACCGTGGCCAATTTAAGCTCGCAGGTACTAACATTTTGCACTCACCACTCAATGTTTTGGAAGGGGAAGCTATGGCTCTCAAAGAAGCTATGGAGGAAATGATTCATAGAGGGTTGTCCCATGTTATTTTTGAGAGTGATTCTAAAGTAGTGGTAGACGCAATTGCTTCTAGACAAGTTGGTGTTTCGGAGTTTAGTATTGTAATTTCCCATATTCAATCGTTGCTTTTGACGAATTCTTACTTTGAGGTGAAGTTTGTAAAGCGACAAGCGAATAAGGTTGCTCACTCATTAGCTAGAGCGGCCTATTCCATGTCTAGTCGCCGTGTCTTTGAGTCGATTCCTCGTTGTATTGCTACTTATTTAAATAATGAAATATGTTAAGCTTGTTTATGTCAAAAAAAAAAAAAGTAGAATCAATAAGCTTATTATTCAGCCTATTAACAAGAATTAAATTGTGTTCATGGTTCTGGTTCATTGGATAGGAGTGGGCGATTCAATACATAAGTGTTTTCTCTTTATGAGTTTTAGGTATGAGCAATTAAGTTTAACATTAATTATGAATAAAAAATATTAAATTTATAAGAGACGTGACCTACAAATCTAATGATTTAAAGTTTTTGGATGAAATATGTCGTCTTTCTCTTACAATCTTAAATCAGTATTAATATGAGATGTGATCCACAAACCAATTTCAATTGTAAAAATAAATAAAACCATTACAATTGTCGCAATTTTAAACATTTTCAAATAACACTAATCACTATATATATTGGCATTGGAATAGGAAAGACAACATTTGTAACTTGTATAAGCCGTCCAATGAAGAAAGTTCCAAATGAATCGTGACAACACAAAAACCAACAAAGGCAATTCCCTTGGCAGATTAGTACCAAATACCCAAAAATTATTGACTCTAATGCGATAGGCTGTTTCACAAGGTGAAACCCCTGTCATCTACTGCGATTTTGCATGTATAAGAACAAGGAAATTAATTGAAAGACACATTTCATCCAAAAACAAGGAAAATATTGTTATTTTTGTTGTCATGCCACAGTCATGAATTCATTCAATACTCTCTCCCTCTCTCTCTCGAAGGATTTGAGATCATTTGACTAATTTATAAAGATTAAAAAAAATATAAAATGGAAGAGAGGAAGAAATTTGTTCTATATCTCAGTTCAAAAGACACCACTAGTGTAATTGTGTGGAACTAATTCGTGGCTCGTATATTGAACAATTTTATAAAACTCTTAACATCATGAAATTTGTTCTATTTTCACTTAGGGTCTGTTTGGTTCGGGAGCTTTGGATGGAAGGGGAGGTGATATTTTTAATTTTTATGTTTGGTTCAACTTTTTAACGAGGGGAGGGGAGGGAAGGGGAGAAGTAATTTATTTTTTCAGCCTTAACTTTATAAATTCAAAATAAGGATTAAATTATAATGGATATATTACGTCAAAACAAACTCTAATGGATATATACCAAAAAAAAAAAATCTAATGAGTAGAAAATCTAATTTTTTTTGTTGTAAAAAAAAAAATAAAACATAGAATTTTAATATTCCAACAAGGATAGTTTAGAATTTTAATAAAAAAAGTGAGGGTAATTTTGTCAACATAATAAATTATGTTTTACCTCGCATCCCCTCCTTAAAAATCCCTCCCCTCCCCTCACCTCCCCTCCTCATCGGTTGAACCAAACAAGCTCTTAGGTATTAAGTGGATCATCTTAATATACTCCCTCCCCGTAATACTTTATAAATAAAATTGACTTTTTAAGTTCATTGTATTTTTAATGTAATAGTCTATTTTATAAGTCAGATACATTAAAAACACATTTAATCTAAAAAGTCAATTTTGCTTATAAAATGTTACGGAGGGAGTAACTTATATCTAGCCATTTTATGTGACTCAACTATAAATAAAAACATCAAATGTTAAGACTTAAACATGTGAGGAGAAATCAATGCAAAAAATTGATTCAATAGGTGGTGGAAGATTCTCATGACTTAATATTACATTGAATATTTTTATCTTCTCAATATGAGATTCCTAATTATTAGTCTATTATTCAGTATTGTCGAATAAGATATGTGAAGTTAGAAACTATATTATTAAAGCAATTGAGTTTTAATAAACAATTAATCTAATATTTAGCTCATATATAAAACAAATTAATCTAGTATATATTATTTAGTTGATAATCAAATAGCTTGTCAAAAAGTCAATAATTAAAATAAAATAAAATATCTTATGTTAGGACTAGAAGCGGTAATTATATTATTAATTTATTTATAAATAATTTATTTATTAATAGCTTGTCAAACATCAATGCTAGCTCATTAGCAATGGCATAGCTTACATAAAAGACGAGCTAGCGATTAGCAAAATTGTCCTTTGAAAATAACGAAACAACAATAACCAAGAGGCAATGTCAACATAATTTATTAATGGGATTTATTTATAATTTTATCGATGTACTATAAGAGTATATTTGAGTAAAATAAAATACTATTATATATTACTATTGTCAAAGAACAATAAACAAGTGTTTGGAACAATTTACTTAAGTAAGGTGATTATTGATTACTGCCGTAAGATATTGGTCAAGGTTTGAGCTTATTGCGATAGTATTTACGATGCTAACGTATCACAATTATTTCAAAAAATCACTAATATTACTGTAAGTTCATAAGAATATTACATTATATATGTGGAGTTTGAACTCCGAATTTTAAAAGAAATTTATAATTATTAGACTATTTGACAAAAAAATATCGTAATTCCATTTATTTTAGTTGTATTTGTTAAGAAAAAGTAAGTTATCTGTCATTTTCAAATATTAGTTATTGTTTTGTCAACATTATATCTTAAATATTTATCATAAACAAATTATTTTATAGTTATTAGGATTTGACAAAAGCAAAATTATATAACTCTATTCACTTTAGTTGTTGCATTAATTTGTAATAAAGAAAAGTAAATTCATTTTCAGTTGAATGCAATATTAGCTATTGTTTTGTCAACGTTACTACTTAAATATTTACCATAGAGACAGACAATTTTTTATCACAAACTTACAATAAAAGTTAAGGATGTTTTTAAATATGTAAATAACTTTAAAATGATACAATATCCATGAAATCTGTAAAAAAAAATTAAAATGATATAACACACATGAGTCGAGTTTCAACTTTAAATTTTGTTCTGGATATACATCAAAATAGTCTCACATCACTTGGTACTCGAGGTAAATGGTAGTTTATATATAACACACACACCTTTCACACCAACCGAGATGCCTTTTCTACAAAGGACAAAACTGTGACGGGTCAACCTCAAAGCGGACAATCTTTCGGAGATGTGGACTTGAGATCGGATCTGAACAAATTCATTACTTATTTATTTTAAAAGATAAAACTCTAATACTACACTACTTGATAAAAAAATGATATATAGTGAACTCAATATTTATTTATTTTGAGGAGATAGTGAACTCAAATTTTAAAATTATGATAGTTGTAACTTGTAAAATAATGCACTCTAAATTTAGTTAGCATCGATCATCTGCTATCCACTAGTAGCATGAGACAAAATATGTGATGCAAAGACAGTCACAGGGGTAATGGTGTCCCATGTATGTTAACTTCAGTTTGTGTTTTGCGTTTACGTTAAACGCTTAGGGCATCTTCAATGCAAGTGTCTTATTGAGTTCTTAAAACTTAGCAATCATATCTTATTTTATTTTATCATTGGAGTTGGATGACATGACATTCAAAGTTGCTTAGAAATAAGGGATGAAACTTCATGTTGCAACTCTTACCTTAGGTGGCTTAGCAATAAAATTCATTATTTTAATAGGGATTAGGTGGGGCCCATACTTATTATTTGAATCAAAATTAAGTGAAAATAAAAAATATATAAATTGGTGGGGTGAAATATGAGTTGCTTATTTTAATACCATTGGAGTAAAATTGGTTAAAGTAGCTTATCAATTGCTTAGATCCTACATGGCAATTTAGGTCTACAAAAAATAACTTAAGCCATTTATCTAAGCTACTCCCATTGGAGATGCCCTTAGAGCTTCTTCTTTTTCTTTTTTATAAAAAAAATTATTGATATTTATACATTATTATTAATAAGCAGCGTTGCCCTTAATTAATCCGTGTTGATTCTATGATGATGCTATCCCTAACGGTCCAACAATAGTGTGTGTGAGAGTTAGGTTGCAGAAACAATAAGTTAGTAATGATATATAGTTTATGGACACAAAGATTCACACTTAAGTGGAGATGTTGAGATCTATTATGTGTAAGTTGTTAAGTCTCATATTGGTTAAGAAAGTTGAAGTTGTACAACTTATAACCGAAAGAACTCATAAACTTAGATTCATTTTTCTAGAAAACTTATTTGAACAAATTGTAAAGAAGGAAAAAATATGACAAATTTGAACAAATAAGTTCATTTTTCTATAAAACTTATTTGAACACCCTCTTTAATAAATTTAAGTATCAATATTCATGACACAAAGCATCAACAAACACTGTCTAGTTAAGTTTTCAAGTGGTGTCTTTTTGTTTTGTAATTACTAATGGGTCATGTTAAAGAGTGCATCTGATGCACTTGTTAAGCATACCAAAAATAGAAATAAAGCATAAAGTTAATATTGACAAAGACAACTTTTTACATTTTCAATATATTAAATGCACGAATTTCAAGACATAATTTCTCTATTTATATACTTAACTAGTGCACCGAGTGCACTATTTAGCATTTTTCACTACTAATTAAAATTCTCTATTTGAGTTTTCTAATCAAAGTTTGTCGTTAGAGAAAACCTATTGGATGCATATGTGGAATTAATAAGTTTTCTAGCCTTTTCCACATACACATCATTCATCAATCTCCTTCTAGGCTTCTAGGAATCAATATATGCATTTTTTCCAACTTTATGGTGTATCCATTCACACTAATTATTTCCAAATGCAATAGCGGAGTAACATTAAGTTATAAACTAATTTATAATTGAAAAATTAGTTAGTAACTGAAAAACTAATTTATAGTTGATAATTGATAGTAGTTTATAGCTAAAAAGTTAGTAGATTAAAATTAAACTGTTTGATAAATTTAATTGTTATAATTACAAAAGAACATAAAAGTATAAAATGATCATTATTATATTTTAAAGAAATATAAAAAAATAATAAAATGAAAACAAAAATGATAAAAATAGAATAAAAAGTAAAAAACTCTAAAGTATAATCTCAAACGCTACTCTTAATAATAACTCAAAAAACACTAAAAATTAATGAAAGAAACTTATTTTTTTCAAACAAGCTTATAAATTAATTCAATAAACTATAAATTAGCTTATTGAACATACTAAATGCACGGTAAGAGGTTTTTCACATTTTATTGTAACTTTGTTCGTTTCTATATTTTTTTTCCTCAAACAGGGTGTGCCTAAATCTTTCTAGGCAATTGTTGCTCCTCTAAGGTTATGTTTGGGAGTTGGGTTTTGGAGGGGAAAGAAAGACTTGGAAAGAGGTCAACCCTTGTTTGGGAGTTTTAAAAAAATAAGGAAAGGTTTTTGGGGGCTTATTTTATCCAATTTTAAAGTTTCTCCAAATTTGGGGGTTTTGGAGGGTTAACTATATAAATTGACTATTTTACCCTCAGAATGTATTGATTTTAAGATAAAAAATGACAAAATAGTAAAATTATCACATAAACTCTCTATCTCCTTACTTGTTGGTTTTTCAACTCCCAAACAAAGGAAAAATTTATCTCTCTTTCCTGCCCTTCCTCTCCTTAACCTTTCCTTTCTTTCTTCCCCTCAAAACTCCCAAACATAGCCTAAGTGATTTATTTTCATCGATTAATATCCACAAATTGCCTTTTATGGTTCAAAGTCTACCATTTTACCTTATTTGCAACGAACTACAAATGCATAAAGTACGTTGTTTGTAAAGTCAAGGCCAACAATATTTGACTGGAATAATTTTATATTTGACTGGAATAATTTTATAGTGACCCATGCACCCCAAAAATGTATTTTGAAACTTGGATGGGAATGACATACTCTAGCATGCGCTGACGCCACTTTCCCCAACTAGTTGAAGAGCAACAGTTACTCCCTCCGGTCCTATATATAAGAAAAAGTTGACTTTTTATATTTATTGTAAAATCAATGTATATATACAATAATATAGTCTAAATACATCAAGTTTACAATGAATCTAAAAAGTAAAATGTTTCTTATATATAGGACCGGAGGGAGTACTTGAGAGTTGAGACCCTCTCCGGAGGTTTACTTCCATTTGAAGACAAATTATGATGTAAAATCAAAGGGAGTAGGAGTATCTTCACATGAGCCTATCTTTATTGTTATAGGAGTACTAGTATTATTTTTATTTTTTTACTTTTTGGTAATATGAGAACCGATTTTATTTTATTATGAGACTATTTATTTTATCAAGTTTTGATCAAAAGATATATGAGAAGTCAAATTACTTGTTACTCGATGGGTAACTCTAAGTAGATTTAGTTTGATAAAAAAAATAAATATTAACGAGTGTTTCCGGGATACTTTTTAAGATCTTAAATAATAAATTTTTACAGAAATTTTATGAAAATTTGTAAAGTTGACGTATTGAGAATTTTCAGACATCCTTTATATATTTATTTTAAATGTGAAATTTCTAACTATTAAACTATTTAAAAAAAATATAGAAAAAGATAAAGATTAAAAATATACTCCAAATAGATTAAGAAATATTGCGAACGTGTCATGGTGATAGCCACACCAATCAAATTATACGTTGGTATTTATTGATCAAAGTTGGTCCTTAATTAGTATTTAGGTGTCCTATAGCAACAAAAAAATGCCTAATACACCATTCGCAAACTCTACGTGAGGTTGGTTTCGCTAGATTTAGCAACTACAGTATATTCATTGATAGATTTAGCAACTATATTCATATTGATCAATGACCAAAGTTGGTCCTTAGCATTAAGGTGCCCTAGATGAACCAAGAAATAAGAAAATAACGTTTTTCTTTGCTCGAAAAAAAAATATCCATAATTATTTAAGCATAATCTTTACATTATTTTCAAAATCATTATTAGTAAATTTATTCTCAAATTAAGGTTTTCTGAAAAGTTTTTTTCTTGGCGGAAGGTTCTTTGAAAAGTTGAGAAAAAGGTTATTTGAAAAGTTGTTTTCAATAGAAAACAATATAAGACATTTAATCTTGAGATTCTAATTATTTTAAATTTTATTTTTAATCATCTAAATTTTTTTTAGTCAAATAATAATTCTCTAAGAGATTATTATCATCAAAATTGGTCTTCATTATCAGTTCCCTATTAATAGACGTTAACATGACATTAAGAGTGTTTCCAATGATGATACCACTTTAAGTATCATACATTACTAATTAGTGATTCATACAATACCATATAATATTTATGCAACTCATATATATATATTGCTGCATGGTGATACCACTTAGGGTATACCTTATTAATAAGTGATACCTTCTACTTAATACTCCCTCCGTTTCTTTTTAATTGTCTTTTTAGAAAGATAACACCAAATTAAGGAAGTGTATTTTTGCATGTTATCTTCCTGTTATACACTCGTTTTAATCCCCCAATAAATTCCTATTTTTTTGCCCACACTTTCTCTTTCCAATAAATTTAATATATTATATACAAAAAAAATTAATATGTTATGTACCAACAAAAAAAAAAATTTAAAAAAAGATTTAGTTTTCTAAATATACAGCATTAATTGATTTTATGGAAAAAGATAAGAGCAATTGACAAATGTTATAATTGACAAATCATACCCATAAAATACAAAAAGGACAATTAAATAAAAACGCTAAATATGATAATAAAAGACAATTAAAAAGAAACGGAGGGAGTACAAAATATGATAATATTAAATTGATGATACGATAGCTTAAATAATGTACTGTATCATCAGTGTTGATACTCTCTACGTCACGTCATGAAACTTCAATGATAAAAAAAAGTACGGTATGAATCATTAGTCTTGAAACTCTATTTGATACTCTTATTAGAGATGCTCTAGCTGCAACACATTACAATTTTAATTAACATGATATTCTTATATTGGATTAAATGTGTTTTTGGCCTCTCTAGTTATACCAAATTTCATTTCTAGCAGTCTCTAAAAGAATTTTCTTTAAACTTTAGTCTCTATAAATTTATAATTTTCAATTTAATCCCTATTTTTTTTCTTCCAAAAAATCATGTATACGTTCTAAATTATGTTTTTTTGAGTAGTTGACTCATAGTAATTCAGAAGATGTTGTGTTGATGGCTACTACACAATTGAGTGAAGACGAGACAAATATGTGGTATATTGACACCGAGTGTAGCAATCACATCACTGGAAATAAGGATTGGTTCATAAAGCTTAATGAATCGGGGACTAGAGGAATCAAATTTGCTGATATCAGTCGAGTGAATTCTGAAGTTATTGGGAGTATACTGGTGAAGAGAAAAGATAGACATGAAGCTATTATCATTTATGTGTTATGTGTACCCAATATGAATAGTAATTTGATAAGCACATGTCAATTATTATAGAAGAACTATCTAGTGAAAATGCATGATAAGGAGGTGAAATTATTTGATGCAAATGATGGATTGATTTTGGAGGCTCCAGTGTCCAACAAGAAAACCTTCAAAATTTCAATCAACATAATTGATCATCAATGTCTTGTCACAACAGTGAATGATGATCAAAACTGGACTTGACATCACATACAAGATCACTTGAATTTCATATGTTTAAACTTGTTGAATTTGAAGAAAAGGGTGCATGGTTTTCCTCAGATAAAAGTACCTAAACAACTATGCAAGGAATGTTGCATTGCCAAGTCAACAAGGAAGTCATTCAAACATGACTTGCCCATGAAGTCATCTAAGAAATTGCAACAAGTTCACTCAGATGTTTGTGGACCTTTAGAAGTTCAATCAATTAAAGGTAATTGCTATTGTATCGTATTCATAGATGAATTCATTAGGTATATGTAGATTTATGCTCCGTTTGGCCCAACTTATTTTAGCTTTTTATTCTCTTAAGAATGAGAAGTTGGGCCAAACACAATTTTAATAAAACTTTTAGCCATAAAAAACAGTTTTTCTTTAATGTGTAAAATTGAATCAATAGAGCTTCTAAGAGAAGAAGTTGAAACATACTTTTGGGAAAAAATTCAGAGTTTTTTTGTTATTATCTTTAGTAAATTTAGTTTAATCTAGTTTGTTATCATATTTTCTTAAGTTTCATATTAATCTTTAGTTTGTTATTATCTTTTTTTAAAAAAAAAAATATATATTTTACCAAATAACTTTGAAGTTAAAAAAAACAATTACCAAACAACTTTATCTTTTTTATGAAAAGCTATTATTTTCAATTTTAGCTTTCATATTCCAAGAACTAAAAAAGCCAAGCCAAACAAACTCTTATATGATTGAGAAAAAGAGTGACGTGTTCACCAACTTCAAGAAATTACTACTAGTTGAAAAAAAAGTGAGTGTAGCATTAAGAAATTGAGAACCGATGGTGGAGAGGTAAATATATCTCTAATGAATTTACAAAATTTTGTGAACAAAAGGGTATAGTTCATGAAATTACTACTCCTAACACACCACAACATAATGAAGTAACTGAGAGAAATAACATAAGCATATTGAATATGACCGGTCTAGAAACATGTTGAAAGGAAAAGGAAAACCTTATAGGTTTTCGGCTGAAGCCGCTAAGTTTATATCGCCAATATTATATTTTTTTCTTCTAAGTAAATTGTTTAGAGCACATACTTTTTTACTAAAAAAAAATATATTTTTTTTTCACCAAGATATTTTTTTGAAAAATTGATACAAAGAATCTTATCTCTAATAGCAATTGTAAAACATTAATTTTTCTTTATTAAGTAAATTTTTTATTTTTTAAAATTTATTTTAAGAAATACTCCATAAGTAATTTATAAGAATCTTATCATATTTCTTGGTACAAAGAATCTTTTTTTGTTGACCAATGATACAAAGAATCTCAACTCTAATAGTAACTGCAAATTAATAAAATAATTAAATAGTATCTTTTTTAGTTTTGTTGTGATTAATACTAAAAATAAATTTTCAAAAAAAAGAATAAACTAAAAAAACGAATTAATGAATTAATTAATTAGAGTATACTGTATACAGGTTGGAAGACTATGAATAGGAAAATTGGCTATAAATACATTCCCCTCTTTTCTTTGTTCAGTCATTTTTATTCGATAGAATCGAATCTCAAGGATTCAACAAACCATAGCGAGATTCGATTTTCCATTTTCAATATCCAACCAAACATGTCTCTCCTTTCAGATCTCATCAACCTTGACCTCTCAGATTCCACTGAGAAAATCATAGCTGAATATATTTGGTTAGTTACTTTTATTTTTTTCTTTCCTTTTTCTCTCACGCAAAAAAACAAACACGTTGCACGCACTCTTTGTGTTTGTGTTTTTTTGTTGTTGTTGTTGTTGTTGTTGCTGCTGCTTCCGTACGTACGAAAGAAAAACATTACTATTACTCACTCACTTGTTCTGTGTCTGTTTCTGCTTTTGCATTAATATTCATTAACTGTAACGTTTTCTTGAATCATATGATTTTTTTAGTACTTTGTCTTTCATGTTGTTTATGTGATCTATAATAATCTATGATGATGATGATGATGGTGATTTTTTCTGGTTTGACTTTGTTTTTGGATGATTGAGTATTGATTCTAAAAATGAGTTTGTTTTTTTGTTTGGAGTAAAATTGAAAGAAAAAATGATTTTTTTTTTTCCATTTGTCTGTTTGTTTGTTGGTTTGTGAAGTTTGATTTGCTAAAATTAACCTACCACAACTATACCAAATCATGACATTAAATTATTGTACTACAATTTTTTAATCTAAAAATTTCCCCTTTTGATTGATTCCAATGTTTTTTATTTTCATTATGATTATAGGATTGGTGGATCAGGTTTGGACTTGAGGAGCAAAGCAAGGGTAATTAATTTCTAGTTTGTATTGTCTAGATATCTAAAAAAGGAAAAAAAATTGTATTTTTTGTTTTGCCATTTTCATTTTCATCAATTTATTGATTTTTTTTGTTGTTTTTTTTTGGGTTACAGACTCTTCCAGGACCAGTTACTGACCCTTCACAGCTTCCCAAGTGGAACTATGATGGTTCCAGCACAGGTCAAGCTCCCGGAGAAGATAGTGAAGTTATTATATAGTATGATTTTCTTTAATTTTATTTATTTTTATACCCCTAAATTATATATTCAAATTTTGTTTTCTATTTTTTTGGATATTCTGATTTTTACTTATTTGGGGTTGATTTGCTTACAGCCCACAAGCCATTTTCAAGGATCCGTTCAGAAGGGGTAACAATATCCTGGTAATTTGCCATTGAGCTTGTTTCAATCAATGTTTAAAAAATTAAACCCAGCGGTTCAACCGTTTTTGAACGATAAACCAACACTGACTACAATACAATTATTTAAGCGGTTGAACCACAGTTTTGTCCCGGCCGTTTTAAGCTGTTTGTTGTACCATAAACAGAAATTTCGTCGGTTTGATGTTTGATTTTTAAAACATTGGGTGTAAGTGTAACCCTCTTTTGCTTTTAATTCTAATAAATTAATTACAAATTTTTAATTAAATTCAGGTTATATGTGATGCATACACTCCTGCTGGAGAACCAATTCCCACTAACAAGAGACACGCAGCAGCCAAGGTTTTCAGCCATCCTGATGTTGTTGCTGAAGAAACATGGTATTGTGTTGCTACTTTGCTGATTCTAATAAGTGTTAATAATAACTTTAGTTAAATATGTTTTTAGTTTATATAAAATTTAAGTTTTTAAAGTTTATTCCTACATAAATTTTATTTAGTTTTTAGTTGGTATTTTGTATTTTATAGGATTAAAAGTAAAAGCACATTTTTTAAAAACATATGTTTTCCCTTCTAAATATTTGATGTCATGATCTTTTTGCCACTTGTTTATTTTGTTCTGATCAACAATTGATGTACTATGCTTTTGTGATTAGGTATGGTATTGAGCAAGAATACACCTTGTTGCAGAAAGATGTCCATTGGCCTCTTGGTTGGCCAGTTGGTGGTTTTCCTGGACCTCAGGTGAAAACTCACTTTCATTCATCATTAGTAAACTAGTTTATTTTTCAAGCTAGTCACTTACAAAATGTCCATTTCACACATTTACATAAACTTTCTGTTTTTTTTTTTTTGTCTTATATCATACAGTATAGTGTTGGAGTGTGTTTTGCTATGAAGTACGAACACAGACACAGACACCGATAATAATTTGAGAAAATGACACAATTAAATGTAATTATAAGTGCCGGTGTTATGTCGGTGTTCGACACCAAGACACGCCTAATTTGTGAAGTGTCTGTGCTTCACAGGTGTTTTGCCACATTTTGGGACTAAACATATGAAGTTATTTAATTGAATCAAATTAGTCTTTTAAGTCTCTATTAAAAATATGAGAAAATGGTGAAACCATAAATAACGACAATATTAGAAAACAATGACAACAATATTATAAAATAATATTAGAAAATGTCCCTTACCCCTAAGTTCTTTTTTTTATTAAAGATTCCAAATTTAAACTTGTCTTTTGGTGAATTTTTAATTGTAATTGGTTACATCAATTCTAATTTTATTTGTAAATAACATAATCATTTTGTTATTTGGTGATTAGGGACCATACTATTGTGGTGCTGGTGCTGACAAGGCTTTTGGCCGTGACATTGTTGACGCACATTACAAAGCCTGTCTTTATGCTGGCATCAACATCAGTGGAATCAATGGTGAAGTAATGCCTGGTCAAGTAAGTTGAAACAAACTATGCTCTTATTTTACCCTTAACTATTTTATATATTTTTAGAATAATAACCATTGAAATTAAACATATGCTTATTGATTTTATGAGTTTAATCTATTGTTTTTTTTAATGTAGTGGGAATTCCAAGTTGGTCCCTCAGTTGGTATCTCTGCTGGTGATGAGATTTGGGCTGCACGTTACATTTTGGAGGTAGGTGGCACATGACTATTGAATAAGTTTTTTTTTACCACTCACCAATAGCACCTCTTTTTGACCTATTGAATGGAAGTTACCTTATATGCAACTAACTAACTTTCTTTGTTTTTGTTCCAATAGAGGATCACTGAGATTGCTGGTGTGGTGCTTTCCCTTGACCCTAAACCAATTAAGGTCTACTATTCCCACCCCCCTTAGTCCAATTCATATATTTATAATTTATCTATTTATGGAGTATATTTATTGAAGTTGGATTTATATTGACTATGTTATTTGGGTACAAAAATATTAGGGTGATTGGAATGGTGCTGGTGCTCACACAAATTACAGGTAATGTTTTGTTAATTAATTAAAAAGCTTAAAGTTAAACATTTTTTGGGGTCATGCTTAACAAATGTATGCTAAAAATGTTGCAGCACAAAGTCTATGAGAGAAGAAGGTGGCTATGAAGTCATCAAGAAAGCAATTGAGAAGCTAGGGAAGAAGCACGCCGAGCACATTGCTGCTTATGGAGAAGGCAACGAGCGCCGATTGACAGGGCGACACGAGACAGCTGACATTAATACCTTCTTATGGGTAAGCAAGAAAACAATAACAATGTTTTTATTTTCAACATAAAAATGTTTCATTTGACAGTGTTCTTTATACGTGTTCGTTTGGTTTGGACCTTGACCCAGTCTGAAACAATTTTTGTGCTAATTGTCATGATTTGTGTTATTTGAAGGGTGTTGCAAACCGTGGTGCTTCGATTAGAGTTGGAAGGGACACCGAGAAAGAAGGGAAGGGTTACTTTGAGGATAGGAGGCCAGCATCTAACATGGATCCATATGTTGTTACTTCCATGATTGCAGACACAACCATCCTCTGGAAACCATAAGCCACCACTTCTTCTACCACAAAAACACACACTTGTATTGAACTATTTGGAAGTCATTGTTTGTTCCTCATCAGAATTTGGTCATTGGTTTTCCTAGGAGTTTGACTTTGTGTTGTTGTTATAGTTCATGCCTTGTTTGAAGGTTTGCTATGTTATTTCTTTCTCTTGTTTTACTTAAGTGTCACAATAATAATGTAATGGTTATTAGTAATAAAATTATTGTTGATTATGATTATTAATAAAAATGTATAATTGAAATGCCCATGATGAAGAAAAAAGCATAGAATGTGTTTGCTATTTTGGAAAAAGAACTTTTATTAATACTAAAAAAAAAATCAACGGATAAAAAAATGTCAAAATTGGTAGGTTAAACATCATGACCAGAGTTAATTTATAATGATTAAATATCTCTTTCAAATTAATTAGAGACCTTGAGCTTAAATTTAGTCTTAAAAATATATAGTTACAGGAAGAAAATATCTTATTAAATTTCTTTTTTTCTTTTGTCCAAACTTTATTGTTTTTCTTGTTTTCTCCACTTTTAGCCTTTTCTTTTTTGTCAACGGATCCAAATTCAAGAACGGTTTTACGTTATCTTTGAAAGTCAAGCATTACATAGTCAAGCCTCAAGCGTTTAATTACAAACCTAACCGAGCTTTTCATTATTCTAATTTTTAGCAATAACCTTTCTTTGCTACAATGAAATCAACTTCATGCCCTTCAAGTGTGTTCATATTAAAGTTGACTTCAAGTCATGCCCCAATGTTAGCATTGTTAAATGTAGGAATTGAATCATTTATCTGTTCACTATCCATTTCAACCACCAAACCATTTTGATCATATTCAAATGGATATAAATTAAAAAAAACTCAATAAACCTCAACTCCACCTACCATTTGTTCCTTGCTACCATTGTTCTACACATCTTGGGTATTCCACCCAGTGGCGGAGCTAGACAAAAATGTCTGGGCGGGCCGCAACGGACTTCGAATATTTTTTATATATAGTCACCATTTCTTTAGAAAAAAATAAATGAGTATAGCAATTCTTGTAGTTGTGGTGGCAAAAAAATAATGATTTGAGCAGCATTTGTGGTTGTAATGGTGCAACATAGAAATTTTTTTACATATAAATTCAATAAAAAGCTAAAAAAACACCAAGGAGGATTCAAACTTAGGACATGTGAGTTTAAAACCCACTGCCTTGCCACTGAACTACGCGGATATTTGTGATATCTATTGACGCTTATGTATATGTATAACATAAAATTTAATAAAATTTTAAAAATACATATATACCTATTAAAAAATGAAAATGTTGGGACGGGCCGTGGCACTCCCCAGCCCTAAAGGGGCTCCGCCCCTGATTCCACCCTTGTTTCAATGGATTAGGTAGAAAACAAAAAATTCCAATTTTGAAAATTCTAACATTCTCTCGTTTTCATTTAGATTTGTTTATTTGAAGTTTTGATTTGAGTAATTATTATAAATTTCTTGAAAATGTAAATTACTACACCCATGAGCAGTTGGTAAAGAAAGGACAATAAATTGAAAGAAGGGGATGGATTGGATAAAAAGAGGAAGCCATGGATTAGTATGACACTGGTGGTGGCAAAGATTCTTATATTTTAACCCCTATTAGCAAATTTTGGTTTACCCTCTCATTGGCATGCTATTATGGGAAGGTAAATCAAATAAAAAAAATATTACAAGGGTATAATCCAAAAAAAAATATTACAGAGGATAAATCAAATAAAAAAAATTATATGGAGTAACCTAAAAGAAATATTACAGGGATAAAACAAAATTCGCCTAATTTGCAGGGTGGTAAAAACATGTTTACCTTTTTTTTTTGAATGAGCAAATATATTATAACGCTCAACCATGAATAGTACACCAATAACATTTGAAATTTAAACAAAGACATGCTATCGTCCTACTGCAACTCCATCTCCATATCCCACCTAAACAACAAAAGCCCGAACGAAACATTGCTGAATTGAAGCAAAACAAAACCATCTTTCACTGTTAAACATCCTTGCCAGACCAAACTCTTCGGGCCAAAAGTAAATGTCGGCCGTCAAACACACTCCACACAGACCTCAACAAACTGCAATCCACCAAAGTAATTGGCTCGATGGAGACTCTCATAAACCTCCGATATAAGCAAAAAGTATAAATGGAAAAAACCTTAGACCAGTATATAAATAAATGTAAAAAAATGATCACTACTTTTGTTTTTTATATATAAATAAATATTTTTTTTTTATACTAAAACCTCATTTTAAAAAAACTCTTGATAAAAAAATTTTAAATAAAAAATAATTCCCAAAATTCATAAAGAAAAAACTTGGCATAAACCCAGATCTGTATTCTCTAACGTTTGCGCGGGAAAGCTATGTAACTTTCGGGAAATGCAGTCCATTTAATCAATCAAATGCACCTGATTTAGCCACGTATCCGGCCCAATACTTTCTCCGACCAAACCAGCCGCCACCGCACTCCATAGATTTGCTTGCTTCCTCCGTTCCTCCACCCCTTGTTTACCATCGTCGATCGTCGTACTATCTCCGACCATCTTTCTATTCGACCAATACTTCTTTTTTTCCTTAAACATCTATTTGTAGCACTGATGTTGAATAATAATTTTCCAAACTTGCAATCCTCAACCTCGCAAAATCAAAAGAGCGTCGTCGGAGGTAGGATGACCGATGGAGGCATGATGGCGCAAATCAATGGATTTCGGTGCCGACTGACCAACGGCTGGACTAACAATGTGTGTGTCTTCTTACCGAAGTATGAGAACATAATACATGTTCAATATAGACATAAACTCATAGTTGAGTACAATTAAAAATTGACAAGTACATTCGATATTTGGATAGTCACAATATTCTAGAAGAAAAATTGTTTGAAAGAAACACCTTACAAATAGTCATAAATTGATTCCAACAACACAAAAACCTGCAAAATTGGAGGAAAAATATAATTAAGAATTATTAAAGGAAGAAAATGTCTTTAAAAATAGCACAAGTAGTCCAATACAGAGAATGAGGATACCTACTTGCAAGCCTGCAATTCTTTCTAGTAGAATATATAATATTGAGGCCATAGACAGTTTAAGATTATGACACCGTTTGGATTAACTTATTTTTGAGCTTATGCAATATAAGTTAGGTTTTATGCTATTTTATAAGTTTAAATTAGTGAAAATTGTAGTTTTATAAGCTATTTTATTATAAACTACATTGACAAACTTATAATAATAAATAAAAATTGCATAAACTATTTGCATAAACTCAAAATAAACTAATTTAAACGGGGCCTATTTCTAAAATTGCTTACAACGATTATTTTTTTATGGTATTTGACTTGCACTATCCCAAAAATTCCTAGGCTATTTATACTTCTAAGTAACTATTTGAATTTTAGGAATAATTTGTGATTAATTAGGTGATCAAATAACATGAATATAATTGATTTAATAAAAATTAAAGAATATCTATATTTATTATGAAAATGCTGAGAGGAAAGAATCATTCTAAGGGTTTGTTTGGCAGAGGAGTCTAAGTTCATGCATTGATTTTCGTGTTTTTTTTTCTCTCTTCTCTATTTCTCTCCTATTTCTCCTCTGCCAAACAAAGGCTAAGAGTATCACATATTCACATGTACAAAATACTTTAAAAAATAGGTTACAAATAATAATAGTATAGATAAATAAACAATTTTTTTCTTTCAAATAAATAAATAATTTATTATTTATACTAAAACCTTATTTATAAAAATGGAAAAAATCTTAACCAAAAAAGAAAAAATATCAATAGTTCAAGTGATTAAATAAAAAAAAAACACTCTTATAAAAAAATTTAAAATAAAATTTCCAAAATTCATAAAGAAAAAACTTGGCATAAACCATTTACAACAGCGACGGCGGGGTATATGGTGGTCGACGACGCAGCGGCGGGGTATGTGGTGGTCGGTGACAATATCTAATGAACCCTTACTTTCTACCTTACCTGAACCCTCTCATCAGCAGTGTCATTAGCCATATAATTCAAACAAAATTTAACTAAACAAATACCAAATTGCTCCACCGGAAGAAGAGATGTCTCTGCGCATAACAATGGCTAAATTGCTTAAAAAACTTCGCTTTCCTGCTTCCCATGCTTTCTCCTCCTCTACAGTTATCACTAATTCATTGCCCATTTCATTTTCCGGTACGCTTTTTGCTTCTCATTTTATTTGATTTTTTTTTCTTGTTGAGTTATTCTGCAAAAAGAATATGATTTTTAACTTTTTTTTACTTTTTTTTTATTTAATATTATTTTCTAGGTAAAAGACTTTCTCACTGGTATCAAACTGGAGAATATGGTTGGAAAGCAAATCTTAGGGATCCTTGTTTATGGATTGTTATATCTGGACATGTAGGTATGTTTTTATAACTAATAGATAATTTGTAGTATTGTTTTTTCAAGATGTAATCATACCATGTTACCTACCATATGTGTACTGACACTGATACATCGACACCAATATTAATTTTTAGAAAATTGAATGTAATTACATGTGTTAGTGTCATGTTGGTGTTGGATACCAAGACACGCCGTTAATATAAAGTGTCAGGGCTGCATAAATTGTATGATGATATTTATTCGACATTTTGTTTCTATCTTTTGCTTAAAGTAATTCGATATGGAGAGAGCTCTTCTAAGTGTGAGTTAGGTAGCAAAGTTGAATTTTTTTTTTTTGTATGGAGATCAAAATGAGAATTACTGCGAGCTTGTAAGTGTTAATACTACCACCCTTGTTTTTCTTACCTTCCATTGGAATTTCTTTTAATTATGATAACAAGGACTGTGAGGATTGAAATCTTGATAAAAAGAGGATTTGATATTGTGTAAAGGAAGTAAGTAACCAAAAAAATTAATATGTAAGGTGAAAGCATGTTGTTTTTTCCTTAAGAGAAATCTATAACAATAATAATTTATCATTGTCTGTTCAACCTCTTTCCATGCTGTTTATACTTAGGGTAAATGGTGATTCAAAGGGCTCTTAAAATCTTGCTTCTCATGATATACTGCGGAAACTAGTTAGTATTTACTCTTAAAATTAGGGTTCGATCTAATTCAACCCTACAAAATTGGCTTGTAATGTGAAAGATGTCTTGCACTTATAAACAAATTTTCAGGTCATATATTATCAAATGTTAGACTCTCAACACATCCCTTCACGTCGAAACCTGGACATTTGGAGCGTGACCCGAGTGGCCTAATTGATCTAAGATAGAGTCTGATACTATCTTAAAATTCGGTTTGGCCTGATAGCTTCCACTTATAAACACATTTTCAGATCACATCTCATCTAATATGAAACTCTCAACAGTTACCAACAATCAGATTGACCAAACTAAGTGACTGTTAAATTAGTTTCTCAATGCAAGACATAATATAGTTCCCATGTTGAATATTTTCTTTGAAGTCCTTCAGCTTCCTAATCTGACATCCAGAACTATTGAATAGGCCTTTTGAAATTTTTTCGGCTGTTCCTTGCCTCTGTTTGCCTTGAATCTTTGTCTAAGTGTATTACATAGTTGGTCCTAAATCTGGAGAAAAGAATAGCGTTGTTTAGGTAGTCGACAACCAATGTGAATCCTTGTTGAATCTATATGAAATGGATTAGTTCAGACACACAAATTATACTGATTGCCTATATTTTCATTTTTGGTCTATTACTCTTTTTTGGTTTGTTCGTATAGCTTGATTCTCCTTTCTTGAGATGAGGGGTTATGTAAGTGGTGTATTTTCGATATAAAATAAAAATTATGTAAGTGGTGTATTCTTTGAAAACATAAATAAAAATAAGGAAACTCTATTAGGGAGATTTTTTTATATAAATCTTTGAAAATGGGAAACAATAAAAACGAGGTGACACTTTTGTACTCGAAAGTGAACACTGAAAATATTTTCTGAAACCAAATATTTCCCTCTTCTGGTATGAGATTTTACGTAATGGCTGTTTGCTGAAATATTTCCCATGGAAAACTATATACTGGTGTAGTAAGCAATATTAATAGTAGAAGTTGATTAAACAATACTCTCAGATAGTTTACATTGACTACTTTGATTTTTGTGCAGTTGTGACTCTAGAGATTAGTGCCAACACTGCGTTTGCAGAGGATGTAACGTCTGAAACATCTTCTGCAAATAGCACTGGGGATGATTTAACAGGATTAAGAAAAATTGAGGATGGTTCTGTAGCATCAAATATACATACAGCAAAATGGAGAGTCTTTACTGATAAAGGAAGAGAGCTTTTCCTACAGGCACACAGTTTCTTCCCTGTTGCTTTGGTTTAGTATTCTATTCATTTCTGTTATATGCACCAAAGGATGTTGTTGATTATATATTATTTGTCCACGCTCTTCTAGGGAAAATTAGATGATGCTGAAAGACTATTCGTGGCTGCCATACAAGAAGCTAAAGAAGGTTTTGGCGAGCAAGATCCGCATGTTGCGTCTGCATGCAACAATCTGGTTGGTTTACCTACTCTTCATAATTGATTCTTTCTTAATTGTTTTGGAAACTAAGCAATAAATCCTCGAGAGTTCTCTATTGAAGACAATATACACAATATCCTAGTTCTTGGTGACACTTATTGAGTTTGCACCTGTTGTTAAGGTTAACTGAGAAAGTAAATGAATCTGTTTTTACACAACTCAAATTTCTATTGTGGTCTTTACTAGGCAGAGTTGTACAGAGTAAAAAAGGCATTTGACAAAGCAGAACCGTTGTATTTGGAAGCTATCAAGATCTTAGAGGAATCTTTTGGTCCTGATGATGTAAGGTAAGGTGTAGTTGCTGTGTAACCATCATAAATGACGCTTTATCTACTTTATTGCTTGGTATGTGGCATTACCAACTCGTTGATTGGTAGGGAAAAAAAATCTTACACTGGCAGTGGATCAAATAAAATTTCTAATGAATGAGATCGACTTTTCCTCTTTTCTCTGTTATAAAATTTCCTTCTTCTACAATAATTATTCAGTGGAAACATATCAAATTAAAATTTAAAGCCTATGGCTAACTGTGATCATGCAGGGTTGCGGTTGCTGTTCACAACCTAGGGCAGTTCTACGTTGGTCAGAGGATGTTGGAGAAAGCTCAAGTTAGCTATGAGGTAATTTGTGAATTTAACAATCTTGATCCTGATGATATGTGCGTTGATTTGTGCCAGTAAGGAGGGTAGACTAGTTTCATAATTATAGGACTGTTATCACTGATAGCAGTCCAATAATTAGTAGAGTATGGCAAAGAAAAAATATAAGTCAAACAACCAAGAAAGATTTGGATTTAGTTTAAATGGATATGATTTATGATCTAACATTATGGCGTTGTTTGATCTGTATAACAACCCATCTAATTGGAAAATACTTTGTTGTGCATATCTTTTGATCATTTACTCATTACATTTTACATTATTATGTTTTCAGAACCATATTTCATTATTTTTGGATCTTGAAAGTTGACATGTTTTTAAAGTGCTATTGTCTATTCCTTTGCGTTCCGTCAATTATATTAACTACCTTATCTCGCTTTTTTTTAACAGCGCGCTTTGAAGGTATGGACTTATTATGCTCAGGCAGAGACAGTTATTTCCCTCTGTATACTGTAACCACTATATAATTCTTTAGTATATCTTAACACCATTTCATTATTTGATGGAGGCCATTTGATGTCTTAATTGTAATGTCTATTTATTCAGATAAAAAGGCGTGTTCTGGGATATGGCCATTCAGAATGTTCAGATACAATGTATCAGATCGGCATGGTAAAGTTTCAATATACTCTTTTTAACATTTTTTCGTAAAACAGTCCAATACTCTCTTTAGAAATGGGAAATCTTGATTTTAAGATGGCGATGTTAGGGTATGAAACAAATAGGGTGTTTGGTTTATTTTGTATTTTCATTTTTGAATGATGTTTTCAGTAATAATTATGAAAAGACCACCTTGTTTTCACTTTTTCTATTTGTAAGAATTTGCAAAGGAAATAGTGAAAATGTGGTTTATTTTATATTTTCATTTTTGAATGATATGCTTTCTATAATAATTATGATTTCACTTTTTCTAATTTTAATAATTTGCAAAGGAAACAATCCGAACAAACAAAATACTTGAAAACTCACTAAAATTATTTACATGGCCTTTGCATGCAAAACTCATGAGTCATGACCAATTTTAGTGTTGCTTTGGTGTCGGCACACATCCCAATGCTTTCAAATGAGAAAGTGAGAACAACTTACTGTGGGTGAAACCTGTGTTTGGGGGTGTGTCGACACAGTTTTCTTAGCAAACTTCTTTTATGAAACTAATAAGCGTAAATTAAGAAACACTAATATAAAGAAGTTTCCTTTACTTATATTTGCTTGGCCTGTGCCATGAAGTAACGTTTCATGATAGCTTTATTTAATGTTCTCTCTTCTATGCTTCTTGGAGTTTTTGCTTAACTGGATTTTAAGTTGTGATATTTATGTTCAGGTGTTATATCTTCAAGGAAAAGAAAGGGATGCAGAGACCATTATTAAGGAATCAATAAGCATGCTAGAGGTGCGCCGTACATTTTAAACATCAATTCCCTCAGCTATAGGATTCGGCAAACTCGAAGCTTTTTGTTCTTAAGCTATTTTATTTACATGTGCAGTCAGGTGGTGAAGGGGAGTCATTTGTATGCATTAGAAGACTTCGTTTCCTCTCGCAGGTCATTTTTTAATCCTTCTTTTGGCCCCTGAAATAGTGAAACTATCTTTTGATAAATAGTGATTTTTACTAGAGGAGAAAATGGTATATTTTTTTAAAATGTGGATAGGAATGAAAATGATTCTTTTATTTTATTTATCTTGAATTTGTAAGGAGTTTGATCCAGTCTGGGCTCTCCCAAGTTCTTTATAGTTTGATTAAATTTTCCAGCTTATGACGTAATGAGTTTAGGCATTGTTCACCCCTCAAAGTGGTTATGTTCCAACTTTTATTAATGATATTAATCTATTGATCTATTGCTATAATTTTTTCAGTTATATTTGAAATCAAATCGTCTTGATGAAGCTGAGATGATCCAAAGAAAGATCCTGAATATAATGGAATTATCAAAGGTTTGTTTTGTGAACTTCTTTCCCTTCTTCTTCTGCTTTCAAATCAACTTACTCGATGAACGGTGATGCATGCATAATTTAAGAATTGGTATAAAATAGCGAGTGTGTAGGTGATACTTCTGAACATTTTAAGTAACCTTAATCGTCAACCAAATGTGGTTACTTCTTATGTACTACATTTTGTTTATCAAATTGAAGTTTTGTAATTATAGACATATGGACTCTAATTTTAAAGTAATCAAGGAGTTAGTTTCTTAAAAAAAAATTATGATTTGATAGTTTGTGGAATTACTATAATTAGTATTTGATAACTAACCATGCAAACTATTATGGCTTGAAAATAGTGACAGATGAGTTCTAACTTCTGCTTTTATTTCAAAATTAATTACGATAAATATAATCTTGACGAATAAAATAAGAAACTTTTGCGAGAATAGTGATATTTTGTAATCTGCTGTCATCGTTAAAAACATGATGTGATTTGTGTAATAATCCAGGGATGGTATTCCTTGGACACAGTTATTGCAGCTGAATCCTTGGCTCTAACCCTACAAAAATCTTCCGAAACAAAACAATCGAAAGAACTTCTTGAAAGGTTATTTTCATATAATCATTTCATCAAAACATGAGAAATTAACTTTGGCCTTATGAAAATGAAATCCTCTCTCTTTCTCTCTCTTGCAGATGTCTTGATGTTCGGAAAGCTTTACTTCCTGGTGATCATATTCAGGTTTGTTGTTCCTTGAGAGTGATTTTGAGAATTACCATTCTGTTTAAATTTCAAATCCGTCTAAAATTGATTTCAAAACCGATGCTTATTTATACATAGTATTGTTCTTATTACATGTATGCTAATGCTTGAGATGAACATTATCTCTTTTTTATCCATGGTCAGATTGGTGCAAATCTACTTCATCTCGCAAGAGTGGCAAAGCTTGATTATAGCCAACACAAAAATTTGGATGTTTCTAGAGCTAAAGCTGTGCTTGATACGGCAAAGGAACATTTGCATAATTCGATAAGGTTTCTATTAATTTGATTTACCTAATTATTTCATAACTATTTTTACATATAAAAGTGAAAACAAAATACCATCGTGTTTATTATTCTTTTTCAGCGCCGATTATTCTATCTTCGTATACAGTGCAGCTTTCATGTTAACCGCTTTTTTTTCTTGAAACTTATTGTAATCTGTTGTAGTCTGATGTTTTTACTATATCCAACTTTTTCTGGACTTTCTATCTCTTGACTTTTAATGCATGATGTTCGTAGAAACAATAAAAATGAAAAGAAAGAAATAGATCTTGCAAGTAATAAATAGAACTCTGTCCAAGCTCCCTTTTCTTGAAAATTCTCTTCCTCAAGTATAAGAAAATTATGTTTGATTTCCCTTTTCTCCAATAACAATGTTACTAGTCACTGAAAAATGAAATTGAGTGTGCTTTATCATATTTTTTTTTAATGCATGTCTCTTTTTCTATCTCAGGATTGCGCGTCAATGCTTAGATAAAGTATTAAAACAAAAAGACAAGCCGAAGAAAAACAGTGTGCATGGAAATTCTAGAAAGGAAGCCCAAGCAGCATTTGTCATATTGGTTGGTTTTATTTCCCCGTTATGCTTTCTCTTATGCACATTTATTAAGATAGAATTGTGTTATGTATTCGTTTGTAAATAAAAGTTGACTTGTTTATTAAAGTAGGAATGTATTTTTGCAGTTGCAATCACTCAGTACTTTATCATCGGTGGAGTTGGATAAGCAAGAATTGCAGAAAATTCAGGTCAGATTATGCGGAAGGTCCTACATTAGATGTGATATGGTCTAAAAATACTTATAAGTAGGAAATGTCTCTCACTATACAAGCTTTAAGGATGAGTTAGACCCAATTTAAATTTTAACCTAGTATTAGAGCTTGGTTCGATTTAGGGACGTATTTTAGTCCCACAACGCTTGCAGGTATCTTCAAGCCATACAACTTCGGGTGATTATTTGATATCTGTTATGCATTGAGGTAATCCCGCTCTACCTTCAGCACTTCCAGTTTCCTCTCCAAAACCACTTCACGTGTTTTGGCAGCGCTAATTAGCTTCGCTCCCCCTTCGTGATTTTGCTCTTTAATAAATTTGACATTATGCGCTATCATTAGTCGCTCTTGAATTCCATATTTTATTTTACCAATTTCCTTTTCAATTAATTAAACTTTGCCTACACTATTCATAAAAATCAAAGAAGTGATGAATATATTGTATATAGAATTTGCGCAATTGAGGACGAAATGAGTAGAATACAAAGTGAAATTGAAGGGCGGACTGGTGATAGCACATAATACGAAATGTATTAAAGAGCACCATCATGAAGGGAGAGCAAAGCTAATTAGCGCTGCGAAAGTGTGCGGACTGCAAAGTGGTTTTGGAGAGTAGACTAGAAGTGCCGAAGATGGAGTGGAATTCCAAATTCATGTTTCCATCCATTTTTGTTCTTGAGTCAAAGAAAAGAACATTTTTTTCCTTGATAATTAAAGGCTTCTGATTTAAAATAAAAATTCATAAGTGGGAGACATTCCTAAACTTATAAGCCGATTTTGTAAAAATAAATCGGACACAATCCAAATTCTATGATGGTATCAGAACCTATCCTAAATGTGTTGGACCAGTTGTTATCGGGTCAGTCACTTAGTGCGAGATATTCGTTCTTTGTGAATGAGCGTGCATTGAGTCTCACGTTGAATCTGGTATGGTTTGAAAAAATTGTTCATAAGTGAGATACATCATGCATTGTGAGTTAGATCCAACCCAAATTCTAAGAGATTTTAGTAAGTCTTGATTGTAGTTGTGCAACAAGATTCATAGCCCCAATGGATGCAAATCTTCTAAATTCATATTTCTATTTTGCAAAGCAGGAAGGTGATATTAATCTCGAGGCTCAAGAGGCACTTCTTCAATGCATTGCTGCTTACAACGAGGTAAGAATTAACTATTTACATGCTAAATTTTCTTCGGAGTATGCATGTTTCTTTTACTACTAAATGTCATTATACTCACATTTACTATCCGACATGCCTTACTTCCGGTGGAGGGAACCTATGGGGGGAAAAAAAAAAGAATTTTAGTTATATAGAAATGACTATTGAAAATGAACAAAATAGAGAGCATAAATGTGTTAAATGTTCACATAGGATTTTGAATATTTATCACAACTCCACTCTTCCTTTGCAGTTTGTTGTACATAAGAAGTCCATTGCTGATTCCCCAGAAATAAAGAACGAATATCTTTCATGTTTTAAGCATGCTCAAACCTTGCTTGGCAATAAACTTGATGAGAGGGTATCCGAAAGCTGAATCAAACATCATGAAGAGGACTTATTTTCCTTCTGTATTTTTTGTGAAGATGAAATTTTTAGTCAAAAAAAGAAACTAATAAACCACATACATAATAAGGAGCACAAATATCTCACTCTCGGCGACAGAATCAGAAAGAGATGTTCATCTGACCATGCTAATAGCAAATGTGGGATTCCTGCATAAACATTCTTTCTTATTAATAATCATATGATTTGTGTGATTATTAATTACATTACCTTGATATTGAATTGTTCTATACTACCAGCTTGTCGAATTTAACAATGTAGAGTGGTGAACATTTCATTCAATAATTTTAACTTCATGTGATCAATGCATGATATTATGATTGTTGTAACAACTCAAGATTGGAGTGGTTGGTTATTGTTGGCATGAAAATGACTTATTTGCAAGAACAATGATTGAATGGTGTAATTTTTTTTGAAAAACTAGTTTAGATATTTTTTCATATCAATAATTTCATCTTGATTTGAACGGTTTAAACCGGTTGAACCATGACCTGACAATCTTGCTGGTTCGGTGTCCAATTCGAGTTTAAACATAATATCATGTCACCAAATGAAATTTAAGTATCATATATGACACTCTTGATAAACATGAATTAGTTATAAGAGTTATCTAATCATGTCACCAAAGCTCTTCTCTTTGAACTCTCTCATGGAGAGAACAAGGAAGCCTAAACCTCAAGAAAACAAAGATGAATTAGCTCTTGTAAAAAAGCAGCTGCATGGGCATGGTACCAACATGGTTCAAAATCTGAAGCCAAAAAGGCTATGAATGAGTTTGATGTTACAAGAACTCAATGTTCATCGAGGCCCTCTCGTTACAAGCTAGAAGCGATGAGAATGACCAAGGCAACAAACACCGATTCTCTACTCGACACATACGAAGTACAACACATTTTGAGGCAATTCGATAACTTTATTGATTCAAGTAACAAAAAACATGTTGACGGCAATTGTAACTTTGCAAAGACTGGGTAATAGAAGGGTGAATAATAAGAAGAGGTCTTTCAAATTCAAAGGGTTTTGGGCAAACAATGTCGTTGCTGCTTGTGGTGGTCGGGATGGAAGATTTTCTTCCAGCCCCCCACGTTTCTTTTATATTCCCCTAACTGACGATTTTGCCCTTGGACGGTGTTTCGGTTTTTACTAACTGAAGTTTAGAAATGTGGAAAATATGAATCTAAAAGAAACCGATTTTTTTTGTTCATATTTTACACCGTTTTCAGGGGCAAAATAAGATTTATGGGGGTATAAAAGAAATGTGGGGGGCTGGAAGAGTAATCTTCGTGCGGATGATGTAGTGACCTAGTGGGTGTGAAGCTTATATGTACCTCTAGTTAAGTGTCTAGTAAGGTCCAATAGTTATTTGTCATTCTAATAAGAAAATTTCTCTCCCCATTACCCACATTTCTTTTTAACCACCCACAAATCAAGTTTTACCCCTAATTTACTAAAGCAAAACTTCAGTAAAAATTCGGAAAAATTCAAATGATATAAAAAATTCAAACTCAACTTGGTCTCATCGTCACTCATTGCCTTTTACGCAATTTAAATATATAAAAAATTACACAAATAATACTTAATAAGAACATCAATAATATTTTAGTAAAAAAAAAAAGAACATCAATAATATTGTTCAAAAAGTTTATTTTTTTTTAAAGATAAGTTCTTCTGTCTCTCTAAGTTTTCTTCATCCTCTTTCATTGAAAATGGAGTGGTTTCGAGTCTTTTTGACTTGAAATTACCCTTGTGCATATTTCGGTGTCTCAGTGCGCATTGTTTGATTTTCCATCTTGTGCGGTGTTCATTTGATTGTTCATCTTTGTGCGGTGTTTGTTTGGTTTTCAGTCATGTTATTGTGTTTGTTTGATCGATTTGACATATCAACTTCAGTCAACTACTGATTCATTCAGCAACTTAGTTCGTCAACAATGTAAATTTGGAGGCATAAGTATATCAATTACTTTTATTATTTGTAGGCATGTGTAGGGGTGTAAGCGGATTAGAAAAATCCAATGGAACCGATGATCCAAACCAGTCTAAACCGAAAAAAAACCGAATTTTATGGTTCGGATCAAAAACCGAACCGAACCAATAGAAAACCGAAGTGGTTTGGTTCGGTTCTCGGTTCCAATTTTCAGATCCAATGGACAAACCGAACCAAACCAATATATAGTATATATGTTAAATTATTTTTTTAGGTAGCTCGTATCCATCAAAAACTATAACTAGACCAACAACTTCTAAAAAATAAAATAAAATCTGTCTCACATAGAAACTCTAACTTAAAAACTCAAACTTAGAA
The DNA here is from genome assembly GCA_030408175.1 of Trifolium repens. NCBI lineage: Eukaryota > Viridiplantae > Streptophyta > Magnoliopsida > Fabales > Fabaceae > Trifolium > Trifolium repens. The sequence goes on from CP125840.1 coordinate 4,650,385, forward strand.
ACACTCACAGCCACAAACGCAAGCTCAGAAACGCTGCTCTCATCTCACCTCACCCTCATCCTAAAGCTGCTCTCAACACTATGCAAATAACACTCTCACGTCACGCTGCTGCTCTCATCTCAAACCCTCTTAACGATAACTTCTCAAGCATTGTTTTATTTTATTTTTCGATTTTAGTGGCAATAGACTTGAAGTTTTATTTTTATTGTACTTTATTATTTGAAGAACTTATAAACTTAATTTCAATATGGTTGTATTTTGTATTTGATGAACTTATGAAATTAATTTTAATGTGGTTGTATTATGTATTTGATGAACTTAAGCGAAAAAATTGTATTTTGTATATGTATTTGATGAACTTATGGGAAAAGAATTGTATTTTGTATTTGATGAGCTTATGGAATAAAAATATATAGTGAAAAAAAATAATAGTATGAAATACATCGGAAAAAATCGATTAAAGTATCCGAACCAAACCGATGAGTTTGGTTCGGATTCATTTTTGAAAAACACTAAAAACCGAACCAAACCGATCGAAGATTCATTGGTTCGGATATCAGATTCACTCAAAACCGATCCAAACCGGTCCAATTACACCCCTAGGCATGTGTATATTGTTTTATCCTATTACCTTAAGACTCTGTTTGGTTTTATGAAAAGAAAGTGGGACGAAAGAAAATTACGAAAATCAATTGATGAATTTAAACTAACTTTAGTCTAGATTCATCCATCAATTTCTGTAATTTTTTTTCTTTCCATAAAATCAAACGGATTGTAAATGTCGTGAATTTATTTGCACATTCATACTTTTATTTTTAACGGTATTAAAGGATTACTCGATAGGTTAACCCCACATGGACAAAAATATAAATAAACTAAAAAAATTGTTTTTAATTCCTTCTAACTTCCCCTCTTGGCAAAATAAATTTACTGTTAATTTCTGATTTCTGACTTGGACGAATTACAGTCACGCTCGCAGTTCAACCGCCATAGCCTACATTCAACTTTCACTTTTAAAAACCCTAACTTCCACCGTCGCTTCGCCTGCATCCTCCTATTCCTCCGGCGAACTATGACCACTCGAATTGCGCCGGGTGTCGGTGCAAATCTGCTGGGCCAACACTCCGCCGAGAGAAACCAAGACGCTACTGCTTACGTCGGCAATCTCGACCCTCAGGTTCATCTCCACTCTTCATTCTAACCAAACCCTAATTCCATTTCTACTTCAACCACTTCATTTTACATCTCTCTTTCTCTTCTTTGCAGATATCTGAGGAATTATTGTGGGAGCTTTTTGTTCAAGCTGGTCCCGTAGGTATGTATTATCTATTATTTTACATTTTAATTTTAGGGTAATTTAATTCAATACATTATAAATTAAACTTATAATCCTCCTTTTGGTTTGGTTTGATTCAGTTAATGTGTATGTTCCTAAGGATAGAGTGACTAATCAACATCAAGGTTATGGATTTGTTGAATTTCGAAGTGAAGAAGATGCTGATTATGTATGTATTGTATTATTCCTTGTTCTGCCCCTTTTATTATCTGTTATTTAATTTGCAACAGTAAAATGAACTTAAACCTGATTGCTAGTTGCTTACTGTTTCTTATGTTGCAGGCTATTAAGGTGCTTAACATGATTAAACTTTACGGGAAACCAATTCGTGTAAATAAGGTACACTTTTTTATTTCCATTCTCTGTGCGCGCGCGTGTGTGTTTAGGTATTTAAGTATTAAACCAGCTAATGTAGAAATGCTTGTTATACAAACATTGTTGTTTCCCTTTGAATGGAATTATTATTTTAAGTTATTTTATTTTATTCAAGTCCATTCTATAATATATAATATATTTACATATTGATAGAGATGTAGCTTAGGCATTCTATTAAGGCTTAAGTTTATGTGCACTGTATTTGTTATCAGTTAGTTTTCTGTCGGGATTGTATGTAAACTATAAAATAAAGCAGAGTTTGCTTATCTATGAAGATTAATCAATTAGATTCATACATTCAGAATTAGAACCCTAGTTTTCATTTCTCTTTTTCTGTCAACTCTAATAAAGATATACAAGGATACAAAGCTAGGTTTAAACTGATTTGTGATGGCCAAGAGTCTATACCATTAATATTGCTCTTTGGGGGGAATGGGAGTTGTTGTATCTGGGAAGTTAATCTTAGAGATTCTTAGATGGGATTTTCTGTGCCGTTTTTTCCATACTAAAAATAGACATCCTTATTCCAGACAGGTTGGAGTCTTGTTACTGCACACCATTTTTATGTGTACCTAATAGATTAGATTAACTGAAGCTCACCATACTGTAGCCTACCAAGTCCAGAACTGAATAAAAGACTCCACAATCTGTTATTCAATTATCCTTATCAACTAGAGTTAGTTTAACAAATCACAGTTACTTGTGCCTAACTGCACAGTCAATTAGAGGGATAGGTTCATTTGTATTATTGTTAGTAATAGTATAAATACGAATCCTAGTATATGAAATCATTCAAGAAAGAATTGTTCAAATCAGTTACACCACACTCTTCCCTCGCTTTCCCTTACTTTCTCTCCCACTTTCACAATAGTTTACGTTTTCTATTAGTACCAAGTCCTACCTAACTACCAAGCGATGTACTAATATTCATCTTTTATTTTCCCAATTTTTATATTGTATGTCATTCCAAGATGCTGTTCTTACAATTGAATATCCCTCATTCTTCACATAGTAATTAGTTTTTCATGCTTAATATATCTTTGTGGGAGCTTTGTTGTACTAATGTACTCTGTTCAAGTTCTGCTGTATACTTATCTTACATTGTTGCCCCTGTCAATTGGTGAAAGTGATGTTTCAGTGTCTATCCTACTTGATTACAGAGTATTGATTTGCTATTTTTTTGGTTTTAGGCATCCCAAGATAAAAAGAGCTTGGATGTCGGGGCAAACCTTTTCATTGGCAATCTGGATCCTGTAAGTCACCAAATTTGCAAGTTTTTCTTTTAAGCAAATTCAAATGCGGCCCTTGAGATATAACAACTTTTAATGATTCTATTGCAGGATGTAGATGAGAAGCTCTTGTATGATACTTTCAGTGCATTTGGAGTTATTGTTACTAATCCAAAGGTTTTACTCTTCTAATTTCTTTCATCACATCATGTTTGTGTCATTTAAGTAAAAGTGTCCAGTTAGCAGCAGTGGCTAATGCTTTTCCTGCATCTCCACATTCTTTATTTCACATTGTGGGAATCGATATTTTGTGAATGAAGAGACTTAAGCAAGAAACTCTTCTTCTTGGTTTTCTGATAATACAGAATTTACATAATATATTATAGGCTGACTGAAACTACCCTAATTGTAGGTGGAAAAAAATGACACAATGAGGAAATTATTCCTAACTTAAGTAGCTATTAGCTATCATCAGGATATACAGTTTGGAGAATACAATCATGTCAAATTACAATATTTACTGAGCTAATTTCATCACATTTAATGCTAATTCTTATAACTGATTACTCCCCCACACTTCCTCAAACTGGTAGTCGATATTAATCATTCCTGGCTTGCCCACTAAGAATTCAAACCCAGATTATTATAAGGTTTTCAAGAGTATATTCACCGTCTGATTTCCTTTTGGAATGTAGATGTATTTTATGCCCCTGAATCAATTTCATGTTTGATAAAACTCCTATCAATTTTGACATGCCCCATTAGGTCACTGGACAGGTTTGTGAACTGGGATTATTGCTTATTTTCTGTCACTGTATATCTTTATATCGTGGACCTTTTAATATAGAAATTTAGGTCTTATAGTATTCTCAATCCAAAATGATTCAAACACTCGTTATGCTACTACCCTGAACTTGGCTCCAAGATTGCTCCTTGCCAAAACCAGAACTGACTATTTTTGGTTTTCCCATTTAACAACCTTTCTCCAGTGCAATACCTGGCTCTGTACTTATATTCAGTTGACCCCATCAATCTGCCTCTGAAATCAATGTCTTGAAAAGGATGCATACATGTCTTGAAAAGGGAATAATTTCTTTTGTTGTCCATTCTCATAAGCCAAGACTCAAGGAGAGTACGATCTCCCAATGCACAGTGAAATTAAGAAACCATAATTTATTTTAGGCTACCTGCGGAGAGGCTGGCCTGAAAGGCTGTGTAAAGCTGCTTAGAGTGCCAGCCTCCAGGACGCCGGTTCTCAGCAGCGATGCTATGATACAGACATGGGCATCATGGAGTGTCCAAGTCCCACATCGATTAGTATGGTTTGCCTGGTTATATATTTAAGCGGTGTGGTCCTTCCCCTTGATGCTAGCTTTTAAGGGAGAGTTCCCAAGTATAGATACTTATCACATTGCTTCACAAATTGGCTATGATGATTGTCAAAAAATCCGCACGTCATTTTGCTATAGCCACCAATCCATTTAACAGCACTGAGAGTTGCTGATGATTGCTATTACCTGTGCAACCTTATCAACCTTCCTCGTAGTTTAGAAAATTGTGTTTCAAAGTAGGTTACCATCTTACACGAGGAGCCATTATATAGTTTAATTCATTTCACTACTCACTGCTAATAATTGTTTTTCCAACATGTCTCATCCAGAAACAAAACTTGAAATATAATTTTAGCTTAGCTCTTATTTCTTAGGAGCCAACACATTTTGACTCTCACAGTTGTCTGAATTAATTGCAAATAGTCAACTTGGAAACTGATTCCTCGTTTCCATTACTTCGTTGGCAATTTATCCTTAAGAGATGTAACCTCAGAATCTTTCTTTCATTAAATATTTAAAATTCACAAATTGGTAGCAGATATGATATACATTAGATGTAAATAGTGTGCCTACAAATAATATAATTAAATATTTATTAAATAATTTTCCCAAATTTGTGAAATTTGAAATAAATTTCATAGAAATTTAATTTTTTCACTTCATCAATGAGGTCCATATCTTCCATGGAAACAAAGGTCACAATTTCCCTCTTCATTGGGGAAATTATGCCTAACCCAAAGTAGCCAACAATCAGGATACAAATTACAATAAGGAGATTACAATAAATTTTGATATTTATAGTTAATTGCAGTAAACGTTAATAACCACTGAGACTCTCTACGTTTGTTTGAAAAGGTCCAGTCTAGTATCCAGTGGATGACTACCGAGTACTTTTCCACATTTGTCGGCATTCTATACCCTGATTATTTGCTGTATGACAATAAATGTATCCTTAGATAAAACATCTATGATTATCTTCCCCATTAAACTCCCTAGTCCACAAGTGAGTTTTGGTTAAGAGCTCTATCTGATGGATGGGATATTTTATGATGTATGATTCCTGTTTATGTCCCTACTCTTCAATAATACCATATTTGTGCATGTATTCGTGTAAATTGCTACTACTTCTATCTCCTATTGGACAACATCTATTGTTTTGCAAATTATATTCCTTCAGTTGTATCAACCCTCCGTCCATTGAGGGCTTAGTTTTACATGCCAAAATTGTGCCTATAATCTGATCTTCAATGCATTTTGCTGCAGATCATGAGAGATCCTGACACGGGGAATTCCCGAGGCTTTGGCTTCATTAGCTATGATTCATTTGAAGCATCTGATTCAGCTATTGAGGTATGATTTGGCTTGGTATTTGAATATGTAGAAATGTTGTGTGGTTAGCCTTTCATTGTTTTTTATACTCATCCTGTTATTTAGCATGCACGGATTATAAATTGAAGCTGACTCGCAGGAGTATATAACATTGGATAACAAACAAATAGGATAGATGGGTTACAATCTTGTATCTAATCAGATACTCGTTGGGGCTGTAAGATCCAGTATTATTATTATTATAAAGTATAAATGTAACACAAATAAGAAATACTCATATTGAATAATTAAGTTATTTAAATGCCCATAAAGTTTTATATTTGACTTCATTACGAGTGTTTTATAATTCGGTGGCATCAATTGATCAAGGGACAACTTTCTTATGTTTCTTGTCTTCTATAATTCAAATGAATTCATGCTGCAGAAAAGGGGTTTGAAAATTGGGAAAAATGCTATTATTTGTCGGACACTGAAAATGAATATTTGTCTTTTTCCTTAGTATTACTTGATTTATTCATCTTGTTTTGTTATTGTTCCATATTAGATGTAAGGGGTAGGTAATATCAAATAGAGCATTAAATTAGGGAATATGATCCTTAATTGATAATTTGAAGTGAAAAACAACCATATAGAAAGGAGTAAACTCTCCCTCATCACTGAAAATGAATTATTGAGTAAACATTCCCTCATCACTGAGAGTGAACTATTTCTATATTTTATAGGCAATGAATGGACAGTATCTTTGCAATCGTCAAATTACAGTGTCATATGCTTATAAGAAAGACACCAAAGGCGAAAGGCACGGTACTCCCGCAGGTGAGTTCCTTTCTTTCAACTCTTTTTTTGGGATCAATTCAGGCCTTTTGTTTCAGTACTATCTTTAGTTATCTTATACTTTTGTCATGCAGAAAGAGTTTTGGCTGCAAGTAACCCAACTGCACAGAAGAGCAGACCTCATACTTTATTTGCTAGTGGGCCACCAACACTTCCCAATGCCCCTCAAGCTAATGGTACCATTGCTGCTCCAGCGCCTCCTCGTCCCTTTTCTAATGGTGTTGCCCCACCTATTCCTGTCATCCATCCACCACCTCCTCAAGCAGCAGCGTTTCAGCCTATGCAGATGCCACCACCTGGACAACAACAATGGCATCAACAGCAGCCAGGTCAACAAATGATGCCACCACAGGGAATGCCTCCCCCTCAAATGCAGCAGTTCAGGCCACCTCACTCAATGCAGATGCCACCACCACCACCTCCACAAGGTATGCAGGGTCCTCCAAGACCTCTTCCACCACCATCAGTAATGGCAGGCCAGCAACAAGTTTGGCGACCCCCGCCACCACCTCAGCAACAGGGTGGACATCCTATGGGATATCCTCAGAATTCAATGCCACCGCCACCACCTCCCAATCACCATGGAATGCGACCACCTTCAGGTTAAAGAAATGCAATTCTTACGCAAATTTTCCTGACCACTGTCATCTGGAATTTTGCCTGTTTATTGTTAGTTTTAGTGCCTTATATTTCTAACAAGTGGTGCGGATTGATTGTAATATTAGCGTCCATGACAGTCAAAATCATGCCCAACAAAATAGACATTGAGTTTTGGGTTTACAACATGATATCATCCTTATTTTGCTGTTTTCTTACAATTATAATCACATTTTTTCGCTAAATCTGTTTATTGTTTACACTTTCTATATAGGTCTAAATAGTTTTAATGGAGATAAAGTTGTATTTAGGTCCACATAATAACAAGAAAAAAATTGTAGAATAGTTAACCTTTTTCCAAGAAAGAATTAAAATCCTAGGATATCCGTGATAGCTTGCTAAAGGTTCCTTTTGGACACGAGCATGTGATATCTGTGAAATGGAGCATAACTGCAAATTTGTTTTGATACATAAAGTTTTATTAATATCATCATGATTTCCATCAGAATCAGAAGTAAACTTCACTCTTTTCCACATTTTATGTAAGGTTGAAGAGCTCACTCTATTATGTGCCAAAAGAAAATATACACTAAATTCTTTATTATACACTAGAAATAACATAATAGCCGTTGGAACACTGGAGACAATTATATTTCTCCAAAGCTATGATCACAAAGTAATTGTATGCCAAAATATAAGACAAATTTTGCGATGAATTTGTGATGAATGTAATCCGCACTCATAAGTTCCACATTAAACCAGAAAATAATAACAACGGTAACAAATCAATAAAAAGAATTCCCAATTCAAAAAGAAAAAGAGAACAAGAACTTGAATACAAAATCAAAAAATGTCAAGAATCTCTAAAATGAAATTATTACAAAGTGGACAATTTCCCTTAGCAACCATAAGCTCCCTTGAACACATCCTACAGAAACTATGACCACAAGCTGCCAAAGCAGCACCCTTATGCTTCACCATACAAATACAGCAAGTGTGTTCCAAAGCATTTTCTCCATCTTCATCATCTTCTTCATCATCATAATAATCATCATCTTCATCTTCATCACTCAATATATACCTTGACCCTTCCAACCCCAATTCTCTATCCGTCTCCCCTAACAAATCCATCAACGACATCGTTGGAGGTCCCGCTGCAGCCTCCTCTGCCGCAGCTTCTGCTGCCTCCTGCGCCGCCACCGCTTCCCTCGCTGATAATGCCCTGCCCGTCTCCAGGTGATTATCATCGCCAGGCTCGTCATCGTCGAAGCTATCTCGGAAAGTCACCACACGCTCTCTTCGAAATGGCTCCGATGATACACTGGAGGAATTCGTGCGTGAGAGCTGTCGAAGATTTCTTCCACTGGCCGAATGCTCAGGGGAATCTACTGTTATACGGGTTGAGCTCTTGCGAGTAAATTGTGGTTTAGAAATTGGTGGATTGGATTCATTTGACGGATCGAGGTCTTCCACTTGGTGAGTCATGGCCGGAGATGACATGTCTGAGTCTTGGTGAGTTTGCACTCGAACTGAGTCACGACGACCGAATTGGGAAAAGATTCTGCTGTTTGGATTTTGGATTGGAATATCTGATGTTGGAATGTGAATTGATGATGTCCAAGCAGAGCCCGCGCGCTTGAGCCGAAGCTTATCCTTGAAGGCTTTCCAAGATCTGCCAAATCAATGAAAATGAAGTAGTGAGTTTATTATTTGAGAATCTTAATATTTTGAAAACAAAATAAGTTGACATATGTAAGTATTGTTTGTTACACAGTAAAACGAGTTCTTGTTAAAGTATAGACATGATTATGTTAGTTCTTCAATTTCAACGTTTATTACAACATTAATTATTATATTGTCACTCACATTTACTCTTATGAATACATATTCTAACCAAAGTATTTGATTTTTAATAAAGACTAGATATATCAGTTATTCGATAAATCTAATTTTTTTTTTTTATTTATATTAATGACCGGAGGACATATTCCTTAATAGATAAATTTGAAATTGAACTCCTTAAATGATTATCTCATAAGTAAAGCTTCTTAAAAGAGACTAACATATAGTATAATCCAACTCTTCAAAAATAGGTATCAATCTTTTTTTATTAAGTTATCAATCTTATCTAAAAAATTTTGTATGAAGTTATCATCTTGTCATTTTTTTTTCTTATGAAAATACAATCAATTAGCATTTTCTTAGCAATGTTACAATTTTTGTATAACTTACTATTTTTTTATTGAGATTAAAAATAAAAATGAAATTTTTATAAGGACCAAAAACTTATTTGACTCTTAATTTCATATAAAAGCATGTATAAAAAAGGTGTTATTACTTATTGCAAAAAATATAGTTACCTGCGATCTTTTTTGTTGGTTTCGTCTTCTTTAATGATATCTAAGAGGGTTCGGCTTTTAGGGGGTGGTGGTTGGCTTGGTGGTGCAGAGCCGGCTCTTTTTTGATTGGCTAAGATGTCATCGAGAGACAAGCCAGCTAGCTTCTCGCGCGACATTTCTTCATATAGTGTTCTTTCTCGGCGACCTTCTATATTCAAAATCAAAACCTAACATTGTCATAATTAACTCTTTGCATTTAAAATATAACATTATTGAAAGAATCATAACCTCAAAATTGTATGTGTTTTTATATTAGGTGGGACCCTTCATTAGAAAACACAAAGCAAAACAAACTATAAAGTAAGAGGAAGCCTTAGATACATTTGAGTCCCCGAACAGATTGAGAGAGGTCACAAACACAAGTTATTTATATGCGTGCTTTGATTCAATGCATTTGATTTAGGTCTGCATGAAAAAAATGGGAAGAAATAAATTATATAGGGAGAAAGTAATTAGACAAAAAAAGTTGGTGAATTAAATAGAAAGATGAGTTAATTAGGGTCATGGTTAATTGATAAAAGGGTGCTCACATTCATAATAGAAGGACATGAGAAAATATGTGGAGTGTTAGCTAGATAGATGAGTTTGTCACCTTTCTATTCTTTTCCTTCCTTCAAATCATATTGGACTATGAATTTGCTAAATGTAATTAGTGGTTCATATTGACAAAATATTGGTGTGGGATATAAAGAGTTAGAGTGAGAGAAAGTGTGGAGATTGTCGAAGAGATGGTTGAATTTTGGTCAGCAAAACGAATTTTATGGGGAAACACATCTCTCCCATGTTTGCGGGGAGATCTTCTAATCTCCTAAAAAATTGAGTAAGAAGAAATATAACAAATCTTAGTAAAAATAAAAAATCATGTAGTAGCTTTACATAAACTGATAATAAAAGTTAGTTACATAATTGTTTAAAAAAATCAAGTACATGCAAATCGATTAATTACATAAAAATAAATAATTTAACAATTGAAAATAAAAACAATGAAATGTTATATCAATTATTTCTCACTAGTAGAAAGAGAGGCATTTTCTTATTTGTGTGCATTTTTCAAGTATTTTAAAAAATGGTGTATGAAATTGGTTTAGTGACTCAAATAGTTAATAAAATTGTTCATATCTCATTAAGGTTGCTGGTTTAGATCGAGAACCAATCAAAAACATACAATGATGTATATTTGATCGTTATGCATAATATGTCGGACTTTATTTTGTTGATTAACCTTAATCAATGATTAAAATAATAAATAATTATATCAACTATTAAATTATAATTATTATTACACACTAACCTTTTAAGTAAATAGATATTTATCAATTGATTTATAATTGGGAATAATCCGTGGACTATTCTTATATGTAAGTCTCGTTGAGAGATTTCTGTCTCCATTGATGAATATATATTAACCATTCCATCAGGTTAACATACACTCTAACAAAACATACACTCATTTTCGTCAGTGAGAGATAGAAGAACTTTCGATCATAGTTTCTTCTCTAAAGATCAAAATTTCATCTCAATAAAAGGTACGTTGTTCTTGATTCAATCTCATACATAATATGTTATAATTTGTCTGTATTGATCTATGACAAAATTTCCTTCGTAATATAGAAAGAGATAAGGTAACATAAAATATTATACATTATTTATCATATTAAGACCTATGATATAAAAATTAATAACCAACTTTAATTAATAATATTTTTTTATGTTTTGCAGGACATATATATGAGAAATTGCTACTAAATCACAACAAATTCAATAGTATTCATATATGAACAAATTGTAACTGATAAATATTATAATTATAGCACGCATGGGATGACAACAACATTGTACTCGAAAGTAATTTTATAACAGAATTAATTTTGCACTATACAATATTCGAGCTATTATAATTTATTTTATTCATATTTTTTTACATTATCATAATAGAAAAAGTGTAAATCAAAATTAAATTATATAATGTAACATTAATTATTTCTAATTACAACAATGTCACCCTATCATAAAAAATAAAAACCGGGGCATCGCCGCAACCCGTACATATGCATAGATATTATACTAATTGATTTCTAAAGTTAAATTCTATCTTGCTTCAAGGCCAAAGGGCTAGGCATGAGAAGAATCATAATGGAAATGAAAAGAGATCAGGAAAGGCAGAAAAATGGCCAATGTCTAAAAAAACATGTATGTGTGGAATTGCAGACGTTCAAGCATATAATCAAGGAGAATTGTGTCGTCGACATTGGAATCTTCCATCCATTTGTTAACTTCAGCATCGTCAGACCATTATCTTTGGAACTCGCAGCCCCAACATACTTCTTACCCTACTCAATAACCTTCGCCAAGATGGTGTCAGTTGCATTCGGAATAGGAATTCTAGTGTCGTCAGAACAAAAAGGATAATTGTGCTGACGACATTGGAATTCATATTCTGAATACAATTGACACGATCTTGGCAAAGGTTACTGAGTATTGTAAAAAGCACGTTGAGGCTGGGAATTCCAAAGATAAACTCTCTGACCATGATGAACTTAACAAATGGGGATTCCAGTGTTACTGGCACAATTTTTCCTGGTCATATGCTTGAATATTTGTGATTCAAATTCAACTTGTTCGACCTCAAAGGCCTCACCGCCGTACGCCCGTACTCTTGAGAGTGATTTTCTTCTGCTATGTGGATGACATGGTTTTTATTACAAAAATGTAAAAAGAAAAGAGAGTGAAATACTGAAATGAAATGAATTAGAAAAAGAATAGATGTAAGTAGTATTTATAATGTTGCTAGAATAACTATAGTCGCCTTATAATTAATATTCTTTTGACCAAAAGATTTTATTTTTAATTTATTTGACCAAGGGATTTGCTTTTCAATTAAAATTTAAAAGACTTGCTTTTTAATTATATTTGGTCAAAATATTTTGTAAGCTTCATCTTATGGATTTTTTTTGTTATGCCTTATTTTTAAGCTTGAATTATTTAGGGTTAAATAAATTTTTAGTTCCTACAAAATCATTTTCTTTTAAAGATGAACGAATTATTTAGGGTTAAATATGGTTTTAATTTATATGTAAGTCAGCAGTAATAATCTTGTGTATTAACTAATCACTAGTTGTTTTAACCAATTTTTTTTCCAGTGTTCTTTGTGTTTTAGAGTATCTGTTTTGTTTTTCTTGTTAGTGTAGTTTTTAGTGTATTTTTTTTTTCTGGCTTTGTATGAGTTGCCTTGTTTAAGTGTTGGATTCTTACTAACCCAACAACCAATGAAATGTAAATTAATTTGTTCTTTATTTTTGAGCACATTTTCTCATCTTTTTTTTTTAAGCAAATGGGGCGCAGATGAGACTGCGACACCCTAAGAAGATTAAAATAAAAAGATACAAAACAACTGGGGGGACATAAAACCAAACCCAGTGCGATATAAAAAGACAAACAACCATAGAAGGTTAAAGAAACACAAATCCTAATCTAGAGCAGTCAACCACACACCCCTTGCACAATCCAGCGAGCCCGCGCACGAGCCCGAAACCAAATTGCAAAAAAATGAGGCTTAGTAGATGAATACCACCAAAGAGGATCGTCTCTGACGAATCAAGTCTAGTTGGTAGCAACCCAAACCCAATCAAAAGCCAGATCGTGGGATGGACAATCAACCGAGCTGAGCACCACGAGCACCAGAAACACCAAAACCAGTCAACTCGGTGGCACGACAAACGACTGCTACCGCCAACACGGAGAGTCTACGTACCCAGTCCTTTCGAACAAACGAGCTAACGCAAGATGTGATGAGACGAGTGCGTAGAAAGCTCCCAACAAAAATGATTCCTCCAACAGCCAATTAAAATAATCTGCAATTAAAATATGCTGCAACAAAAACACCGGCACGGCGGACACAAATCCGAAAGCATTGGAACCTGCAAATCTCAGCAGATTTGAAACGGAACCAGAGGACCAAGACCATCAAAAAAGCAAACCACCAGCCAAACCAACAATGGGTTAGACCACCCACTGTTAAGAAGAACAGCGAAGATCTCAAGATCCGAAATGAACACATCTGACATCTGAGAAATCTCCGTTGACAGAGCCCACCTGAAACAAAACGCGAACAGGTTTATCACAACAAGACAGTGCAACGGTGAACCACCACCTGCCAAAAACGACGATCACCGCGGCGGAGCCGACGGCGGTTTAACGACCCAAGACGGGTTAACCAAGCAGCAGCCAAAAGCGCACACAGAGCACAACTCCGGCGAACCCGCAGACCATCGCAGAACCCCAGAACCTCCGGCGAACCACCACAGCTTCCGAACGGCGACAAACCAAGAACCTAACTTCAACTCCGGGAACAAAACCGCCGGTAAGAAGAAAGGACAGAGCACACATCAACCCGCCATTGAAGCACTAGAAAAGCTTTGAGATCAAACCAGCAACAAAAACAGAGGGTTGTGTAAATGAGCCGACAAACACCCACCACCGCGCCGGAGGCGGTGCTTGTTAACCAAATCCGAACCAAAGAATACAAACCCAGAACGAAACTGATTCATACTCCGCGTTACAGATCTGGAAACGGGTGGTGCAGAGGGCCAACGCCGCTCCTTGCACCACCACCGGTAGCAACTACATGATGAAGAAAAGGTGATTGGATGTTAAGGAAAAGAAGGGCGGCGGTAGGCTTTTTCTTTTCGTCTGCAAGATCAACTTTTCCGTTAGTTATAAAATATCTCAATTCCACTCACCTCACTCACCGCACATTTTCTCATCTATTTTAATGATTAGTACTTATTATCTTTTGATCTGTAAAGTATGCATCTCATCCTTCTTATTGTTCATTTACTTCTTTTGTCTTGTGTACAAGGTATATAATTACTTGAAGAATAGTAATTTCTAAATCAATGAAGCTTTAGATGTAATAACAAAGTGTGACGCTATTTGATTTTCCGTTTTATTGTGGTGTTTATTTGATTCTTATCGAAAAATCGATTTCAGTCAATTACAAATAGAAAATGTAAACCATCAAAATTGACCACAAATTAAATGATTGCACTTTTTATGAATTAAGTTTTATTATTGCCTAAAGAAAGTTCTATTTAAAATTGACCCCACATTATATTATTTTAAATATAAATTTTATTATAAATTAAGAATATTTTTTTATATTATTTATATTTTTCAATTAATTGAACCGCTAACCTTACGAAGGGAGTACTACGTAGTAGTACTTTAATCAACTATCAATCATTAAACTACTCGTATGAAATAACGTATTAACATCCATGATTTTTATTAAACAGAGGTTTAATGTATGTTTGGTTTCAATTCTCGAACAGCCAGAATTAATTTTGGATGTGTAGAATTGATTCTGACTTGTTTGATTTCTTAAAAGTAGAATTGATTGTGCCTCCAGAATTGATTATACTCGAAGCTACAAATCGTAACTTCTGATTCTATAATTGATTTTTACACTCAATTTTTTTGTTCAACCTATTTTTTTATGAATATATTCAAACATAAATCACTTTAACTTAAAATTAATTTTGACAAGAATCAATTTTAACAAAATTAATTCTCGTCACCGTAGAACCAAACATAGAGTTACTTTAGCATGACTTTGTTCAAAATCAATTTTACCGTTTAAACTTGAATAAAATTTGAATTCACCTCGATCAATTCAATTAACTTTTTTCAATGAAAGACGGCAGTGTTTTACAGGTGCCATCTGGCTGGAATATGTATATCATATAATTTCCATCTGAACAGAAGAACCTCTTTCTTTCCTTTATGCATACAAATCCAAACATGACACATATTCATATGCATTGCGTTGGGATTAAACTTCCTTTTTCGAGAGATAAACCCCTTACCGCAAAACCCTCAAAGTGAAAGGGAAGTCTGCTCCACATTTTTATGGCCAGCTGGCTCTGATAACTTCTACCAATGTGATTGTGACGTAACTTCTTTTTCATCATAATCAAATTCTTGCCTTTTGCCTTTTGAGCTGTAAATTTTTACAACTTACTCATGTCCAAACAAACTGAGCAGTAATTTTCCATTTTCTCTTTTGAGTTAAATAAATAAATAAACCATACTGTATAATTTTCCAAAAAATTATTTTTAATTTTTAAATAGTTTTTCGTATTTTTTAGTCTTCAAATATTTCATGTCATATTTTGTTGTGAATAATACCATAACGATTATGAATTTTACAAAATAATCATTAGACTAAAAGTTTATATTATACAGATCATCGATTTAAATTAAATTTTATAAAAATTGAAAATCAATTGATATGTTATTTAGTTCCATCAAGATTAACGGTTTATTAACAGATTGAACATTTTAATACACATCTTATTTGAACTTTTATTGATACATTGTTGATCTGTACAATTCTAATAGGTCCATAAATAGTACTACATATAGAAAAGTTGGCAAAGCATTATTTATGAACTAATAATAATTATCCACATCATCAAATGTACCAATACATAATTCTTCCGGTCATTTTTATAAGGAACAATTTGGAGAAATTTTTTTTGGCCCTTTTTATATGAAATACCTATTAAATTTATTTTTTATTAAATAAACAATTTCACTTTTACCCTTATTGAAAAATGAAATATAATATATTATAATGTTAATGTATTAATTACAGTCATATTCTCCATACACCAAAGTTAGTTACTTAGTTATGGTATAACATATACTCCTTAGTCTATATATTTTTTTCCAAATTATTCCTTATAAAAATGATCAAAAGAAGCATTAAATAAATAATAGGTGCATCGAAGAATAAATAAATCCAACTAACTTAACCATATTCAAATTCAACCTTAGCTTGCATTCAAAAATGTGATTCAATTCATGTTAAGAATTATGATCATAAAATTTCTTCTATGAATTTAAATTGAATTAAGTGAAATCTTCTCAATTAATGTATGACGTGCATAACCAACTTAGAATAGCATTAATCATAGTACTAGTGATATCACTTTCAAAAGAAATTACACATAAAATTATAAAAATGAGATTAATATTTGCACAACGTAACGTGTACAATGAGAAGATTCACACTGTCACAAAAAGGAAGAGAAAGATTCATATAAAAAAAATTTAAAAAATGTTTATATATTAAATATCAAATATTAATACTATTATATTACTATGATAAATATCTTCACTAATCCTCGTATATACATACATAAATCTCATTCACATAAAATCTACATTGTTAATTAATTACTTATACCACCAGCCTTGACTCATGTTGCCAAACAAAAGCCCCACATCTCAGCATTGGTCATAAACTCTTGTCGTTTCCACACGTGTATCATCATGAACCGTTTGATCTCATCATCACACAGATGATCACCGACCACAAAACAACATTAGATATTTTTTTTCTTCTACTCAACCACCACCGACACACAAAAACTACCATACGCCACTCCGTACACAATCACTTCCCAAATCTGCTACAATCATCCTTACCAAATCCCACCCTACGATTCACCAGATCAAATTCCACCCATAGATTTTGTTGATGAAAATTCCCAATAATGTTACTTGCTGCACCTAATTTATCTGAACTTCCAATTCCAACACAGTGGACCCCACCACCCACGTCAGCAAGTACTCTTTCCTTTGGAATCACAATCTCTACACCTTTCTCAAATTCAAAAACCATCTCACCTATCAACCGTCCGATCTCAACAGCATTTTTACTATCGAAACACATGTCAGCTACTCCACCGTACACGTAACCATTCTTAATTCTGGGCCCCACAGCTTTAACCACTACTTCCCGCACTTTATCATAAGCTTCACTAACCAAATAACTGAACTCGGATCCGGAGTCAATCATGGTTTGACCCGACCCGCCAGCATCCGCACGGAAAACCGCCGGCGAAATATTTAATTTCTTGCCGGCAATTCTTATCCCTTGCATAGGTAAAGTGTAAGCTAATGGGTCAAGATTCGGCATGCGTTGACGTGGAGAAAAAGTCACCATTTTGATGTACTTGAACCATTTGGAATTCGGGTTGTTACCTAGGTAAAAAGATCCGGTTGGAGATGAACCGGGTCGGGTTTGGGATTGAATTTGACGAGCGGGTACACAGTAAGAGAATTTGGTAATTTTGGATTCATGAGCGAAGGATAAACGTCCGAGGTTCATTCCTAAAATACCCCTGGGGTCAGTAGATTCTGTAGCGCAACCGAGGGTTAAAGGAGGGGTAGAAACGGAACGAGAAAATGTGAATTTTTCTCTGGCGAGATTACCCTCAGCATAAGTACCGTCAGCGTAAAAGTAGGAGTAATGGCAGAGACGGTTTTGGTCACAAGAAGTTGGGAGGGTAAAATCGGGAATTCGTGGTTTACAAAGAGGGTGAGTACAAGGAAGAATAGAGAAAGTTGAAGAGAGAGCAGGATCAAACGACGCCGTTGGAGGTTGTTTTTTGTGACACTGAATCCATGAAAGTTGACTACCTGTGTCCAACACCATTTGTTGTGTTTGAGGTGGTGTTCCAATGGGAAGATTAACGATGAGAGCCATTGAGTATTTGAAAGAAAATTTGTAGTTATAAGAAGGTGTTGTTTTGTTTGGTTTTTTTGAAGATGGTGAAAATAGTTTAGATGTGTATAGCATTTTTGAGGCTGTGTTTGTTGAAAGAGAGAGTGATGTTAAAGGGAAAGAGAGTGAGAGTGAAGAAGAGGTTGTTTGTTGAGAAGGGTTGATGAAGAAGAAAAGAAAAAGGAAGAAAAATAGAAACATTTTGTTTTGTTGTAACGATGACAAAGGTTAAGGTTATTTTGGAGAGAGAGAGTGTGTGTGTGTGTTTTTTAATGAGGTTTTGGTTGTGTTGTGTTGGGCTGGTATAAATAGGGGTGAAAAAGTGAGTAGTGGGAAGTAGGAAACAGGTGAAATGGGGCGGAAAGAAAATAAGAAGAGAGGAAAGGCCAAAAAAGAAGACGCGTTTTGTTCGGTTGGGGGTGGGGTGGATCATATTATTATTCTTTGTAAAGACATGGACTTAGATCTATAATACTTCTTGTGATCATAGACAATTCAATTTGGAAGGTGTGTTCTAATTAATGATTTTGTGTTTCATTTATGTGAATGCCCATGTGTCGTATGATTGTGTCTCTCAATACAGTTCCCTAATTTATTTTACTATTGGATTGGAATGAACGTTTGTTTAGTGATCAAGATAAGAGATGAGATATTTACTCTATTTGGTAAAAAATAATTGATAGTTAATAATTTAGTTTATAGTGGATGAATTTATAACGGATAATTTATAAGTTAATTGATTGAATTTGTAGTGTTTGATAAAATTAGCGGGTGAACTAGTTTAGAAATATTAAATAACATAAGAATGATATGTTTAATTAATATTTAATTTTTTGGGTAAATAGGTTGATATCTCCTGTAATTTGTGCAGGTTTTGTTTTTCCCCTGTAATTTTATTTATTCTCCCCTTGCAAAGTAATTTTTTTTTTATTTTCCTCTTGGGTGCAAGGAATTTGCACTTTTTAAATCGGTTTGAACAAAATAACCGATTTAAAAAGTGCACCCAAGGGGCGAGTCCAAAAAATTCAACATTGCAAGGGGCGAGTCAAAAGAAAAAAATAATTACAGGGAAAAAAAATAAAACTTGCCCATATTACAGGGGGTATCAATCTATTTACCCTAATTTTTTTGAGTAAAATGATAGGTGTAAAATTTGAAAAAAATATGATAAGCTATAAACTCATAACTACTTGAAATAACATTTGAAAAATAAGCTATAAGTTAATAAAATAAATTATAAACTCTTTTTTAAAAACTATTACTAAACAGAGTCATAATATAAATTTGAAGAGATGGTTGAATTTGATAAGTTAATTCTAAAATCTATCATATTATGTTTTTGTAGTTTAAATTCATTTTTTCAATAGGATAAGATAAAAAATAATTTACGGAATTATCCTATACAAATATATTTTAAAATAAAAAAAAGTGAATTTAATAAAATAATTAGATATTTAATTATTAAATATAAATAATTTTTAAAATATACATTTTGTCACAATGATAATTTTAGAATTTGCATAATCTAAAAAATTTAAAATCTACCAAAATTAGGATATGTAAAAGTAAATTATTTATTTTTTTGACAATAAAACCAAAGTACAGTAATTATTAAAAACTACAAAAAAATATTACTTTAAATTTTATAAATAATTACACTAATATTCTTGTAATGATAGATATGATAAAAGGTTGTTATCATATTTATTATCATGTGTGCCCCAAATATATAATAGGATAACTGATCTTATCTGATCAAAGTCGACCATGTCCTATGTTTAGCGGTTACGCTTCGCCCCGTTTCAGGGAATGAGATGAAGGTTGTGTACCTGCCGGTGCTCCGACGCTCAAATCAGTTTAGAGTGTGAAGTCAAAGTTTTCAGAGTTAAGAAATGCTGTACCTGACTCCTCTGAATGAGAGGAGTATATATAGCCTCAAGCAATGGGCCAATGCCATTGATATTGATGGCTGTCGGAAAACGGCTGAAGAGCCATTATGACCAATAAATATTCATAATTCCAGTTGTCGAGCGTTACCATCTTTAAGAGATTTGGTCCGCAGATTATGTCTATGTGTAATTGGACCTCGCTAATTGGGCCTTGCTCGGCGAAGGGGAAATGAACTTCTCCAGTGTATTGGGCTTCTAAGCCCAGTTCAAAACAATAACTATTATCTTATTTTTTTTTAAGAATCATTTGAACAGAAAATAATAATAAATAAATTTATGAATCAATTCTAAACAAAAATCTCAAAATTTTAATCGAGTAAACCTTCAATTTAGTCCCTGAATTATCAACTTCTCTCAAATTTGGGCCCTAAACTATAAAAGTATACTGAATGGTTCTTGAACTATTAATAATCTATTAATTAGGTCTCTGAATTATCATTTTCTTTCATTTTTGAAAAAATTGAGGGATTAAATTGATGGACTATTAATAGTTTAGGGATCATTTAGTATGTTTCTATAGTTTAATGACTAAATTAGAAATAAGTTCAAGACAAAATTAATTACGTGTATCTTGAATATTTATTTTGATTCGGAGGGATTTTTTTCTTCTTCTTCTTTGTTATGTCATGTTCATTCTTTTGTCAAATTTCTAAACACAAGAGGAAAATGCAATGTATCTCTGCACATGCAACGGCGTTACATTTAATATTATTTTTTAATAATCAATTTTTGTTGCTGCATCAATTGCTCATACATATAAGTGTAATTGTAATATATAAACTATACTACTAAAGAATATCAATATATCATTGAAGGGTGGAAATTTTAATATCTGATTCTCTATTTTTTCTTATTTATAGTATATAAATCTAGTCAGTAGTCTATTGAATAAAAAAATATATATTATAAACTTTTAGTGTCATTCTTGAGCTATGGCCAAGAGTGTCACGACCTAGCCTCCTAGGCCTCATGATTTTATAGGAGCCCAATTTTTGTATTCTCGCCTATTTTATAATGGCGTGTTATATATAAAACAAATACAATATATAATATGTTGAACAAAAAAAAAAAAAACGTATGTGTTAGAAAATGATAAATCAATTGAATAGTTTAACAAATTTGTCGATTTAATTAGAAGATATGTTGGAGAACATTTATGTTTATGCGATTATAAATGATTTTGCATCTTAAAATGCTCAAATAAATCGCTTTTATGATTTCGAAGTAATAATATGTTTTTTGATATTTAATTTGAAACATATTTAATGTATATTAACATGTATTGTATTATGTTAAATTAAAATAAATACATTATTTTTCTTACATTTTGTTTAGGGTCTATAAAATATCAGGAACATGAGTGTAATTTTTTTTTTGATATTGTAGTGTAAATTTTAAATGTGACTATGTTGCTTATGTTGAGTATAATATTATATTCTTGTGATGGATTTTTCCTATTACTAAAACACATTTTTTATTATGTATAAAATAAGGCATTTTTTGGTCATGCAAAAATAGACACGGTTCGATCCCCCGCAACTGCGATCGGGAGGGGGCTGGAACCACTTGATGCCAGAACTGACCCCCGAACCAGATTCAACTGGTGGTGAAAACCAAAAAAAATAGACACTTTGTGCTATAAATGTAAGTCAATTGTTAGCTATCAAAATATTATTAGAAGGTCTAATGAGCGAGTTTAACCACTAGGCGACTAAACAATAAGAAAATAGACGCTTGCCCACCAACAAAAGTAGGGTAGTTTTAAATCTCAACGGAAATATTCATATTTAATGTAAAATGTATTTTAAGTAAGATTTTATTATGAAATGAAAAGAAGAAAATAGACTCATTATCAAAAAAAAAAAAAATAGACACTTGCTCGTATTTTTGCTTTTATAAAACTCATAACTTATACGTAAAGAAAAACCCACACAAATTATTATTTAGTAATTACTCTTGCGTCCCACATTAATGAAGAATATTTTGTAAAATTATTTATAATTTTTCTTTTCTAGTAGTATTAAAAATTAATTACATTTTTTTAATTTGCTTGAAATGATGAAAACAACCTATAATTCAGGTCAAAAAACAGAGAAGGTAAAACATGTTTAATCAAATTTGAAAAAATATTTGTTATTTTTATTTACTTTTTCATTAATAATTAAAACAAAATGTCAATTTTGTTTTTGTTTAAGTAAAAAATAAAGCGAAACATTTATATTTAGCGCAACATTTATATTTTTTTATTTTTTGTGCAGAAATCTTCGTGAAATTTGGAGCGTCTTAATATGCTGACTTTTTGACTCATATTTCTCCTCTAGAATATCTTCGTGACCTTAAAAATGGCGCTATAAAAACCTTCTTTATTCGTAATTAGTTTTTCCAATTTTCCCTTTAATTTTTTTTCTTTTTAGCTTGCCTACCAAAAAAATTCACGCTAGTAAATATGTCATCCTTGTCCCTCCATAACTTATAATGAGGGCAAAGATGACATATTTTTTGTGGACCTCATATACCAAATAAGATTTAAGCAATCCTATCAATTTTTACTCCAATGGTGTGCTTTTCTTAACTTTGGTTTATTTCAGTTTAATAATATTACAATCAACCACTTACTGACACATCCATTCATTTACTGTGTACTTGTTGCTTTAGGTGGAATATTTTATCATTGTTTATTGACAAGCAATTGGAATCAAAACAAGGGACTCTGGAAATTTTAAGCAACATGCAGTGCCACATCATTTATCTCCAATGCAAAATCAATATAAGGGACGGAGCCTAGTGTTTAAGAACCTTGTAAGCCACCAACGTTAAAGATGCCCTGAGAAGAAGATTGACTAATCACGGCATATGTAAAACAAATAGACTTTTGTTAATGTGTGACAGTGACATATACTAACATATTAATATTTCATAAATTTGTCCATGACCATGGACCATGGTATAGTACAATTACAAGGATTCGTAAGATCCATATCTAATACAATTCTTATGAAAAAGGGGAGAAAAAAAAAACGCTAATGAAATTCTTACCTTTTAAATTTTGAAAAAAAAAAAAACGCTAATGAAATTAATTTTAACAAAAATGATATTTTCTCTAGTCTTATATATGAGATAAACTTAACTTTTTAAATTCATTATAAACTTGATGTATTTAGATAAAAATATTATTTAGAATCAGAGGGAGTATTAGATTTTAGATATATTATGAACAAAGTCTGCCATCACATGAGCAATATTTACTTAACTACAAGTCTAAATGAATAGTATTTAGGTATACATACAACAAAATATATAAAATCTACTTATTTAAAAAATTTACATTATTTAAAGTTTTATTTTTTCTTTATATTATTATATCTTTGTGCCTAATTTTTTTTTTTTTTTTGACGCAGCAAATATATTTTATTTATGTTTGTGAATTGTGGCTATGCAAGAATGAATAACTCCCACTAGTCCACTACACATCACAGAAAATTAAAAATTGTGAAAAATGAGCCATCTCATCTCACATAGTAATAGTATATGCGTCTTGTTAAAGTGGAAGCATATAAGTGTAGTGCATGCGCGCGTAGGTACATGTCGTGAAACCCAATGACAATGGAGTTAGTAAGATTTTGGTGCAATCTTATTTAGAGTAGAGTGTCATTTGGTTTGGTGTAAGCAAAAGCAAGTGGGATATTGATGTTTTTATTATTGTACTACTAGTTAGTCAACTACACACACAGCTGGTTCCAAGCTTGCAAGAAGAAGAAGCCGTAATACAACATTAATTATCATTCATTGGTGATATATAGGGGAGGTGTAATCCAAAACTCCTTGATAATGAGGTATGTATACAACTTCTAGTGTTAACCCCACAGCCACACAATTTTCAATTGGGTCTTTGGTCAAATAAGATCACGGTCTAGAAAACAACTGTAGTCTTTTAAAACTTGTTTATGGTTGGGATAATAGACAAGATTTGATAATGGTATTAATTAGTACTCTATTTTAATTTAGTGGTATGATATGATAAGTTCATAAAATTTATTTTATATTGTTTTCTCATGAAATCTATAGTATTTTGTTTTTGTAATTCAAATTTTTATCCTGATATTTATTTAACTACATTCAGTTTTTATTATAAGTAAAAAATTTCTTTCTAGATTGTTTAATTTGATGTATCAGCTAGTTCATAATATGGTCTAGATACATAAAATATTCTATGAATTTATAAGATTTTTTTTCTTATAATAATAAGGACCTTTTTTTTTGAAGCATATATTAATAAGGACCTGAAGGAGTATCATTATCCTATTGAATTTATTTTATTTTTTGGTAAAACTTAAAATCCTATTGTATATTATATATATCATGTCTTTATCATATTTTGTGCTTCAAACGAGCAGCTAGTTTCAAATTTAAGAAGTACATATTTAAGTATTTAGTTTCAAATTTCAATAGTTACCCATATCCCTTACCTTTTTATTTTATGTGTTGATTTTTAGAAGAATTTTCTTTACTCATAAGCAATTTTTTAAATAACAAAATGCTGATTATTTTTTAAAAAATATATCCTTTTCATTTGTAATTTTCAAAGTTTAAATAATATGTTCCAAATTAATTTTACTATATTTGATTCCTTAACTAGTGTCCTATGAGCATTAATTCAAAATTTAATTATATTTGGTGGTCTCAAATACAAACAAACTTAACTATAATTTTATTCATTGTGTAAAAAAAATACTTTTATTCTATTTAATAATTACATTCTTGTAATATGTCAACTTAACTTTTTTTTTAAAAAAATTGTGATTTTTATTAATAAAAAATTTTCTTACATGAATATTTTATTTTATAAAGTTAAAAAATATGTGATTTTTGTATGACTCTTATTCATATAATCATATATTTTTTTTAATTATCTTGTATAACTCTTATTGATGTTATTTATACGCTGTCAAAAATATTTGTCATTTACACACACACTATGTTTTATAAAATTTAAGTAAACGACGACACTTTTTAAATGTTAGAGACTGAATTTTTATAATTAGAACAAAATTACAAAATTGTTCAAGACAGTACAACTATGTATAAAATATTAAAATGTAGCATGCATGTTCTGACTCTGAAAGGAGGCAGTCTCATGTTATTTGAAATTGATGAGCAAGCAACAAATATTGTCGCAATTTAAATCCCATAGTTGATAGTATAAACCAATTGTGTATTTTGTTACATGTATAAGGTTTTGTTTTACTCGCATTTTAAATTCGTAGTATGTTAACAGCTCATACAACATATAATGTCTCATAAACTTGAATGCATAAGTTTGAAAATCTTTCCAACAAAGCTCGAATATATGTCTAAAATTTTGTAACTACTCTTTTTTGGAAGATAGTGCTCGTAAAAGACAACCAAGTAGGTTGTTCTTATATGCTGCATTAAGCTAATCGAGCTCAAGGGCCCAACATAAATACCTAATGCAAATATTAGAATGCGGTGAAAGATGATAAAACATACTTTGAGAATCAACATATTTTTATAATGTTTGTTGTAAACCTTCGGATCCATTATTTTAGGTGGTTTCGACATTGTTATCTCATGATTTTCTTCAACTCCCTTACTAGTTGAATTTTTTTCTTTTGTGAGAATCAAACCATGTACCCTGGAGATAAATACATGTTCAATCCATTCTCAATATCAATTGCGCAAGTAGTGGGAAAAACAATTAGACATGAGTAAATCAAAACTCGTCTATTTTACATGAGGTACATGACTATTTATCCTAATTACAATATTCCTATTATACAAAGTTGATAGTTATTTTTTATATTTAATTTTTATATTATAGTATGCATAATTTTTTAAAAATAAACAACACTATACTAATTAGATGATTGACTATTATCAAGAAAGGACTTTATTCCTCATAAAAAAAGGTTAATCGGCTTTTACCCCCTGCAAAGTAGGTGAGTTTTGCGTTATCCTCCTATAAATTTTGTTTTTGAGATTACCCTCTTGTAATGTTTCAGATTTTTTTTAATTCATTTTACCCCCGGGGGGTAAAACAAAACATTACAAGGGGTAAAATGAACTAGAAAAAAAAAACTGCAACGTTCCAAGGGATAATCTCAAAAAAAATAAAATACAGGGGGTAACGCAAAACTCGCTTACTTTGCAGGGAGGTAAAAACCTCTTAACCTTAAAAAAATGACATTAATGATAGTTATTGGATTAAAATTTATTTAGTTTTTGATATAAATATTAAAGGTCAGTTTGGATTAACTTATTCTTGATCGTTTATGCTAAATAGCTTATGTAAATAGATAATTTTGTATGTATCATTATAAGTTTTTCAATGAAGTTATTTTAAGAGATTGTATAAGTGACTTCATATAAGTGTCACTTGTACAAATTATATTTTTAATGACAATATCTAATAAGCATTTAAATATTTCAATCCAACAACTGTATTTGATAATCTACGGATTCAATTAACCAATGACTAGGTCAAAAAATGTGTGGGTGGTCTAGGCGCGAGAGACTTGAAGTGGTTTAATGTGGTATAGTTAGTCAAGTGGTGTTGGAGATTGCTAGTAGAGAATGTTTCACTTTGGAAAGAGGTGTTGAAGGAAAAATATATCTCTCCCACGTATATGAAACAACAAGATCTATTTATGGTGGAAGGATTTAGTGCTGTTGGGAGTGGGAAGAATGATAGGTAAAGATCTACTCAATTTTGGTTGGATAAATGGGTTGAAGGTACCGCGTTGGTGGAATTCTACCCGTGATAATTCAAAATTTCATCGCAACACTCTTTAGAGAATAACTTATTGCGCCCGCCTAAAGCACACTCTAAAGGGCTAAAAATCAACACTAACTCGCATTTAGCGTCAGATTAGTGTCAGTGTTGAGTTGAGACTAAACCGATCGAAGCTAAACGGTAGCGTCAGCAATGTAAATAAAAACCTTTGAAATTTCATCAATGCAATTTCTAGATGAATGACATGTCCTTATAATAAATACAAGAATCAGTTATAGCAAATGAAAATAAAACAGTGGCCCACACAACTGTATTATAGTTGATATTGGACCTCTTCCCACATGCTAAGTTGCTATCAAATGGGTGGAAGAAAAGGCAAGATATATAGTCACGAACACACATTAAAGTCATATAGTCAAATTTGGTTTTTGTTTGAAGTATTCCATAAGTTTGCCAACGGATGAATGGTAGTTAATTCATCGTTATATATTTCTTTGGATCACTTTATTTGAAGATTCTTATACCATGCATCATCTTCACATATAGTTGGAGTATATTTTTCTACATATAATATGTAGTGTGCATATAATATACTAATGCTTATCCATATAGAAATTAAAATGTGTAAATATAATTAATTAGTAGTAGTTGTTACAGCTTAGGTATATTGTGGACCGGGGTCAATCAATGACATTTAACTTCTAAAGATATTTATACAGACAAAGATGATTTGATCTGACACCTCATTTATCAGAATTTATTATAGGTGAAGGGTGAGCCTCAAGCTCAAAGCAAACAAGGACTTGTTTTTGATTTGATATTTAGTTTGTAGTATATGTAAAACACCAAAATTATGCTAGATCACAAACTATATATAGTACTAGATTAGAGTTCTTAATAAACATAGTAGTGTGATCTATCACTCAACTAAACACACCACTTTGTAGTGTGATCTATTTGAGAGTTTGCACAAAAGAAAGTTCTTTTCAAAAGAAAATTATTAGAGGATTGATTTCTGTATATATTGATTGATAGTAGTACTAGTATATTATGGAATGAGTTTTTTTTTTTGAACGGCGAAATAATTATATATATATATATATATATATATATATATATAAAGAAGGAGAGAAAGGGAATGAAGAAAAGTACAAGAGGTACTCGACCCACTCAAGTGAGAGAAGTACATATAGGACTCCACTCAACCCCACGCCCACAATGCTATCTAGTTATACAATCGAAAGGGTCAATACACCATTCATAAAACAAACATGGCGAGCTAACCTTTTAGCCAATAACCACTTCCAAGAACTAACCTTGAATAAGCCAAGAATTATATTAAAACAACTATTCTAGTATAATACATGGATAAAAATAAACAAATATAATTTTTCAGATTTTAAACGTAAAATCTGTTACTTAAACAGCAGACATGAGTATTTTGTTAATTTTGTAGGGCGCGCGAGAAATGAAGTAGGATGACGTAAAACTCAAGAATTTGAGCCTTAACCTCCATCTTCTTTTACCATTTGTATGGACTTGTTACCATATATGTTTTATTTCAATCAATTCCAAAAAAGAACATTAAGGGATCAAGGGTATTTTATTAATTTTGTAGGACACGTGAGAAATGAAGTAGGGTGACAAAGGTAAAACTCAAGAATTTGAGCTTTAACCTCCATCTTCTTTTACCATTTGTATGGACTTGTTTACCATATATGTTTTATTTCAATCAACTCCAAAAAAGAACATTAAAGGATCAATCAAAATTGAATAAAATGGCATCAAATGAAAAGTTGATCAAGCATGTGAATCCAGCTCAAACATGAATAATTGTAATGTTGTACATAAATATTTTCAGGTCTTAGAGTGGGCTTGTATAGAAGCAATAACCATTATAGGGCCCTAAATTCATTGCTATGGGGTCCATAAGAGCATCAGGTGGCACTAGGAGTTGTTAGAGTCTCCATGTGCATTGTTCCATATCTTCCTCAAAGCATAGTGCCACTTTACCAAAAGGGTACATGGACTTGTTCCCCAACACCCTTCATTTCGTTTTCTTGTTAGGATTTAATTTTGGTCACGAAGCAGAACACCCATAGATAGATGACTAAGTAGAAAATATAATGCACACACGTAGAAATCTAAATAACAGGAGAAACTAATAATAAAGATTGATTGGACCTTTGGTTTGACAAAAAAGTTATAAAGTTTCTTCTAAAAAAAAAAAGTTATAAAGTGATATGTGTTTTGAAAACTTACTTGAGCACTAAATTGTTCTTGTCGGCATGTATCTAAGTAGAAATTAGGCTTGTGGGTTATTAGGAGCTAAACAAAAATTATCCTAAAATTTTAATTATTAAGTACTCTTTTCATGCGGATTTTAGTTCTTTTAGATATATAAAAGGAATAGATTACTGTGAAAGAAGAATCTGGTGCAATGTAGAATGATTCTTAAGGATTTGTTAATGTGTACATGTAATTGTAGAGTTGCTGAAATCTTGAATCACATGTTTTTAGATTGTGATTTCTCTAAGTTGGTATAAAGTAAAATGTTGAGTTGGTTAGGTGTTTTGGTCATTTGATGATCATACTTCGCAATTTTGCAATTTCTATGTTTTTGTTACGGATATTTGGTCGGATTTACAAATGGTTTGGTTGGCATGTTGTTGGAATTTTTGGAAAAATACACATAAAAAGTTATTTGTTCACAAAAATTCTTAGGTTGAAAAGATACACAATTTTTTTTTATCTTGGTAGTGGATGGAGTCTCAAAACAAAAGGTTTTTCTTATGATATGAGTTTAGCGGTGGATAATTGGCATTATTTGTACCATTATTTTTTAAATCCTTGAACATCTTGTATTTATTTTTCTATTAGACACATCTTATGCTTAATTTTAATATATTTATTTTGGTTTCTTAAAAAAAATAAAGGGAAAATATTGCCTATGGGTTAAAATTTTGGGACATAACAAAGACTTCGAGAGTTTGTTTGATTTGTAAAAAGTAAATATTTATCATAACAATTCAGAATAGAACAACACAAAATAAAAGTTTAGACAACTTTAAGGGTATTGAATAAATTTTGTCTTATATGATGTTTCGCGGACAAAAAATTATTTTATTATTTTATACAACTTATACAGGGGACAAAAATTGTCTTGTGCATTGCAATTTGTCCAATCTCAAAAACAGCTTTAAAATCAAAGGGGAATCTCTATTAAGAAAATACTTAATTATATCTTCCCATCTCAAGAATGTATGATGATGGCTTTGCCTTTAAAACAAAACATGATAGAATGTCTCCTATTTCTTTCATGTCACCGTTGGGAAAAGGAGTGGTGGTCATTATATAGGACTATTTTTGTGAAAGAAAATAAATTAAGACGGTGGAAATGAAAAATAAAATTAGTCAAATATAGAAAGTTTGCTTTTGTACGCTTATTATACATCTATCTAATCCACCCATCTCAACCATAGAATCTCTAATTTTCTTTACTTTTTATTTTTATTTTTATGATTTTGTTTTTATTTTTTGTAGATAGACGAATTAACAAGTCATTAAAAACTCACAAATCTAAAATAAAGAGATCAGAATTCAAACTCTTATCATGGTATTTAATCTAATAATTTTGACACTTATGCCAATTGAACTAAGGTTTGTGGACCTTTTTTACTTTCTTATTCATTCAAAACTTTACTTTTAAAATAGATTATATTTAAAAATTCAAATTTTAAATTTTAATATGATTTTAGAGTATAATTTTCATGCACTACTAGTATTAAAAAAAATTACATTTATCAAGATATTACAACCAATCATGTTTTTAATAACTTAATACTTATAATATACTGAGAGGGTAAACATATTTATCCTCTATTTTTCTTTAAAATGTGATGATATAAGAGTATATAGGGGTAAGAAAAAATTCTTTCTCAAAACTTAATAGAAAAGGGAATAAAATGTGGAGTCGAAGGCCCAATTATTGTTATGGTGGGCTACAATTGAATTAGACCCTTCGTTTTCCAAAAAAAAAAATGTAATTGCATTTTGTTGCTGCCCAGGATCGAACTGGAGACCTTCAGTGTGTAAGACTGACGTGATAACCACTACACCACAGCAACTTCAGTTGTTAAACATGCGTTTAAATATTACTTATTTGTTTATTTCATTTTGACATTATTTTGTAGATTTTTTTACTATGCATTTTGATATTATCATCCAGTCACAAATATAATCTTATTTTGTGACTTATGAATAAATAAAATTAATAATTTTTCTCCACAAGTCTCAGTTCAACTGTAAAATATTGACATTATCGATTGACTACCTTTGTCTGGTCCCAAACTCTCACGAGATAATTAAAAAAGTGATAGTTGTTTTTTTAAAAAAATAAAATTGATTACAACTATTTTATATTAACATATAATAATTACACATGAGTGAAAGGTAATCGGGCAACAAGCTGCGCCGCTAATCCTTTCTGGATTGCAAAATCAATCCTTTTGAAAACTACATCCATCGACCTAGGAGAGACAACATTGTTATGCATGATTTTTTGAACTCTTTGTAAAAGGTCGACAACATCTGGTGCTAAGAATCCAAACGTGTCAAACGCAAATAGTATAAAAGCGTATTGATTGTCAGAACAGGCTTTCTCATGTTTGACCACTTTGTTTGAAGCTGCTTTCAGGGCCGCTTGTCCCGCAATAAAATCCCATGTTCTCAATCCCACAAGTGGAGAAACTCCAGTCAAATTCACACATGCATGCTTCCCTCCTATCCAACCATACACTAGAACATCTGCAGGTCTAAGTGTCGATCTCCCTTCTTGTGGGTTAGTCAAAAAGTTTACAGGCGCCTCTTTCTTCACAGATACACCTGCACGCTGAAAAAATCACAAAAGACATCCCTAACAAAATCATGCCTATATTTGAAGTCAGGAAGCTCCCTACAATGAACTGCATGCTCTCTAAATTGATCCAGGCACGCTTTACGGCATACAGGGCAAACCTCATCAATAGGAAATAATGGGATCATGAGACGATATCGGAGAATAGTGCGGTACTCTACCGGTGACTTATGTTGTCCTAACCCATCGATGGGGATAGCTAAAAGAAAATCTTGAGCATGAGATGCTCGCAAACACTCAAAAACTGCTTTCTGCCTGATAGTCATGTTAAAATTGACTTTCATATCCTGAACAATTTTACTAAAAAGGCCACTCGCCAAAGCATGTTGGGCCTTATGGGGGACGATGTCCTTACTAGCGAAACTGCTAAGGTCAAAAGTCGGAATCATATCACGGAGACCATCCAATGAAAGTCAGAGTTCATACCATACACACCACTATCTCTCAATATATGATCTTGCAATACCCAAGTCTGAGCCCTAGAAGCCATAAAAGCATATGAGGAAGCCTCAACTGCTGAGTACAAGCCTAACCCTCGAACCTGAATAGGTAAAGAAGCCACCCCCCATTGAAGGTTCCCAAAGTAAGGACCTCCACCAACCACAATATCTTCAACTGCACCTCGCAACTCTTTATCAAACAACATAGCTGCCTCCTCCACATGAATTGGTTGACACGTTCTTAAACCGAAAAAAAGTTTGGCTATCCCCATGCAAGATCGGAGTAAAAGAAGCTCACTCTGTGGGTTCTTTAACTGAGGAAGAAGATGCATCAACTCAACAGCCCTGACAGCTCTCTTCATAGCCACCCCCTCAATAAATCTTTTATCTCGACTAACAGCGCCACCGAGCAATTTAGTAACAAAAAGAAATTGTTATTTTTTTTACTAAAATTTGATACCTTTAAAAATGATGTAATAATTTGATTAGTTACTACCGTAAAAAACAAATGGAGAAATTTTTTATACATCACCGCTCAAATTCATCCTTAAAATATCAACCACATCAGTACTTACTTTACTTACTGAAACTCACAATAAACGACAATATACTGAAACTCGAGTCAATAAACATACCAGATTAATTAATTAATAAATATTTGCACCGATTAATGTATTATAAATGAAAATGCAAAGTTGAAGTTGTTCTCTATTCTCCTCAGCTAATAATACTGATTCATATATCTAAAGTTGTAAAATTCTACCAGCGCATCTCATTCGATAAGGTGAGGTACTTCCTTTCTTTTCCTAATTTACCATTTCATTATTGTCAAAGCACCTTTAATTCTGCTCTAATTTTTAATTAGCTGCTTCTTTTGTCTCTTATGATTGTCTTAAACTTTTCTGGTTATGAAACTTACCAACCCATGAAATGTATTTAATTCTAAATTGTTGTTAGGTGTATGTATTTACTATGCTGTTCTTAATTTTTACTATGCTGTTCTTGTCTTAAACTTTTTTATTCTTAATTGTTCCTTGCTTAACTTAATTTCATTGATGATCATTGTTGATTAGAATCTTGAAATGGAAGCTGAAACAGTGGTGCATACAGGAGGCTGTCATTGTAAGAGTGTAAAGTGGAGGGTGCTTGCTCCTTCTAGTGTTGTAGTATGGGACTGCAACTGCTCAAACTGCTACATGAGAGCTAATGCTCACTTTATTGTACCTGCCGACAAATTTGAGCTTTTGGGAAATTCTGCTGAGTTTCTTACAACTTACACTTATGGCTCTCACACTGCAAAGCACACATTCTGTAAAATATGTGGCATAACTTCATTCTATTATCCACGCTCAAACCCGGATGGGGTTGCAGTTTCATTCAGGTGTGTCGATTCTGGAACGTTGACACACGTTGAAATCAAGCATTTTGATGGGAAGAATTGGGAACGCTCATACAATGAGTCGGGCATTTCTTCATGTTCAAAGGAGTAGAAGTGATTCCCCACAACATCAGGGGATAGAAATAAGTCGATATCGTCAGCATCTACAATAAGTTGATATCATCGGCATGTCTGTCATGAAGCTTATATTTCCCTCAACACATTTCGTGTTGCTGCAAATGGCTTCAATATATCTGATGTAATGCGAATAAAAATAAATGTAAACAGACCAATTATTATATTTGAATGTAGTTTTGGATTGTTTACGTTTCCAATGTTTCATTTTATGAGACAGACGGGTACACTTTAACAATCAGTCGGATAACCCGAATTGTACATAGCAACAGTTCTAAACCGTGGTGATTTTACACCGGGATAATACGAATGGAACAGATAAAGCCTAATTTCAAATTAGAGGACACTTCCAACGTCCAAGAAACTTTGCACAAGCAAGGTCTGGCTTGGCCATGAAAAGAAAAACATGAATCTGCATTTTTATTTAAACCAAAAAATTAAGTAATACATGCTTCATTTCTTCAATAGCATAGCACTGCATTGAGCCATTATCTTTGATGCCCTGGTAATGGCATCAGTCATATAGAAATTCTCAACTGCAACTCCAAATGGTGTTGGATCCACCTTCTGAGTGAAGGTTGGTCTCAGTGAAGATGGCAATGCTGCTGGTTCTCTCTCATCTAATTGCACAAGGTTTGGGGCTACAGTCCTCAATCGGGCACGAACACCACCAATTGTATCATAGGGTAAACGCACCTCTGCTACCTCAGATAGAGCTCGAATTATCTTCCAATCATCTCTGGAGTCGCCAACTGTTGGAACTGCAGGCCATGTTTGTTGTGTGCATCCTTCAGTATTTTCATAAATACCTTCCTTCTCACTGAATGCTGCTGCTGGCAAAATGACATTAGCACGATAAACACTCTTATCACCATGATGACCTTGATAAACAACAAAAGCGTCCTTTGGGATCTTGTCTAAGTTTGTATCATCAGCTCCCATCAAATATACAAATTTTGCAGATTCAAGGGTATTTTCAGATTGGGGCACAAGTCCAAGGTCAAGTGCAGCAGCCTGGGCAGCATGGAGAAGTAATACATTAAGGCCATTCCAATCAGATCTGACAACATTCCCTTGCTTTGCGATGGTTTCAACAGCTGCAAAAATTGCATCCTGATCCTTCCTCTCAAAAATCCCACCACCAACAATGATTACAGGGTGTTTGGCATTTGAAATAATCTTGGAAAATGGGTGTCGACCTTCAGCAATTTCAAGAAGTGTTTGAGGACCAGTACCAAGATGTTGGCTATCATAGTTGAAATCAGTAGCAGGTCCAATGTAACCGACCTTGGCTTGGTTTGCCGTGACAGTCTTGCGTATTCTGGCATTAACCATAGCAGCTTCCACCCGTGGCTGCAAATTTGGGAGTAAACACAGACACCAGATATGAATGCATAGAAGATGGCAGCATTTAAAGACAAAAATAAAAATAAACCGGAGCATAACCAGTAGATGAAACCATCCAATAAAACATTAATTTTCATAAGCTTTATTGTTGATTAGTCTTAATTAGAATCTCCAAAATAACAGTTATCAAATCCAGTGCCATCCCAAAGGTATTGCTAGAAAGGAATGGCCATTTCAATATAATGGGAATCATTGATTAACCAAAACTAAAAACTAGAGAAGTTGCTCACTAAAATAAATTAGAGAGATATACCTGGGTGCCAACCAACAGGAAAGCATCTGCTTTCTCAAGACCGGCAATGCTAGTATTCATAATATACCCTGATCTTAAATCAGCATTAGTATTTACGCCAATGCCTTCACCCCACACATTATTTGATCCCAACCTGTTTAAGAAATCTTTTAGTACAATCATGGACTCGGCATCAGAAAGTTTGCCAGATATTCCAACAATTTCTTCTGGTTTAACTTGATGTGCAACCTCTGCTACCAAAGTAAGGGCTTCATGCCAGTTCACAGGCTTAAAGCGACCATCAGGACCACGAATCATAGGGTCATTTAACCTCTGCCTCTTCAAACCATCATAACAAAAGCGGGTTTTGTCTGAAATCCATTCTTCATTTATGTCCTGCAATGGGAAAGTTGAACAGGCTTCAATAGCAAACTACAAATAGAAACCAGCCTTTCCTTCCACCAAGAGTAAAACACCTAAACAAAAAGCTTCCATAATAATAGCAACAAGTTTTTTCAGAAGACTTTAACTAAGAAATAATCTGCCAAACTAAGCATAATAAATGTAACCCAGAGAAAGTAAGGACACTAAAATGTTTTTATAAATGAAAATTAAGTGTGATTGACATATTATACAATCATTTATCATGTTGTTCTTTCAATTTTTTTATAAATATCAAATATATATATCAAAATATAGACTTAGCTCTCCAAAACCGAACTCGTAAACAAAGCCTAAACGATTAATCTTCACTGGGACTCCTAACTAGTTGCTGATAAAAAGTGGATTCACCACAAAATATGAGGATTCAATGAAGTGAGCTTTTAAAATTAAATACTTATATGGAGTTAGGAGCAAAAATATTTGTAGTGTAAAATTTGTGGGAATCTGTGCATATGGTCTTCCAATTCTCAAGTTTCAACACAACCCTATCTGGTGAAAAAATATCCCGAGGATCTAAAACTCTTAAAAAACAAATCCACGTCTGCATTTTATAGCAATATAGTCTACAGTCTATAATCTATAGTTACTCTATTCATGATCAAGGGCCCAATAAAACTTAAAACCACCATGTTTTCCCTCAGACATCTCTTCCCAAAAGACTGGTTTATTGAAAGGTCTCCCATAAAGAAACTGCCCATAATCAAGGGTTGAAATCACAAGGGAAATCCTCATGTATGCTTTTGAAACTATTCAGTTAGAAATAAATTGCATAACTGCTCAGGCAGGTTCTTTAGTCGTACAATAATAATTCTTGTGATTCTCTGGTCTTTTTCTACTTAAATTTCAAAACCCACATCAGTTGAATTATTGCTAATGATAGACAGTAACCAAATTGATTCAGAGCAAAAAAAAAATCAACATCAGTTTTTCAAACAAAAACTACATAATGTGATTCAGAGGCTGCCAGTGAAAATGAACTTTGCTTATGTCATAACAGTATCATTGTAATGCAGAGTTAATAAAAAAAAAGCATACAACCACATAAATATATCAAGGCCAGAATTCATTGGTATCATCTTGTGGTAAGTATCAATTCGTATAAGGTGTAGATTAACGTAATAAATAAAATTCTTCCAAATTAATTCATACTATGATATCATAGGACAACAATCCTTAGTATTTAAGCACCAGCAAACTTGGTACCGTGGTTTTTCTTGCAAAAAGTTAAATCATGTTTAGAAACACAGGGGAAATTGAAGCTTTTGCAACTGCAAATAGTTTGATAAAACATTTCCATCAGAATCTAACCTCATTTAAACGAGGAACAATGCGCATGACTTCAGGTCCTCTGCTATCAATTCGAATATTGGACCCAACAGCATCAGTAACGTCAATGGTCTCTGTATTCTTCAACTCCCAATTCCGGGCTTTAAATGCAAAAGGTTTTGAAGTGA
Source organism: Trifolium repens (assembly GCA_030408175.1). Lineage (NCBI taxonomy): Eukaryota > Viridiplantae > Streptophyta > Magnoliopsida > Fabales > Fabaceae > Trifolium > Trifolium repens. The sequence continues at coordinate 4,687,492 of CP125840.1, forward strand.
GTGCTCCTACAGGACAGATATCTATCACATTTCCAGAGAGTTCACTTGTCATGAGTTTTTCAACATATGTTCCAATCTCTTCTCCGCTGCCACGACCTAACATACCAAGATCCTGAACCCCTGCAACCTCTGATGCAAATCTAACACACCTGTGAGAAGAAAGTGATATTCCACAAGATCCATTAAGGCACTCAGATGGCATTGCTTTTCAATACATATAACATTTAATTGATAACAAAAAGAAACCTAGCTGAGTTGTATGTAACCCTCTCGGCATATTAATGACATAATGTTGGAGGTTAGGTTTTACAAATTTCTAACACCTATTGCTACCAAATGTCAGTAAGCAGAAAAAAGAAACCTAGCTGACCCTTAGCTGACATGATATTAAGGTTAAGGGGGCGTTTGTTTCTGGGATACAAAAAAGATTCCTGGGATTGTAAGGTTGGAACTAAATGTTCCTTGGTTTGGTATATGAAAAGAAAACAGAAAACCCAAGAATAAATAATACCCAGGAAAGAGAAACACCCACGCTCTCCTCAATATTATTCCAATGAGATGGGGATGGGTAAGTTTTATTCCCAGGAAACATTAACCATGATCTGCTATGAAAACTCATTCCTACCCTTCACTTCAGCAAACAGCTTGTTTTTTCTGGGCAAAGTCTACCTGCCATCCTTTCTTGGTGTGATTATGACACTAAGAATCTACTTTTTTGAAAGTAACTGCCAGTCTTGAAACAATTTGGATCATGGTCGAATACATACTGTCACTCTCCCACTGTACAAATGTTCAATTCATTCGAAGAAGAATAAATGCTTCAATCAAATTGAAAATAACGCACAATATAAGACAAGAGATAATTTATAGACATCTTCATGAATAGGGTTCGGAAATCTCAAGGCTAGGGAGCACTATGTCAAACACTTCGACTGCTTTATCATTGGTTGTTTTACTGCATTTACAGTAGGGGCATGTTTATAATTATTATCGATCATTCTCGGAAATATACATCCCAAGCCAAACACATTTTAGCTATTCCTTGGAATTATTTTTTAAAAAGTCCTCGGAATTAAACTATTGGCCGATTTTTTTGCCTATTATCCTGGGAAGAAGGTTTCCCACCTTATATTCCTAAGAAACTTAATCCCCGAAATAAATTGTTTATCCAGCAAACAAACATCCTCTAAGTAAGTATACAATCAAACTCAATTATCACCCCAGAATGTTATTTTAATCAAATACAAATGAAGTTGACACTTAAGCTCCCTCAGAAACTATCACACAGTAACAATGACCACTGCTTCATTTCAAACAAAATTATGCAACTCAAGAAGGTCCTTAATGCTTACAAGAATATCATAAACACAGTATTAATATTAACTATCAGAGCACTTTATACTTGCTTTTAGAAGATAAAAGTCAAAATGAATGTCTAACTTCCAACGTATGATATAGTAGTCAAAATGTGTAAGTAAGTAAAGATAATCAAGTTTGCAGGAGAAAAAATGAACCTTGTACATTGAATGCACCGAGTCATCACAGTTTTCACCAAAGGTCCAAGATTTTTATCCACCACAGATCTCTTCATTTCAGTGAACCGACCACGATCAGAGCCAAATGCCATTGACTGATCCTGAAGATCACACTCTCCACCCTGATCACATATTGGGCAATCTAATGGGTGATTCATCAATAAAAATTCCATCACTCCTTCTCGGGCTTTCTTTGCCACAGGTGTGTCAGTCTTGATTTTCATCCCTAAATATGAACATATGACAATATTTAATTCAAAAAAGAATCAAAACAATAATTGATTAAAAACATCATTTAAATAAAATCAAGGATGTTTGTTTATCTGTGTGCATTGTGTCTGAATATCAAATGAATTCAAAAATCAAAAGTAAGATCAGATAAAAATATAGATGCTATTCCCAAACCAACTGAAAATAAAGTAGAAAGAATTATAAGCTGTAATGCAAAACCTGAAAATATGTGTATGAAAACAAAAAAGACTTCATTTTTTGAACAAAAACAAAAAAACTAGTTTCACTTGTACAACGAAAATCACTAGTTTCGCCATTTTCTACAAACTAAAATTTCCAAATAACATAAACTGATCAAAGTTCATCACACATTCAACAAATTAGAAATTCATAAATAACAACAAGCATTACAACGTAATCATCAACTATGTTTGATACCAATGCCCTTGAACAAATCAAAAGAATCCCTCAAACAAACACCACAACCTTCAAATCAAAATTCATGCATAAAAATCATCACCCAAATGAAAATCCAACAAACAAAATTAACAACAAAAATTCCCAAAAAATGGAAGAGAACAAGAAGAAACTAACCAGGAAGAGCAGGCATAGCGCAAGAAGCAACAGGCTTAGGAGATTTCTCAACCTCAACAAGACACATCCGGCAATTACCAGCAATTGAAAGTCTGCTATGATAACAAAATCTAGGGATGTCAACGCCAGCAACCTCACAAGCCTGAAGAACAGAGAATCCTTTAGGGATTTTAACGGGATAACCATCAACGAAAACCTCGATTGCATCTTCAGGATTGGCGAAATGGACTCTAGCATCACCAACTGGAGTCCGAGGAGAGAGATCGACAAGCGGTTGTTCCGGTTGAGCTGCGGCGGGTTCGGGATTACGAAGCTCCGGCTTGGAAACGATTGTACGGAGGAAAAGGTTGTTAGGGTTTTGAAAATTGAGGAGACGAGTGGTTGCTGGTCTCATGGCCTTTGAAGCTAATAAACCTAACCCCATTTTTTTTTGTGTGTGTGTTTTTTGTTGTTGTGGATTTTGAATTTGCGACGGTGTTTGGTGATTTGCGACGGAGAAGGTTATTAGATCGGAGATGTAGGCTTTGTTTGGATTATGAAGGAAAGTTGAAGGAAAGAAAATAAGAGGAAAGAATGTTGAAGGAATGAAAGTGAGAAGAAAGTGAGATGATTTTATAGTTGTTTGGTATGAGTGAAAATGAAAGTAAAGTGAGAGGAAAGAAAGATATATATTTTATTGAATGACATAAATACCCCTATATAAATAATTATTAGTAATATTTTTATATAAAATACATGTAAATAGTAAGTAATGTTTCCTTCTTATATATATAATAATACAATAAAGTGATTGATAAGAAAAATTTATCGGAATGATTAATATTATTTTTAAGCAATCAAAAGTGTTAATGAAAAAAAAAAACGTAATTGGATAGACATTTGAAAAAGTGCATGTGAGGTTTATCAAAGCAAGGGCAATATTGTCCTTTTCTTGGAATACATCATCAATTTCCACTTTCCTCTCATAGTTGGACGGAAAGGTTTTGGCATATGGGTCCCACATTAATTCTTCTTTCCTTCCTTTCTGATAAGGTTCCAAACAGTGGAAAGATTTTCTTTCCATTAACTTTCTTTCCTTCCTCCAATCTTTCCATTGAAACAAACACAGTGGTAGTGTGTTTGTGGAGAGAGTGGGGGTGGTGTTGTTGTGTGAAGGAAGAAGAAAATGGATTTTATTTGCAGATATGGGTGGGGTGAATTGATCCGATTTGTTATTCGGGTTTGATTCTGACCCGTTTGTCAAATGTTTTCCCACCACATCTTTTCATTTTCTTAATTCTTAATAAACATTTAATTAAGTTCCACCAACAATTAATTCTTACCTTTACATTATAAAAAATAAAATAAAAAAATGAATTCTTCTCTTTAAACATGTGATTAGGAATTTTATTTCTAGCTTATATGAAGAAAATTCGAAAATTTCGTGTTAATAACATGGTAACAAAAAAATATTTAATTAAATTTATAAATTATCACTCTCTCGCAAATTAACTTCTTAAACTATTAAAATTAATTAAAATGTTTTTAAAATATTATTTCATTCAATGATTAAGGGTCTGTTTGGTTCAATTTGAGGGGAGGGGAGGAATTTCAATAAGGGGGAAGGGAGAGAAGGGGAGGGGAGGAGAGAATTTTAATTATCTATATGTTTGGTTCAAAAGAGGGGAGGGGAGGAGAGGGAAAGAATTTTAATTGTAAATATGTTTGGTTCAAGAAAGGAAGGGAGGGATTATAAAATAAAATTACTTTTTTATTCTTATAATATTACAAGAGTGTTTCATGATTTTAAAATTATTCGCTTTATAAATAATTAAATATAAAAACTAAATAAACTTAAAAACTTCACAAATTAAATTATTTATTGATAATAGTTTTCTGATCTTGATAATCGATCTAACCTAATATATAAAATTAAATTCTACACAAAAATTTAAATTATTTTTTAATATATATATATATATATATATATATAGATAAAAAGGAGGAGGCATGTGTATTGTGGACTCAATATAACAAAAACAAAAGGAAACAAATAAGAAAAAAGAGTATTAAAGTTAATAAGGATAAAAAAGAAAAAAGAAAAAAATTAAAAAAACCTTAATACCTGACGCAAAAAAAATACGTATGTACATTTTAATAAAATAATTATATGGCAATATGCACTCTAAAAAGTATGTATGGATAATTTGTAAAAAAAACTTAAGGATAATTGTATGGAAATATAATATTAAGTCTTAAAATATTAGCAAGTTAGTGATATAAAAAATATAAGTAAGGATAATTTTGGTATTTTAAAATAAATATGAGGATAAATATGTCAATATAATTAAAATTGTAATAACATGGTTTGTCTCACCTCCCCTCCCCTCCAAATCCCCCCAATTTGGGGGGAAGCAAAAATGGTCTTATATTCCCTCCCCTCCCCTCCCTTCCCCTCCTCTCCCCTTCTTAAAAGAATGAACCAAACACAATTCACTAATAATATTCCCTCACCTCCCATCCCCTCCCCTCCCCTCCAAAAACCCCCAACCAAACGGACCCTCTAAATTATTAAAATAAATTATAAAGTTTTAAATTATTCTCTTATTTAATTATTTAATCTTTCAATTAACATTGATTATGTTAAAGTTGATTTTTTTTTGGCACAATGTTAAGTTGATTGTTAGTACTCTTAAACTATATGAAAATAGATCAATTTAAAGATAAAAAACAATGGTTGTCTTTAACTTCTCCGTATAAGTGATGATTGCGATACTTCTTGCACAAATTCAAACAATATCCCTCATATTTGATGTGGATTAGTGAATATTAGTAAATTAATTGATTGTTTTTCATGGTAGTTTATAGACTAAGGCTCTGTTTGATAAGAAATAGTGGATAATTGAGTTTATAGCTAATAGCTTATAAGTAAGCTTTTAGCTTATATCGAATAAGCTAACTGGTTGAATTTATAGTATTTGGTAAATTTAGCGGTTGAATTAGCTTATAAGTATGAAATGACATAAAAAATATGTTTAATTAATATTTAATTTTTTTAAGTAAGATGGCAGGGGTAAAATTGGAAGAAAAAATAATAAGCTATAAGCTAGTAAAATAAACTACAAGCTCCTTTTGAAAAACGTTTACCAAACGAGGTTGTTTTGTCATATGAGATTATAAGTTCAAAATTTGGCCCTGTAACATTAAATTCACCAACTGTATTTCCTCCATTATTCTCTTCTTCAATATTTGAACTTACTTGTATTTTGTATATTGAAACTCATAACATACTTTCACTGTAATTTAATGAACTCATTTCCCTTTGTTTCTCTCTTGGTAATTTGTCACAGAAGAATAAATAACCACATACAAGTCTTGCAAACCCAACCACACACTCCTAGAGAAAATATGTTTAATAAGAACATGAATGATGTAAGTTTTCATTAAATTTCACAAGATACAATACTATTATGTTAAATCTGATACATCTTATACAAACAAATTATACAGAGATTATTTGGTATTATTATGCAAGAGCTTGTCTGCAATTTTTTAAATAAGACCAGCGGTATGTGTGATAGTAAGATATTTTTTACCAATTGTTTTTGAGTGAAGGCCAAGGAAAAGAGGCATCGTATTAGAGGACCAATTATACCACACAATACAACTCATTAGAGAGGAAAACCAACTGATAGGACAACTGAATCAAACTCACAAGAACCTCTTCCATCCCTAGTTACTACCACATCTTTATTCGTCCGACCCATGTGCATAAAATTGGTTTGAGCATGAACGGATTCTTTCACTATTCAACCCTTAAGCATTAAAACCCCCATTATAACATTCTAAATGACAAACTATATATTAGAATCCTGCAGTCATGGCAATATATTGAAACTAACTAGGACAATCAAATACATAGTACAATAAGCTTTTTACTTTGTTTTTTCACATTTCCTAACACTTACATACAAGTGATCAAAGAAGGCCATGTTGCAGATAAATTCACAAGCACAAGAATGCGGCCTAAATAATGCACACCCTTGAAATTCTTCAGAAACTGGTAATTCTCCTTTCAACCTATTTAATTGCCCCAGTTTCACAAAATTTCGTAGTTAGTTTTCATCAATAATAATAAGTGTCAATCCCTCTTTGTCGCTTTGGCAATGAAAGTTCTTGTAACCGCTATTGCAAGATATGCCAAGATTGTAAGAGTAATTCCCCCAACCAGAACAACCCGATCGTAAGCAGCAATTTGGACGGTGTAGACCCGAATGCCTATTGTATTCCAGTTGCTTTCTGTCCAGACTGGGTCTACAAGCCCCATTTTGTCAGAGGAATTAACGGGCAAAATACTCCATACTCCTGATTCAAATTTTAACCGTGTTGAATATGCTGGAACGTACCTGTAAAAGATTACATCAAGGAAAAATTAAAGTGCATCAACATAGTCATTTAATCATGTCAAGTCAACTAGTGCAGTACCTGGAAAATGAAATCTGGCATATAAAATGTGATTAGTCTAAACATGAAAATAAAGCAGTCTACCGAACTACGTATATCACGAGCATACTTAACAAGGTGCCCAATTATGACAAATCTTATAAATGGTACGGATTCTAGAATAAAATCCATTCGGGAAGGCATATAGAGAATGACACCACCTCTTGAGTTTAGCCGGAAAACGACTGGGTTAATCTAGAAATGTATGCACATGTATGTGTAGAAAATAAACACATAATTTGAAAATCTGCTTCACGAATCAAACATTCAATTTAAAAGGCAAAAAGATTCAGACTTGATTCTAATCTAAAAGGAAAAAAGCCGTGGATTATATACTTAAAGGGAATAATGGCTAGTCAGAAAAAGTGAAACAAAACAGGGATACACACACCCAAGTTTCATTTTAACGTAAGTTGGACTCGGGTCGAAACGTTCAGAAGTTTTAAGTTCTTTACATGGTTCAGTTGTGTTTCCATAATAAAATGAATACATAACTAATATAATTCTGCGGGCTATAAAACTCAATTCAATTATAGGGGAAAAAGCACAACATTAAATGATAGCAAGCATGCCTAGTCCTGGAAAAGAATACCAATAAGAAACTACAGAATGCCGGCAACATATATCCTATATTCAGGACCAAGAAACATATATCCATTTGCTAAAGCTGTAAAGTACATTTAGACAAGAAAGTGATGAACTAGAGAATACCCGCAACATGTATCCCAAATTCAGGACCAAGAAACATATATCTGTTTACTAAATCTATACAGTACATTCAGACAAGAAAATACCTAGTTGTAGAGAGAGTACAAACTCCCTTTCCATCAGTCTCTGCTTTAATGCAAACTTCATTTTTACTGCAACCCTGTTGACAACTTGAGCTATTATTCTCCTTTGGGATAGAAGTTATGTCGGCTAGGAAATTCCAGATGAACCTGGGAATGTCATTAATGTATCCTGAATAAGGTGTGGATGAAGGTTCATCCAAGATAACACCGACATAATTGCTCGCACAGGTTGAAGCGGGTGAAATATATTTCTTCACCAACTCACAAGAAAGACCGGGATCACAGTCCAACAAGCAATCCATAAGTTTTTCAACAAGTGTGACATTTACATTTATAGCAGCCAAAGTTGAATTTTGTACATCATTAGTTCCACTAGCAAGTATGTAAAGGGTTCGGGCAACAAGAGAAGCAGCAGCAACTACAGCCGATGAGTCCACATTTGCTGCATTATTAATCATATAAATGAGAAGGCATGTGACATGGAAGATAGCCATGAAAGATTAGAACATATCAAACAAGCAAGCAGAAAATAATGACTGACTCATAGGTTAACTCACATAAATCATCAAGATGACTATGGTAGAACTTGTTGACAAAGGAAGAGTCAAAATCTTCTAACACGACACCGGAGATTCCAGGAATCTAATATAAAATAAGGAAAGAACAAAAGAAGAAAAATAAAGATTAAAGGAAAACTATGGAATTTGATATAAGCCAATACCATTGATGTGATTAAAGATAGTACATTAATAATACATGCACTCACTATGCATTGATAAACTATGTGATTCAACATGGTACGGTCAATACAAATAATATGATTCAACACGGCACATTAAGAATTCAGTCAAAGGAAACTGTTGTGCAGCATACTGATGTAGCCGCAGAGGTTTTCTTTTTGTTGCTTTTTTTAGCATGTTGTGTGATGTGCCCATGATAGCACCCCACCATTTAAATATGGAGTTAATACATTGATACTGTTCAAAATGTGATGTTGCTCACAGGTATAAATAATACAATATTGCATTCAGTGTCTATATATCAAAATAAGGACAATCTGTGTGCTTAACATCAAATTGAACTCAAGCAAACGTGTCTGAAATTATGAATGGTAATATAAGAATGGTGAAGATTGAAAAAATGTTTGACTCTAATATATGGGAACTGTTAAATCACCCTTCCCTTTAATAATGACTTCCACTAATGAACTTAATGAAGTCTGAAGTTTAAGACGTTGATTTTTAACAAACCACTATTACTTGTAAATTGTGTATATTCTAGTAACTAGTAAGCACTGGTGTGCTCCCTAGCCAGCACATTTCACAGTAATGTCGTTATAGCCTGGGACGTCACTAATAAACTTTATAAAGTCTGAAATTTAAGAAACCTATATTACTTGTAAATTGTGTATATTCTAGTAAGCATTGGTCTGTCTAGCCAGCACCATTCACAGTAATGTCGTTATAAGGGGTGAAAAGGGAAGCATCCAAAACCTTATTCAAAAAGGTCATTAAAGATGACGGAGGTATCCCAGGATTTGAGGCACTTGCAGATGCGATTCGTATGTCTTCAGATAGCAGTGACTCTTGTGCATGTTTCAGGGCAACCATAGTCTGATCCGTGGCAGAAGAATCCTGCAATGATGTGGTGTTAGTCATAAGTAGGTTTGGCACAATACTCTGATTCTGATGGTGCACACAAAATTATATTTATATAACACAATGCATTTTATCCGACTAAAATTGCAAAAGGGCATTGGTGTGCACATATTTAACAGATTGATCATCTCACCCCTTCAGCATGAGCAAAAAACTTTTTAGCACCTTGACCTTGACTGAGACCCTTCCCAACAGAACCAATTTCAAGGACCTGTGGACACCCCACCACAAAAGCATAAGTTAGGCTGTTAGCAAATAAAGTAATTCTAGAGGAGGCATTCGTAAACAATCTGGCTCATAACGCGCATCAGGTCACCCTCCAATAATGCTCAGTGGTCATATTTACTAGGAGGATAGGAGAGAGTACCTTTTCAATTAATGAGTGATTAAGGCCATGAACAGCATCCGAGTGTTCGTCAAGTTCTACCAAAAATCTCCTACTTCCAAGATAACCCCATGCCTCTCCAGTGAATACTACAAAAACAAGCTGCATTGAGTTTATGAAACTATTAGCAATAAAGTTCAGAGAAGCAGTAACATGTCGGTAAACTACTTAGTTCTTGAGTATTATAAGGCAAAAGCCCGCTTGTTTAGTTTTAAAATAAATAACACTTTCATGAATTAAAAAAATGATTGTTTATAAGCCAATATTTTTAGTGTTGTTCTCAAAGTCTAGGAAGAGTAGCTTTTAAATAAAAGTTATAAGCATATATCGTAAGTGATTTCTAGTCTTTTTATTTTGAAAGCTTATCCAAATGCATCCTACACAAAGTTTTTAAAAAGCAACCCTGATAATTACTGCATAAACAAATACAATGAGCAAGGGCAACTTGCACCAATTAATCCAAGGGAAACACTACCAGTAGGTTTGAAAGCATGAAGCACCACATAGTAGAAACTGTAACATGAGTACATATTATTATTATTATTATAATTATAATAATGATAAACAGAATACATTTGTGCTCTTCTAAAAAGGAAACCCCACCAAGAAAGAGGAGAGAAGAAACGCCGTAAGTTCACTATGTAGAAACTAAAAAAGGGTCATCCAAAGGTTTTCTTCCTCTTGTGCAATTATTGCATTCCAAACAACAAAATTTAATCAGAATTCCATCACAAGAAACTGGAAAGTATGGTAGATAATCATCTCACAAGCGTCGCAAATATACCAATGATTAAGAAACATTGACCAATCAGGATACTTTTCCCCGAAAGAGATCTTCAAGGTAATTAAAACCAGAAAGACGCACAGGCAAACTTATAATAAGTCAAAGCTTTGTGACTATTAACAAAATTAACGATTGGTCAAAGTGAAAACTGGAACAATTTAGAAAATGTAAGCGAATTCTCCCAGCCTTAGTGAACACCTTTGGCACCAACCTATAAGCTAAACAGCTGATATGGAATTCCGATAACCCCTTTTCCCTCAGAATTTCCCTATATAAACATATCTCAGATATTTTTTCTCTCTCTTCAGACTAACGTCCCCTTCAATATGTTGTGTACAAGTTACTCCCTCTCAGAGCCAGGAGATTAGAGCCTTATCAAGCCGCTACCTATTACTAATCGACTCCAAGAACCTTTAGTTATGAACAGTTCAAAAATGAAACCTGAAAACTCCATCGATTATTTTGTACGCACCTGCTTACTAAGGTCACCAAGGCCATCCAAACGAGAAAGTGCATCAGCTGCTGCCAGTAATGCAATTAAACCCTGTAAAGTAGTCAATGTATTAGACTATAGTTTGATTCTGGGACAAACATTATATTAGAACACTTATTTCAGCCCCAAAAGAACTCAGCATACTGTAGTAAATGCAGTTGCACTTACAGAAATAGGGGAATCTGCACCGAGGCTTATGTCCCGGAAAAAGGAAAAAGAATCCATAGAGGCTACTGTCAATATAATGGGCTTAGGCGGTTTTAACGATGAAATGTTGATTGGGGGAAGAGACGACCAAACACTGGCTTCCATATGAAACAAACATAAAGTTAACAAACAGCATAACAATGCTAAGATTTTGAATCTCTCTGCAAAATGAGAAGGGAGTGACATTAATAAATTCTTAATCTAGATCAAGGACAACCCATTTCTGCTATTCTAACCATGTGAAGCTAAATTAAAAAGGATAGTTCCCCTTGTGTTTTCCCTGGTATATATAAATACACATTCTTTAAGATAAATATAATTTAGTAGCTGACTGTATTATAGACACACACACATACGCACAAAAGGATTACTTTTGTGACTCAAATTTTGTGGCAGAAATCCAATTTTTTTTATGCATGGTCATATTTACAAAAAAAATAATCCTGGAGTTCTATCTTGCACGGCTGACTTTGTATCTAGTTTTGAAGCAACAAGCGATTAAGGTTACGAATGTTACATTACATACATATCATATTTACAAAAAAATAATCCTGGAGAGCTGCTCTAAACTGGGGGGTGGCCACCCTTAACTCCAAGTTTACTCCCACCCAAAAAAAAGTCACATCCACAGATAATTTTGCAGATTTTATAGAGTAGAATCTAAGAAACTTCACCTGTATCCACCTAAAGGGAGGCAAGTTCCTTCTTTTAAACAAGACTCTGAATCATGTGTTCCAGATTTCATTGTCTAATCCAAAATAATGAAAAAAGAAAAAGCAAATAATGAAACATTGTTCTTCATAAGCCTGAAAATTATAATTCTTAACAATAATCTGGACCCTACCTGCATCACCAGATCAAACTCAGCCACATTAGAAGTATACGCTTTCTTTTTATCCTCACTCTTTAATACAAACTGTACGAACAAAAAAGAAAATTAATCTTCCTAATATTCATGTTAACAAAAATAATATTCATGTCAGGGCACTATAAAATTAGTGTTACTCAACTTAGTAACAGTGAAATTTATATGTGTGTGCGTGTGTGTGTGAGAGAAAGAGAGAGAGAGAGTGAGTGCCCTGTAATAAATCCAAAGACATGTCTAAGATTCTAAATCATCTTCTAAATCATGTCTAAGATTCTAAAGACATTATTTAAATACAAATATTTCCCAATGGTGCTGCCTGAGTTTGCTTAGATTTAGATATTCCTCTACCTCTAACTGTTGAATTACCTCTAATTTGATCTACTCTATGTACTGGAATTTTATAAGTTTTCTCCATATATGTATAAAACACCTAAGGTGAGATTCTATTATCTTCTCCATAATAGTTGGTACCACAACTTTCCCACGAATAATGCATTTCTTTGTAATAATATCTTGCCTTGCTTGTGCACTAATCTATTGTAAAATTCTCATCCATAAAACATTAAGTTTATTTTATTATTGACTCCTTACCAATCAACTTTCAATCCGGTACAGCAATACAAATTTTATAGCTGTGCCGTAAAATTTTGTTATTCAAACTTGAGTGGTACTTTTCTATCACAAACTACATGCAAACCACTCCTTCATTTCATCTATCCCACTTAGAACCTATGGTTTTATCTCTATTTTCCCATTATTTTGTATGATCACCTAACCCATGATACAAACCTTGTGACCTGTGATATGTTATTATCTCCAATTTTCACCATTGAGCTAGAACTAGTGCGCCTTCCGCTTAACTTGCATTTCATACAATCCTTTCTACTTAAACAAAAGAATCATGTTTCCAAATTTTGTATCCTCGTTTCTAACTACAACCTCAAAATGTAATAGTCCATCAGTAGTATCTTGTGTTGAGAGTTTAAGAAAAAACGTGAAAATACTATCGTACTATGTGATACCTCTTTAAGAGTCTTTGTGCCACTTTCTGTGAGCAGAAACACAGGAAAACTGTAAGATTTCCACATAATACCAGAACCCTGTAGACGTTGAACCAAAAAGAAAACACAAGTAAATTAATCATTCTAAGCAATTTGATTGTGTTAACTCAAGACTAATATAGTATTATATCCAAAAGATGATCGGTTATCTTCCCACTATATATCTTCTAATACATATAATGTCATAACATGCTTCTGATCCTAATCCAAGACATACCTAACCTAGTAATTTGTCTTTCTTATCCTATCTCCTTGACACTGAATACCGACAATGATACAATGTACATCCACTAAAATAAAGAACTTCGTAGAAACCAGAAAGCATTTATCAGCTATAAATTCCCTTCTAGAAAATGATTGAATCAGAATTGTAATTGGTGGAAACAAGCAAAGAGAAGAAAAAAAAAAGGACAAATAAATTATGCTGACATGAGATATAAATATCCCCAAAAACTGAAAGAAAAAGTAAATCCATGTCGTACAATTGGATTCCATTCATAGCTGATATTATGATAAGGAGCAAATTCAGCTTGCGGAAACTTTTGATCTGGAGAAAATCCTACATATGATTTTAAAAAAAAAATGTTATCGTGGGAGCATCTTTAAAAAGAAAATAAAATACTATTCTATAATTTGCTTAAAGCAAACCAGCAGTATTTACCATTTAACTTCTTTTGTGAATCAGTAACTGATTCCACTAGTACACCACCGACTTTTCTTGCCAAGCTTGGATCAGCTGATAATCTGAAAGCAAAAAATCACATACGCGAAATTAAAAAATAAAATAAAAAATCAAAGCCATAAATGAAATGCAGCATTAACTATAATATTAATACCACTAAACAAGGACTAATTCATGTCGGAATTCACATTGTCACTAACTATATTTGAAGTCCAAACATAAAGGTTTTAGTCTATGAAGCACGGAAAATCCTCGAATTAGGTGTGTCCCAGTGTTGGACACATGTCGGTGTCTGACACCATGTAATTTTTTAAAATTGTTATTGGTGTCGACATGTCTGTGTGTATCCGTGTCTGTGTCCGTGCTTCATAAGTTTAATAACTTTAAATTTAACTAAAATGCAATAAAATTTGGCAACTAAAAAATGTTGAAATTTGATACCTGGTAAAGAGAGTAGGAAACTCATCCAATGACACCAATATAGTAGATAGCTCCGAAACGTCATCAACATTTTCAAACCTTACAATTGGAGCCACAACCTTATCTCGTCCAGGATCTAACAAATTACAAAAACAATTAACCAGATTATAACACAAAACAAACTTCAAATTACAATTAATCAAGCCCTAATAACACAATGAATAGTAAAATTGCAATAGAAGCTGAAATTGAGATACTCACTTGAACAACCGATTGTTCCAGAAAGATTCAACAACCGAACACAAGGATATCCATCAACATCCGTATACATAGTGTTCTGAAGATCAGGAACCGATTCCATGGAGCTGGATTGTCCTATGAGACGCAAAATAAAATAAAAAAAGTGAGAAATGGATGTAAATAAAAAATTGAAGTAAATATGTAAAGATGATGATGGTACCAGAGATGGAAGAGAGAAGGTGAGAAGCAAAGAAGAAGAAGATGATTAGCGCCATAGATGAATAAACCCTAGTGACTGTGTGTGTTGTTTGTTATCTTCTGAATTTTCATTTCATAGAGATCGAACGGATTGTATGTGGTGGACTGGTTTTTACTTTTTGCCTGAAATACTAATCCTTCCAATATTAAAGAAGAAAATACATGTGTTCTTTTATGTAAAAAAATAAATAAAATACGTCACTTTTTTTTAAAGTAATAAAAATAAAAATATCAAATTTAATTATTAGTAGTGGTATCTATACTAATATATAAAGGGGATTCAAATTTTTGGGATGACTTTTTTTTATTCCAATTTTACCCTTAAAAAATAACTTTCACATAAAAATAGATTTTCAGTTTTTTTTAGTAAATAATTTTTTTTTCTTCTTAGGCCCCGTTTGGCCTGACTTATTTTCTCCTTTTTTTCTTCTCCTTAAAAATAGTAAAGAAGGAAAAAATTGTGTTTGACTTCACTTTTTTTAATTTTTTACTTTTTTATTTTATTTCTCTAATACTTTTAAGGAGAAATAATGTTAAATATAATTGTATACTTCTCTATTTCGTTTAAGCTAAAATAAAAAGTAAAAAATAAGCCGGTTACGTAGGTTTTCAGTTTTTTATAGTAAAAATAAAATATATTTTTTCTTCACAAAAAAAGGAGGTTACGTAGTTATCAATTAACAAAGTCTAATAAAAAGGAGATTAAGTAATTATTTATATTTGCACAATACAGAATATCGATCACACACGAAGAAAAAAAAAGAATATTGATTACACCCGTTTGGCGGCTAGTAATAGTAACGGGAAAAGGTACATGTTAATGCATTTAGATTATTTTTTTTTTTAAGTGTCCAAAAACGTCAAATTTACCGTTTCTATTTGACTATCCATTTAGTATTTTAAGGGTACAATTTGTCAATTATACTCTTTGTCAATTGCTCATATCTTTTTCAATAAAACTAATTAATGCTATATATTTGAAAAACTAAATCTATTTTTATTTTTTTTGTACATAACATATTAAATTTTGTTTCTTTTTTGTGTGTGCATAATATATTAAATTTATTGAAAAGATAAAGTGTGTGCAAAAAAATATGATTTGATTGGTGAATTAAAATTAGAGTATAATATGAAGATAATGCGCAAAAATACAATTTTTTAATTTGATGTTACTATTCAAAACAGACACTTAGGCTCTGTTTGGCAAAAATAGCTTATGGCTGATGACTGATGACTGATGGCTGATAAGTTGATTGAAGTGTTTAGTAAAATTAGCGGTTCAACTGACTGGTAAGTGTAAAATGACAAAAAAGGACATATAAAATCTCTTATAAAAAATTATTATTAAACCTATATCTAATTAATATTTAAGATACTTCAAATTTAGTTATTCAAATTTATTAATTTAATATAACTTTATATATTATTAATTTTTTATATAGAATTAAATTTTATTCTTTGAATTTTATTTTAAATTTATTTTCTTTATTACACTTTATATAAAATATTAAAATTACATTTTTTAGGTTTTTATAACAAATACATAAAAGATAAATCAAATGTACTAAAAAAACGGTGACAATATAAGTACAACATTTTTTATAATACTACCTCCGTTCCTTTTTAAGTGTCCAAAAACGTCGAATTTAGCGTTTCTATTTAACTGTCCATTTGATGTTTTAAGGGTACGATTTGTCAATTATACCCTTTGTCAATTAGTCATATCTTTTTCAATAAAACTAATTAATGCTATATATTTGGAAAACTAAATCTTTTTATTTGTTTATTTTTTTTGGTACATAACATATTAAATTTTGTTTTTTTTTTGTGTGCATAATATACTAAATTTATTGGAAAGAGAAAGTGAATGCAAAAAAATAGGATTTTGTTGGTGAATTAGAATTAGGGTATAATAGGAAAATAAGGTGCAAAAATAAACTTTCTTAATTTGCTGTTACTATTCAAAGCGGACACTTAAAAAGGAACGGAGGGAGTAATAAATACATGATGAATAAATCAAAAGTACTAAAATGAAGAGGTGATAATATAGTTATGTACAAATGCACCATAAAATATTGTTACGTAAAACAATTTTTTTTCGGCCTTTATGTACAACAACATTTTAAACATTTATATATTTTAATTTTAATTTATTTCGGATTAAATCAACATTTATCTTCATTATTTTTATGTAGGATATTTATTTTCATTATATATAAATAAACTAATATAATAAATAAATTTATATTTTTATTAGTGAATGTTATGTAATGCATTTTCTTCCATCTAATCTTGTATATTAAAAACTGACAACGTCGTCGAACATAACGTAAACTATACAAATTTAAAAATAAAAAGAGTATTTGTTTTATTTCATAAGCATTGGAAGCAAAATGTCAAAAAAAAAACATTGAAAGCAAATGAGTGACGTTTTTATTTTATATTATAATAAATTAAAAAGGATAAAAATGGATTTTAGGTAAAATAATATGGGTAAAAATGGAAGAAAAGATGATAAGCTATAAACTCATAAGCTAATTGAAATAGCTTATGGAAAATAAGCTATAAGTCAGTGTTGAAAAGGTTATTACCAAACAGATCTTTTAGCTTATAAGCTATAAGACATAAGCTATAAATCAGTTTGGTGGTGTTGCCAAACAGACCCTAACTCTCAACCTTCTCGTTTGTAGAGATCTCATCTAATCTCTCTAGATGCAAAACTTGTGTTCTCAACTCCAATTTTTGTATTTTTTTTTTTTAATGAATTGTAATTATTGCTTGTATGACTGGTCCAATTTTAAGTGGACGTAAAAGTTTCATGTTTGATAGCAATATCATCGATTTTTTCTCTTTCGACCCTCGTGTTTTTTTTCTACTACCGCTTTTTCATTTGCGCCCTTGTTTAGAAATTTCGAAATGTATTTTTCGAAGTTTTTTAATTTAAATTTGGAAAAACACATTCCGAAATATTTATTTAATAGCAAAAATAGAAACCCAGGAGTAGAAAAAAAAACATGGGCTGGGAAGGGAAAAATTTCTATGGTAGTAATATATTATAAGGAAGTAAAATGGGTATTCAAAATCCCTTACAACACTTTATCAAAAAAAAAAAATTTATTATAACAAAAAACATTTTAGTATAGGCTTTGAATACGAGAAATAGGAGCAATATACCATTCAGAAAAGGAAAAAGAGGACTTACGGCCAGAACGACCACTAAATCAAAGCCAAAAAATTGCTTTAATATCATTCAAAAGTTGAGAAGCATTCGGTAAAAGTTTGTTAAAAACCATATTATTTTGCAACTTCTAAAGTGTAATATAAAATATTTATATATTTATTAGGAAAAAAATTCTCGAGTCTTACAAAGTTTGAGAAGGATGATTATCTTGATAAAATAGTTACATTAATTATGCTTGATGTATATAAAATGTAAATATTATTTTTATTACTTTGTTCATGCTATAAAAAGGTTACAATAATAATAAGGATAAGGATGGTTATCTATCTTGATAAAAGAGTTAAGTACAATATAAATGTATAACATTTCTTCTACCATCCCCACCACCCACTTTTCAAGTGTCGCCCTCCTTTCCAGTGCCAGGAATGGGTAAGACGTACCCACCACCGGTCTTTTTACCGTTGTTGGGAATAGGTTGCAGGTATCTCCCACCGCCCACTTTTGAACTGCCACGATTCTTTTCAATGATCCCACCTTTTCCACCGCCACCCCGCCATCCAGCACCCCAATGTTGGTTGTCCCTCCATATACCGTCTGGCCCGTATGTATACCAATCTACAAATAAATAAATAAATAAATTGTTTTTATTAGATATGAGAAAAAAAAAGGAACAAAAATGTCCATCAATATTTACTATTTAAAATTTAAATATATACTTTGTTTTGCATCTTTAGAAGGATCAATTGCCACAACAGATATAAGAAACAATGCAGAGAAGCACGATAAGATAAAATACTTGGTTTTCATCTTTACTACAACAATGATTTTTTTGTGAAATATGAATACAATCATCCACTATTTATAATGATCATTGGACAAGATAAATATAAGAATAAAAAGAGCTATAGGAAATAAGATATATTAAAAAAATTCTATATTGTAACAATAATTATATAAAATATAATGTTTGATATATTAGCTAATTGCAAGGATAATGAGTCACAAGCATTTATTAAGCCCTAAAGAGTTATATTTGGACATATTTATCAACCAATGTGAACAATATTTTGAACTATAACAACTATAAAGTGATGACTATAAGATTGGCGCTGAATTTAACATAGAGGATCACGGTTCAATCCCTTACAATTGTGATCGGAGGGAGCTGAAATCACTTGATACTAGAATTGAGCTCGAACCTGTTAGATCACTTGTGCAATGAACACAAATGCTCTGCACTGGCACAGCGGAAGAACGTTCTGAGACTGTTCTCAGAGAAGATGAATAACAAAACACACACATACAAGAGTTAACTTGTATTGCAAGCAAGATGAAGATGATGAAATGAATAAGAAAAACAAGCTAATTTTATTCATCCACCAAGGGGTAATGGAACTCTCTCTTAAAATTTACAATCACTAATACAAGTATTTATAATACTTGGAACCCTTAACAAACTAAAACAAACTACTAACTAACTAGTAAAATATCCTAACTAACTAATGGATATATACAAAGTTATGATTAACAAGCTTGAATTGCACAATTCTAACACTCCACCATAATTCAAACTTGTTTCAAACTGAAAATGCCAAGTTGCCTCCTCAAAAATTCAAATCTCTCAAGTTTGAGAGCTTTTGTAAAACCATCTGCTAGCTGCAGCTCTGTTGGGCAATATTGAACTTCAATTACACCATTTGAAACTTGTTCTCTGATGAAATGATACTTAGTCTCTATATGCTTGCTTCTTCCATGAGAAATTGGATTCTTTGCTAAACTTATAGCAGATTTGTTATCAATTCTAAGTAGCAGTCGCTTGCTTGCTTCACATTTCAATTCCTTCATTACTGAATCAAGCCACAATGCCTGACATGCTGCAAATGTGCCTGCAATGTACTCTGCCTCACATGATGAAAGAGCAGTCACAGCTTGCTTCTTTGTGCACCATGATATTGCAGCATTGTTGAACTTGAAAACATATCCTGAAGTGCTTCTTCTGTCTGTGAGATCACCACACCAATCACTATCAGAATAGCCAATGAACTCACATGCTTCACTGCTCCTTCCAATAGGGAATAACAGACCAAAATCCACTGTGCCTTTTATGTACCTAAAAATCCTCTTAGCAGCTACAAGACGAGGTTTCCTAGGATCATGCATGAATTTGCTAATCACACTTACAGAGTAGCAAATGTCTGGCCTGCTATTGCACAAGTATCTCAGTGAACCAACCATTTGTCTAAACATAGTTGAATCCACTTTCTCTATATCACTGCATGCATCAAGTTTTGAGTTGGTTTCTGAGGGATTGTTCACTACTTTACAGTCATTCATCTCAAACTTCTCCAACAGTTCACCAATGTACTTCTTCTGATGCAGCACTATACCACTCTTTGCTTTCAGAAACTCCATTCCTAGAAAGAATGAAAGCTCACCAAGATCAGTCATTTCAAACTTTTGTAATCTTGCTGGTACACTTCTAGCTCTAGTTGACCTTCTGAGAACGTTCTCAACTCTAGTTGACCTTCTGATGATTCCACCTTTGGATTTTAGCTTCACCTTGTACACCCACTTCACACTAATAGCTTTCTTTTCTCTTGGTAAATCAACTGTCTTCTTACCATTTGGTAGTTTCACTAACTCCCAGATTTGGTTCTTCTCAATTGACTGAAGCTCTTCTTCCACAGCCCTCTTCCACACACTACTCTTCAAAGCATCATTGAAATCAATTAGCTCAGCATCAGCTAATAATGCAGTATGAATTAAATCACTTTCTTCATATACTGCACTGTCTGGCAAAACTTCACAGTCACTCAATCTGTTTGGAATTTGCCTTGTTCTTTGAGGTCTAGCTGGTGTTGCTTCAACTTGTGGAGTATTATCAATCACTTCAGTATTCTCTTCTCCTTCTGAATCTTCACTTGAATCAGAGTAGATATAGCTTTGCTGGTTTCCACTGTTGTACACAAGAACAGTTTTCCTCTTCCAGCATTCATCTATCATAGCTGCTTTCCACACACTGGACTACACTTCATCTTTGACATTCACTGATTCAACATTAGCTAACAAAGCAAAATGAAGCAACTCTCCTTCATTGCTAACTGCACTATCAGTCAACAATTCACAATCTGCAAGTCTATTAGGCATTTGTCTATTTCTCTGAGACAATTGTCTAATAACTGGTGGAGTTACCACTCCTTCATTCTCTTCATACACACTAACATCTCTGCTAAGATGAATCCTCTCAGCAATGCCACTGTGTTGTGGAGTGTATGGTGCAGTCACTTTATGCACAATACCTTGACTAACACAAACAGCCTCAAATTCCTTTGATGTATATTCACCATTCCCATCAGTTCTTAAAATTCTAATTGATTTGTCACTCTCCTCCTCAATTAAAATTTTGAACCTTTTGAGTACACCAAACACTTCACTTTTGAGCTTAATAGTGTGCAGCCACAACATTCTAGTAAACTCATCCACACGAATAATGAAGCACTTACTTTCACTTAGTGAAGATACTTCAAAAGAACCATAAATGTCAGAATGTACCACTTGTAAAGCAACTATAGCTCTCTTAGATGCTTCTCTTACAACTGGTGATCTAATCTGCTTGTTCTTCACACAAACTTCACAGATAGAACTCTTGACACTAATCATAGGTAGACCATGCACTACATTCTTAGAGTTCAAATCACTGAGACCTCTAAAATTTAAATGTTCATACCTTTTGTGCCACAACTCATTAACATCTTCACTTATGTTAGCAGTCATGTACATCTTCTCATCAGTTATTGTTGTAGACATGCACATCATATCCACACTAGAGATTTTGCACTTGTAAGTTCTGTTTTTTGACAAATTACACATCAATACCAAGTTCTTCATTTTGTCAAACAGCTTCAGTGCACTATCTTCCATGCTAACTGAGAAGCCTTTCTCCACCAATTGACCTAAACTGAGTAGATTACAACTCATATCAGGTACATAGAACACTTCAGAGATGATTACTTTACCTCCTTTCTTGCTCTTGATCACCATATTACCAATGCCTTCAGCAGGAAGTTTTCTGCCATCAGCTAGCTTGATGCTTGATTTCTGGCTTGCATCAAAACTAGTTAACCATTCTCTATGTGATGTCATATGATTAGAACAACCTGAATCCAAATACCAATCTTCATTTTGAGCATTGTCATCACAGGTTGTGGCCATCATGAGCACAGCATTAGCATCATTGCTATCTTCTGTCAAATTTGCATCTTGTTGATCCTTAAGCCTGCATTCATTTGCAAAATGACCTAGTTTGCCACAATTATAACACTTGATCTTGCTCTTATCAAATTTTTTCTTGCCTTGATTCTTGTCATAACCTCCTTTTGATGATTCAGTTTTGTCTTCAGTCTTGATCTTTGAATCTTTTGACCAGTTTGATTTCCCTTTGCCCTTGTTCTTGTGGTTCTTGCTTTCTTTGCTACCAGATTGAGCCTGCAATGCTTGTTGGCTTGTTCTTTCAGAGCTTCTGTTGATCACCATCAACTCATGTGCTTCTAAAGAACTCTGTAATGCTTCAATCTTCATATCACTTATGTCATGTGATTCTTGAATAGCCACCACAATGAAATCAAATTTTGGATTCAATGATCTCAGAACCTTCTCTACAACCATCTTATCTGTGATGTTTTCTCCACAAGTTTGCATTTGATGAACAACTGCAAGTAACTTAGAGAAGTAATCACTCACCTTCTGATCATCTTCCATCTGCATCATCTCATAACTCTTTATGTAAGATTGCAGCTTCACTTGCTTAACCTTTTCACCACCATCATGATAGGCCTGCAAGATATCCCATGCTTCTTTGGATTTTGTAGCTTTTGCAATCTTCTCAAAGTGTTGAGAATCAACATTTTGTTGAATATAGAACAAGGCCTTATAATCTTTCTTCTTGATTTCTTTGAATGCATTTCTCTGTGCATCTGTAGGATTCTCACCTAGTTCTTCATAACCATTCATCACCACTTCATAGCAATCTTGAGCTCCAAACAATGACTTCATGACAGCACTCCATCTATCCCAGTTCTTTCCATCAAGAACCAAGATATTCGTACCAAAGCCATTTGTATTCATCCTTGCTTGCAGAAAATCAATCACTTTCTTTGAAGAAATTCACACAATTCCTTAAAGAATTCACACTCCTCACTCAAGTGTTTCTCAATGATGATTTTCCCCTCACACACACTCGTGTTTCCCTGATTCCCAAGAAAGAAACCGGTGCTCTAGATACCACTTGTTAGATCACTTGTGCAATGAACACAAATGCTCTGTACTGGCACAGCGGAAGAACGTTCTGAGACTGTTCTCAGAGAAGATGAATAACAAAACACACACATACAAGAGTTAACTTGTATTGCAAGCAAGATGAAGATGATGAAATGAATAAGAAAAACAAGCTAATTTTATTCATCCACCAAGGGGTAATGGAACTCTCTCTTAAAATTTACAATCACTAATACAAGTATTTATAATACTTGGAACCCTTAACAAACTAAAACAAACTACTAACTAACTAGTAAAATATCCTAACTAACTAATGGATATATACAAAGTTATGATTAACAAGCTTGAATTACACAATTCTAACAGAACCAGATTAAACTGGTGATGAAAGACAAAAAAATCACTATTCTCAATATATTATACGATAAAAAAGATATTCTATGTTGTACAACAAAAAAATATAAATATAATTTGGCTAGTTGATTGAGGGGATAATGGGTCATCGAGACCTATTGAGCCATTCAAGAGATATATTTGGGCATACTTATCAACTAAACTAAGTAAAGCAATTAGTTTTATTTTTGAAAAAAAAAATATCATTAGTTGTAATAAGAACCAAAAGGCAAAAAAAATATGAGTATAAATATATAACAACATTTATGTAATTCATCTAGTGGCAGTGGGGGGAAAAAAATAGTAGGGTGGGCCGAAAAAATTATAATATTTAAATTAAATATAAAAATTGCATTTCATACAAAAAAATTAAGTAATAATAAATACAAATTTGATCTTAATTTTTTTGTAATTATATACCTTAAAATAATAAATATTTTGGACAAAAAATAGAAATCAAAATTTTCTAAAGATGCCGGTTCAAACTATGGACATTAAAGATGGTTTTTTAAAAGAAAGAGAACAAAATGCAAAACACTTGGGTGATGTGAGAATAATATAACTCGCACCCTAAATGTGTAGGAGCGTGTGAATACACCAAATGAGTTACCTTTTCAAATATGCGAAACAATTTATGTAAATAGATAAGTTTTTATTAATATTGTTATTATTATTATTAATATTCTAAACTTGTGGAGGTAGTTTATGAAAATACAATTTATTAAAATACAATTTTTGTTAGTTAGAACTTATAAATTAACATAAAATCTTATTTACTTATATACACTATTTTTCATAAGCTTAAAAATAAATTAATCCAAAAGAGCTCATAATAATGAACAAATTGAAGAAGATGTTCATGGTTGATTGATAAATATTAACATAACAACTATATAAGTTGATATAATATTCTCGTAAAAAAAAAGTTGATAAAATATTAACATAACAACTATATATATATAAGTTAACAATACACATCCGCATAAAAAAAAAAAAAAACTTATTTATTTAGAGAGACGAAATTGAATACCGTACTTGTCAAGAAACATTTGGTTTGGATATTCACTTTTAAAGTATAATAATTTGTCCCAAAAAAAAAATCATTTGTAGAAAGTATATATTTCTTTTATCGAAGTTTGTAGAAAATATATGCATACATAATACTCAGTGAAAACTTACCAAAAAAAAAAAATAATACAGTACTTGGTGAAAAATCATAGTGACAATTATTTTTATCATCCATGGATTTGAAACACATTTAAACTTGATATCTCCAATTTATAACACATATACTAGAATTTAAACTTGAAATCTCCAATTAATAACACATATAGTATACATTTAAACTTGACATCTCTAACTTCATAGCACAAATATTTGTTATTGAATGTCTCGTGTTAATGCTTCCAGCAAGGACTTCTTATCAAATAAATTTGATCATCTCAAATCAATCTATATAAAGAAGAGAAGGTTTGTTCTTTTTCTTCGTCGATCACCGTCATGACTAGAAAAAAGGTGAAACTCGCATTCATAATCAATGATTCTGCGAGGAAGGCGACATTCAAGAAAAGGAAGAAAGGTCTAATGAAAAAGGTTAGTGAACTTAGCACTCTTTGTGGTATTGATGCTTGTGCTATAATTTATAGTCCATACGATCCTCAGCCAGAGGTTTGGCCATCTCCATTAGGAGTCCAAAGGGTACTTTCGAAGTTTCGAAGAATGCCTGAATTGGAACAAAGCAAAAAGATGGTGAATCAGGAGAGTTTCTTAAGGCAGAGAATTCAAAAGGCGAAAGATCAATTAACAAAACAAAGAAAGGATAATAGAGAAAAGGAAATGACCCAATTAATGTTTCAATATCTTAGTGCTGATAAAATTATGCCCAATATAAGTATGGTTGATTTGAATGATATGGCATGGTTGATTGATCAATATTTAAAGGACATCAATAGAAGGGTTGAATCATTGACCAAGAATGGTCAAGGTCAACCTCAAATGGTAGCACCAACAATGGTGACTAATAATGGTGTGGCTAAGATTGAAGATAATGGACAAGGGAGTAGTAGTAATGGACATGGTAATCAGGTTTTGGATATGAACATGGATGTTATGCAAAAACAACATTGGTTTATGAATTTGATGAATCATGGTAGTGGTGGTGGTGATGAGGCAACTCCTTTGGGTGATGTTAATCACCAAAATGGCTTTTGGCAAAACCAATTTTTCCATTGAAGAGATGTGTGGTTGTTATCATCGTTTAATTTTTTGCTTGTTGCTATCATTGTGTTTTATTATGAATAAGAGATTGTGGATTTATGATCCATGGTCTAGGTTATGCATGTTTATTTCCTTGTTTCACCCCTTTGGATCTATCTTGTCTTGTTTACAAAATGTTTATTTTCTTGGAAGTGTTGTTAAATTGAATAAACATAGTTTTGGAGTGACTTGTAATTTTTTTTTGAATCGGCTAAAATTTATTAAAAAACAACTCCTCCACAAGAAGTAAAAGGAATTGTTGTGGAACATACAACGAAAGGTAACGTGATATAACACAATTACCAACATCTAATCAAACGCCCCAAACCACCCATACACCAAAGGAGTAATTTGATATTTTTACTTGTTTTTACTAATATTTGATATTTGATTTACGGTGATTTAATTTTTTTTGTTGTTACAGATTCATCGATTGATATCTTGATTTTTCTATGTGTGTGAGTTAATATCGTTATATTTGACGATTTTTTTTTCTTCATAAATATGATATAAGTTATATATATTTGTTACATTTATTCATCTGAAAAATGTTGGATATAGAAGATGAATTATATCTCTCTAAACTAAACCATTTTTTTTTTCATATGCAAGTCTGAACCAACCACTTGCCATTTTTTGACGAGTTAAACATCAATTTTAATTTTTGATATGTTAAAATGCAAAATAAAAGTTTAAAAGTTTCAAAAAGTAACACACAACATTTTAGTTTAAGTCTTAGCCGCTAACATCAAACAATACTTAATTTACCCATATCTTAAGAATGAGAATCAAAATAAATGTTTGAGCATACAATTTCTATGAACTTTATTCATGTATGTGTATCTTTATACATCAAAGAATTTAATCTCTATAAATGAATCTACCCTATACAAAAACCAAAAAAAAATGAATAAATCTCATTCTCATGTATCAATATTCATAAAAAAAAATTCTCATGAATCAGTATTTAGAACTACTTCTTAATTCTTAAGATACTTGAAATCTAATGAAGAGTCAACACATTCTGCTTTGCTTCTATAACCATTCAACAATTTCAACAACTCAGTAGTATCCTCCTTTGTTTTCTCCTCACATCCAACTTGCAACATAACCAACAATTTCTGAAAAGCACCAAGTTGAATTGCCTCAATCAAAACTCCTTCTTCCTTTTTCTCACATACTATTTTCCTAACAATACCAACAACAAAACTAGAAGCTAAAGGAGAAACCCTCAAAAGTTTCTTAATCACAAGAGGTAAAGTTAAAGCATTCATTTTAATAACCTCATTTCCTTTTTTGAAATCACATAAACAATCCAACACACCAAGTGCTTTCTCACATATCCTTTTTTCTCCATCAACAATTGTTTCAAGTAAAAATGAAACCAAACCCAATTCAACAAATCTTTCACCAATTTCAAATCTATTTTTAGTTGATGAAACCAACTTGAAAATTGTGGTCAAACATGCTTTTGTAGCACTTGACCCAATTGGTTCCTTAATAATCTTAATCAAACCTTCAACAACACCTTCAACTTTTGATAATTCCTCAACATTCATAGTTTCTTTAAGCAACAAAACAGCATTTTGTCTTGCTCCTAAATCTTTACCATCAAGAAACCAAACCAAACAACTTAAAGAATTTGATGATGAAAACAATCTTGATTTTGTTTCACCAAAAGGAGTCATAACCATCCATGTTAAAATCTCCAAAATCTCTTCTAAAATAACAACATGTTTCTCAAAGGAAACACATGAAAAAGAATCAAAAACCGTTGCAAGAACATAACAAGCACCATTTCCAACAATAACTCTTTTATTCCTCTCACTCTCTCTCCACCAAACCTTAATCTTTCCAACAAACTCAACACATTTTTTCTCATCTAAACTTTTACAACCGGACAACAACCTAGTACAAACCTCGGAAACCTCGTAACTAGAAACAGGTATACGAGGAGTTGGAATTCTTTCAATCCCATAAGAAATATTTTCAACACACCAACTCTGAATCATTTTTCTTATAGTATGATTTGGTGTTATTTCAAAGGTTAAAAGTTTCTGATTTGTAACTGGGCATGTTTTGTTACCAGATTCAATCCATTTTTCAATACTTACTCTGTCATAAGTGATTCCTGTTGATAAAGTAACTGGATCTTTCATCAAGTCAAGACTCACCGGACACCGGAAATGGGATGGGATTGTTATCTCCTCCACCGTTAAATCGCCGCCGGAAAGTTGTTCTTTTGCTTTGTGGGTACGACGGAACATGTTTCTTCTTGTCCATGACAAAACCATGTTTTCTTATGTAATACTAAAAATATGTTTTTGTTTGTTTGTTTGTTTTAATGAAATTTGTGTTATTTGTTGTTGTTTTTGTTGAATGAAGGATTGTTGTGAATGATTTTATGAAGAGAATAAGGGTGAATTGGTTGGTTATATATGTGGAGGAGAAGAGGTATGGTACGCGGGTCAAAGCTTAGGTAACATGGGTGGTTGAATAAGGAAAAAATTAAATATTGGAATCAAATTATGAATAAGTTTTTTGGGGTTGTATCGTAGTGTAGGTGACTGAATATTGGGCATTAGGGGTTACTATTTGAATGTTGACTGTTGAAAGTTTCAATATTTGGTGGTGGACTATATGAGTTGTAAATGAATGTAATATGGATTAGAATAATTAATGATTCTCTTGTGGCCTGTGGGTGTTAGTATGTATGACTGAGAAATTTAAGTTATTGATGTACTACCCTATGTTCTCAACTCTCACATTTGAAGGCACTCTCTAAGTAAAATTAATTTTTAGATTCTTTGAAAAAGTTATAGTCTAGATATATATTTTCTTAATAAATCTAAAATGTTAATTTTGAGTTTTATATATAAGATCATAGAGAATAATAATTAGTAGAAAATTGAATGCACTTGTGTTTGCCTGATTTTGAACAAATGCAATCATATATTTGGTGTATTGGTGTTCGTTTGATTTTGATAAAATAATTTTTAAAAAATATATAGATTTTGAATTTCATTCAATAATCTAAAAATATGAACTGGAATTTTGACCGTCCAATCTATAGACCGGACGCCACTGTGGCTTGAATTAATGCGTTGACTTTTCAACTACGATTTCGTACTAGTAAGATTGTTGGTAATTGTTTGTTCAAAGATATGACAGTTTAAATTTAAGCTTGGTATTTTAAAATTATAAAGCAAACATTCAAACATCCTCGGCGCGAGTGCAAGGAATCTTCAACCGGAATAAATGCAATTTCGTATTAGTAGTAGAGGGATTTAGATTATCCTTTTCCTTTTTTATTCAACTGTCTATCGTTTTTCTGATCTAATAGTTGATTGATCCACAAAGAAAAAGAATAATTCCGAAGAAGAAGAAAGATGACTTAATGACCGAAACTAGTGCAAAATGATCAAAAAAAAGGCAGAAGAAGATTAACTGAGGGGTTGACCCTAAGCTTGAGCCAGAAGTACAATGACCCCAGCCCCTAAATTTTAGGGGTCCAGTTTTTTTTTATACTCACCTATTTTTTATAATAGTGTTATAAAAAAATAATGATAACGCACGCATCAGAAAAGAAAACGCTGTTTCGCTTTGACTCCTTCGAACAAAATGTTTCTTCAATTCACTTCTTCATTCAAATAACAACAACAACTACGTCAATTGAAAATTCTCAATTGTTAAGAAGTCTCACATCAATTGTGAGATAACATAAATATGTGTTTATAAATTAGAAATAATCTTCACCTTACAAGTCGATTTTGTAAGGATGAGTGAGACTTAAAACTCAATTTAAAGACAGGATCAGAGTCTCTCTATGATCTGTTGGTCCACCTGCTATCAGATTTATGCTTGGACCATCTATCATTTATATATGTGTCCAAGCCCAATAACACTGAACGCAATGAAGTCTCACATATGTTGCAAAACTGAATATGTATTTATAAAGTAGAAGTAATCATTTCCATGATCTTTACAAAGCGATTTTATAAGTATAAATTAGATATAATATAAAAATTTAAGATCAATTATTCCTTATGTCAACCGTTAAAACCAACAAGATAAGAAAAATGAAATGAAGAGATAAAAATATCATAATAAAAATCTCTTAATAAATTTGTTTTTAAAAAAAAAAAAAACTGAACTTTTCTCATGTTTTACTTACCTAAGTCTCATAAAATGTCAAAGTGAGACCGCTTAATTCGCTTATGACTGGCATGAGGTGAATGCCTGCCGGCTAGTTAGTATCAACTTTCACTGTTGAGTTATGAGTTGTGTTCTTTGTAACTTCTTCTGCGCGTGCAGGGCCAACATGGTATCCGTGTGGCGTGTCCTTCCACACGCACACGCCTCTTCTTTCTTTTGTTTGATCACCATGGTCATACTATTTTTTATTGGTGGCAATTGGTCATTCTTGCTTGCATCAAATAACCAAGTTTAATAATCAAATAGTAACACTTCATTTAATTACTATAATTTGATTTTGTCAAAAGTACTAAAATCAAGATTGTATGGCTAAGCAAACTCGTTTACAAAGTACTACGTACCAAAATCAAAAGAGGAAGAGGAATTTTGACTCAAACTTTCAACCTTTGATATTAGTTAGAAAGAAATAGGTAGTATTTATTTAAAAAATATTTAAAATTCCTACAGTAACATATCCGTTGTTTGAATTTATATTTAAAATTTGGGTCATGCTAACCGGTGCCCCGGGGCACTAGTTAAGAAACTAAAAGAAGAAACTTTTGCATTGAAAATAGTACTTTATTCATTTTTAAGAAGTTGATTGCACAAATTTCAACACACTTTTACTTTATTTGGAATCCTTAATTAGTGTCTCATAGACACTATTTAGCATTTTCCTTAAAATTCCTACATTAACATATCCTTGTTTGAATTTATAGGTTGATGATTATTTTCATTTTTACAATTAAGATAATAACTTGATTGCTACTGGTTTGATTGAAATAACCAAATATATATAAAACTTGTATTGAATTGACGTCAATTATGTCATTAATTATTTAAGCCAAATGATAATAAGAGTCATGAATTTTTGTTTTTAAAAAATATTGTCAATCATTGTTAGAATTTATAAATTTTAAACACTAATCTACACCTGCGAAGGTGCTAAAGAGTGGAACTCACTTAAAAACAGGTTCATGTCAAACTATTCGTCACCATTAAAATGGTGGTAGAGATTTTTTTGTGTGAGAGCCTAAAGACCCTGTTGTAGAGATACTTTGTACTTATAAAAACAAACATTTTGTCTTGCTCTTAAATCTTTACCATCAAGAAACTAAATTAACCAAACAACTTAAAGAATTTGATGATAAACAATTATTATTTTTATGATTTAAGGAAGAAGGCGATGAAGAATTATTTTGGTTACATGAACATGATGAAGATGTTTATAAAACTTATAAATTTCTTTATTTTTATTAAAAATGTAAATAAAGTTATTATTAATAAGAAAGTATATATTATACCACCATTTTATTATTAAAAAATGAAAAAAGGATTTAATTACTCACATTTTAATAGATAAAAATTTAAGTGGGACAAAAAAAAACTCATGTTACAAATAAATAAAATAAAGGATTCTAGTATAGTTTTGTTGAGAAATTATTATTTCAAATTCTGACACATGCATCAACATTATTACTATCTATCTATCTATATACCATTGTAAAGCAAATTATTTTTTGCTTATGTGTCAACTTAACAAAGCTCCTCACATTTTTCTCTTTTCTAAGCAAAAGTTGGTGCTTATGTGTCATCTCTCATTTTATTGTGATGATGTGTCATCTTTTAATAAGCTAGGCCAAACATGTCATCATATGGTATGGAATGTTAAGGGACAAATTAAAACATTTGATTAAGAATAAAAAAATGTTATGAAAGGTGAAAGATCATCCCTTTTAATGGTGATTTTTTGTATACTTCTTTAAAATATCTTGCTTGCTAATTAATTGAATAACTTATAAAAAAAAATGTTATGAAATGTGAAAAATCACCTCTTTGTTACTTTTTCATCAATTATAAATACCTTATGATGCTCCCTTCATTTTCATATTTTCTCAATTTCTTATTTTAAACACGTACTCCAAATTTCCATTCTTTGTTGAACAATTTTTATTTCTACTCACTCTCTATATATATCAGCCAACTATTTGTGTGATTTTTCTATCAAAAGTAATAGTAATAGTACTATGAGATCTTTGATTCATATTCCAAATTAATATTACGGTGGTACAAGTTT
Organism: Trifolium repens; assembly: GCA_030408175.1. Lineage (NCBI taxonomy): Eukaryota > Viridiplantae > Streptophyta > Magnoliopsida > Fabales > Fabaceae > Trifolium > Trifolium repens. Next base: position 4,719,556 of record CP125840.1, read on the forward strand.
TTTTGAATGTTTCTCATTTGTTACAAGTGGTGGAGATTATATGTATGATTTATCTTTATTATAAGAGGTTGATGTTTTTAGTCTCCTTTGACTATTTTAATTTGTGAATATTTGCAATATATATATGGAAGATTAGTAGTGAAAACTATCAAGACTTATCTATTATATTATTTAATCGTCATTTCGCAATATAAATATGTTATATATGATGAATGAGAAAATTGGCACAAGAAATATATATTGTAATTTCATTTTGACTAATGCTTTTTTTTTAACGGCACATTTTAACTAATGCTATTTTAACTAATTTCATTTTAACCAAGAAATATATATGTTTGTTTTTCTATCTTCTATATATACATTTATCGATCAATCTATCTATCTATGTTCTAACTAATGATGTTCTTACATGTAAAATCCCTATTAATATTTGTAACTCCCAATTAGTAGTAATATTATTTCTGTAAAAATATAATTATCATTCACTTTTCTAACTTCAATTAGCACTAAAATAATTTTTTAAGATTCATGTACTAAGAAAAATAAATTTATTTGGTCATTAGTCTCTTTTATGACAATGGTTCTTATAGTTATACAACAAAATATGTGACATGAATTGTAATTATAATTTCTTGGATCCTTATACTAAAAAATGTGTGATATCATTTTGAATGCAAGATTCCCTTAACGAATCGTTCAAGACTCCCAATTAGTATTAGAATTCACTTTTGTAGCTACAATTTTACCAGAAGAAGGAGGGAAAAAAAAGGCAAGGGGTATTAATGTTTTTTTTTCATTAGTACTTATGTCTATTAAAAAAATAAAAACTGCAATATATTAAAATAGATTTATTCTTATATTTAAAATTCTACAAATATAATATTTACATATATAATGATAATTATATAATGATAATAATATATAATATAGAACATTAAGAAGTAAAAGATCAATCTATTTTCGTTTATATATTCTAAATTGAATTTGGAAAATAATTATTAAAGAAATGCTATCAAGATAGTAGACAACAATTGCGTGGATAATCTTGACCTTAATCTTTGAATGATTTCACTTATTAGTGAAGTTCTACTCCTACAGTGATAGGAAATAGTGAAGTGCTAACTAGAAATATGTTTGGTCTTTTGTTATTTTAGATTATGACAATCTCTCTTTCGAGAGTTTTGGTTTAACCCCTCTTTTATAATATTTGATGTTAAAAGAAGAAAAAATAAAGAAAAATAATTTAAAATATTATATTTTACATAAAATACTATTTGAGTTTATAAATTTCAAGATAGGTGTGTGCCATTTTTCCATAAAAAAATATATTATAGAGATATAGGGAATAGTGCCTCTAAAAAAATATAGAGAAGAATGAAGAACATAATCCAAATTATATACATTTGTGATAATAATTTGCTTAGAACCTAAGGAATTTATCATGTAAACACTAAAAAAACTAAAAAGGTTTATTGTGTTAACACATAAAAGTATTTATTTTGAAGATTAAACAACAGAAAAATATATTTAACACAATAGAAAAAAAACAATAGAAAAAAATTGGGTTAAATATGTTTCTCATTCTTATAAAATCAGTGAATTTTGGTTTTTGTCCCTATAAAACAAAATTATATGTTTTTATCCGTAAAAAATTTTCTATTTTGTTTTTAATCCTAATGGACAAAAGAAAAATGTGAAATATTTTTTTAATAGTGTGACAGGATATGAACCAAACTCGGGAAAACAAAATGCTAAATTTTTTTACTATAAATTATTATTCAAATGCACTTCTATTAATTTTTATATAGAGTTGAAAGCCACAATATATTTTTCAAAAGCTATTTTTATATATTTAAAGTTCAAGTATGATTTTTTTTAAGTATGATATATATTGTCCTACAGGTTAGTCTTAAAAATTCTTCTATTTCATAGTGATAATTCACAAAGTATGATATATATTGTCCTAAAAAAAATTCTACGTAGTTAAAGTATGATATATATAGCCCTATAGGTTAACTTTAAAAAGTTCTTCTATTTCATAGAGATAAAAGATATTTAGAATTTGTAACCAATAAAAAAATATTATACAAAAAATTGTATAAGTGCATTCTAAAAAAAAAAGCCGTGCGTTCAAATATTTGGATTTTATTTTCAAATACTACATATCGATAATATACATTTGGATTTTGGGTCTTTCTCACTTTCTTCACTGGTTACTATGACATGATATGATTGATCGGAACTTAAGTTACTCTATTGTATAAATTGGACGAATATAATTAGTCATACATTTTTTATTGCTATAACAAGAAAATTGTGACATATTAATTACATTTCCAGTGGCATACAAGAAAATGGTGACATATTTTTAATAATTTTCAGTGGTATGAAAGTGCTTTTCATAATAATAATAATACCATAATTTTTCGATGTACTGTATTTTTTATGACATGATGGTGTAGTCTATTATTTGCCTAAAAATAATAGTATGGCAAATCGGTTCCTACGAAAGTTTTTGTTGCGCTTCAAACAGATTTCACGTGCTATACAATATTTTATTGTAATAAAAAATTTGTTTTCAATTTAGCACTAAACATGCTCAAAATAATGTGCATCATGTATGTATATTTAAGATTAAATAATAATCAAATTAAACTTTAATTAAAAAAATGAATTAAGGGTAGTTTGTTTTACATTTAAAAAAATACTTTTTCTTTGTATTTTTAAAAATAATTTTTATGATAACTTCATTAAAATTAGTAAATATTATTTCAAACTCTTCTTTTTATTAATTTTAGAGTTATTTTCACATTCAATAACTTGAATATTCATGTTAGAGATTTTAACTTAATAAAAAACACAATTTTTTTTTTTAAAATTTATCTCTAAAAAATGACTTTCCTGAAAAGCTATTTGAAATAGTTTTTTTTTAGAGATTTTATGTAATTTGATGATCCAAAATTTTTTCTAACAAAACGATGGAATACTTAACATAATATTTTAAGATAAGCTATTTAAACCAATTTTTCATTTGAAGTATTTATAAAAAAAATTCTTTGTTAACATTTTTTAACACAAAAATAATAAACTATAAAAATCTATTTTTAAAAGGTTAAAACAAACGCACCCTAAGATGAATAATTACTAATTTGTTTTTACTAAAAATCGTGTTTGAATGATACATATAAAAATAGGAGTACTTTGATTTTAATTTTTTTTTAAAGTGTGTTATTTATTATCATTAATTTTTCTAAATGAAATAATTTCATTGACTCAAGTTACAATAAAATTTTAATAACCTCTATTTAGATTCCACTATTTTTATTTTTATATGTAAGTGAACGACACATTATCTATGTCAAAAGCATTTTTTTATATATCTCTCTCTATATTATATATTTACTTTGTGAAATAACATGTTTCAAAATATTTTATAAATCTTTTTCTTAAAACCAAAAAATTAATATAATACACCTATCAAAACTAACTTGAAAAAAATTATAAATACCAAACAACTTCAACTTGAACTTTGAATTTTTTATTTTCAACTTTATTCTTATAGTAGCTTTTAAATTTTAAAAAAGTAGGATTAAAAACAACTTAAAACTATACTTCAAAAATTAAGAAAAAAAATGAATATCTATCAATGTACGTATTAATTTCCTTTAATAAACAAATTATACAATAAAATATTTAATCAAGCCCGTGCAACGCACGGGTTTAATACCTAGTATTTATGTATAGCTGCAGATTGATAACGTCTACTAAGGAAGAAAAATCTCTCAAGATATATTGATTATTGAATATTCATACATTAATTATGAACATTGAACAAGATAATATTATAAGAGCATATCAATCCATAACTTAAAAATTTGCTTGGACGTGGGGTTGTTAATTCAATGTAATCTCAGCTTATATGGTCCTGTCCAGCTCCTTTAGTTTACTGGCACTACGTAGTTGCTGAATTTTGACCTCATTTAATATTGTACCACCATACCATAATGTGACAACATTAGGTGGGGTATATATGGTGAACAAGCTAGTAGTATAAACCATCTAATCTAACACATCCATTCATTTATCAACTTTTGTTTGTTGACCTCCATTCTTACAAGTCTATATGAGGCATATTATAGTTTAATAATGTTTCAAACGTAATTAAATAAAAAATTCAATGCATATTTTCAAACCTTGAAGGCTTCAACCTAAGATGTAACTATGTAAGTAGTAAGACTTTACGATGGAGCACACCAAATATCACAAGGTGCGAGAAGTAAGTTTTGGAGGTTGTGTCTAGCAATTGTTTAGAAACTGCTAAAAGTAAGCAGGCCAAATAAGACTCAACTGTTAGAATTTTTCTCTTCCCACCCCTGACTCTTTTTCACCCCAATATTTCAATTTTACCTTTGGTTGAAAAGTTCGTGATCTATTTTCCGAAATCTTTTTTGCCTTGAATACGAACTTCAGAATGTGTTTACCGAAATTTTTTCCGAATTTACACTAGGAAAGGTTTGGGATCTAAATTCCGAACTTTTGTTTGCCATGATTTAAGGGCAAAAATGGAAAACCGGGGGGTGAAAAAGAGTTCGGAAGGGTGGGAAGAGAAAAGTTCCAACTGTTACAATTTCTCTTTAGGCCCAACATTATTAGAAGATATTATTTTGGTTTTTCCTTTTGTCATCCTATGGTTTACTCGCGCGCCCTACGAAATGATCAAAATATCATTCGTGACTTAAGTCACAGATGTAGAAAAAATGAGTAATTTTGAAAAATAAATTTTTTTCTACATCCTTTACTTAAGCCACAGATGTTATAATTGTAGGGTATTTTGGAGGGTGTCCGTACCATGAGTCACGGACAGAGACATTTTGGTCATTTTGTAGGGCGCGCCCATAAACCATAGAGTGGCAAAAGTAGTTTTCTATTATTTTTTACCACTTTTTTCAACGGCTCAATCTCGTCTGAAAAAGAGTCATGTTTTATAAGTTAACGAATTAGAAATTGTCACGTTAAGATAGATTCATTATTAGAGGTTAACTCTTTAGAAGTATGAACATTATTTTAAAATTCATATTTTGTAGGGGTTAAATCTTCATAAATTTGAACGAAAAACTAAAATTGAAATTTTGATGAATAGTTATTATAAAAAAACCGGAAAGACTAACCTAAAAAAGTTATTCATAAAGTAGGTTAGATGATCTTCCCCTCTTTGCAAGTTTTTCAATCTCAAACCTCATTTGTCACTCCACCTTTTCCTCCGCCCATTGCAGCCATTGTCCTATTTTGCTCACCACTACACTCAACATTTAGTTAATTTTTAATAAGTTATTAATTTTCCTATAAAAAAAAGTTATTAATTTAAGAAGAAAATGAATGTTGAGAGTGGGATTTGAACCCACGCCCTTTCGGACCAGAACCTTAATCTGACGCCTTAGACCAACTCGGCCATCTCAACTTTACAACTTGAATTGAATATGTATGGGGAAACCATCATTTTGGTCCCTGAATGTGCAGCTCGCTGTCAAAATAGTCCCCGACTCGTGTGAAAATACAAAATAGTCCCTGGATCTTTAATCTGTTAGTCATATTAGTCCCTGCCGTTAGCTTATACAGTTAACTCTATACAAAAAACTGAAAAAAATTCTTTAATTCTTTTTTTATTAAAAAACTAAAAAACAATTCATCTTCAATATTTTGTTCATCCATCTTCATCATTATCATCAACAATATTCCTAAATCTTTATCAAAAACCCAAAAATAAATAAGATCTCCTCATCTATCTCACCCACACACAGCAACAAAAACCTAGCAAGTTCTCCACGCTACCCAGAATCCAACATTTCAATTAAACTGAATGATCTTATTCATGAGTGGCATCCCAAAAGCAAGAGTTTTTAGTTCCTGTTTTAACACGACCTTGCATAGCAGGTTCAAGCACAATTTTCATAGACTATTAGTTTCAAAACACTAAGAATTAAACCTGAATGGGCAAAAACTTAATGATTCCTTTCTTTTTCAAAACAAAATCTTGAAAAATCCTATTGGACCTCACCTCCGATGGCGGTGGAAAGGAAAGCCTATACGTGGATGGCAGAGGGTACACAAATCAAAGAAAAAGAGACCATGCCAAATATTGTGGGTAGTTTTCATTTTTTAAGAGTCAAAAGCACAAAGTGTTTCCCTCAACTATTTCTCTCTTTTTTCATTTTTTAGATCTCATTTTTCTCCTCAATTGCTTTCATCTTCTTATTCTCACGTACTTGCATGTCTCCACTCTTCATTTCTTTGATTGTTTGCTTTACTATTAGGGAAAACTAATTAATCTGCGATTGCAGAATTTGTTGGATTATTGTTGATGTGTGTGGGTGAGAGATAGGGGAAGGAGTTTTTGATTTTTTGGATTTTTGATGAATATCGATGCACATGGATGAATAAAATATTGAAGATGAATTTTTCTTAGTTTTTTAATAAAAAAATTTAAAAAAACCCTCCACGTCAACTTTTTGATAGAGTTAACAGTATAAGTTAACGGGAGGGACTAATATGACTAACGAAATGAAGATTCAGGGACTATTTTGTATTTTCTTGCGAGTTGGGGACTACTTTGACTGCGAGCTACACATTCAGGGACCAAAATGATGGTTTTCCCAATATGTATTAATATAATGTTTAAGAAAAGGAATGTATGCTTCTATTTATTCTCATGACTGTAATCTTAATATAATTTTTTGTTGACAAAGTTACTGTAATCTTAATATTATTATAAGTTTATTGTTAATTCGTTTTTTATTTATTTGTTATGTGATTAATTTGTAAAAAAAATGATATATGTTATCGATATATTTAATGCTTAAATTTTAATTTCTTTAAAATAAAATTGCACACACAACCAATCGTTAGTTGGTTCAGTGGGCGCTGAACTTGGTAGGGAAGACCACGGTTCGATCCCCCACAACTGCGATCGGGAGGGGGCTGGATCCACTTGATGCCAGAACTGACCCCCGAACCAGATTAAACTGGTGGTGAGAAGAAAAAAAATTTGCACACACACATGGGGGCATGTCCTACACATGAGGTAGGGGGCTTTGCAGCAGCTTTCTCATGTAATGAAAGTGGTTCTTTTACTGCACCCAAAGCGGAAGCTTGGGTTTATACAAAGCCCTTGAGTGGATTATTTTGATGGGATTTAATAAGGTGATATTTGAAATAGATTATAAAATGGTACTAATGATGTTCACAATAGTAAGTCTAATTGCTTTGATTATAGTTCACTTATTCATAGTTGTCGAACCCTATTTATAAATTAATCTGACTATGTAGTCGGTTTGTTTAGGCGAACAAATTAACAAACGATAGCGCTCAAGTTCTTACACGGACAGTTTTATCCTATACTTTTCACGTTACTTTTGATGTTATTTCCAATTGTATTACTTTTATTGTTTTGAATGAAATGCTATAAATTTACTTGCGTCAAAAAAGATAATTACACATAAAAATGAATTTGAAATTGATTTTTTTGTCTTATGCTACTAATGTAGTGAAATATGGTTCTGTATGGATTTAACTTATTTTTAAACTTTATGCAAATAAATAAATTTTTATGTTACTTCTTTAAGTCTTTAGTAACAAAAATTGCATCTTTATAAGATAGTTTTTGATAAGCTATCTTGAAAATTTATTATTATAACATATAAAATTTATTTATTTGTATAAAATATTTCGCATAAGCTCAAAAATAAGTCATCAATCCAATCCCAATCAAAGCTTATGCCTGGTAGTTAACTTACGAACGTGAGTAGTTTTGAAATTTCGAACTAAGGACGCATAAAAGAAATTGTCAATAGACTTTTAAATATGGACCGGTTGGATTTGTGTGATTCGTGTGCCCATTTTCAGCCCTAAGGTTCCTACACAACATGTGTCATTGTGTCAATTGCCAACATATACACTGGTTTTCTAATAAAACTAGTGCAAATGTTTTATAGTACTAATTAGTTTTTTCTTAAGCATGAAGACATTTTTACATCGGTTATTCAAATAACCGGTGTGAAAGGCTACACGCTCAAGTAAAATTTTCCATTTTATTTATAAAATCGCCATCATATTTATCCGGTGTCAAGAATGATTTTAAAATCAAATATGCGATACATTTAGGCAAATATCATATTTTGTGTTTTGGCAAAATTACATATTCGGTCATTTATCTTATTTTTTTTGTAACATTTTGGTCCTTTATCTTTCATTTGTAACATTTTGGTCCTTTATCTTATCTTTTTGTAACACTCTGGTCCTTTATTTTTTATTTGTAACACTTTGGTCCTTTATCTTTCATAACATTCACATATAAACCCTTTTTTTCATATTTTTTTATTAAAAAAAATGCTTAATTTTATTTGTTAAGATACTTTTTTATTAAAATTAAATAAAACTCACAATTTTGATAAATATGTTCATCATCTTCATCAATTTTTTCATATCTTCATATTTTTTAAAGGATCAAAGTGTTACAAATAAAAGATAAAGGACCAGAGTGTTACAAAAAGATAAGATAAAGGACCAAAATGTTACAAATGAAAGATAAAAGACCAAAATATTACAAAAAAATAAGATAAATGACCAAATGTGTAATTTTGCCTTGTGTTTTTCATTAACATAATGTTTGTTTTGTCAAAAAAAAATTAACATAATGTTTGTGCTGATTATGCAAAGCATTTAGGCAATTATTGTAATAATTACTCCCTCCATCCTTAATTATAAGCAAAAGTCAACTTTTCAGATTCATTGAAAAACTGATGTATCTGGACTATAATGTAGGACAAATACATCACTTTTTGAATGAATCTAAAAAATGAACTTTTGTTTATAATTAAGGATGGATGGAGTATAATACAGTAAGAGATAGGAATAGAATGTGGTGGGGAGTGGGGGCCAGTTTGCTAGTCAGTAGTCACATAGAGGGAGAGGTTAAGCTGCCGAAACATGGACATGGACTCGTCTCTTCCTGCCATGACCAAAAAGGAGAAGTTTCATTTTGGCACGTGCCATGTATGTGTTTATGTAAATGAAAACAAAATAAGATAGACATAACATAACATGAGATATAGCTCAGATGAAAAGGATTTGTCTATTAACAATTTACACCACGGGAGTTGATGTTTTCGGCGACTTTCATTAACGACATTTCAATACTCGGTGAAATTATAAAGGAAGTGCCCAATTAACTATTTAAATTGATTTAGTTGAACCTTTTCACTTACATAAATATATATAAAATTATTTGAGAGAATTTATAAAAAAAATTATAATAGTTTATAAGTTTTTATTATAAGTTTTTATAAGTTTTTTTTTTTTTAACTCATTTTCATAATTTCTCTAAAACATCCCTATGAAAATCAATTATAACTTTTTCAGTTTTATTTTATTTTATTTTATTTTTTGTTATCAAATAGGTTATAAACACTTATATGAATATGATCTAAAACTAGTCTATTAAGTTGGAAAATCTATTGACTTACTAGCCTCTCTTTTTAGGACAAACTTTCCCTTATGTTACTCATAACAATATGTACTTTAGATTCCTAAGAAAAAAGGTATTGTGTATTGTATTGTTTGATTGGACAAAGAATAAAAGGATAAATATTATCTTTATTTTCTCATATTTCTGCGGTGGAAAATCTCCACTGTTGAATTTACCTTTTATTTTATTTTTTATTTTTTCTCTTTTGCCAAATTAAAGGTTGGAAATTGACCGAACTCTCATATCAATAGAAACTATCTATTTTTTAAAAAATACAAATAAATAAGATGATATATGAAAATGCATTTTGTTAAATTCTTAATATTCAAATTTTTTAAATCTTGTTGGTGAAAACATGTGCTTAGGCCTTAATAAGCTAATTAGTAGGTATCCCCAACCTATGAGTACTTTTTAAGTCCAAAACCTATAGAAAATGTACTTTTATATGAGGAGCCTATGTATTCTTTCTCCACTCTCTTCTACTTTTTGTGTATATAAAAATACTAATCCCTTTAATTATGTGCTTAAGACTCCAATGCACCATTAAAATATTGTTGAACTTTGGTTGTTTCATTTCAACCTAAAAGCATGATGCAGCATCCAATATTGTGTATACTATATCTTTGGAAAGTACTTTTTTTTTTATAACAGATCTACTCCGGTTCTTTATATAAGGGCTTCCAATTTCTTTCATATTTTTTTTTAAGGAAATGTTATCGAATATTTTTAGAACATTTTTAAAATTTTTTAAATAAATAAATTTTTAAATAAAATCTTTATAGAGTGTTTTAAAACACTCGTTAGCAAAACCTTTCTTTTTATATTCACATAGTGATGCACTGAGTTTCATTTCCAAGTTTTCAATTTATTATTTGGCCAATGCAAGGTTGAAGCTTGAAACATTACAAGTGAAGAATAATTATGTCACTAAATACAGTTCATGTAATGTAACCCTCTTCCCTTTTTCACAACAAAAAAGAATCTTATAACCTCAATGTTTCTCTATAATAATAACCTTAAAGTAATTGATCACTTGTCAGTTAAAGAAAAACAAGTCAATGCTGAGTTCCACATTAGGGAATCCCATCCTGTGAGCAAGGCTATCTTAAAAAAGATTCGTGACATGTTGGCTCTGGATTGGAATGTGGAGATCTCACATGAATATAGGGAAGCAAACAAGTGTGCCGATGCGTTGGCAAATATAGAATGCTCGCTTGATCGAGGTGTGACTTTTTTTGTGGAATGCCCTCTTGAAATTAGGCATATTTTGTTAGATGATGAATTGGGACATAGTTCTCCTAGATTGATTGTTGCTTAGTCTTTTCTTTTTTTTGGCTTTAAGCCCTCATCTATATCAAAAAAAAAAAAAAACAATTTGTTAATAGGAAGGTTTATTCAATCTGATACGTATATTTAATTGGAACTTAAATGTTAAATTAATATTTGTTTCAACTGTTTGCTTGAGAGTTTTGTTAATGTTTGTAACAAGTCAATAAGAGAGACAACTCTCAAAAGTGTTTTACCTAGTCTTTGCAATTGTATGAAGATGGTACAATAAAAATTAAAACCATGTTTCTATAATTTAATATTATTTCTTTTGGCCACATCGCACCTAGCACATGTAGAATATTGTCCAACGACAGAGGATGAAGGGTTATAAGGATGACTTAAGGTTGAGTGGGAGAGTTGAATAGTCGAGTGATAAAAAACTAAAATCTCATCTCAACTGATTGAAATGTTAAAATCGTTGGATCGAACATTATGATCGGGTTTCAAATTTCGGTCCCTCCACTTTGTATGTGTTGAGTTTTCAATAATTTATCACTTCGTCTATTTTTTTTAAAAAAATATTCACGAGGCCATTGATCTTAACATGATTGTGATGGTGATCAGTGTGCTCCTTGTTCTAGATGAGGTTCTCAATCAATATGCTGGGACAATGGAGTGGGCTTGTCACCATCGGCCCAGTCGAGACCAAGACCCATTTGTGTCCAACTGTGTCATTAAGGGGAAATTTTTCTCAACCTCCAACGTAACTTTGAATTTACATCTTAAAAAAAAAAATACAATTATGTGTCGACTAAAAGTATACTTTTAAGATAATTTGCTTGAAAGTGCACACCTTAGCCATCCTATCTTGAATTAATGGTCGAAATTTTTTAAAGTTATTTATTGACTATATTATATGAAATTGCGTAAGTAACTAAACAATAGAGATCGTCTATGATACATAACTACATAAACATGTTGTTACTTTAGACGATACAAATCCAAAAAGTAGCCAATAGAAAGAATAGGATAGCAATATATTCATGTGGCTGAATTTAAAGAACAAAGAAAGAAAAAGTGGCAGTCCCAATATTGACAAGGTACCAAGTACATTGGACCTATGTTCATTATGATTTTATAATTTCGTGCATGAATAATGGACCATCCCATTATCTTCTCTATTCATAATCTGTCAGGTTAATGAGGGAGATTTGAGGAGGGACAATACATCTCTCCAATCTCTTTCATTTGGGTTAATTACCTTACTTGTCAATTTGGAGCTTCCTAATCTTAATCCTAGGTGATGTCTCAAATTATTGTCCTTTTCCTAGAAAGAATCACAAATTCTTGTCAATATGGAGCTTTGCTATGTAAAATTATTTGAAATGAAATGACCAAAACCTAGGAAACGGATTAGACTCGTATTTGTTGTGACACTCATCAGTACTTGTTTAGTTGTTTTCATGTATCAATCAAACACTAATTATTATAAATACCAATTTATTGAATTGATCAAACATTAGTCTCGATATGATCGTAATCAAATGGTTGATAAATTAAAACTAACTATGTAAAGATGTGGTGTCCAATTTATTTATGTGGCTACTCTTAACCCAATATGATAATCCAATATTTCAGTAAGAGTCCTCCTCAAGACCTAAGGTATATCAAAGTCCGATTTGACTTGATGGGGGAGCGGGAGAGATTGATGATGGTGTTGGATCACATATGTGAAGTCTCGTATTAGATAAAAAAGTTGAGATTGAAGATGTTACATAAACTCAATACCACAAGATTTTGGGTGAAGTTGATCAATACATAAGTGAGGTGACTCACAAATTCAATATTTTAAAGTTTTGGAAGAAGACATGGTATCCAAACTAACCTGTTACTATTGACCTAATGTGTACTGTTGATTCAACCCAGTAAAACTCGTCCTCATCGTCCAACACTTTATATGTGATACTTATAGTAAAGACTTTTACTTTTTTATGATGCATATCAAACAAATTTAGTATCCCTTCTCATATTAAAGAATTTTGCATTCATGCGATCAATGTATTCGAAGCCATTTAATTGAAATCAGCCAGTCCAAATGTAAACAAATAAATAAAGTATTATAAATTATTGATCAAAATGTTCGTGTAATCACTATTTAACTTTAGGAAATCTAAATACCCCATGAATCTTACTTTAAAACTCATTCAACCCACCTAGCAAAGTTAAGGGAAGTATAAGTTAATTAAGTATGTGTTAAAAAAATGATGTTATAGCATATCATATATATAGTATATGCTGGAAGTGACAGATGGAACAAAGTATGAAACTAATAAAAGCTGACTCAATGCATTATGGAGTTATCTTTTGAAGTGGGGAAGTGAGAGAGAAAGAAAAAGTGAGACTAGAGAGAATCTTAGGTGGGGAATAATCAACTAAAGAAAAACTGTTAGCTTATTTTTGCTTTTTTTCTCATACTATGTTCAATCAACCTAGTTGATGATTTGAACTTTTTGTACATGTAACAGATCCAAATAGATGTTTTCTTTCATTAAAAAGCTCAAAATTCTAACCAAAAATAATAAAAATAAAAAGGTGGTACAATGTCACAGACATTGAAAAGAAGAGCATATTTTATCATATCTTCTCACTATTTCCTATTACTTAGTCAAATGTCAGTAATTAGTATGTTGAAGAAAGTGAAAAATGTTATACTAGCAGAAATTGAATCGTAAAATATATTAGGTACATAATACTTCTTCGGAACATTTTTTTGGAAATATTTTTATTATAATTTGTTAAGAATAAGATTCTTACATCAGAAGTAAGATGACTTGAAGATGCATTTATTATTGTTAGAATTAGTGTTTCTTTTCTTTAGTTTATTAGTGAGTCGTAGACTATGTCGTTTTCTTTAAAACATTTCGTAGTTGTTTAAATTATACAACAGTATACAACATCGTAGTTTTTTTTTTTCGTGACTTCTTTGTCCCCCAACACTTTACTAACATTGTCTTACGTACCTTTGCTTTCCCATAAATAAACATCAATGCCCACCATCTAACTTGTCTCTCCCTCTCCCTTTTTCTCCATTTACCCTTCCTTTATTTTTATACCTTGTTCAGTTAAATGTTTTTTAATATTTAGAACATGAAGAACTATTAGCTCTCATTTTACCTCTATTAGTGCTTTAGCAACATAAATAAAAAGACCACACATGTTTCTTTTGTCTTCTCATAACCAACCATTCCTAAGAGAAGCAACAATGGAAATACATGTCTCCAATTTCCAAAGCAGTTTATAGTTTGATCTCAAAAGCTTGCAAGTTGCAACCATCAGTTGAACTTGAAACATGAGAGAGGGTATGTAACACTCTTTTACTCTCAACCTGTTCTTCTTTCTTGGTTTCTAGGACTTCTAATCACTAGATTTTCATTCATGTTCTAGTTTTGCACCACCACCAAACTATATTTTCATTTTTGAACCAATACATGGAATACTTCCTTTCCAACTAGAATTTTCAATGAATTATGTATCTGCATGCAGTAATATTTTTCGCTTAACCTTCTCGTTTCTAGGGAAAAATAGTTCTGGTAATTTAATCTGGATTTCTCCCTGAAGGTAAGTTAAGCCTGACCAATAAATGTTCTAGTCAAAGTTCGATCTCAAACTTCCAATTGACTCAAACTTTGCTAATTAATCACTTGAATCCAATCGCACTTGGTTGTGCATATTTTGTTATTTCTCCATATTTATGTTTTTAGTTTTCTTTGTCTTTAATTTTGTGCTGTCATGTTTATTTTCTAACTCACTCTATCTACCCTCAATCTCATGATTTAGGAAGAAATAATTCATATATATATATATATATATATATATATATATATATTGATTAAGTGATTACTATAATAATTGGGAATTGATTTCTTGGATCATTAATATATTTGGCCAAGATAAATGTGAAAACTCTACTATTGGTCAACTTATATCATAGCATGTTTCTTGCCACTTTATTCAAGTTTTTCATATTCTTACTCAAAAATGGGCCAAAATATAGGTCAAGATTCAGTCAAGAAAAATTCCCAACATATCTAGTTCAACCTTGAATTTAATCATACATTTACAATTTATGTGGTTTAGTGGTCCATATATTGGATTCTTGATTTTATTGATTATATTTTCTATAGAGAAGTCAAAAAAGTAGACTAGAATAAGGATAGCTATATCATAACATAAACAAAGATCTGAAACCTTGCTTAAAAAGATTCAATAATGTAATTAATTCTATAGCATCTACTAGTATCTAAGTCTCCAAGTCAAATTCTAAGGTTAAATGAGCTTTTAAAAAAAAAAGAAAAAAAAAAGAAAATATTTGGCCATTTACTTTCAGATCTACTATAAGTGAAATCAGGTGTTAAATATTAGTTCTACTTCATCCACACTAGGAAACAAACTTAAGAGATTTGACTTAATTAATCTTATGTTTGGTATCACGGTGGATATATCAGGATCATTGGTTTTTCAAAAGCTATAAAGTGTAGCTTCTATGAAATTACGGTGGATCATCGTGATTCTGGTGTATCCACCGTAATACCAAACACAGACTAAGTGTTACGCTTATCTTCTAATAAGTGCATATGTACAAACTACTTTTATAACAAAAGTAAAATAAGTTATATTGTTTTGATATAAGCTATAAGTTATCCTGAAAAGCTTATGAAAATAAACAGAAAACAACTTATGAACATGTCATAGGCCTTCTATTTTTTCATCTATTATGTAGTCTCTTCTATTGTTTTGAATTTGATGCTTACTAACAAAAACTGATGGATTTTCATTGCAGAACCAAACATCTCTTTCACTGCAAGCTCTTAAACATATCATATTCTGATGGTATATATTGCTGAAAATATTTAGTGAATTAGCTATTATCATGAGACCAATTTTTGATCTTGAACTAGAGGCCACAGAGGAATATGAATCTGAAGTCAGTAGCCATGATGTTGCTTCCAACTCTTCCATCCTCACAAATCCAACAGAACCTATCTCACTGGACTTATCACTTAATTTCAACTTGAACAATGACTTAGTTGCTAAAGATTCAACAGGAATCTCATTCTCAAGCACTAGTGAGAGCAGCAATGAACCTATTATCCCAAGAGTTTTCTCTTGCAATTACTGTCGGCGCAAATTTTATAGCTCTCAAGCGCTCGGTGGACACCAAAACGCGCACAAAAAAGAAAGAACATTAACAAAACGAGCTATGCGGATGGGACTATTCACCGAGAGGTATGCAAGTTTAG
Source organism: Trifolium repens (assembly GCA_030408175.1). Lineage (NCBI taxonomy): Eukaryota > Viridiplantae > Streptophyta > Magnoliopsida > Fabales > Fabaceae > Trifolium > Trifolium repens. Next base: position 4,735,645 of record CP125840.1, read on the forward strand.
CATCTCTCCCTCTAAATGGTAATTCTTTCAGGTCTTTAGGTATAAAGACACATTCTTCACTACACCATAGTTTTTCGCCACCAACAATATGGCCTATTCCGGAGATAAAAAGTAATGCGAGATTCAAACAAGGATGTATCGGTCATCCGATATTATTGGAGGATGATGAGACAGAATTGTCCTGGCAAGGTAGTTTCCATCAGGTTACTGAGGGTGGTAGTAATAATCAGAGTTCAAATCTGTATTTTACTGAGGTGAATGTGAAACCATTGGTTGATAATATAGATATTAATTCAGCACCTGAATTAACATTGAAACTTTGAAAGGGTTAATGCTATTTACAAATCCTTGCTTTGGTATTTTACTCTATTTTTCTTGTTGTATAAGAACTTTGGGAAGACAAATTTAGAGCATCAATGTATGTCTACTATAGTCTACTAGATACCTTACCCGTGCACTTGCACGGGACATATATAATCGGACAATATTGACACCGCATATAAATCAACAAATTATTTGAACATAAATAAAAAGTATAAGATGTAAAGAAATATAATATGATGTGATAAATCATTTAGAAGGTGCGATTGAAACATATGATAACATATGATAGTAAATAGTTAATGATGTCAAACACATGTCCATAAATTTAAAAAACCAATGAAACTACATAAAATTCTACAAATTCCGAAAGATTTCTTGGTAAACTACATTTGAAGTTGTATGCTTGGAAATAATACGCATAAAATCCTTAAATCATGACTGCTTGGAAATAAAATTTATGGTATTGAAATTTTTCATTTTAGGTACATGCTTTTTTCATAAAATATATTGGAAAATCACAAATTAATATATATATATATATATATATATATATATATATATATATACACTATATCCTATAAGTTCTTTTTTTTTTGTACAGTATTCTATAAGTTATTTAAGTCCTATAATTAAGGATTTTTTTTTTGACCCAATAATTAAGGAGATGTTGTTATAGGTACAGTCCACACATTTTTTTTTAGAAAAAAATTCCTCAACCAATTTGGAAAATAATGTTTGGCTGCAAATCTCTCTAGACTCTGACCCGTGCATTGCACAGGTTGTACGGAGCAACGACAAATATACAATTTAATTTGTTATAATGAAAATTACAATTAAAAAATAAAATGAAATCAAAATATAAATATATTAAAATTAAAAGTAGCTCGTACAAATGGAACTATAAAAAACATTTAAAATAATTAATGAATACTAAAGTTATACAAAAAATTGCAAAATAAATTATTTGGGGCCGATTTGGATTTAATAGGAATAACTAATTAGGGTTAACTTGGACTTTTTCAGAACGCCATATATCAAACAAATTCAAATTAGTAAATGAATAATTCACAAACAAAGATTTAACACAATCACTTAAATTCACAATGTTTTAATATTTAATATATGAGAAAAATAATTTTATTTTCAAGATATTGATGTTGCTATACTTTTTTTTCCATAACAATTTTGTTACCCAAAAAAGGCAAAAAATAAGTGTTCCAAAGACTCTTCATGTGCATAATTATGTCTAAATTATATATGGCTTGATCACTAATCTAAGTTATGATCACTATAGAAGGGCAATCAAAACCATAGCCAAAACAATAAATTACTTTAAACTACATCTTAGTTGTCGTGTGAAAAGTAATTTGCCTTGAACACAACTTAATTACATCTTCAACTCTAAATAAATTACTTTAAACTACCCTAAAAAATAGAGTAACATAAATTAAAGAAGGTACACAACATGGATCTCTTTCAAACTAAATGGAAGAAAAAGATTGATATTTTGCTCCAAATAATGAGATCTACATGAAATAGCACTATGATCACAAAATAATTAGAAACAAAAATGAGTAATCAAAATGAAATTGGATTAATATATAGCTCTTGAGTTGTACAACTCCATCAAATATCACTTGTTATTTCTTAAGCATAACTTTAATCAGCATCTTGAGTATGAAATTAGATGAACAACCACTTCCCATCTATGTTTTTTCAATTTGCCCACATTAAAACTATTGGATTGGATTCAGAATTGTATTTTACACATACTGCAACTTTATTTAATTAGTAGAAAAAAAATACCTATGCAAAAAGATGACAATGGCAAAAAAGCTATATAACCACATAACTCCAAATGCATATCATTAGTACTTCAGGCTTGGTCATGGCCTCAAAAGAGTTCTAATTAAGTAAGATATGTGTACTTGTGCAGTAGGTGAAAGAAATCAACGCTTATTGACTCAATTCAATCCTCCTAGGAGTCCTGCAAATAAAAATAAAAAAATTGTTTAAGAGTTGGTGGACAATTTTACAACTACTATTTCAATTTTAACAGATCACAATTGTTTAAGAGTATAACTAAAGGTTGAAGGACCTGACCTTTAAAAAGTAAACACCCACAAAGGTCACTGTGTATCTCCCTTGTAGCTAGAAAGCTGTTTAAATCATCCACCTTGAAGCCAAACAAAATTAATTGAAAACCATTACTACGGATAGAATGAATAAACATAATTAAGATTTAAATAAACAAACCATATTAGAAATCAGTGAAATTGATCATAAAATATGAACATAGATTTACAAATAAAAATAGGTGCAGATAATTGGGAGAAAGATAATACAAATGAAAGCAAACAAAATAATCAGAAGTAAATTATAGAGAAAGAGAGTGTGTGTGTTGACACATGAAACTAAAGGAGAAGTGCATGAGAATTTGAATTTGAAAATATGGGTGCCGAGTATACAAAGTAATGTATGCGTTGATACATATTAACTGCATATACATAAAATAGATAGCTAATACTAAATTACAACAATATTTAGAAAACACCAAAAAATTCAAAACAAATAACGCCAGCCTCAAAAGATAAATGCCATATAATCAAAAAAAGGATTGTATAACTAAATGGTAGACTCTATTTGAGACTGTCACCATTACTAAATGATAATAAAAAGTACAATACAATTAAAAAAAAGGAAAGGGTTTGAGACTGTCACCATTACTTTAAAAATCTAAACTCCATTTGTTTGGTCTCCATTGTTCAATCTCTCACATAGACTTCAAATCTTTATACTCATTCTATGAAAACAAAGGTAAGAAATCAATGAAAAAATATAGTGGCCATTAAATATATAGATAAGAACCTCAAGGAACTGTTATAGATGTTTGTTATTCTTACCTCAGATACTTCTTCTCACACTTGTAGGTTCCTTTACATCGTATCAAAACTTCGCATCTAAATCTATGATCCGTTCCTTCTCTAGATCATTGCTTCTTGGACCATAGTCAAAATTGAAAGCTTTTACCTATAATTTATTGCAAGATACATAAATTAGCAAACTTTGTTATGCAAATAAATCGATTCATAGACAATTTCGAAGATAAAAAAACTGACATTTTTCTGAAACAAACATTGTTCAATTTCTAACAAAAAATTTGAAGTGAAGGAAACATAGCTTCAAACTCAATTGTAATTAAAAATAAAATTCATCGGGCCTTCATTCTTCATTCTCTATCATTGGTATCACACTATCACCAGAACACTACCTTCATGCAACCTACCATGAACAAAAAAATAAATCAATGTGATAATAACCTCTGGTGAAAATAATAAGTGGTAAAAATGTCAAATTTTAAATTTCACAATTTTTAAGTCATTGTTTTGTAAGCCGTTCAGATTGCTAGTATAAAACCAATTGAAGTTGACAATGAAAGAGTCATGTCTTACATCAAAAAAAAAAAAGCCATGTCCACGTCTCAGTTCTATCAATCCACAACACAAAGACAAATTTAATTCAATCACAAATTAAGAACAAATATCCAAAAAAATTGAAAAATAAAAAGGGATTTGTGTATAGGAAAAGTTGAAACAATGAGTTCAATCAAAAGATTCCAATCATAATTTCAATCAGATTCCAATCATAATTTCCAAAATCAAATAATCAATAAAACAAAGAATCTACCTCATCTTCTTCATTATCATTCACTTTTGAGTTAACATACTCATCAACTTACTTCCTATCAACTAACAATAGGGTCATGACCCATTTGGTCGAAAATTCCTTTACCGTGGCGGAATGAATGGTAGTCCTATAAAGATGCATAGATCGTGAAACCAAATCGTTTGCTTTGATGAAGTTCGTGGTGGCCGGAAATGAATCTGAAGGAAGAGATAGATATGGAACAAATGAGTTATGTTTGCTTTTTGGAGAGAGGGGGAGAGACAATTGTAAGAGAGAAGAATGGCGGCCGGGGGAAGACATGGACGGAGAATCTCCGGTGAGAGATGGAAGAGGGAAAGACTAATATGTGTGGAAGAGAGAATAATAAAAAAAAAATTAAAATAGAAACAGGAGTATACGTGCAGTGAGAGAGAGAGAATGACTAAAGAAGACTAATGATGGTTAGTTAGGAAGTGGAAAGTTAAATGCATGTTTTATTCCCAATGCAAGCCTAACCCAACACCTTTTTTTATTAGCAGATTTTGAAATTCAAATTTGAATATGTGGTAAATGAGTTGGTAGTTGGATGGTAATTAATTAATAGAGAGATTAGGAGGGAAAAATTAGGATTAGGTGGCTGCAAATTAGGGTTAATATGGCTGCATAATTAGTGATATTAGATATAAGAAGGATATATAAATCATGTTTTTCTTTTAACTAGTGTAATTACTTTACACAGGTTCCACTGTGTTATTTATTTGTATTTTTTAGTTTATATTTTGGATTATATCGACAAATGAACTATTTAGTCAGCCCAATTAGTTAAATGGAGCAACTTTTTCTACTACACATTTCTAAAAGAATTATAGGTATTTAAAAAATGTACTTAGGATATTTTGTTCAAAATTATACTTTCATTCAACATAAAATTTAAGACTTGAATTATCTTATTTTCAATTTCTTTTGTCAATAAGAAATAATAAACAAATCAAGAGTGAGAGTGTAATTAAGACCGATATAGATAAGAAGGAGAGATGTAGAGAAATTGAGAAGGAGAAAATTCATTTGAAAAATTACACTTTGAGAACTGTTAAAAACACTCTCTTAATTTTTTTTTAAAACTAGAACACTCTCGTAGTTAAACAAAACAACTTCTACATATTTTGTTCGAAAGTGTACTTTTAGACAACACTAAATTTTTGCTTTTTCTAAATATGTACATATGAACTATTTAGTCAATCCAATTAGTTCTCCACTCCACATTTTAAATAAACTATAATGTTTCTGGAATTGTTATTTCCAAAAGACATGCTTTGTTCAAAAGTGTGTTTTCAAACGATACAAAATTAGAAAATAACATTAGATGCTCTTAGAGGCAAAATATTTGTCCTTAATGTCTAATTCGATTGACAATGTTGATATTTTAAGATTGGACATTACTCAAATTTGAATCCACTCTTACAATTGTGCATGTGAGTTTCATGCGATCTTTGTGAACTTAAAAAAAGGGCAAAATATTGCGTCTTATAAGAAATAAGAAATGAAAACTCATTTTGCCAACATAAACATTTTCTCGCGTGCCCTACGATTTTACCAAAATACTTCTGTCCGCTACTTAAGTAGCGGATACCCCAAAAACCTTACCATTATAACGTTCTCTATTTAAGTAGTGGACGGAAATTTTAAAAAATTATTCATTTTTAAACCGTTTGCTACTTAAATAGCGGAATAATAAAATGGAAAACGCGCGCGAGTAATCGGTAGAGCGACAAAAGTAATTATAAGAAATATGATATCATCTCAATCTCAAGTAATGGGCTTCACTGCTTCAGCCCATCACATTGAGCCTATAGTGTGTGAAATACGCTTCCTCACATATTATTATTACGATAATGCCACTGTCATTCTTGTGAGAATCAATTCAAAAGCTGACGTGTACAACCGCCACAACTGAAATCCACAGATTGCATGAAATTGGCGGTTACTTTTCCCTCCAAAATCAGCGATTGAATTTCAACCTTTGTCAACAATGGCGTCAACCTCTCGCTCCGCCGGAGCTAAGAGATCTCCGCCGCCACAATCTTCCCCACGCGATCCGTTAGAGCCGGAATCGCCACCAGAAGACACAGTCAACAAGAGAAGAAAAATGGTACTAGATCAAGACGAATCACTCATCCACGGCTTCGAACTTCAAGAACACGCCGCAAAGTTTCTCGAAATCAACGAACTCGTTCCGCTTCAAGAAGCAATCGATGAATACGCTCAAACCAAGAAAGATACGTTACTCACAGTCTTCAAATCATTCGCACGCTTTTACCCTGATTCGTTCGCAATCAAACTCGCCAGAATCCTCGAACTCCAACCTTCGCTTCAAATTCGAACCGAAGTTGTTACTCTTCTCCTTATCACTCTTCCCGTAGGGGTAAACGAACCGATGAGTTCTTCTATCCAATTGGAACTCAAAAGCCCTCTCATTCATTCACTCATGATGGAATCCGAAGAAATTCTGTTTCCATCGCTTTGCGAATTGATCGGTCAACTCGCTGACAGGTTGTATGGATATTCTCTCGGCGGTTGGGATGAGCTTCTCCAGTACTTTTTCTCGTGCGTTTCTGGCGAATCGAAATCGAATAAAAAGAAAGGGCTTATAATGTTAACAGAACTTCCTGTCGATGTTGCTCAAAATAAAGAGTTCTGGCTGAATCATGGGAGCTTTGATACTGTCATTGGGATTATTTTGGAATTAGTTTACTCGGTGGATAATGAATTGAAGGCATTGGCATACAATGCAGCGATTTCTTTGATGTTATTGTCGAAGGATCTTCAGAGAACGGATGTATGCGAAATGCTCTTGCCGGTTTTGTTGAATCTCATCGATCAACACGGAGAAAATGTGGGTTTGGTGAGTAAACTTAAACGTTTAGTGGATTTAGTTTCGTTGGATGATGGAAATATCTTTAGGGGAAAACACGGTGAAGTGTTTTGGTGTATGATTCGAGTAGCGGAGAAAGAAGATGCGAGCGATGAACTGAGATATGAAGCGCTTAATATCATCAAAGAGCTTGATGCGGAGCATTTGACCGCGATGGAAGGTGTGATAAAGAATCTTTCTCAAGAGGATATGAGAAGGGTGGTCGCAGTTTCTTTGAACATGATGGCGTGCATTGTTGATGATCCTCTTTGGGTTGATGTTGACAATGATGATTGTAGAAGTGCTGGGTTCACAGAGAATTTCAGTCTTGGGCAATTCTTGTTGAATTGCCTCTGTTTAGACGGGGTTGATAGAGTGTTTGTTCCCACGGCAATTGACATGATAACAACGACATATGCATCTCATATGCTTTGGCGGTTACGTCATTCAGCTATGCTTGCCATTGCTTCAATTGCAGAGAAAAACTTCAATGGGATGGTATGTATATAAAATGAACTGATGTTATATGATATTCAAATTTAGAGCAATCATGCCATGTCATGTAAATTTAATAGATACTTTAAAAGATTCTCATGGAACACTTCAAATTTTTTCATGATTTATATGTGTGATCTTTAGTATATTGTCCTGAGTAGCATGTCTTTGTTGCTAGACAAGCATAGACTTTATAATTATAATTTTTGTTATCATGTGAGCTAGGATTTGATCAAGGATTTGAATCAGGTCCTCAGTCACACTGTGTTGCAATCTTGACATTAAGAAAATTGTAGTTAAATGAGACTTAAGCGGTCGTAATTGAGGTTGTGATGTGGCTGCAGGAATAAGGAAAACATTTACGTCGGGGCCACAATTATAGTTGATATATGAATGTCATGATTGTGTGTAACTTCATGTAGATGAAGGGTTTGCATTTGTATTTGTACACAAGCCTAAATTTAATGACATAGCGAAGTTTAAATAGTTTTAGTCCATATGAACTTTCTCTGATCAATCAATAGTAGTATTTAACAAATTAAAGTCTAATGGATTATACTTAAAACTGTGTCATTAGAACTATATTTATTAATTGACGCTTGCACCCTACATTCTGCTAAGTTGACCATTATGCAAGTACAACTTTCTGGGTATACACAGTGCCCGAAAATGATTTTCATTATTATTTTTTGCCGATTTTGTGCTTATTATATTAATTATGATGCTAATAATTTCACTCATATATGATTCTCTCTTCCATTTTGCTACCACAGGGCATGATTCATTACTTTGAGAAAGTTGCGATACTGGTCCTCAATTCGCTGAATGAACCGAACCACCGAGTACTTTGGGCTACTATGCATGCAATTAAGCATTTGCGTGACTGTAAGCAACTATTAATGCATACTCAATATGACAAGAAGTTCTTGGAGAAACTAGTTCCCATTGCTAAATGTCACTCTTGTCCCCGTGTACAGGTACAAACATATTAATGTTGCAGCTTGATATCTATTGATATAGAGTTGTTTGTTTTCTCTGTTTATATTATAATATGTTTCTGTTTGCCTCTGGACACCATAACATAGAAACAGTGCAGGTAACTCTTAGTGCTGCATGTTATTACACAAACACATTAGCTAGTTTACACAATGATTGATACTCGAGGGCTTCAGGAGTGATCTTGACCAACTTATCTTACTTTTAACATGCTTTATCTTTTTTGCCTCTTTTAACTTAGTTTAATCAATGATCATATTGGAATATGTGCATTAAAATTTTATCCCCAATATTTAGACATAGTAATTATCTTAAAGGCTGATTTCAATGAAGTTTTTCTATGTATACATTGAAGCTTTATTTATTAAGTTCTCTTTTAACTATTTTCTGCAGTCATATGCTGTTATTGCCATTCGTCTCTTGGTAAACACTTGTGGCTTAGACAAAATACCACATTTTGGGGAACCAATTGTAGCATCATTACTCGTACTTCTTAAGGTACAGTATGTTATTGAATCTACATATTTACACATTGTCTTGGTGTAGTCTCAAGTCTCAACCATTATTTTTCGATGGTTTCTTATGTTTTATGTACTTGCAATAATCTAAATTGTTTTTGAGTTTTCAGCATGAAAAATTAAAGTTACAAGGAGATGCTATTGAAGCCCTGAAATCGATTGCATTTTCATTTCCGGTATATAAGGCTAAGCATTAATATCTGAGTTCTAGGAAAGAAGTAGGTTTTGATTATCCTAATGTGTAATTGTTGCTTGCAGAGAATTTTTCGCCAAAATCATTACGATACAACAATGGAAGCATTGAAAGTCATTGTGTTCAACGAGGATAGTTCACCCGTATTGTTTCTGCACGCCAAATGTCTAGAATGCATGGTATATCTTGTTAGAAAAGTTGGGCCAGATAATTTCAAAGAAGAGGAAGCTGTTCAGGCGAGTACTTCTGCTGATTTTATTTTGAATTGGCTCAAATTATATAGAATGTGTACCGTCATAGGGTTTTTGCCGAGTTAGTACATGAAGTAAAATATCTAAATCACACCCCAGATGGATTTCCCATGTTCAGGTTAAAAGAAGGCCTTAGCCCCAGAAAAAGGCAAACAATTCAACAGACATCGCACCCTAAACACCTTGACTTCGAGCACAGTACATTTCCGAACTTAGTCATAAAGTTCCATTCCAGAACAGAAAGTCTTATTGAAACCAAATTTAAAATTGAGATAAGTATTAACTCGAAATATGAAGGGGAATATAAAAGATTTAATTTTATAGGTCGTACAACTACGTTTGCAATCGTTCAAGAATAGTCTTGATGTACCTTATGATGAAATGGTCCTGGTATATATCATTTAAAATTTGGTTAAATTTGTGATAGATTCATGTGTTTTAAAGGTTGCCAAATGATTATGAAACAGTTTCATTTTGTGCTAATTTATTGTCTAACATTTGAAGGTCGTGGAATCTCTAGTATCACTTGATGGACAATTGAGCAAAACAAAATACTTAATAAAATGTATCATCTTAAAGGTATATTTGAAATCAATGATAGGCCATTTACCATTATATGCCAGTTTAATGTTTACATTCCTAACTGAATGAACATTTTGCAGGCTCTGGAACAAATCTGTCAATGCCCAAGAGTGAGTATTGACAAATTTATTGATAAAATTGTGCCAATGTTGCTTGGATCCACTCAACCCTCTCTTGAATTAACGGAGGATGATAAGCCATATGAGGATAGGTTTGCCATTATATTTTAGCGCTACAAAGATAAAAGAATTTCTGTTAGTTCTGATTGAATGAGCAATATTTTTTGGCATTCTGAAATAAATCACACAGTTTAATAGGAAGGAACATTAATGATATGTGTTTGTGCATGTCCCCCATTTAAGAAATGTACGACTTTTTTTTTACGCAAAGAAATGAACGAATGTTGAAACCGACTAATATCACATTTCAAATAAATATGATAAAACCATTCAACTAATACTCTCTTGTTATTAAGTGATGGATGTGCACATTTGCAGCCTAGATGATGCTGAAAAAATTTTGGTTGAAACTATGAGAGTTCGGGCTTGTAATACATTGTCATATTGTGCTGTTCGGTCATCTATAAACTTTTCTCCCCACATTGTCAAGGTTGGTTTGATAGATCTGATGTTTGTAGAGGTTTCACCTAAAAAAACAAACATGTGACTAATTAAACTTTAAATGTTTTAGGTCACTCCAATGTTTATACGTTTGCTTGGTTGCTCTAGTTTTGAAATCCGCAAGGCTTCTATTTTAGGTGAATATAATTTTAAATTATTTGAGTTCAACTTAAAATCTTTAAATTTGGGTTTAAACCATTTTCTTATAAAATAATTCACTTTCTGTTTTTAGGTCTTTCAAAAATAATACTCTCACTTAAAGTAGGTGACAAAAGTAATAACACTAAAAGAGATACGACTTTGATCATTGTGCAAGCTCTGGTTACATTTTTGAAGCACATGCAGAAAACTGATAGGGATTTGTCTGCAATAGTATTGAGGATACTTTCTAGCTGCATTCAGGTACAATACAATTGTGTAAAATATATATCGATGATTTGTTTAGATCATATATGGATCATATTAGCAACATATGCTCATTATGCAGAACTCTAGTTCATTTTTCACTGATGAATCGATCAAGCAAATTGCCGATGGGTTAAAAAATACAATAAACAAGATTATTAAATTTGAAATTGAGAAAGCACAAGAAGGGGGGACTTCGGAAGATTTATCTGAAACTTTATCACCGGAAGAACCAACTGAGGTTATATCTTTAAACTCTCCTGCTATTTAATACACATACATTATATTATGCCAATTAAGGTTATATCTTTAAATTTTCTTGTAAAAAAATCACATCATAATATGCATGGATATATGTGCATGGATCTATAATTATTCTACTCCTAAATTTTCATTTACATTAATTTGTTGATCTATAGAGTGATAATCAACTTTTTTACTCATCACAGGATGCAGTTCACTTAATAGCAACAGCGATTGACACATTTGGAGATCAATTCATGCTACATGTTGACACCCTAATGTCAAATGTTGTCGTGTTTTTGGTATGTTCTCCTTTGTTATTTCTTCTCATCTAAATGTTATATTCACTTTGCTAGAAAACCTGCGTATATCAAACAAGATTAGTATAGGTCACAAGAGAAGCTAAAAGGAGTACCATGCTAAATTTTGATTAATCTCAAACTTGACCACAAACATAATAAATTTGATGATTTACGAGTTTAATTAGGAACAGGTCTATGTAGGATAAAGTGCAAACTAAAATTGAATTATAAAATGAAAAATTAATAAAATCTAGAAGAGAACGTTCATTGAAAGAAAAATAAAAGTCTAATAAAAAATCATGTAAGGGATGAATATATCACATTATTATAATTTAGCTTAATATATGTTTTTCTCATAAATCAATTGCATAATATTGTTACATGGTTTCTAAAAGATAGAACTATTATTACTCTACAATGTCATAATTTGTGTGTGGAGTAAGATCAACAAATTGTCTTGTAATTATAATTTAGATGGTAAAAGACTGTCGAGACATCAGGCATGTTTGATATACAGATGTGCGGGTTCGACACTTCGATCCCACAATTCCTCACTTCTCACCATTTAGTGTGTGAATTCCACTGCTTGGTTCTTTACGAAAAACCAATGAGCTCTAAATAGCTATAATCAATAATGGGTTGATGGATCAGATTATGAACACTGAATATTAGTAGATGAGACCAATGATGTTAGCCCCTTCAATTGGATTGTCAGGACAGATTTGGTCGTCAGGCCGAATTATGACTGCTCTTAATTAGCAGTGGCGGTGAGGATCAGACTGATGATGTCCTTTAGGGGGAAAAAGTCAACAGGCTCTAAATAGCTAGGATCATAATGGGTTGTCGGATCGGATTATGAACATTAGTAGTGCGATGGATGTCGGATCAGACCGAAGCTGTTAGACTGTTCGATTGGATTGTCAGAACAGATTTGCTCATTGAGCCAAAGTATGACGACTCTTATTTAGCAGTGGCTGTGAGGATATATTTTATGATTATTTTCCACTTCTTGTCAAAATAAAAAAGATTATTATCATCTTACCATTTATATTTGATCCATGTTTGGACTTTGGAGTTATATTTGAGATGTGATGTTTGGTATGATAGATTAATTTGTATATTTAATAATTTATCTTCATATTTAGTTTTTTTCTTGGATAATTGATAATTCTCCAAGCCAATTTCTGCAATATCTATTCAATCCAATCCACAAACACCTGTTCAAATTGGTTGGGGTTGTTATAATAAATAGTGTTATATATAAGTTCTTCTTAATAATCTTTAGTAAAAATTGTGCTCCTGCATAATCTTTCTCATAAAATTTATTGCTTCTGCATAATCTTTGGCAGGCCGATGACAAACCAGATAGAGTGATAGCTTTTGCAATTTCCATTTTTAACGTTATCTTCCCACTATTCCCAGACAAATTTCCGCCGTAAATCTAGTTTCTTTTATCAGTTTCATCTGAAGTTAAAGCATTAGTAAATGTCTCTATCGATAACATTCTCTTGTTTCTGTGTGCTATTGATCAAACAGGTATCATGGAAAATATAGTTCAATCTCATATCTTGCTTTGAGGAAAAATTATCCTTGTGCCCAGCTGGTAATTTCAAATATGTGTCAATAATTTTTTTTTTCTTTACTTCTTTTTTTTTCAGAGTTTTTTTTAGTTATTTATAAATAATGAAAATGAACATTCGTTTTTGGTTAATGATTGTTCCAGCATGCTACACGGGCGATTGGTATCTGTGCTATGTTTGGAGGCGATCAATTTAAATCCTCTGCTCGTGGTAACTTTTCTTTTTAAAACCTCTTAAACTTATAGTGTATATATAATTTAATTTTTTGGAATATGACCAGTAATAGGTTTTGTGCAGGTTGTATCTCAGTACTATATAACGTCATTCGTAAAGCGCTTTCAGCTAGTGAACTATGTGCAGCAGTTGCAACTCTTGGAAAAATCTACGAATTTCATTGTGATCATATCGACAGCCCTGAGGTAATAATCTTTCAAAATATCAATACGAAATGGATTAATTCCCTACCTTCGATATTTGGCAACTTTGGTATAACTAGTTTATTTATTTAAAAGAGAGGATAATGATTAATTAAGAATATTTAGATGAGAGATAATACTTAGATGGTTAAAAGAGAGATAGAGAAAGTCACCTAAGATAGACAATTAATCGATAAAGAATCTTATTGTACAAACAAAAGGCAAAGAATATTTTATTTTGTAGTAAAAAATTCAGATTAGTGGAGACATACACTCATCCAAGGATTTATAAGGGATTTACATATAACCTACCAATTGCAGAATACCTGACTAGATTCCTTTCATGCTTTCTAAGCAGGAATACAGGACTAGGACATTGGTTCCGTAAGTTCCTCTTCTGCTTCAAATTATAATATACAAATTAAATTTTCTGTGCAGGTGTTAGAAATTACTCATGTTAACTTAAATTTCTCAAGCATCTACAATATCTAGTCATTACACCTTGTCCTGGTGACTTTAATTTTGTAACAAAGCTTAAAACCTTAGCATGATGCCAATTGTTAACTTTTATGAATGCATTGTAAAAAATATTTATCATGAACAGAATGATCATAATGTTTTTAAGCAGGTGGTTCGAAAATGGTTAAACTACTTGCCATTGAAGCATGATTTCAATGAAGCTAGATATGCACATGGACTGCTTGTTAAATTGATACAAAGGTGATTAAGTGTTCTCAATTCTCCTTTGGACCAATTTCAAATTATTATCATATTTATACTTTGGTACATGTATTGGGTTAAGCAAAAGTCGTAAACTGTGTGCATCAATCAGGTCGGATAAACACCTATTTGGAAATAATAACCAGAATCTTCCAAGGATTGTTTCCATCGTAAAAGAAGTAAGTAGAAACAATGTTCTTTACTTTGTGAAATATGGATTTATTTGAATCAATATATTTTCTTGTATGTGTAATACTATATCTTCTTATAGATTTTATCTGGACCTATCCGCTTGGGAACTGAGGAAGCTATTAATGAGATGATTGACTTCATGGAAAAACATGATGGGATGGAAATTGGAACTTAGGAAGCATCAATTGGAACTGAAGGAAGTGCATGAATTGTATAATAGATAGACAACATTTGTACATACAAATAGGCAATAGTTTTTGTTTACTTGAAAATGTACAGTAGTTTTATACTCTATTTTTCCGATGTTTTGCAACGTTGAGTATACCATGAGATGTGGCTTTTGTAAAAATTACTATATAACATAACTTTTGATATGAGAATTTGTTTTGATAAAAGTATATTTTTCAATTCATTTTTTCTCTCTATCTAAAATTTCTATTCACCTTACCAAAATGGTGATCAACTTTCTTCTTTCCAATGCGGTTTAACCCAATATTTTTGCATTTTCAGATATTCAAGTGAATTTTTCAAAAACTTATTGTTGGAACATAGATCACATTATGTGTGAATTGAAAATAAAATTTTAGTCCCACATCGGATAATGGCATATTAGTTTGTATAATATACTAATGTGTATTTTGAGATTAAAATAAATAAATAGATTACTTAATTTTTAAGAGCATGTGTTGGAATAGCACATGTAACTTATTTTCCTATTTATATGATAGAAGCAAGTCACTCTCCACTCCACTATTCCTATTATTTAGGAAAGGAGTTAAAAGGATTGACAATGATTCATTAACCGAAGTCTCAATAATAGAAAAGGAACCCTAGGTGATGAAAAGAACGGCTGCTGCCCCTAGGAAAACAACTATGATTCCAAAGGGTCACTAATGGATGCAGGGCAATAAGCTATCTGGTGCTTCAAGTTAAGTTCCGATAATTTTCTTATATATGAATGAAACTGTTGAATGAGAAAATTACCATCATGGTTTATGTTGAACCAAGGCTGTTTCATTAGTGGCTGCCCGTGTCAAACTTAATTAAGAAAATCATGACACTTTCAAAACTATAAGGTTTGTTTCTTTTGGCTATTGGCTTGTCTAATAGATATCAAAGCATGTTCTAGGTATGAGGTTTTTGCTATTACACACTTGTTATAGTAATTACCATTGTTATAGTAGTAGAAAATATAGTTGCAGCCAATTTGTTTTCATTAACACAAAACATATTATAATTATGAATATATGCTCGTTAATTGTTCAACTTAGCTAACACAAATGCTAGCTTTTCAACAATTAAATTGGTACATGTTATACTTATATGGCATGTTTTTGTAATGGCTAAAGAGTTTTTTGAAATTTTGAACTTTTTATAAGTATATATATATATATATATATATATATATATATATATATATATATATATAACACTTTTTTTAATAATGAAAAAATTTACACAATGAAAAAGAATGGAAGAGATAAAAATGAGAGAGAAAAAAACAAAAAAAAAGTCAAAGAGGGACATGATTTCATGCAGCACCCTACCGTAATATATTTGGTTAATTCAATTTCAAATTGTGTTAGAATACGATATTGTGTAAATAATCTGAACCTTCTAATCTTAAATAAATGACTAAGATTTGTTCTTGTGAGAAAACTCTACAACAGCGAATCCTGGTCGTGAAAGAGATATTGTGTGTGCCGGGATTCTAACGGATTAATTAAAAAAGATTAATTAGAAAAATAAATTGTTTGTTAAAAAAAAAGTGATGAAAATTAAAAAAATAATATTTGTTTTTTTTTTTTAAGGAATATTTTGTTTGTTTAGTGGAATAAAAGGAGATATTTTTATCTTTTATTAAGTTAATTTGAACAAGATTATCTTAAATTTTGCAATGTGTGTTAATTGAATACCTGTTTAATTTAATCCTAAATTCCTTCCCAAGTTTCCGCGAAAATAGAAACACTATAAATCTCAATCGACGACGGTTTTCTTTTATATTTCTTCTTAGATCAAAAGCTCTAACGCTGTGAAGCTCTCTACATTTCTCCATTGCTGCTTCCTTCATCTCTCCTTTACAACACAGGTATCACCCATTCATCCTAAAGATTGCATCTTTTCATCTCCTACTTATGAAATCAATACTTTATTTGAAATTATTTTGACATATAATAAAATATTGCAACTGATTATAATACTTCAATATTAGGGTTTTTATTTTCTTATTTCTTGATGTAGAATTAATCACTTTTTTGACTCTTAATCAGTTTTTTGAGTCATAATCAGTTACATATAATACAAACATTGCAACTGATCATTATTATACTTCAATATTAGGGTTTTTGTTTTCTTATTTCTTGATGCAGAATTAATCACTTTTTTGAGTCTTAATCAGTTTTTTGAGTCATAATCAGTTACATATAATACAAACATTGCAACTGATCATTATTATACTTCAATATTAGGGTTTTTGTTTTCTTATTTCTTGAAGCAGAACTAATCACTTTTTTGACTCTTAATCAGTTAAAAATTTGTTACTAGAACGAACGATGGATCTCTCTGAATCAATCATAAACCAAACTAAGGTTTCTCTCAGCATCATCAAACATTTGTTCTTGAAAGAATCAACAAAGAATATTGTGTTTTCGCCACTGTCACTCCAAGTTGTGCTTAGTCTCATTGCTGCTGGCTCTGATGGCCCTACAAAACAACAGCTTCTCGACTTCCTCCGATCTAAATCAACCGATGATCTTAGCGCCTTCAACTCTCATCTTGTTTCCACCGGACTCGCTGATGCTGCTCCTGCCGGTGGCCCTCGCCTCTCTTTTGTCAATGGTGTATGGGTTGAACAAACCCTATCTGTTCAACCCTTGTTCGAACAAATCGTGGGTGCTGATTATAAGGCCGCTTTGGCTTCTGTTGATTTTCGAAACAAGGCTGATGAAGTGGCTAAAGAAGTAAATTCATGGGTTGAAAAAAAGACTAATAACCTTATTAAAGAAATTCTTCCTCCAAGATCGGTTGATAGCGGAACTTGCCTCGTCTTTGCTAATGCACTGTACTTTAAAGGAGCATGGGCTCAGAAGTTTGATGTCTCGAAAACAAAAGACTATGATTTTCACCTTCTAAATGGTAGCACAGTCAAAGTTCCTTTCATGATCAGCAAGGAGATGCAGCTTATTAGAGATTTTGGTGATTTTAAAGTTCTTCGTCTTCCTTATAAGAATGGTAATGATAAGCGTCAATTCTCTATGTATTTTTTTCTTCCAAAAGCAAAAGATGGACTGCCGGCTTTAATTGAGATGGTGACTTCTAAATCTGAGTTACTATACAATGAGTTTGCTCTTTCTTACTTGCAAGAAGTGAGAGTAGGTGACTTTAGAATTCCAAAGTTCGATATTTCATTTGGGCTTGAAACTACTGATATGATGAAGGAGCTAGGAGTGGTTCTTCCATTCTTTCCTGGAGGTTTGACAAAAATGGTGGACAATGGTGATGACCTTTATGTTTCTAAAATGTTTCACAAGTCTTTCATCAAAGTAGATGAAGAAGGCACCGAAGCTGCCGCAGCCAGTGTTGCATGTGGGAGCAAGGGTATGCCACGTAGACTAGACTTTGTAGCTGACCACCCTTTCTTATTTCTAATTAGAGAAGATCTTACAGGAACAATCATGTTTCTTGGACAAGTGCTCAATCCTCTCGCCAAAGAAGCTTAGCGGTTGCTATAATAGATAAATAGGAAACTCTTTAATTTGGATTTCTATGTTCTGTTTTTAGCAGTTTCTTTTCTTTATTTTGGTATTTTTGTTGTCTCCTGTTTTTGGAATTTTTCAAAATTTATCATAAAAATAGTATTGTAATTATGATCCATGTGTGTGTGAGTGGCATGAACATGTATGAAAGATAATGAATTTGAGCTGTGGAAATTGCTGTCATGAACATGTAAACATGAAGCATAGAGGTAGACAAATTTAGTTATAGATGTTGCATGTGAAATGTGAATATAGTGAGAATTATCTTTGATTATTTATGGCTTATGTCATATGTTTATTAATTATGTTTGGATTATATGGATGACCTATTGATATACTGGTAGACTACAAACCTGTTAAGATGGCTTAAAAGTTAATTCAATTGTTGAAATTTTGAACTGAAACAAGACAAGTAGCAGGAAGTTTTACTCCAATGTGAATATACTGGTTTTTTACACAAGTTTTGGTTCCCACACATTATTTTTTTTATTTGTTTATGTGCTTCTATTGGATGGTTTCTACAAAAGAAATTAGTTCCTTTGATTTTTGTTAATAAGCAATCCCATCGGAGGGGTATATAGCATGTGATTCCAAGGCCAAAACTAATAGATGCCTACTTGATATTAATTCAATTTGCTTTTGTTATGCTATTGTTGATTTTAGGATTAACAACTATAAACATATAGGATATATAATCTTTGCATATTCATGTTATAAGTCAGTAAACAACATTAATACTAGCTCAGTGCCAAAATATTAGAACTAGTTTGACTACTGAACGTGCCAATACACAATTTTGATCACTAATCTCTTTACTTCTCTATTAGTAAAAATTATAAAAATTTGATATTTTGAAAATACTCATCAAAACAAATCAAACAAGATCTTATATGCATATATTTATATGATCTATATATTACTAAAAAAATATAGTCAAAGCAAAATAAGTGAATAATGTCATTTATTCAAAAAAGCTCTTATAAAATAGGACGGAGGTAGTAGAAAATAGTTCTTTTGCGGCAAAAAAAAGTCTAATATAATATTTATGAACAAGTGAATATGATCGGGCTCGGTTGTGAAAAAATCAACCCAATGATACTCAAGCCCGATCGACATTTTGTGAAGGAAGTATAATTTCTCTTTAGGCTAAATGTCTTATCATAATATCTATTTTTTTTATCCATTTGTCTAATTCCTATTAATACTGGTATTTCAACTTTTAATTGTGTTTTTTGTCAAGTAATTTAATAGTTAAAATTTTACTTTTTAAAAGTAAATAAGTGGGAGTATTAATTGAGTTATGTTTACGAGACTCAAATTCCAAATTTTTAATTATTACTTGTAGGCTATTACTATTTGCTACACACCGACACATCTATCTTTTTTTTTAGGTACCAACACTTGATTGCGTAATTGGATCAGTTTGGATCGATTGAGAAAAAAAGTGTATGAACTAATGAACTCTTTATCGGTTCGAATTTTGGTGTTTTTAAGAAATGGAACCAAACCAAATCTTCAATTGATCAGTTTTACACCCCATTTTTCTCAAATATTATATTCATCTACGTATTCTTTGCTATAAATTTAAATCTTTGTGATCATCTGAGATTTAAATCTTGCCATTCGATTATAAAATTAAATGGTGAATCTGCATCCATATAGTGTAGTGTGTGTGAGAGAGTGGAGTAGAGAGAAAAAAGATACAGAAATATATTAGTTAGAAAAAAATATTGTTTGCTACAAAAATGTGATAAATTTTTTTAAAAAAATAATATTTTGTTTATTTAGTGAAATAAAAAGAAATATATTATCTTTTATTAAGTTAATTTCATAAAATTATTCTAAACTTTGCTTATGTGTTGGTTAATTGAATTAGGCCCTGTTTGGATTATCTTATTTTTGAGCTCATGCAAATAGCTTATGCAATTTTTATGTATCTATACTAATATATAAAGGGGATACAAATTTTTGGGATGACTTTTTTATTATTCCAATTTTACCCTTAAAAAATAATTTTCACATAAAAGTAGGCTTTCAGTTTTTTTATAGTAAAAAACAATTTTTTTTTTCTTCTTAATAACTAACCACAAAAAAAAAAGGAGGTTACGTAGTTATCAATTAACAAAGTCCAATAAAAAAGGAGATTAAGTAATTATTTATATTTGCACCATACAGAATATCGATTACACACGAAAAAAAAGAATATCAATTACAGAAACCCGTTTGGCGGCTAGTTAATATAAGTTTGATCAAGGTAATTTATGATAAAATAGTTTATAAAAATACAATTTTAACTAGTTTGAACTTATAAAATAGCATAAAATCTAATTTATTTGCATAAACTCAAAAATAAGCTACTCCAAACGGGGTCTTAATGTTTAAGTTTTTTTTTATACCAAAATTACCTGTTTAAATTAAATTAATTGAATCAATAATTGATATCTTTTTTTGGTATAGAATCAATATTCGATTTATTATAACCAAATCAATACGGAGTATTTGATTTGAAATCAATATATAATAATAAAAGATTGCAACAGATTTATAATACTTCATTCAATATAGGGTTTTATTTTGTTATTTCTTGAAGCAGAATTAATCTCCTCTTATTTATAGGAGTAGTATTCTTGGAAGAAGAACAAGAAAGTATTCTTCAGCGCCGTCTTTTGAAGAAGAACAAACAATGGCTCTCAATGAATCAATCATAAACCAAACTAAGGTTTCTCTCAGCATCATCAAACATTTGTTCTTGAAAGAATCAACAAAGAATATTGTGTTTTCACCGCTGTCACTTCAAGTTGTGCTCAGCCTCATCGCTGCCGGCTCCGATGGCCTTACTAAACAACAACTTCTCAACTTCCTCCGGTCCAATTCAACCGATGATCTCAGCGCCTTCGCCTCTCATCTTGTTTCCACCCTACTCAATGATGCTGCTCATGCCGGTGGCCCTCGCCTCTCTTTTGTCAATGGTGCATGGGTTGAACAATCCCTTTCTGTTAAACCCTTGTTCAAACAAATCGTGACTGTCGATTATAAAGCCGCTTTGGCTTCCGTTGATTTTCTAAATAAGGCTGATGAAGTGGCTAAAGAAGTAAATTTATGGGTTGAAAAAAAGACTAATGACCTTATTAAAGAAATTCTTCCTCCAACATCGGTTGATAGCGCGACTTGCCTCGTCTTTGCTAATGCACTGTACTTTAAAGGATCATGGAATCAGAAGTTTGATGTCTCGAAAACAAAAGACTACGATTTTCATCTTCTAAATGGCAGCACAGTCAAAGTTCCTTTCATGATCAGCAAGGAGATGCAGTTTATTAAAGATTTTGGTGATTTTAAAGTTCTTCGTCTTCCTTATAAGAAAGGTAACGATAAGCGTCAATTCTCAATGTATTTTTTTCTTCCAAAAGCAAAAGATGGACTAGAAGCTTTAATTGAGATGGTGACTTCTAAATCCGAGTTACTATGCAACAAGTTTGCTCTTAATTACTTGGAAGAAGTGAGAGTAGGTGACTTTAGAATTCCAAAGTTCGATATTTCATTCGGGCTTGAAACTAGTGATATGATGAAGGAGCTAGGAGTGGTTCTTCCATTCTCTCCTGGAGGTTTGACGAAAATTGTGGACGATGGTCATGACATTTATGTTTCTAACATATTTCACAAGTCTTTCATCAAGGTAGATGAAGAAGGCACCGAAGCTGCCGCAGCCAGTGCTGTATGCTTTACAAGGTGTATTCCACCTACACTAGACTTTGTAGCGGACCACCCGTTCTTATTTCTAATTAGAGAAGATTGGTCGGGAGCGATCGTGTTTGTTGGACAAGTGCTCAATCCTCTTGCTTAGGAAACTCTTTAATTTGGATTTTTGTCACCTGTTTTTGGAAAATTTTCCTTTATTTTAATATATTTCTTATATCATAGTGAGAATTATCTTTGATTATTTATGGCTTATGTCATATGTTTATTGATTATGTTTTGAGGGTTTAGAAATTGATTTAGTTGTGTTTTTGGTCCACTTTGCTACCATTCTCATCTCATGACACCACCAATGTTGACATTAACCAAGTTTTTAACTACTAAGATTTTACATTTTCAACATTTCTTTTAAAACAGAGTATGCTAATAAAACTACTTACAATATTAGTTAGATTTTAATTGAATATACTTTGAATATAGGTTTTAAGCTGGGGTTTTTTACACAATTTTTGGTGCCCACACATTTTTTGTGTCTATGACTCTATGTGCTTCCATTGGATGGTTTCTATAAAAGAAATTAATTAGTTCCTTTGATTTTTGTTAATAAGCAATCCCATTGCAGGGGTATATAACATGTGATTCCAAGGCCAAAACTATTCTTGATATTAATTCAATTGGCTTTTGTTATGCTATTCTTCATTTTAGGATTAAATACTATGAACATATAGGTTATATCATCTTTGCATGTTCATCTTTGGTAAAAATACGTTATAAGCTAGCTTGTAGTAAAAAAACTAATAGATTGAAATTAAAGTGTTTGACAAATTTATCTAGTGTAAAGCAACATAAAAAACATGATTATTGAGTAGTTATTATATTTTTTAAAAATAATAAGTGTAAAAATGGATTAAAATGTAAAAAGCTGTAAACTATAAACTCAAACGCTACTTCTTGACTTATTTTCGAGCTTATGCAAATAAATAAACTTTTATACATTTTTATAATTTTTCAACATAGTTTACGAGAAAATAGCTTATAAAAATACAATTTTTATTAACATAAAATATTTTCACAAGCTAAAAAATAAGTTGAATCCAAATGAACTCCTAATAGCATTTCAAAAGACAATATAAACTAATAAAAAAAATTTACTACCAAAAATGTCAATATTTTTTTTCAAACAAATATATAAACTAATTTATTGGACATTCCAAACACACCCTAAGTAAGTTCAAATGGAAGTGGACCAAGCCATTACTGGATTTGACCCAAATATCCAACTGCTAGATCGGTTTAATCCGAAATTTTCATTTTACTGAAAAAAGCGTCTAATCAATTTCTACCAAAATAAAAGAGTGTGAAATTAAATCAAATCACGAAATAGTACATAGCTAGGGTTTTTGGAAGCAAAGCTGAAGAAGAAGCATGAAATCAATCAAAATGTCAAAAAGGGTCATTCCGCCGAAGAAGAGAAGACGCTGGAAGAAGGAGAAAGAGAAGAACTAATGGGCTTCGCAGCTCAGTAATGGGCTTTAGGCCCATCATCACATTAAGCCCAAATGTAAGTAATATAAAAGCTGACGTGGAAACCCGCCACAACAGAAAAACAGTTTCCACGAAAATAACCGTTTCATTTCCCTCCAAAACCCGCGATTGAATTTGAACCTTCTCAAGTTTCAACAATGGCGTCAACCTCTGGATCCAACTCAGCTCAGAGATATTTGTCACCACCGCTACCACAACCACCGGTAGCATTACGAAATCCGTTTGATGAAATAAACTCGCCACATCGCAAATCCCTTCAACAAAGAATTATCAAGAGAAGATTCAACGAAAACAAACGAGACAAATCACTCATCCATGGCTGTGAACTCCAAGAACACGTTGCGAATTTCATCGAATCCAACGATCTTTCGTCGCTTCGAGAAGCAATCGATGAATACGCTCAAACCAAAGATGAATCGTTGATGATGATTTTCGAATCTTTCGCATTTCATTACCCTAATTCATTCTCATTCAAGCTTGCTAAAATCCTCCAGTTACATCCTCCGTTTCAGATACGAACCGAAATCGTTCCTATCCTTCTTTCAATTCAAAAGAATCCAACAATTTTTGTTCACTCAAAGATCCTATTGGCACTGAGAAATCTTCTCCTTGATTCAATCAAGGTAGAACCTGAAGAAATTCTGTTTCCTGTGCTATGCAAAACGATTGGTTTACTCGCTGATAGGTTGTACAGATCCTCTCTTGGTTGGGAAGAGCTTCTCCAGTATACTTGTGATTGCATTTCTGGTGACTCGAAATCAAACAATAAGAAAGGGCTTATGTTGTTTCTGGAATCTCCGGTGAATGTTTTTCAAAACATAGAGTTCTGGCTGAATCAAGCGAATTTTGATCTTGTTGTCTGGAAGATTTCGGAAATTAATTACTTGATGGATCAGGAATTGAGAGCACTGGTATACGATTCATCGATTTCATTGATAATATTGTCGAGGGATTTTCAGAGAATGGATGTATATGATTCTCTCTTGTTCATTGTGTTGAATATCATTGATCAACACGGAGAAAACGAGGTTCTGGTTTATAGGATTAGTCGTTTGTGGGATTTAATTTCATTGGATGGTGAAAATATCTTTAAGGGGAAATATGGTGAAGTGTTTTGGTGCATGATTCGGGCAGCAGAGGTAGAAGGTACGAGTGAGGAAGTGCGGATTGTAGCATCTTCTGTTATCAAGGAGCTCTATGAAGCGGATGTGATCAAGAATCTTTCTCGTGAGGAAATGAAGAGAGTCCTTGTAGTTGCTATGAACATGTTGTCATGTGTTGTTGATGATCCTCTTTGGTATAATGTGGACAATGAGTACTTTATGAACGTTGGGTTGACAGATGCTTTCGACCTTGGTATTTCCTTGTACAATTCGCTCTCTTCAGATGGGAACGAAGATGTGTTTGTCCCCACGGCAATTGAGATAATAACAGTGAAATATGCATCGAAGATTGATTGGAAGCTTCGTCATGCAGCATTGCTTGCCATTCGTTGGATTGCAGAGAGAAACTTCAAAGGGGTATGCATGTGTGTGTGTGTGTGTGTGTGTGTGTGTGTGATATTGAATGAGCTTTGAAGTCTCGAGTGTTTTCTTGATGATGCATTACCTAATAGAAAGAACAGTCATGTGAGCTTTGTAGAATATTGTTTTTCACATCATTTTTGTTATTATGCTAACTAGGGTGAATTGGGATCAAGGATGTGAATCAGGTCTGCAGCTGTATCGTGACGTGATCCCTAATATTATGAAAAATTGCAGTGTTGCAATGTGGCTGTAGGAACAAGGAAAAAATAATTACGTTAAGGCAACAAATACAGTTGCAGACCAGTTTTTAAAACCTTAGTCATGATATATGTATGTCATGATGTGTGATTGTGTGCAACTTTCGGCAGAATAAGTTTTCCATTTTGTCATTAGAATGATATTTATAAACAGACGCGTTGCATCATACATTCTTGTGCGAGAAGCTGACCATTATGCAACTGCAAGTTTTTTCTGAGTATGCATTGCTAGAAAATGATTATTATTATTTATTAATTTATTGTTAATTTTTCCGATTTCGTGCATATCATGTTGTTTGTGATGCTAACAATTTCATTCATATATGATTCTCTATTCCTTTTTGCTACAACAGGACATGATACAGAACTTTGACCAAGTTGCGAGACTGGTCCTCAAGTCACTGGATGATATGGACCCCCGAGTACTTTGGGCTACTATGCTAGCAATTGTGTCTTTGAGTGAATATAAGGAACAATTATTGCATGCCGAATATCACAAGAAGTTACTGACTAAACTAGTTCCCATCATTAGATGGAACTCTTGTGCTCGCGTGCAGGTACAAACATATAAATGCTACAGCTTGACATCTGTTATTAAAGAGTTGCTTGTTTTCTTTGTTTCAATTTATGTTTCTATTTACTTCTGGACACCACATCATAGCAGAAATGAAGGTAACTTTTAGTTCTAGCGCTGCTTCTTAATCGATTATTACAATTCACAAGTTACAATTGATCGAATCTCTTCTTATATTGCATACAATAACACACAAATAGCTAGTCTACTCTATGATTGTTACTTGTGGACTTCACAAGAGATGTTGACCTACTTATTTTTAACATGTTTTATATTTTTGCCTCTTTTTATACATTTCTTCCTAAATATTTGTTATTGTTACTAGTTTACTCATATTGAAATATTGACATTAAAATTTTATTCCCAATTTTTAGGCACAGTAGTTATCTCAAAAGTTGATTTCACTGAAGTTTTCTTTTTTTGGTTACATTTCATTGAAGTTTTCATGTATACATAGAAGCGTTATTTATTAAGTTTTTTTATAAATGATATCCTTTGTTCACTATTTTCTGCAGTTATTTGCTGTTATTGCCATTCATTCCTTGGTAAACAATTGTGGCATAGACAAAATATTACCTTTTGGGAAACCAATTGTAGCATCATTACTTGTACTACTACTTCTTAAGGTACATAGTCTGCAATTTTCACTATCAACTTCTCATTTACTAATGCATTGTGGTTTTATATGCAATCATTGCATACTGTACACAATCCATATGATTGTTTCTACTTATTTCCACATTGTGTTGGTGTAGTCTCAGCCGTTACTCTTCTATGGTTTCTTATGTTTAATGTAGTTACAACAAGCTAACTGGGTTTTTCTAAGTTTTCAGCATGATAAACAGAAGTTACAGGTCGAAGCTATTGATACCCTGAAATCTTTTGCAGTTTCAATGCCGGTAAAGTGTTAACATCTGAAGTCTAGATTTGATGATGTAGGTTTTGATTAAGGTAAATAGTCATCCTAATGTGATTTGATGTGTAATTGTTGCATGCAGATAATTTTTCATCAAAATTATTACGATACAACAGTGGATACACTGAAAGTCATTGTGTTTAATAAGCATAGTTCACCTGCATTGTTGATCTTTGCCAAATGTCTAGAATTCATGGTAGATCTGGTTAGGAAATTTGGGCCAGATAAATTCAAAGAGCAGGAAGCTGTTCAGGTGAATATTCTGCTAATTCTATTTTGAATTGACTCAAATTATATAGAATGTATTATTGAAACAAAAGTTTAACTTTTGATAAGTTGAAATTCGAAATTAAAAGAGAAATAGAAAAGACTTAACTTTATTGATCATACAAGTTTGCGATCGTTCAAGAATAATCATGATGTATCCTATGATCTTGGTATATATCATTCAAAATTTTGTTAAATTTTGTAACACATTCATATATCTTAAAGGTTGTCAAATAATCATGAAATAATTTCTTTTTGTGCTAATGTATCTTGTATCATTTGAAGGTCCTGGAATCTCTAATATCACTTGAAGGAAAATTGAGCAATACAGAATACTTTGCAAAATGTATCATCTTAAAGGTATATTTGAAATAAACTATAATGCTAGTTTTAACTTGCAAGTTTATATTCCCAATTGATTTAACATTATGCAGGCTCTAGATCAAATCTGCCGATGCCCAAGAGTGAATATTGACAAATATATAGATAACCTTATGCCAATGTTGCTTGGGTCCACTCAACACTATCTTGGCTTAACGGTTGATGAGCTCGAGGATGTTGGTAAAAAGGATTTGGTTGAAACTATGGTAGTTCATGCTTGTAATATATTTTCATGTTTTGCTGTTCGGTCATCCATAAGCTATCCCCCCCACATTGGCAAGGTTGGTTTGATAAATCTGATGTTTGTGGCTTATGCAGAGGTTTCTACCTTAAAAACAAATATGCAACTAATTAAACATGTCTTTAATTGTTTAGGTCAATACAATGTTTACGCGCTTGCTTGGTTGTTCTAGTTTTCAAATTCGCAAGGCTTCTATTTTAGGTAATATAGATTCAAATCATTTAAGATCAACTTAAAATCTTGAAATTTGTGATAAAGCCATTTTTGATAAAATAATTTACTTTGTAATTCTAGGTCTTCCAAACCTATTACTCTCAGTTAAAGTAGCTGACAAAAATATGGAGATTAAAAGAGGTTTTACTTTCTTCGTTGTGCGATCTCTGATTGAAGTGTTGAAGAAGGTATTTGGTTATTGTTCTTACTTTTTAATTTATCAGTTTATGGATCCACTTATTTCTTGCCATTGCAAAACGCATGCAGGAAACAGATAGGGATTTAGATACAATAGTATTGGGGTCACTTGCCAGATGCATTCAGGTTGAATACATTTCTGCAAAATACATATTGGCGATATGTTTAGATCGTACTTTTATCATATAAGTTAACACATGTTCATTATGCAGACCGCTAGTTCATTTTTCAGTGACCAATTGATCAAGGTTATTGCTGATGGAATAAAAGATACTACAAAAAAGATTATTGAAATTGAAATAAATAAAGCACAAGAAGAGGTGGCTTCAGAAAGTGGATGTGAATCTTTACCAACAGAAGATACACTTCAGGTTGTATCTATTTATATTTGTGTGTGTGTGTGTATGAGAGAGCGATAATTAATTTGAATATATATATTGGACACAATTAGTTTTTCATGCTTTCATTGATTCAATAAATGTGCATAGTTGGTTTTTCGTACCTTTAAAATTGATTCTGGTTGGAGTTATGTTGAACATCAAGTGATTTATATTCAATTGATCCTAGTGGAAAGAATTTTTTACCAAACTTTACAGACCTTGCAACCAAATTTTGGATTACCGAGGCCCCCTTCCCATAGGAACTAGAGGATAATACCAAAAAAAAGAAATGAATTGTGCAAAAAAATTTAGTATAATTATGTAGAAAAACTCGAAAATCTAGATTTACTTGAAGTTTTGGTGCCAAAATCAATTTGACTTTTAAGCACATTTTTTTTTTCAAATAAATTAGAACACTTAAATAGGTAAAAAATCAATGTTATACTTTTAAAATTAATTTGGCCACCTCCAAAAGTAAAACAAAACATGCACTAATTAAATGATTGTTTCTTTTAAAAAAAACCTATATTGCTTCTTATAATGACAGGCGTAACAGAATGATAATCAGATTTTTTACTCATCACAGGAGGTAGTTCACTTAATAGCAACAACAATTGACACATTTAAAGACCGTTGCAATCTACATATTGATGACCTCATGTCAAATGCTGTTGATCTTTTGGTATGTTCTCCTTTGTTATTTCTTCTCATCTCAAAGTTTTTAAAATGAGCTTGTTATAATCATCGTGCTAGTAAACCTGCTTATATCAAACAAGAGTAATATATATCAGGAGAAGATTATTTTCAACCTTCTGCAAATAAAATTAAAAAAGATTATTTTCAACTTACAATTCATATTTGAACTATGTTTAGAGTTATATTAATGTATGAGATGTGATGTTTTGATAAGTAGAAATGGAAAAATAAATCCAATCCTAACCATTTCTATGCAAAATTGATTAAATCCAATCCACAGAAACATCTGTTATGTTGCCGACCACTAATAAATTAGGAAATATTCATATTCAAATTAGACGGGATGTTATAATCAACAGCGCTATATGTTCTACTTAATAATCTTAAGTAAAAATTTGCTCCTGCTGATTTTTTTCATAAAGTTTATTATTGCTTCTATGTAATCTTTGGCAGGATGATGACAGTCCAGATAGACTGATGGCTTTTGCAATTTCCATTTTTAACGTTATCTTTCCACTATTCCCAGACAAACTGCCGCCGTAAATCTTTTTGCTTTGATCATTTTCGTCTAAAGTTATAGCAATAATAATGCCGGCATTAATAATGTGTTGTTCCCTGTGCAATTTGAACAGGTATCATGACAGATATAATTTAGCCTCCTGTATTGCATTAAAGAGAGAGTATCCTTGTTCCGGGCTGGTAAAATATCAAATATCTGTGACTAATTTTGTTTCTTCAATTATTTTTATATAAGAAAAATGACATTAGTTTTTGGGTAATGATTATTCCAGCATGCTGCACGGGCGATTGGTATCTGTGCTATGTACGGAGGTGATCAATTTAAATCCTCTGCTAATGGTAACTTCTTTAAGCCCTTAACCTTTGTTTTGAAAGGTTATTTAAGCTCTTAAACTTAAAAAAGCACTAAAGTGCTATGTTGGAATGTGACAACTTGACAAGTGATAGGTTTTATGCAGATTGTATTTTAAGGCTATACAATGCCATGAGTAAAAGACTTTCAATTGGAGAACTATTATATGATACCGCAGTTTCAGCTCTTGGAAAAGTCATCGAGTTTCAACGTGACATTATTGGCCCTGAGGTAATAACTTCCAAAATATCGATAGAAATTAGATTATCCGCCTTTAATATTTTCCCATTTTTATGACCTTAGTTTATTTGAGAGAAAATAATTATTAAAATGAGATTAGTTAGATGAGAAATAATAGTTGGTTCACTGCGACAACTATTATTCTTTCATGCTTCCGGAGCATCACAAACAGGAATACAGGGACCAGTACATTGGTTCCACCAGTTCCTCTTATGCTTCAAATTATAATATATTAGATTACAACTAGATGTTAGAAAGTATTATGGTAACATATAATTCATCATCAGAGTCTACAATAAGATTACACCAACAATATCAGTTATTACACCTTTGTCCTTGTGCCTATAATTTTTTAACAAAGTCTAAAACCTAAGCATGATGCAAACTGTTAACTCTTATGAATACATTGTATAAAATAGTTATCATGGATATATTGAATGATCGTGAGAGTCACGACTCACAATTGTTTTCCTTTTATTACTTTATCAACATGACTTCTGCAACTTTTTATCTGCAATCTTTTACAGCAAGTGCTAGCCTTGCCACATTTTTTTGTTTGTTCCTCAATCATAATGTTTTTAAGCAGGTGGTTCAAAAATGGTTAAACTGCTTGCCATTGATGCATGATTTCAATGATGCTAGATATGCACATGGACTGCTTTCGAATTTAATACAAAGGTGTTAAATTGTTCTTATTCTCCTTTGGATATCTTTTTGCTTTATATAATTTTTTTTTACTATATTCATACTTTGGTAAATATGTATATTGGGCTAAGCCAAAGTTGTAAACTGTATGTATTGATCAGTTCGGATGAATACCTATTTGGAGGTGATGATGAGAATCTTCCGAAGATCATTTCTGTCGTAAAAGAAGTAAGTCAAAGCAATTTTATTTCCTCTGCTGAAATATGGATTTATCTTAACTAATATATTTTCTTATAGATTTTATCTGGAACTCGTATTGGAACCGAGGAAGCTATTAATCAGATGATTGATTTCATAGATCTACATGGTGGGATGGAAATAAAACTAGGAGGTTAAAGATTGTTCAGTGCATCAAGCACTATATATGCCCAGACAATACCCTTTTCTCTTAATATTAGGCTTCAATTTCTGTAGAATTATCCATTAACCGGGAAGGTGCAATATTCATTGTCTTCTAATTCAATCGTACAGTAGACAATTTGAAAAGAAGATTTCAATCTTCCAATGTGTAAATATCCAATACAACCTTCTTCAAAAAAAAGAAATATATACAATACAACAAAATTTGTACATACAAAATAATACAAATGTATAGTAGTTTTTAAACTCTATTTTTCAGATATGCTTTTCATTTTCTGCAAGCACGCGTTCTTGAGGATAACCTGAGATTTGCCTCGTGTAACAAATTATGAAACACAAATTTTGTCATCATGATTTGTTTTGATAAAAGCATTTTCATTTCAATAAAATATTTTCACATACTTAGAGAAGAATGGGCCAGATAAGCTTGGTAATGATTCAGTCAAGAAAGAGCACCTTAAATAAATGGGATTTACTTTTGACACCCTACCGGTTTCTCGCGATTTTTACTCTTTCGCTACTAAGTAGCTGACATCTACTTAAATAAAGAGCTATGTGGTATTTTCTAATCTGAATTGGCTGTACATATATATGTAGTTCGATCTTGATTTTCAGATTTCCATCATACATTTACAATTTGAGTGGCTTAGTAGTGGTTCATATTTGGGATCTAGTTTGATCTTGATTGCCGTTGTATTTTCTATCATATCTAACTTAAAAGTGTCCCGTTAATGTGCAATAGATAAGTAGTGAATAGAAAAATAGAAAGATTTTATTATGATATTTAAGAAAACTTGTAAATTGAGATAAAAAGTTGTTCTTTAGTTTAGTGAAGATAAAAAATTTCTGTCCCATAAATCCTAGCTCAACTGGCAAAATATGCTGAAATTGTTAGGGCGGACGTCGTGACCCAGATTCGAATCCGGGATCTCACAATTTCTATTTTTGTCTGGTCTTTTCACTCTTAATTTCTCAATTTTTGTCCGGTCTTTTACGGGTTCTTTCATCATGTTCAATCCAGGGGCGAACAAAGTAATAATTTAGTTAAGTAATTTTGTTAGAAAAGATTATATGTAAGTTAAGTGTTACAGTGTTTTGTCCATGATGATATCACATCATGAAAAATCTACCCAAATTCCTTCGATTAACTCTAAAACCAATTAACACAAATAAAAATAAAAATTTATTTATAATGAACCCACTCACAAAGTGAGCATCCTCATTCCTTAGTAGCTACATATTCAATTCGGATTCTCATTTCTCAACTAGAACAAAAGAATTGGTGACGTGGACAAAGAATCCACGAAATTAACCGTTACATTTCCCTCCAAAATCCGCGTTCCAAATTTTGAACCCTCCCTCAACAATGGCGGAGGAGGAGCCATTACCAACTCGCAATCCAGATTTAGAAAGATCACGAAAAAGAAGACTCAAAGAAAAATCTGAAAACCAATCACTCATCAACGTCTTCGATCTCCAACCTCACGTCACAAACATTCTCAAACCCAACGACACTTCATCGCTTCAAGAAACAATCATCAACTTCATCGATTCCAAGAATCCCTCACTCAGAACAATTCTCAAATCCCTAGCATACCATTACCCTAACGCATTCGCTGACAAGCTCGCGAAACTCCTAAATCTTCACCCTAATTTCGAAATCCGAACCGAAATTGTTGCTATTCTTCTTTCCATTTTCAAAGAATCCGATAAATTGAAGATTGGGTCAAGATTGCTTATTGCACTCAAAGAGCTTCTTCTCAATTCACTCAAGATTGAGTCCAATGAATCGATACTCCGTCCACTCTGCGAAACGATCGGTCTCGTCGCTGCTAGACTGTATCAATTTCCAATCGGCGGTTGGTTAGAGCTTCTTCAGTATGTCTGTGATTGCTTCAACGGCGATATGAAGCTGAATCATATGAAAGCGCTCATAATGTTAGCGGAGCTTCCCGAAGTTGTTATAAACAGTGAATTCTGGCTAGATTATGGGAATTATAATGTTCTCTTTTGGTATGTGTTGAAGTTTGTTGACTCGCCGGATCAGGAATTGCGCGAGTAAACGTTTAATGCTTTGTTGATTGTTATTAAGATGTCGAGGTATTTACAGAGAACCAAGGTTTGTGGTCCACTCTGGACGGTTTTATTGCGTTTGATTGATCTTCGGTATGGAGGAGAAGATGATCTGCTTGATTTGGATCTGTTGGATATGGTTAAGCGCTTAGGGGATTTGGTAACGCTTGACATTGAAGAAATCTTTAATGGGAAAGAAGGTGATGTGTTTTGGTGTATGCTTCGAGTTGCGGAGAGGAAATATGCGAGCGATGAATTAAAGTGTGCGGCGGTTGTTGTTATCAAGGAGCTTGCTGAAGCCAATTCGGATGCAATGGAGAGTGTGATAAAAAAAATTTCCAATGAGGAAATGAGGAGAGTAATTTCTGTTGTTATGGATATGATGTCGTGTGTTGATGATGATCCTGTTTGGTATGATATTGATAATAAGATTTGTGAAGATGCGGGGTTGACCGAGAATTATAACCGTGGAAAGTTTTTGCTAAATTTGCTATCTTTTGATGGAAATGAACATGTGTTTGTTCCTGTTGCAATTGAGATGATAGAAAATAAATATGCAATTCATAGTGATTGGCGGGTACATTATGCAGCAATGGTTACTATTGCTGCAATAGCTGAGAGGAACTTCAAAGGGGTATGTATATATTGATTTGATATTCATTACTTTATA
Organism: Trifolium repens; assembly: GCA_030408175.1. Lineage (NCBI taxonomy): Eukaryota > Viridiplantae > Streptophyta > Magnoliopsida > Fabales > Fabaceae > Trifolium > Trifolium repens. The sequence continues at coordinate 4,769,620 of CP125840.1, forward strand.
GAAATTTCTTCATGATGCATTACCTTATAGAAATTCCAATCATGTCATTTGTTTTGATTCTAGAAATGATTATAGTTTATAACTCTTGGTCAGTAACTTGTTTGATGTCATGATTCTCATGTAATAGTATGCAATGCCACCAATTTGATATGCTATTTTGTTAATTTTATTGATATGTAGTTCTTTCATTTACATTCTCTTTTGCCATCACAGGACATGATTCAGCACATTGATCCAGCCGTGACCCTTGTTCATAAGTCGCTGAATGATAAGAATCATCGAGTACTTTGGGCTACTATGCATGCAATTATGTGTTTGAGTGAATACAAGGAAATATTTAAGTTTGTCCTATATAACCTCAAGCTCTTGGGTGGACTAATTGGCATCCTTAAAATTAGCCTTTGTTCGCGTGTACAGGTACAAACAGATTAATTCTGCTCCTTACATCTGTTAATATGTAACGTTGTTCGTACCTGTCCGTGTGTACAAGTACAATTTATTAACTCATATTGCATTGTATACAATGAGACACAATGGTTATCATTTACAGAGACTAGTGTCTACTTGGTTTGAATAAATTTTCTGTTTTCGTTTCATTTTTAATCTGTAAAACTATCTCCTCTTTATAATTCGTTTTCAATTTTGAAAAATTATTTTTTTGCTTTTACAATTTTCAGTACATATTCCAAAACAGCAAGATTTTTGTCAATAAATGTGAAAGCAGAACATGTTTTCTCATACTAAACTGACTTATCTAACTTTTAATATGTTGTATATGTTTGCCTCTTTGTTTATATATATATTTGCTTTCTAAATATTACTCATAAAAAAATTTGTACATAAAGATTCATCCTCAATTCTGGAAAAAGTAATAATCTTTTTTTTCTTACTAAGGAAAAAGTAATAACCTTAGAAGCTAATTAACATGAAATTTCTCTATATACGTTGAAGTTTTATTTATTTAATTGTGTAAAACCTACCTTTTTTGTTACTTCATTACTTATTCAACTGTTTCATATTTTCTGCAGGTATATGCTGTTATTGCCATTCGATTCTTGGTTACAAATTGTGGCTTAGAGAAAATAAATGCTGCTGGGGAAGATATTTTAGTATTATTGCGTAAGCTACTCAAGGTACATGACATGCAATTTTCTCTATAACAATTTTTCATTTACACAATCATTGCAAACAATTGGACCACCGTATTAATCGGTGGAGTCTCACCCTTTTATTTTTGTATTGTTTAACATTTTATGTAATTGCAATAAGCTGTGTTAGTAATTGCCTTGAAATTACATGATCAAAGTGAAGCAAAGTGCAGAAAATGGTGGAGAAGCAGGCCTGGCTATGCAGGTGGCGCGGGGCGCCCACACGCCACTGGAAAGGGCTGTGGGATCTGTCCAGGTGGCGCGCGGCGCCGGTCTCTGGCGCGCGGCGCGGCCGCGATTATATATATGGCTGTTCTGTTTTTTCTGCACCGTGAGAGAGAAGGAGGCTAGGGTTTTGAAAGGGGTTTTTCCAATATCAAGTCTAGGATTAAGAGGGTCATCTCTTAGGTTATTTCTAGTGTTTGGAACTCCATTCTTTCACCTTGTAATCACTATTGATTAAATCTCTTGGTCACGGGAAGAGATTTGGGAAAAGGGTAGAATTTAGGGATTGTCTAAATTCTTGTAACTCTTGTGTAAATCTCATTGTAATCAAGAAGAAGGAGCTTTGATAGTGGATTGGAGAGCTGCTCTCTCCCCCAGACGTAGGTCAATTTTGGGCCGAACTGGGTAAACAATATCGTTTGTGTTCTTTATTGCTTTCCTTAGTTTATTATCTTGTTGTTGGTTTGGTTGATTATTAGTGCATACCCATTGTTGTTATAGTTGATTGCTTGGTTTGTTTTTGCCTCACACTAGTGGAAAGGTTATTGGTGTGGTTATTTGGTTCGAATTCACAACAATTGGCGCCCACCGTGGGGCAAGGGTTTGAACAAATTAGGCATCAATGGGTTCTAAATGGGAGATTGAGAAATTCACCGGTGATAACGACTTTGGGTTGTGGAAGGTGAAGATGAGGGCACTATTAACTCACAACAAGTGTGTTGAAGCTTTAAAGGGGGTGACACAAATGTCGGCTACTCTCTCGGATGCGGAGAAGACCGAGATGGATGAGAAAGCATTGAGTTCGATTATCTTGTGTCTTGGTGATAAGGTATTGCGAGAGGTAGCGCGAGAGACTTCGGCGGCGGCGATGTGGTCGAAGCTTGATACTTTGTATATGACAAAGTCATTGGCTCATAAGCAATGTTTGAAGCAACAACTATACTTCTTTCGTATGGTTGAGAACAAGTCTGTGGTGGAGCAATTGACTGAGTTTAATAAAATCATTGATGATTTGGCGAATGTTGACGTGAATTTGGAAGACGAGGACAAAGCTTTTCATTTGTTGTGTGCTTTACCTAAGTCATATGAACATCTCAAGGATGCATTGCTTTACGGCAAGGAAGGTACTATCACCTTGGATGAAGTCCAATCGGCTTTGAGAACCAAGGAGTTGACTAAGTTCAAAGACTTGAAAGTTGATGATGGTGCGGAAGGCTTGAGTGTGGTGAAGGGTAGAAGCGAGAACGGAGGCAAAGGGAAGTGGAAGAATGGGTCCAAGTCTAGGCCAAAGGGTGATGGTGGTAGCAAGTTCAAATGCTACTATTGTCAGGAACCGGGTCACTTCAAGAAGGATTGTCCTCGGAGAGGGGGCGGTGGTAGTTCGTCGGCTCAGGTTGCGGTGAGTGATGAAGTTTATGAGGAAGGCTATGAGAGTGCGGGAGCACTCATAGTCACATGCTTTGAACCATAGATGGTTGTCGGCCTGGAGAGGCGGTGGAATAATACTCGGTAACGGCCTGGAGAGGCGGTGGTAATAATACTCGGACGTCGGCCTGGAGAGGCGGTGAAATAATACTCAACATCGGCCTGGAGAGGCGGTGGTAATAATACTCGGACGTCGGCCTGGAGAGGCGGTGAAATAATACTCAACATCGGCCTGGAGAGGCGGTGGAATAATACTCGGGTGGCTCTTGAAACAACAACTTGGTTATGAGGATGCGGAAAAACTAGTGGTGTGAAGTTCGGAATCGGTGGAGTCATAAGTCGTGGACTTTGATGCTCCTATCACATGTGTTGAGAGAAAGAATATTTTTGAAGCCCAAAGCTAGTTGAAGGTGGAGTTGTTCATCTTGAAGACGGGAAAGCTTGTAAGGTTCAAGGTATCGGTGAGTCTCTTTTACATGATGTGAGGTATTTTTTCTTGAACTTAAAATGCATAGATGGTTGGTTCTACTGTTGGTTATGCATTTGTTACTAGTGGTGTTTCTCATATGGTGGAGTTGTGAAACTTTGGTGGATACTTGTTAGTGACATAGGTTTAGTGTGACTAGTGAAACGAGGTTTGCTAGGTGTTGAAACTAAACTGGAAATGTTGGATACTAACAATGGCCTGAAGTGTGTTTCAGAGCAATTATTGACAGTTTTGCAGGTGACAAGGTGGGAAATCATAGTGGAAATACCGGTTTGAGACTTTGGTGGAGTAATCTCGGTTTGAGGTGGAGGTACACCGAAGTGGTATGGCTATGGAAACCTTGTGGGTTTATGTTCTGATTGTGCCTGAAGAAGTGCAGAACTTGAAAGATCTTCAGGGGGGCAATTGGAAGCAACGGTGATCAAATTCGGGAACTTGTGAGACTATTAGAGGTAGTTGGATACAAGAGAATTTGAAGTTGCGGCTTGTGGAACTTGCCTAAAATTCCAAGGCTAAGTTGAGGGCAAGCATTTTTTCTTCGAGAGTACGGAAGGCATTCCGGGGTTCGAAGGTGGTGGAGTGACTTGTAGGATTGTTCTAAAAATTCCAAGGACAATTGGAGGCAAGTATTTCTTTGAGAGTACGAAGCGGTTCACTTCGGGGTTCAAAGAAGGTGTGGTGAAATCAGGTTGGAGAGAGCAGCATGATGGTTGATGGGAAGTTGGCATCACCATGAATTTAAAGGCAAGGTGGAGATTGTTAGTAATTGCCTTGAAATTACATGATCAAAGTGAAGCAAAGTGCAGAAAATGGTGGAGAAGCAGGCCTGGCTATGCAGGTGGCGCGGGGCGCCCACACGCCACTGGAAAGGGCTGTGGGATCTGTCCAGGTGGCGCGCGGCGCCGGTCTCTGGCGCGCGGCGCGGCCGCGATTATATATATGGCTGTTCTGTTTTTTCTGCACCGTGAGAGAGAAGGAGGCTAGGGTTTTGAAAGGGGTTTTTCCAATATCAAGTCTAGGATTAAGAGGGTCATCTCTTAGGTTATTTCTAGTGTTTGGAACTCCATTCTTTCACCTTGTAATCACTATTGATTAAATCTCTTGGTCACGGGAAGAGATTTGGGAAAAGGGTAGAATTTAGGGATTGTCTAAATTCTTGTAACTCTTGTGTAAATCTCATTGTAATCAAGAAGAAGGAGCTTTGATAGTGGATTGGAGAGCTGCTCTCTCCCCCAGACGTAGGTCAATTTTGGGCCGAACTGGGTAAACAATATCGTTTGTGTTCTTTATTGCTTTCCTTAGTTTATTATCTTGTTGTTGGTTTGGTTGATTATTAGTGCATACCCATTGTTGTTATAGTTGATTGCTTGGTTTGTTTTTGCCTCACACTAGTGGAAAGGTTATTGGTGTGGTTATTTGGTTCGAATTCACAACAAGCTGAATAATGGGCTTTCTGAGTCTCCAGCATGAAAAGCAGAAGTTACAAGAAGAAGTTATTGAAACTCTAAAATCAGTTGCAGTTCTAATGCCGCTATATCTTGAAATCTGAAATCTAAGAATTTTGTAGGTTTTGATTGTGGTAAATTATAATCCCAAAATTCTTCCATGCAGGTAACTTTTTGTCAAAAACATTACGATAAAACAATGGAAGCATTGAGAGTAATTGTGTTTGATAACAGTAGTTCACCCAGTTTGTTTCTTCGCGCCAAATGTCTAGAATGTATTGGTACTCTAGTTAGGAATTTTGAGCAAGATAAATTCAACGAACATGAAGTTTTTGGGGTAAGTATTTCTGCTAATTCCTATTTAAATTTCATACCGACTACATATATAGTTAAAATAACAATATTTTGTTGAGGTGTAATTTTGCCTTCTTTAGTTGTAACAACAATTTAAAGCCATGGATATTTAATCGTCGGTGTGATATAGATCGATAAAATCGATAAGAAGACTTTCTTTAATCGTCGGTGTAATATAGATCGATAAGAAGACTTTCTTTTGTATTTTAGGATTACAATTAAAGCATATGTGAATATATTTTGAATTTATTTGTATCTGTAATGCAACGGAATAATTGGTTCAAATCATATAGAATGTATTGTCAAAACTAATGTTAAAACTTTGATTTGATAGCATTATAAATTAAAACATACACTTTTAGAGGTCATACAGATACTTTTGCAATTGCTCAAGATTAATCTTTATGTATCTTATATATGATCTTGCTATATATCATTCAAAATTTGATTAAACTTGTAATTGTTGTCAGAATCGCGATCAGAATCGTAAAATCCATGGATTTTGGGATTTTGCTCACCCTAAATGATCTGAATCTTGAGTAGAATCCTAATTCAGAGCAAAATCCTAATAAAATCGCACTAAATCGCAGCAAAATCCGCAATCTCATATGGATTATTATGAGTTGAATCCATCGACTTTGATTACGATTTTCAATTATGCGATCTTGATTTCCCCTTTCGATTCAACAAAACGATTTGAGTAGAATCCACCGATTTTGGTTGCGATTTACGATTTTTCGATCTTACTATCCTCTTTCGATTCAAAGTAAACTCTCGATTCTGACAACCTTGGTTATAATATTACATTAAAAGCTGTCAAATAATTATGAAATAAATTCACTCTATGCTAATTCATGCTGTAACTTTTGAAGCTTGTGGAATCTCTTGTATCAATTGAAGGAAAATTAAGCGATACAGACCACTTAGCAAGATATGTCATCTTAAAGGTATATTTGAAATCTATGATAGATCATTTATCTCCCCCATATGGCAATGCTAGTTTGAAGTTTGTATTCCTAAATAAATGAACACTTTGCAGGCACTGGATCATTTCTGTAAGTGTCAAAGAGTGAATATTGACCAACTTATCGATCAAACTATGCTGATGTTGCTTAGATATGCTCAACTTGATCTTTGTTTAACAACCAGTATGCCCATGGATTTGAGGTTTGCCTCTACATTTTAGTACTACAATGATAAAATAATTTCCATTAGGTTTGATTGAACGAATAATATTTCATGGTGTTGTGAGAAAAATCACATACTATATAACATGAAGGTGAATGAATGAGAAACAGCAATGATATTTGTCTCTGTGCATATCTCTATCCAAGAATAATATTTGTCTCTGTGCATATCTCTATCCAAGAAATTGATGAATGTTGGAAACAAGCAATATCACCTTTTCAAGTGATGAAATTGTGAAACTGAAACCATTCAATTTAACCAATGGATTACTCATTTTCAGCCTAGATGATGATGATGATGATGATGATGATGATGATGAGCATTTGGTTGAAAAGGTGAGAGTTAAGGCTTCTAATATACTACTGTCATGCTGTGCAGAAAGATCTGCTGAAAAATTTCCTCCCAATGTTCTCACGGTTGGTCTAATACATCCGATGATTTTGATTTGCATAGTGGATTCTACCTTAAAGAAAATATTCGACTAAACATGTAAATATTCAAATGTTTATAGGTCACCAATTTTTTTTTGAGATGTATTGGTTGTTCTAGTTTTAAAACTCGCAAGGCCGGTATGTTAGGTAAATATAAATTTAGAATATTTGATTTCAACTAAAACTCTTGAAATTTTAGTGTTCAATACATTTTTTATAAAATAATTCACTTTCTGTTTCTAGCTCTTCCAAAACTACTGCCCTTAATTGAAGAAGGTATAATACCTGAAAAGGATAAAACAGATGTGACACGTCGCATTACAGTATCTCTGAGTGAAGCCCTAGGGAAGGTATTTGATCATTGTTCTTAAATTTAAATGTATCATTTTAAGCCCTCGGGAAGCCTTATTTCTTTCATTGTGGAATACATGCAGGAAACGGATAATGGTTTGTCTAAAAGAATGCTTAGGTTACTTCCCAAATGCATTAAGGTACACTAAAATTGTGCAAACTATATATTGGTGTTATGTTTTGATCTAATCAGTAGTAAGTACTATTGTGAACTAATCAGTATTATTCTTCTCATGCAAATAACACAAATGCAGACCTCTGGTATTTTTGCCAATGTTCAACTAATAAGAATTATTGTTGACGGGATAAACCAAGCACTAAAGAAGATAATGGAAAATGAAATAAAGAGAGAAAAAGAAGCTGGAACTTCAGAAGAGGAAGGTGATTTTTTACCAACACAAGAAACAATTAAGGTTATACTTTAAATTCTCTCTTATTTTAGTGCATTTTAGTGCACAGACTAGTCTGTTGTGTGTTCACCAAAAAAAGAAAAGATTACATAACCGTTCTTTCATTAATTGATTTTTTTAAAAGATTAAATATGGTAGAATAAAAAGGAGATTACATAACCAGAATACTAATTATCTGTAAATGATTAACTTTTCTTATATGATCATGCTTTGATTGCAAACTAGTTTATCAACCAGAATAATAGTTCATGCTTTGCGGCATTAACATGGTTACAAAATATTGTTTTTTAGGACTTCTTTACTCAATAAAATATTAAAATTAAAATAATTGAATATATCTACAAAATTTATTTAGACTATGGATGTATAACTATGATATGCTCTAACTTTTCATTTACATTTATTGACCTATATAAAACTAACTATAACCAACTCTTTTCACTCTTTACAGGATGCAGGTAGTTTGATAGAAACAACAACTGAAAAATTTCAAAACCGATTATCGATATATATTGATCGCCTCATGAACAATGTTGTATTGTTTTTGGTACGTTGTTATCCTTTTTTTTGTGGTACATGTATGTTATCCTTTTCTATTTCTTCCCATTTGGTTGTTTCTTAAGCAAAGATTGTTTCTATTGAAAATATTGTGTTGTTTTTTTGTGAGCTTAAACAAAGATTGTTATAATCAACAAACTTGAAAACTTACATATCTTAAGTTAAAATTTCTTTATTGCTTCTATATGATCTTTGACAGGAGACTAACATGCCAGCTAGAGTGATCGTTTTTGCAATTTCCATTTTTAACATTTTGGTTCCACAATTCCCAGAAAAATTACCGCCGTAAATCTAGTTTCTTTTATCAATTTCGTTTAAAATTATGGTGATATAAGTACCCCATTAATAATATATCTTGTGTCTGTGCGCTAATTGAACAGACATCATAACAAATATATTGTAGCTGCCTGTCATGCTTTAAGGAACGGTATTCCTCATTCTCAGCCGGTATTTGCAACTCAACAGTTTTGTTTCTTTACTTATATATTATTTATTTATTCTTTATGAATTATGATGATCTGTATTTGGATAATGATTCTTCCAGCATGCTATACGGGCAATTGGTATTTGTGCTGAGTTTGGAAAAGATCATTTCAATCCAGATCTTGCTAAGGGTAACTTCTTTAAGCTCTTCTTAACTTAAATGCACAAATATATAGACACATACTTTTTTTGAATATGGTAACAAGTAATAGGCTTTATGCAGATTCTGTCTCCAGACTATACGATGTAGTGATAAAAAGATCTGGAGATATAACAGGATGTGATAATAATGATATGGCAGTTGAAGCTCTTGGGAAAATTTGTGAATATCATAATGGCAAGATCGAAGGCGGCTCTATGGTAATATCTTCCAAATACCAATGATGTCTTCCTTAGAAAAAGAAAGCAATATTTTCAAATTTAAATGGCTCTTTTAAATGTCTAAAAGATTCTATTTATTTTTAATCGGGTTCATACTTATTGAGAAGTTCATGTACTAGTACTAATACTTATTGAGAAGTTAATAGGCTTTTTTTCCTTCTTTTATGAGGATTTATTCATCAATGTTAAAATCCCTTCCTTCATGTTGGATAATTTTATAGAGTGGCCAAAGGTATTTAGACTTTACTTTACATGGCTAAAAGTGGAGAGGTATAGCAATAGGGTGTAGAGAACAGTTAAAGAAATATGTGTTGATTATATAACAACCTGTATACAGATTTTAGTGTGGAAAAACAAAATAAACTGTTATGTATCTCAGTTTGAAATTGCTGGCCTTTAGTACATATAGATATGCAGCAGGGTCTACGATATTACTGCTCACTGTTATTGCTTTATTTATACAAACGGCAGGTTAATTACTATAAATTTATAGTCTTAGAATAGATTTTGTTCCTTTTGATTAGTTTATCAACATTCCTATTGTCAAATGTCAATCTGCAAATGTTTACTGCTTTGCTCCTTTTTTGATTATTTGTTATTTTAATATTCACAATGTTGTTAAGCAGGTAGTTCGAAACTGGTTAAACTTTTTGCCATTGAATTTGAAGCATGATATCCATGCAGCAAGATCTGCACATGAACTGCTTTCTAGATTGATAAGAAGGTGTTAAATCTTTCTAAATTATTACATTCATTCATACTTTGGTTAACAACATACTGGGCTAATCAAAAGTGTGTACTCATCGATCAGGTCAGATGCGGACCTATTTGGAACTGCAAACGTTAATCTTCCCAAGATTATTTCCGTCGTAAGAGAAGTAAGTAGGACCAGTTTTCTTTATATTGTTGAAATGTAGATTTATCTTAATTATCTTGATACAATATATATATATATAAAATTCTTTTTTATAGATTTTATCTGAACCCGACCTTCTGAGAGATCAGGAAGCTATTGATCTAATGACCGAGTTCATAAATCAACATAGTTGAATGGAATGAGAGCTCCACATTTATTCAGCACATCATGACATCAACTACCATGTATATATTTCTACAAGATACCTTTCCTCTAATCATTAGGATTCAGCTTCCCTTCCCTACAGAATTATTAGTATACTGGATATGTGTAACCTCTTGTTAATTCATTGAATTGTTCAGTAGGCAATAAGAAAGGAAGATTACAAAATATGTAATGTAAATGTACAATAACATTCACATATATAAACAATACAAATGCATTGAGTCTTCTACCCTGTTTCATATGTTTTTCTCTTTTGCAAGGACCGCTTCGTTTCGCATGACAAATTACAAAACATAATTTGTTATAGGGATGTGTTTTTGAAGAGTGATATCAATACACTTTTCAACACGACAACATCTATTATTTATTGTTCCTGAATTGGATATATCAGTAGACCTCGTCGACAATGTTGGTAATCATAGGTTGTTGATCTTTTCCTCTCCTTTTATGCCTCTATGATAGGACCCCAATGCCTAGGTGCTTAAAAGAATTACATATATAGCTATATATCACTCATGAAATGAAGAAAAAAAAAATGATCATATTTGGTAACTTTAAGCAAAATCAGATCACTTAAGATTACATATCATCATTTCAAAACACCAACAACCAGTAGCTTATTCAAATTAAATGAAGTTATTTGGAAGATTAACACCTTCTTAACTATTCTCTATGTTCCAATTATTCCCAAGGCTTGTAGTGATCTTGGTCATGGTCTTTTTCTGATAATTCCATCAATAATACTGATACAGTTTTTATTCCAAAAGTTAATAATAATCAATGTTTTTATAATCGAAGCTCCATATCTATGTCTCTTAATTTATTTTAAAAATTCAGTTTAATAATGTTAAACCGGTCGATTTAGTTTCATAAGGCAATTTGGTCCTTTGACTTTAAAACCCATCAATTTAGTCCATATTTTTGTTGTGCAAATTGGGTATTTATGTCCGCAAACTATTGAGATTAATCCCTCGAGTTTTGTGGGATCCAAATAAGCGGCTCTCTCTAATAATTTTAACGTTGCTGCATGTTCAAGTAAGAGATCAAATCAAAATATTAATTAGGTTAGAAGATACTTGTGTCATCTCATGTAAGTGCTCTTGGTATTTAGTCTATATACTTTTTTTTTACAAAATTTAATCTATATACCTGTGAAGCACGGACACCGACACGGACACGAGACACAACACGGACACAGGCACGGATGTAAAGCCAAGTAAATGGGTGCAGCTGCCCCCACTCATCTCTTACAAATAGCTTGTTTTAATAATAATATGATACTTTAACTAACTCATCCTTCACATAAAAAACTTTTTTGCCCCCACATTAGATATCAATTTAGACCAAGGTAAGAGTTTTCTTCTATAATTTTTGTGAACAATCAAATACAATATTGTATTTGATTATATTTTAAATGACTATCTAACTCACACACATATATTTTATAGTGATTAAAATAAAATAAAATAAAAAAGGTGAGGTTACACATTGATAATTTGAGACTATTTGTCTAACAATCAATGAGAACAAATCAAATAAGTAGATTTGCATGTGATATCCATAATTAACTTATAAGCAAATAATATAGTTTGTTCTTATTGGTTGATGGATAAACCCCCCAAATTATCAAGAGATAAATTAGGAAAAAACCAATAAAAAATCCAGCATTCTTTAAAACTATTAAAATTTGTAGAAGACAATTATAATTTGTATATGATAAGATGTCTTCAATTTTTTTGTGATTAACCCTCTAGTTGTTAGAGGAAGAGGTCTTGGTCAAGTAGAATTTGGAAGGAAGATAAATAAAGTCTATCAAAATATTTTTCTTAAAAATTGAAGACAGCTACTCTTGAAAAATTTGTGTTTAAAGAAAGCTAATTAATCATTTTAGCTTGACCAAAAATGTCTTAATTTTTTTAGATATACAATTATATAGCTGTTGTAGTATCTCATATTATTGGTTAATAATAATGACATTTTTTTTCTTTTTAGAATATTGATATTATTTTATTACTTATTAATTTATTTAATAAATATTTATCATATATTTTGACCCCACTAGCCAAAATCTCTGGATCCGTCCCTGCACGGACACTGACACGGCGACACCAATAATAATTTGGAAAAATGACATAATTCAGTATAATCATAAGTGTCGTGTCGGTGTTGGACACCGACACAGACACATGTCGGACACGGACACACCTAGTCCGAGAAGTGTCCGTGCTTCATAGCTATATACTTAAGAAATATACTATCATGTCAATGTATATTAAATGTCCAAGTTGCGTAAATTTAAATAATTTGAGAGATTAAATTGACCAAATTTAGATTTAAGAGATTAAGTTGCATTAACTTATAAAACTAAGGTCTAGAAGTCCTAGCTCAACTGACAAATGCCGAAATTGCTAGGCCGGACGTCATGACCCGGGTTCGAACTTGGAATTTCACAATTGTGTGTGAGTTTAATTTCAATGGATTACCACTTCATCTAAGACCGGAAAAAAAAACTTATAAAACTAAGGGACTAAATTGACTGATTTTAAAATTAAAGACCCAATTGAGCTTTTAAAATTAGTTTAGAACAAAAATGTATTTAAGCCAATTTTTTTTTTTTTACAATCAACGACTTATATCATTTTATTATTCAATAAAAGAGTAATATAAAAATTAATATCTCAAAAATTATTTTCAAATTATGAATTGTTTGTGATTCCAATGCAACTTCCTGTTCAACCTTGAAGCTGAAATTTTAAAATGCATCATTGAGATGTGCATAAAATTTAATCACAACTTTCATTATAGTTTTGCGGTTGGGTATGGAAGTTTGGAATTTTTCTTTTCCCCAATGTTTTTACCTTTTCTCAACCCCAAATTTTCAATTTTACCCTTAAACTTATTTCGAAAAATGTTTTGCAAAGTGAATTTTTTGATGAAAACATTTTTCAAAATTTCCCTTTATACACATTCAAACATGAAATTTTCAAATTTTTTTATCATAGTTTTTTATTTTATTTTAATATTTTCCAGCTTTTAATGTTCGTTTTTATGGTTTGATGATGAAGTTGTTATTTTTAATCATAGTTTGTGTTGTTTGAAGAAGAAATTGTCAATTGTAAATTTTTTTATTTAGATTACCGTATTTCGGATACTATTTTCCTAAATTTTTTTAGAGATTAAACTATTTGGGAAAATATTTTCTGAAAATTCCCGCAATTCAAGAGTTTTGAAGCGCAGAATCCGAAACTGGTTCAGAAAACATGTTTCAAAGGAATTTTGGATAACATTTTCCAAAATCTTGGTATCTGTGATCAGAAATGCGAATTTGATGTTCTAACTTGATTGAGTTATTAGTCTCAGTCAATTAATTGTCATCAAACTCACCATATAATTATCATTAAAAATCAAATATATCCAAACTCATCATATACGCAATTCCATTTTTTCATTGAATACAATATCAATTTGGTGAAGGGGTGAAGTTGACAATTTGAGAGAGAGAGAGAGAACGGATGGAGAACGGTGGTGCTTCGGGAGGGTTGTGCAGCGTTTGTGCGGTAATGCGGAGGAAGGACGTTGTTTGTGTAGTGCTGCTATGAGGAAAGAGGTGAGTGGGAAAATTTGACAAAAAAGGGGTTTATTTTTTGTGTGGTTGTGTTTTTGTGTATGAAGAGATATATATTTCGGAAAATATTTTTCAAAATGTAGCAAATGGAAAACATTTTCCGAAATAAATTTAAGGGCAAAATAGAAAATTTGGAGAGTCTAGGAGAAATATAGGGAGGGGGAGAGAAAAACTCAGGCACGATTTTCATTTTAGATAACAACACTATGCAAATATTTGGAGTGATAAGATTAAAGGGGGTGCAATGTTAAATTTTGAGAAGGTTCAAGGTAGAAATAAAATGGAATAATTGCTTCAATTTATAAAATTTGAGAGGGTGCAGTAGCACCACCTGAGCTTAAGCTTAAGGTGGCTCCGCCAGTGGTTTAATAGTTTATAACATTGTCTATATAAATGTATTACTAAGTGGGATTTAAATAAATTTCAATAGATATAACCAAGAACAAAAGAAAAACAATTTAAAAACAAAAAGAAATCTACATTGCTAAGCATAACATAAAACATTGATCACTTTTCTTTCGTTTATGATGAAAAGTAAAACATTAGTCTCTTAAATATCTCTAAACTATTTTTCTTTTTTAAAAAGAGTTTAAAGATAGTATAAAAGACTAATATTTTACTTTTCATCAAAACGTACAAAAGAAAAAAGACTAATGTTTTAATGTTATACTTAGCAATGTATTTTTATGAAAAGTAAAATATTATTCTCTTAAATCTAGATGTATATTGTGGTTACACGATAGTGAGACCTTTGAGATCAAAATCACGGCATCGACATAAGAGAAGAAGATCACTTTCAAGAGTTTTGACAGTGAGATCTTTGAGGTGGAACAAAAAGTTGCGGTTGAATCACAAACAATCAAGTACATGATCGAGGATAATTGTGCCGATGTCACTGAAATTTCAGTGTCGCCGACACAATTATCCTTGATCATAGGCTTGACTGTTTGTGATTCCAATGCAACTTCATGTTCGACCTTGAAGATCTCACTGCCATAAATCTTGAGAGTGATCTTCTTCTACGTGGATGTCGTGATTTTGATTTCTGAAAGGTAAAAAGAAAAGACAGTGAAGTGAATGAGAACAAATAGGCGTAAGTAGTATTTATAATGTTGCTGGAATAACTAAAGTCGCCTTACAATTAAAATTTTTTTGACCAAAAGATTTGATTTTTAATTTTTTTGACCAAAAGATTTGATTTTCAATTAAAATTTAAAATATTTTCTTTTTAATTATTTTTTGTCAAAAGATATTTTAAGCTTCATCTTATGGTTTTCCAATGATTTTTTTTTATGTTATACCTTATTTTTAAGATTGAATTATTTCCTTCCCCCGGTTAATTTTCGTGTAATTTTTCTTTTTTGGGCCTAGGCCCCGTTGAATACCAAAAAAAAAAAGATTGAATTATTTAAAATTAAATATATTTTTAGTCCCTACAAAATTATATTATTTTAAAGTTAAATATGTTTTTGCCTTGTTTAGGTGTTGAGTTTATGGTTGTGTACTATACTTCTAGTATCTTGTTGTACTAGGACTTTTTCTTGTCCTTTTTTGTATATATAGTATTAGCGGCGCTTGCGCTCTGCACCTGCGTCGTCCAGATCGCCATCAGGTTTTGGTGGTGGAAGCTGCTTTCGGCTCTTCATCAGTTTCTCCTGTTGCAGCGGTTTGGTTCAACCAGTGCCGCCGCTCACTCGCAGTGGTGGTGGCTGGTTTGTGGTGTTTCAATCTACTTGAAGTAGGTGGTGGTTCGGCCTCCCTGGCGTCATCATCTTCAACTCAGTCGTTGGCGCTACCGCAATTGATGTTACCTGTCACCTCCTCTTGGTGATTGGTTGGAAATTTGCACCCTCAAGGGGTTTGTTTCTGTGTCAACTCTCGCCTCTGCTGCAGGCGTTGTTGTTCAGAAAACACAATTGATATGTTTGTTTCTGTGGTTCTCAACAAATTGGTTGTTGGTTTGTTCTGTTTCCTTTGCTTGGTTCATATTTGCCTAAAATGGCCTGTTACTTTCTTGGTTTCTATTCCAGCTAGTTGTCGGTGATGGTTTATGTTATCGTGTTGACTGTCAGTTTCTCTTACCGTTCCTTAGGAGATGTGTTCGGATTTTTTCAAGTTCGTTTCTAGTTCTTTTGGATGCATGTGATGTTTTATATATCCTCTTTTTTTGCAATCTGATTTTGGACCCCGCGTTGGGTTTATTGGGTTGTACTTTTGATGTGTATTTGTTTGTTGCGCATTTGGCTCCTCACTGGATTTATCCGGTTATGTTTATTTGACCACTTATGTGTAAATTTATTATGGTTGTATTACCCTTTTAGGGTCGATTTACACTTTTGTGTGGTTGCTGGGTAAAGTTTATGTCCCCTCGGCTTGTTTGTTCTCCTTTTTTATTTTAATATATTTTCCTTTGCTTAAAAAAAAGTATTATATATTCCATTAATTTTTTTGTCTTGTATGGTTTATTTTAGAGGAGTAAAGGGTAGCTATGAGTTGATTAGATAGATTTTTGCTTTCAAAAGAATGGGGCTTGCATTGGCCTAATTGTCTGCAGATTGCTCTGAATCGCGGTTTATCTAATCATTGTCCTATTGTGTCGATTAGAGGAGCAAAGGATAGCTATGAGTCGATTAGATAGATTTTTGCTTTCAAAAGAAAGGGGCTTGCTTGCATTGGCCTAATTGTCTGCAGATTGCTCTGAATCGTGGTTTATCTAATCATTGTCCTATTGTGTTGTCTGTAGATGAAGATAATTGGGGCCCAAAGCCTTATTAGGGATGAAGCTTCGGGAGTTTGTGATTGAGAAGTGGATGTCTTTTCATATCTCTGAGTGGGGAGGTTTTAAGTTAAAAGAGAAATTGAACCTTTTTAAAGTGTGTCTCAAAGAATGGCATAGGGTGCTTGGGAGGAATATAGAAGGGAGAATCAGGGAAATGAAAGATAGAATGAATGTTCTCAATTTGAAATGGGTGGATGATAGTCTTAGGCACCGTTTGACACGGCTTATTTTCTACTTTTTTTCTTCTCCTTAAAAATACTCCCTCCGTTCCTTTTTATAAGGAACAATTTGAGAAAAAATTTTGTTCTTTTTTATAAGAAACAATCATTAAATTTATACTTTCAAAAAAAAAAAATCATTAAATTTATGCTTTATTAATTAAACAATTCTATTTATACCCTTTATCTATTCCAATATTATGCATTAATTACACCAATGTTAGTTTTGGAATATATTATAAAATTTTAGATTTTTTTAATAAAACAAATAAGATTCCTTGGTTTGTGTGTTTTCTCCAAATTGTTTCTTATAAAAAGGAACGGAGGGAGTAGTAAAGAAGGAAAAAATTGTGTTTGACTTCACTTTTCTTTATTTTTGACTTCTTTACTTTATTTCTCTAATACTTTTAAGGAGAAATATTGTCAAATATAATTTTATACTTCTCTATTTCGTTGAATCAGAAATAAAAAAGTAAAAAATAAGCCGGACCAAACGGGGCCTTAATGATGAAGTGAAGGAGGAAATCTGTTTTTTATATCCTCTCAAGTGTTGTCTTTTAATAATTGAGATTTCGATTTAAATAATTTAATTAGAAAATAAGTATACATAAAAATATAATATTTGAAGTGTCATTTTACTTGTTCAATGTAAAAAAAATTTAAAAAAACAAAATGATTAAAACACTTTAACCCAACAAAAAGTACATTAGACGTCACCCCAAACCACCCCTAACGGAACATCAATTGAAATACACCAACGACCACCAACCCAACCTATTGAGACACCACTAAACACTAACTTCCGAACTCGAATCAAAATTACTCGGCCCATCAGAATCTAAACAGCAGCTCCTTAAGTCGAAAATTGGTGGACGCCGGTAGAAAACTAAAAATCAACATCGATGCAACATAGTTCAACCAGATACCAGAAACCTGCAGACCTCAGCAGATTTGGAAACCCTCAGCGACTTAAATAGAATCCTGCAAACTTCAACAGATTTGAATAAGCGGTCAGAGAATCAAGTATCAAAGAAAGCCATTCACAATCGGCATCAACCACCACCACATCACCCAAATCCCATAACCACCACCTGAGCCGCCGACCCCCAAACCGCCGACACCGCCAGATCTGACACCGCCGTCAGTTTTAGTAAGTGTTCGGTTAAGCCAACATGCATAATATATAAGTTGTAATTTTCTCTATTTTCTATTCTTTCTTTTATTATTATATAGTTTTATAAATATAAATGTAAAAATGTGACAATAAATGAGTTCAAATCTCTTTTATACATTCTAACACATATATGTAAAATATAAATTAATTTTGATTAAAAAATGTATATATAAATTAATAAGACCATGTAAATTAACTTGAAAAGATGTTGATGACTTGATGTTCATAAATTTCATTTATGCATGTTAGTCAAAAAAATAAATTTCATTTATGTGAATAAGATTTTCTATGAGAGTTTTGTATAATAAGGATCTGAAAGCAACGCACTTTTAGCATCCACCAATGAATACTACTTAAGTTGTTCCTCCAACATTGTTATCCTTCTTCACCTTCAGCCGCCATATTTCGTTACATCATTAATCTATATATTACACCAAAAACCAAACACATTTTCAATCACAAACCCAAAACCTTAATCCAATCACACACCCAATGGAATCTGAAACAATATTCCCACTTGAATTACAATCTGAAACATTCAAAGTTCTAAGTTCCAACGATGACACCGCCATGGAAACTCTCTTCTCAAACCTCTACAACAACAATCAACAACAACAACAGCAACAAAATCAAAACCGATCTAAATCACTCACATTTCTCCAATGTTGTAAACAACATCACCCTGATCTTCTCATGATCAAACTCTTTTACCATCTAACCTCTTCCCCACAAACCCCCACGCGCACAAACGCCGCACGCGCTCTTCTTTTCGTTAATCCAGCCCATCTCTGGCCCAAACTCCGTCCTCAGGCCCAATCCCGTCTCCAGGCCCATTTCATTAAATATCTTACGTCAGAAACTTCAATTCACGTCCTTCGACTTACGTCACTAATTCTATCACAAACGATTTCCGTTATTTATCAAAATCATCAACACTGGAAAGAAATTCTCGATTTTCTTTTCTCTACCGTTAATTCTAACGACGAGAAACTTCTAGAATTTTCTCTTTTAGTCTTCGCTTCACTCTCACAAGATTGCCGTTTAAACATATCAAAATATCTAAACGACGCCGTTAAAGTTCTTCATTCATCGTTTTTATCTTCACTATCGAATTCAACAAACCCTAACGTTCAAGTTGCTTCGTTTGGTGCAGTTGTGAATTTGATTCAGTTTTTTTCCGAACCTTCGCTTTTTCACGAACTACTAAGAGCGATGATGGTCGCTGTGTTTGCACTGTTGCATAGTTACGAAAAAAGCTATTTCAAAAGCGCGTTTGGTGAATTAGTTAAGCTTGTTTCTGCTGAACCTGGTTTGTTGAAGCCTTATATGAGTGATATGGTTCTCGATGCGCTTCAGATCGCAGAAAATAGCGGTGTTAGCGATGAAACGCATCGTTTGGCTTTTGAATTGGTTTTGGCTATGACGGAGTTGAAGGAATGTGAACAGATGATGATGAATTTGCCACATGAGACGGTTGTTAGGTTATTTATCGTTCCAATGAAAACGTTGGTTTTGTCGGTTAAAGAGGATCGCGAAAAGGTTGAAGAAGCGGTTAAAGATGGTGGTGAGAATGAAAAAGTTGTTGATGATGATGACGTGTATGAATTTGGAATGAAGTGTTTGAAGAAACTTTGTGTTGCATTTGAAGGGAGAAAAGTTGTGGATGTTTGTTATGAACTGTTGACTAAATATTACTTGGATTCAGAAGATTGGAAAATGAGACATGCAGGGATTACATTGCTTACTGTGATTGCTAAAGAGTTCTCTGATGAAATGGTGAATTCATTATAACTATAATCTCTTGTTATCATGCATATGATATTGTTACTGTACTAGCTAGTAGTTCTTGCACTAACACAAATCATTTTATGCATAGTTCTTGCACTAGCATTAGTTAGGGTTAGGGTATATATTTGGATGTAGGGTTTTAGAGGAGTAAGTTTATATTTTATATATATATTCTAAATTTTTATAAACCCTAAAAGGTTTTTCTAGGTTACGTATAGCGTACGTAGTTTACCCAACAACCGATATTAGTCTTATAAATAAATTTGTAAGTAGAGTAAAAGTTACCAGTTTGTAGATGCCATTTGTAAATTTACTTATATAGTTAATTCTCATTAGTTGTTGGACGTATTACCACAATTCTTTAAGGATAACCTATGCATTCGCCAACTTAAAATAATAACATTATAGATGTTCATGTAACATTTCATAATACTTGATTTTTCCAAATATTTAGACTCAGTTTAAATAAGAAAAATAAATTGTTGCTTCCATTCTCTTTAGAATTCCTCCATCCAAACATACTCGATTCAATATTTTTGTTATTTATAATTGCTTTTAAGTTATCGCATATCTCATTATACTCTATTCAATATTTTTGTTATTTATGATTGCTTTTAAGTTATACTCGATTCATATTATTGTCGTTATTATTGTGAATTTATATTTTATTTGCATCAAATATTATTATGAAAAATGTCCTTATTTCGATCATATATTATTTTTTATTACTTATATTAAAAACCATGTAAATCTCTTATTTTCTTTCTAAAATCTAAATTTATCTTATTATCAATTAACTACCCCTTTAAAATTTATTATAAATCTATGATATAGAGAAAGAGGAAGTTGTAAAGAAAAAAAAAAAGTGTGAACACTATATATAGATCAAAACAGATTGTCGTTGTAACTGTGTTAACGTAGTTACAATATTAAACGTCTGATTTTGATGCATATGCATCCTAATCGTCCAATGGGAAATCAATGCACATGATCGATTGTTGTGTATTACTGCGTTATTTATTTACTGCAGTAAATCCTGGTCTTATATAGATGATTATAACTAATAGAGGTCAGATTCTTTGGAAGATATTGACTCTATTACATACATTTGTGCAGGTATTGATGGAAAATTTTCTAGGGGAAATGGTAACCAAAATTTTGAAGCTATTCCAAGACTCCCATGTTCAAGTTCGGTTGGCAGCTTTTACTTTGATGGAGATGCCTATAAACTTTGTCCTAGCGGCTCAACTTCTTTATCATCATAGGTTTGTGCATGCTTTTACCATTGCACTTGGCAATGATCAGGACAATAAAGTGAAGGTATAGTAAATCTTAACATTTTTAGTGAAATATTATAATAAAAAAAGAGAAGGGTTGTGATATTTTATTAAAATTTACTTAAACATATGTCTTGAAATTGAATAATCTTACATGTTTCTTTTCTAGGAACAAGCTGCCTCAGCAATGCTATTCTTTCTAAAGAACACTCTTCCAGATAGCTTAGCATTATTCCAGAATGTGGATACTTTAATGAACAAATTGCTATCAATGATTAAGGTAAAAATTATTGTCCTACAATATGTTGGATTTCAGTATCCATGTAAAAGATACCACATAATATAATTTTAGTATACTAACTTGGTCAGAATTTCGTCATAGAATGTTTGATGTATCTAGTCCATATCATGAACCAGATACATCAAACATTCTATAAACCTAAAAAGCAAACTTTTTCTTATAATAAAGACCAGAGGGTAGTACCTCATAATATTTTTCGTCTTTCTGCTTTCAGGATAAAGGAAATGCTAAGCAAAGAAGTATTGCTCTGTCAACTTTTAATTTAGTCGCACAACGTTGTCATGAAGTAGTTCACAAGTAACCTTTTTGATCTTCCTCTTCCCTCCTCTTTTATGATCAATCATGCTTTTAGATCGCGGTTATGCTGCAAATCTGTATATTGCGCTAAAATGCAGACAATTGCTTGCAGGGATTTTTAAAACTGTTATATTGCAACCACAATTATGGTCGCGAACTGCAATTTAGTACCATCACCGTGTATTCGATAACACATTAAAAGTTTATATTTGTTTTAAATTTTTTATTTTTGTTGTTTGGTAGGTATTTCGCAAATTACCTTCTGATCTTACTGGAAGCATGCAGTGACAAAAATTCTGAAATCAAAGAGGTTTGTGTCATATCATTTATGCCTGCTTGATTTCATTCTTAATGCAGTTTTTGAATATAATAATTTATTTATTTATTTTGGCTATTTTTCAGGAAGCAGCAAGGGGAATTCGAATTTGTGCCGAGTTTGGATCACCAAATTTCAAGCCTTTTATCAATAGTATGTTATTTTCTCTGTAACTCTTTCTCCCATTGAATTATCAATTAAATAATTTTACAACAATATCTTTTATTATATTTTTGTGGTTTTCAGTTATATTGTCGGAACTCGGCAATTTAATGAAAGATCCAAGTCGATCGATTTCAGAGAATGCAAAAGCATGTGATGTTGCAGTTTCTGCTATTGGAAGAATTTGTGAGTTCCATGGTGATAGCATTGATCGCTCTTCGGTAACATTTCCCTTCTAATCTCTATTGGTGTATGGATCCTATGCTTGTGCTATATAGATTTCACCATGGTGTTAATTCTCTTACTCATATTATTTTTGCAGATTGTTCCTGCCTGGTTAAGTTTCTTGCCACTTAAAGATGATTTGGTTGAAGCCAAAATAATGCATGAACAACTATGTTTGATGGTTGGAAGGTAAGGAAGTTCAAAAAAAATCATTTTGAATTTATTAAGTTTATTTCATTATAACATGCAGATGTATTAATGGAATGATTTATTTATGCTTTTCAGATTAGATAAGGATATTTTAGGATCTGGAAATCAAAACCTTGTTAAGATTATAACAGTGTTTCTTGAAGTAAGTTATCCACATTCATAGGCCTATTTAGTCTGAGTTATGTGTATCATTTTTCTGTCAATTTAGAGATGCTTTAATGTTATTGAGGTTATCTTTGAAAATTCAATTCATTATGTACTACTTTGTAACTGCTAGAATTTTTACATTTTTTTCAGGTTATTGAGAAGGGTGACAAATTGGCTACAACACAAACAATCAACCAGATTAATAATTTGCTGAGACAGTTTGGTCAGAACATTCCTCCTAGTGTGTTTGAGACAATCTTACTGTCTTTGAATCCTCAACAGCGGGAATTATTATTGCCATTTGTATCATCATTCTAGTACCAATGTATTATGTTTGTATATTACACACAGGGCTTGTGTTTGTTACTTTACTAAGATTTAGAAACTGTGCAACTCATCGGCCACCGAAGATAATTGTTGTTTGTATGTTATTTATTGTTGTCTTGTACACAATATATATTGACCGTAAATTTGACAGAATCATAGTTGGTCATTCTGAAATTTAAATTCAAAACTCACTCATACATCAAATTAAGGTGCGTGTTTGTATTGATTGTAAATTTGGCAAAATCGCAGTGACTCATCTTGGTTTTGCCAAAACTTACACTTTGAAGCTTCAATAAAATCACAGCGTCACCGTGTTGTGGTTTTGTCAAATCACTCGGTATATTTCATTAAATTTTATCTGGATAGGTATCGATAAATTGTGCAATGATTTTGCAACTACCTAGCTACAAGGCAACAGGTTTGCAACCAAGTTCTAAAGACTTGTTCACAGCATCAACTACCGACTGAGTTTTTCGACTAATTTCAGGCCATTTGCTAGAAGGATGAGACCCACAATCTCTAATACTTACAACAAGCCTAGAAAACTCTTGTACCATTAAAGCTTCTTGTGGGAGCTTATTAGCCACATGAACTTCCTCTGGTCTCACATTCCATCCAATGTGAAGATCAACAAATTTTGCACCAAATGTGAAATCAAATTTTGCACTAGTCTCATTGTATGGGATTATGAAGTCCTTAAGATGCATAGAACCATTGGAACCACATATAGCTAAATCCATAGACGTGTGAGAAAGAAATGAGCAATGAATATTTGCAACTGTCTGATTTGGTTTGTCCCATTGCAAAGAAGCTGTGATTGATAATATGACTCCGGCCGCGTTTCTGGTGACGTCGGGAAGCGCGGTGACGGTGGTTGGCAGTTTGTAGCCTTTTGCCCATAAGGATGCACCAATGCAGTACCATGCTAAGTCACCAAGTGCACCAAGAGCATCCAACTCTGGCTTTACTCTAATGTTATTCTCCAAGAATTCTTTTGATGTTGGCATTGTTGATGTGCTATGGATCTTCAAAACACAGAACATTATGCAATGGAAAACTCATAAATATAGATATAAATTGAATCTAGCACAAGAATATATATTAAGTTATAAATTATTCTTTACACTACATATAGGGTCTAAATGAAATGATATAGGTCTAGTATTTTTTGTTGTTGATGTAAATTAAGAATTACATGTCTTGAACTACATAAACTAATCACTCGAGTCACGCGAGCCGAACAGAATTCCGATATACCTCAAATATACTACTACTACTACTACTAGTAAGAAATGACATGGTCCTTCTTCTTAAAAGAGCTGATTAATTTATTTTTAAAGTTTTTTAAAAAAAATATGTCAAAAGAAATAGGAAATTAAAAATGAAATAGTGTTCTACTTACAAAATGAACGGGTCCAATACCCGTGGAATTGGAAAGAGAGAGCAAGTGTTCCATATGAGCAGTCCTAGGGTGATGCAACCACATAGAACCATCCATAAACTGCACACCATTGAAGTCACAAGCTTTTAAGATCCGATCAAGCTCCGCGACATCTAGAGCGGCCGGTTTCTCAACCAGAATGTGCTTCTTCTTACTCGCGGCAGTAACAGCCCACTGCACGTGCAGACTGGTGGGAAGAGGAATGTACACTGCATCCACACCTGAATCCTCCACAACCTCATCGTAGCTACCATAAATCCTCACGCTCGCCGGTAAACTGTTTTCCGTGGCAAATTTCTCTGCCTTCTGAATGGAACGGCTTGAGATGGCGTAGATAGTGGCATTCGGAGAAAGAGAAATGGCTCTGGCTACTTTTCTAGCGATGTTTGCGCAGCCTAAGATGCCGAAACGCACTGTATCATTCTTTGCCATTTTATGAGTACTGAGATTTTGGAAAAGCTAGCTACCATACATATTTTTATCATCAATAATTCAGTTGTTTGTGGATAAGATAGGTCCTACTCATTAAGCTACTACCAAAAGTCATGTGCATGTGGTAGGAGCAATATGTAAATAGTGTATTTATTTTTGGGGGGTAAAATAGTCTAGCGATTAGATTCATACAATTAACTTTGGAAAAATTGTTTATACTATATATCAATATTAACTAGAAGTATATTTAGAAAAAAGAACGACTATTATATCTACTAATTTAAAATAATATTTATTATGGTTAGGGACAATAGTATTTGTAATAGATGTTCATCACTCACATAGCAGTTTCAGGATCAAACAAGTATACAACAAATATCACTTTCTCAAGAAGTCTATGCAAATCCAACAAAACAAAATGAACGTGGCCTTAATCATTTTTTTTGTTGGTGTTAATTAGGGGTGTGCAAATTATTTGGATAATACTAACTGAAGTAGTATTCAATGTGTATTGGTTTATAAAACCCAAAGTTGAAAAAAAAAACCAATAACCAATTTGTAAGTAAAAAAAAACCAATAACCAATTTGTAATTATTTGGGTATCCATTGGTGAACCAGATTCAATTTTTTCTTGCTATTCAACTTCTCAACTCTCCATTGGTGAACCAAATTTGCTATTCATGGTCTTGAAATTGTGTATTAATCAAAATCAATGGGTTAAACAAAATCAATTCTTGACACTTGTTTGTTAACTAAACTGAACTCTCTTTCAATCCAAGTTTTCACCGGGGAAGAAAGTTACTGCTGCAAAGCCAGCACCTAAGAAAGTTGTGGCTGCAAAGAAAGCTTCTGGTACATTTGTAGTTGTAGCCTTAGCTTTGTAAAGTTCGTTTCTGTTTACCGCTATATGCAATAGTTTGTAGTCTATAATAATAATAATAATAATAATAATAATAATAATAATAATAATAATAATAATAATAATAATAATAATGATAATAATAATAATAAATAATAGTTTCTTTTGGGATAAACCATATTCTACTGCCAATTTAAGTAAATAACCAATTTTAGAACCAATTTAAATAAATAATCAGTTTTAGAACCAATTTAAATAAATAACCAGTTTTTATTATAAACCGGTTTTGAACCAGTTTTAAACTGAACCGAATCAGTTTTATAAAATAAACTGATTTTAGATGAAAGTGGCTTTGGTTCGGTTCATGAACCACAAATTTGGTTCAGTTTGGTTTGGTTCATAACCATGCACACCCCTAGTGTTAATGGCCTTAATTCAACAGCTTAAAGTAGTTTACATTGCCATGGCTAGTGAGTGACATTGAAACTGAAATAATTGGAGAATGAAACAAACTCAGCATCAAGGACATCATTGGTTCTATGGAAAGATTGGTAAAAGAGTTAACAGCTAACACAATAAAATAATTATATGAAGTATTACTATTTTTGAAAAACAAACACTCTGTCATTCTTGCAGTAAATAAAAACATAAACAGACAGTGAAAATTAAAACAGCACAAACAAAAAGTAGTACCCTTGACATCAACAAAATTGAGATTCAACATATAAATTTCTATTTCAGGATAGAAGTGACTATTTCTTATTCTGCCATGCTATCATCATCATCCGCATTCTCAGCCACATCAGCATTCTCAGCCACATCAGCATTCTCATCCAGTCCAAGCTCTTCAAACCCTGACAACAACTCATTAAATGGAATAGAAGGTAGCTCTTCACCATCACCATCAGTTACAGATTCCACCTCTGATGGCTGATAGTCATTATTTTGGTATAATGATATGTTGAAACGCAATTCAGGGTTTTCTTCTAGATCTTTCAAGAAATGTTCATATTCTGCGTCCCTCTTATCTTCATCAACTTTAATCTTATCATCAACCTCCATGTTAAGTGATTTAAGCTTCCATGGACGAGCCTTCCCACGCTTCTTCTGGCGTTTCTCTTCATAACTCTTCTTTATTAAAACCACTTCAGGAATATATCCTTTGTACCTGTCCAATTCCATGTCATTGGTGTTAGCACCATACAAGTCATAACCAAGAGCATGATCACCAGGCTTTAAAAGATGGCCCAAATGAGTTCTGATAGAAAACATTGTGTCATTACTTCCAAAATCGGACACACGAGCCACTTGAGCATCAGCTAAAACATATTTCGTGCCACCGACAGTAACCTCAGATGAAACAGCTTCAATATCAAACACTATATATTCCACTAACTGTCTGCTAGTAAGTAAGGACTTGAAGGATGTCCTCCAATACTGCTCAGCATCTAAGAAACCGAACTTCAAGGTAAGTGGATCAAGCAAAGCAATGCTGTTAGTAACCTTGGTGCAAATCACAATAGGACCAATATTTCCCAAAATTGCAGCAGCTTTAGGAGGCAAACAGATTAAATCCTCACGACAAATGGGGCTGATTTCAACAGAAAATGTGTATTTATAATTGTAGTTATTACTCTTCGAGTCATGAGAAACAAGTTGCTTATCACTGCGACTCTTTACAGGAGCCACTTTCCCTATAAATTCAACAAACTTGTTACCGTGACTACGATTAGAGAAATAGAAGTCAATACCATGATCCATCTGTTTGATTCTGACAGCACGAGCAGCGGCACCATGCCTCAGAATTAGCTGCTCCAAATAATAGAAAGTACGCCTATGAGAGACATGCTGCCTGAGTTGTACAGCAGCAACCCATTGATCAGGGTTAGCCGCAACCCTGGAACAAGACTCACACATGTGATCCTGTTGAACATACTCAACAAGGTAAGACTGTTCGAGAATTGCACCGTTATAAACCTCCTTCTGAACACTGACTTTGACTTTCACCCTCTTGGAGTGGGGCTCCGTCCAAATAAATTCAGCATTTACCAACTTCACTTTATTGATATTCATATTCTTCTGCAATTTTTTCAAGCAAAATGTCAGCAGCTCCTTTGATTCTAACTGTAATTTGACCCAAGTTCTCGGTGGCTGCAAGTAACTTTCGCACTCAGGACAATGAACAAGCACCAGACGCTTCAGTAACCCTTCAGTAATATCAACTTCTGAGCGCAAACACTTCACACACATATTGGCTGCATTTGGTTGCATTCGTATCCCACATTTGCAACACAAAACACTGCCAATTGTTTGGTGAACCGTGAACATACCAGCATCTTGTGCCATCCCTAATATACCTGACATGGCATAGAACAGAAAATAGTATTCAGTATTCCACTGTAAGACAGTATAAAGCAAAAAAATAAAAATCAAATCAAATTAAAAAAAACATTAGGTAAATACATGCATTACATACATAAATACAAACCTCATACCTAAACCAATAGAATCAACTTCGGGCCAGTTTGGATAAAAAAGCTTATTTGCAGCTTATAGCACAAGTTCTTATTACAATATTCAGCTCTTATGTTATGTATAAGCTTATATAAGTTATTTTTATCACAAAAGATAACATAAAATAGTTTGTCTTTATATATGCTACAAGGTGTTTTCATAAGCTATATTGGAGACTTATAAAAATAAGTCGAAACAAACTTATGCAAATTGTCATAAGTTGTTTTTATAAGTTCTTCCAAACAGTCACACAAAACTTATACCAATAGATAAGCTCAAATAAGACAATCCAAACAGACCCTTATTACATAATTCCTAGATTAATAATAATTCCAATCTCCACAAATCAGTACATGAAACCCATATAAAACAGAGTCCATGAAACCCTACATAAAGCAACAATTTGACATTTTCACCAAATTATTTTGTTCATAATTCATATATATACATAACAGTAACATCAATCTTATAGTATAAAGTATGAACAGTTATTACTTATTACAACAAAGATTACAGCGGTTTCATCTATTATTTCTAAGTTTTTCATGATTTTGAACATTGATTGAAGTCGTAAAAACAATAAATATTAAAGGAAAAGATATAAAAGTTGCTCACTGTTTCTGGAGATCGGCGATTAGCTACGTTTAGGTTTTCCGGCGAGTTGAGGTCGGTGAGACTCCGATTTGTTTCTGAGAGACAAAGCGGTGCGATTCGCTTTGTGGTTTTGATGGAGCTGCTGGATTTTGTTGAATCAGGGTTTTAAATTGTAAAAATGGGTTGTCACAATTTTTTTTTGCAAAAATGGGTTTATTTGTTTTGTCTTTAGTGAATTATGATTATGATGGGCTTATATGGTTTGGGCTTATGATAAGAATAATTTTTGATGGGCCTCTTCAAGTGTGATGTTCATGAATTTTTCTCTTCCCACCCATCCAGACTCTTTTTCACCCCCCCCCCCAATATTCCGATTTTGACCTTGATTGAAAGGTTTGGGATCTATTATCTGAACATTTTTTGTCTTGAATACGAACTTTGGAACATGTTTTCCAAAAAAAATTCTGAAATTTACACTAGGAAAAGTTCGGGATCTAGATTATGAACTTTTGTTTGCCTTGGTTCAAGGGCAAAAAAGGAAAACTGGGGGTGGGGGGTGGGAAGAGAAAAATTCGATGTTCATTCACTTTTTTTCTCTTCATCTTTGTAAGCTTATCATGGCTATGTGTAGCTAAATCTTTTATTATTTGGATTAGATGTAGCTCATTTATGACTATGTAAAACTCTTGATCATATTTATATATGTTTTAGTTTATTCATCAATATTAGTGTTATTCTTGATTTTCATGTTTTATCTTAAGATTTGAATTGTTATAGACATATACTATTTGAATCAAAGAAATAGGATAATCACTTATTAAACCCTAATTTTAAACATAGAGTTAGGTTTAATATTCACTTTTAGTATCAAATCTTAATGCTACTGTATTGATTGACAATTCGAGACATCAAAAGTTAATAGGTATAATAGATATCTCGATGTTATCTGGACGCGGAAACGTACGACGAGCGATACATGATAATATTAAATGATAGCTAAAATATATAGAACTGATTTAAAGGAATACATATGAATGAATGAGGGAAGTTTAATCCCATCAATTTAATCTCTCTGAATTTCAATCATATTTATCGCATTTTCGCTCTTACATGTTTACAAGATTTCGTTACAAATCACTTTGAAACCCTTACTTGAAATCATAAAAATTGTTGAATAGTGTTCGATATCACACTAGTCCTTGTGAATACGATAATTTAAATACTTACTTTTGTACTCCAACAATAGGGGCAATAGATGGCACACATATTAAAATACATGTCATAGTGGACAAGCTTTACCTTTTTTTAATAGAAAACGGCTGCCGATGATCCTAATCGACCAAAAACAGGTTCTTAACTAGAAGAACCAACTAAGAATTTGGTGTTGGAGATGCTTTTACTTTCAGAGTGATACATTGAAGTTTTGATTATTTATTACATGAAAATGGTAGTAAGTGCAAAGAGGGATAGTATTAGTATATATGCAAAATTGAAATTGATAGAGCAAGACAAAAATGAGAAAACTAGTTTAACCAAAATAAAAGTTTACTATTAATTTCTTCCCCTCCTTTATATCTCTCTCTTCCTTCTTCTACTACATATGCAGCTACATCACCTTCTCTTCACCAATAAATAAAAAATAAATACAAGAAAATGGCTAAACAAAATTGTTCATGAACTCAGAAAATTACTTCTGAAATTATGGAACTTAGTAGAAACTATGTAGGGATTCTTTTTTTTTTCTTCTTCTTCTTCACACCAATTTATATATAGCTAATACACCTCTGCATGATGAAGTTATGTCATATTGTGGATTGTAATTAAATGAATGCAAAAGTAAAATAGAGACAACTAGTTAATTAATATGGGAATTAATCAAAGGAAATTAATTAGGCTTGTCCTTTGCCATTCCAATCTGGTATGCCTAATGTGAACTCCAAGCTTGGGTTCTTACACTCTAAATTAGATCCTGACAAAGTGTTCTTTAGTTGATTTGAATCACATTCCTGTAAGTAAACAATCATTTGTACATCAAATAATATATAAAATAATTTAACTTGTATGCATTGATACTACTATTATTCTGAATATAAGCAAAAAATAACTTTCTAGGTTTATTGAATAAAGTATGTATTTGTGATACATACTTTATTCAATGAATCTAAAAATTTAATTTTTTGCTTATATTCAGAATCAGAGGGAGTATTAATTATGTAATATTGTCACGTCATTTCATGAATAAAACTTCATAATGATGTTAGGTTTCTTGTCCTATGAGATTTTCATCATTCATGCATTTAGGAAATCGGTGGCCGCTCTAGAATTAGATCAATACGAGCTTGAATTAGATCAATACGATCTAGATCGAACAGCCACTGATGTCTAAATTCATTCATAACTTGTTACCGTTGTTAATGAAGCGATATATACACAATCAAATGCATATACAAAACAACTTAACACACACAATGTATAGAAATGAAAATCATATACGAAAATATTTATTGAAACAAAAATAGATTAAATCCATTATTTATACCTGAATTTGATGACCTCCTGATATTGGTTGTGATTGGAAGATAGTTGGTCTGAAACCATCTATGTCGTTAGAGCTAGTTGGTGGCCATGGTTCTCTACTACTGGTCATAATTTAATTAAGATGAAAACAACACAACCAAAAGAAAAAAGTTGCATCAGTTCAATATCTCCAATGCCAATAAGAAGAATAATTAACAAAGCCAAACAAAAAAAAAGCGATTTAACACGCGTTCATTTTTTAAAACGCCTTCGATTAGATTGGGCAGAACTTTCTAATGTGTATACAAAATAATAATAATAATAATAATAATAATAATAATAAATAATGAGCTAAAAATAAGATAAAAGTAATTGACTATTATATTATAAATTGATTTCGATCATAAGATCATACAATTTAAGTTAAGTCACACAACAATAAGATAATGACATCAACCACACAATATACTTAAAAGATTTCTTGTAAAATAAACTAAATGAGTCATTATTTGGTAAAGGAAAAAAAGAAAAAGCACTCATGGATAATATATTAATATGGTTAGGCAAGTTATATGCCAAAATGCCAATTACACTACAAAATATATTCCAAACTTACTATTATGAGCTTTGCATGGTATGCCTCCACCACCACTAATGTTTACTTAATGAGACTTGTAAGTGATAATTTGTTTGAATAACAAGGAGATATTTCATGTTTAATTAAGGTAATGTTTTTCAATCATGAGAGAAAGTAGCCAATATGTGTTAATATAATTTTTAATATATTCAAAAATTACCAAATAAGAGAAAGACATTCCTCTCAATTTTTAAAAAATCATGATTACTAAAAAGGTAGAACTGGACATATATATATGAACTTAGATTATTGCAGAGAATGTCGAGTGTCAACATCAAAATAGTCAACAATAAGTAAGATTTTTACATAAAGCCACTTGAGGACAAAAAAAAAAAAATCAAGAACGTTTACATATTACTTTATTTTAAATTAATTAAACTTTAAGTGCAAGAGGATCAATTTCATCCCTTTGAATTTAAATCAATATTTTTCTTTTATTCCTTCAAAGAAAATATTAAGTACAATTTTTAGCATATGTCTCTTCTCTTCTATGGATAGAGATTAATCATTGTTATGAAAAAATATTAGTTTTCATGCAATTTTAAATCACAACCGTTAATTTTAGATTAATGCAATAATAAAATTGATATAAGCAATTTGGCCCAAACATTTTAGATCATACGGTTATAATCTACCGTAAAATTTAAGATTGATTTGATGGATGAAGTGATGGTATAACCCTATAGTAATTAATTTATGGACAAAACTTATATATTTTTCTTTGGGTTCAGATTTTACCGTGTCTCTCACAAAAAGTTAGTTATTTACAATTTTTAATTTAAGAAAAATAAAAGAAAACTGTTTTTTTAATAAAAATAACAACTTCCTTATATCTAACACAATAAAAATTGTGTCTAAAACACTATAGATACAGATATTGCTAATAACAATGTCACTTGGAGTTGGAGGAATACACGGTCAATATGAAGGACTTAATTAATCATTTGGGTTTTATGTAGTCTACGGGTGCAGAAATCAAGGGCCATATAGTATTTAACAATATCTTTGGTTAATTATGATCACATAAGCATTTTTTCAAAAACATAAATCAAATAAGCATTGAAATTTGTAATGTGTAGAAGGAGACAAACATACACACATAAGTCAAAGGGATAAGAGAAAAAAAAAAGTGAATTATGAAGCTTTGGGTTGCTTTCCTTTTTATCTTAACTAATTAACGTTTGATTATGTCTTGTAGCATTCTTTTGTTATATGAATCCACCAAAGGTAGCATATAAATAAGATGAAAAAAATTCTCTAAGGTACAAAGGAAAGAAAAAGAAAGAAGAAAATGAAACACACAAGTTTAAAGCAAAAGCTGCCACAAGAACCCTTTTTATTCTTCATAAAAAAGAGTGTTGTGGACGTGGGTTTGCATTGATTTGATTTCAATAAGTGATACATGCAAAAGCAAAAGTAAATCAATATTTCAATGGCGCACACCCTTCAGATTAAGTATGTTTCAACGTCGAGATGTGTCGATATCTGATACTAACACCGTAACACATATAATTATATTGAATTACATTATTTTTTAATAATTATTTTTAATGTCATGTCTGTATTCGTACTTCATAGAAATAAATCAAGTTGATGTCCAAGAGATAAAATTAAAGAAATTGGAACATTGGAAAATAATGTTACCTTGAAGAGTTACTCCATAATGTGTTGGTGGAAGAGTAATCCATATCTTGTTGTAATGGCCGATCTGTTAACCCTCTTTGGTCTGAAAATTGTCTAATTCCACCATTGCTTCCAATTTGAGGAACATCATCTTCTCCAGATCCATCTGAAAAGCCTAATCCAAATGTTAATTTATAATTACTCCAAAATTAAATTATTTAATTGAGAGTTAGAGTAATGCATGCACACATCTATAGCTTCATAATTTTTTTTAAATAAAAAAATTATAGCAAGATATATATATATATATATATATATTTTTAGTTTTTGTTTATAAAAGTTTTAAAAGTGTTTAAATGTATACAGTTTAAAGGTAAGTACGGTAATTCATAGAGCATAGAAAGAAGGGTATTTACGGTAAAAAAAAAAAAGTAAACCATTGAAAAAAAAAGTGTGAAAAGAATAAGGTAGTAAGTCACAAGTGATGACATTCTCCTAAATAAAAAAGAAAGAAAGAAATTAATAGCTACTTATATATAGGATTAATTAAGGGAAAGAAATGGTTGAAGATTGAGCAGTACGAATTACCTGAAGAAGCTGCAGGTTTGTCAGTTGTCTTAACAGTTCGATACATCTGTTAAGAATAACAAATCACAAAATTATCAAAACAACATTTTCTACATTAATTACAAACACAATTAAAAAAAAAAAAACACATGAAATTAATAAACATATATCTAAAAATATTAGCTAGTCGGTATAAAATTATTCAACAAAAATTAAATCATTTGTTGAACTAATTTTTTTTATATTTAAAACAAGATAAGTATTATAGTACTATATATTTTTTTCATCAGAGAGAAAATATATATATAATAATTAAATAAATTTCATTTATATTCCAAAATTTTTAGAGTTTGAATTATCTTCTGCCATAATATGTTCTGCAATCTCTCTTATCTTAATCTAATGGTTGAGATTGTAAAGAAAAATAAAGTGGTATGAAGAGAGAAACAACAGCAGAGATTCAATGGTTGTAAGTAGTGCGAGACAGATAGTATGACAGTTCTAATAGGAGAGAATCCGGATCCAAATTTTGGTGTTAATTTCTCTCAAGCTAGCTAGCAAGTTCTCTCCATCTTATCTCATATGGATTGTCTAGTTTTCCACTATATACATTAATCACACGAGGTAGATGTTTGATAATAAGGTTGTAATGAGAGATTGTTGCATTATTGGAAAATGATGACTTTTTTTTGTTGTTGTCAGTTTCTCTCTCTCTTTCTTTCTATGACTATAATCAGAGACTGTGTCATGTCTGGTCGTCTCAGATGATAAAGTCTCCTTCTTAGCTTACTATACTTATAATTAATTAATTACTATCCACTCCAATCCAACACATTCATTCATTCACTGCTTTCTTTCTTCATTGGCTTTTGTGCCTTCCCATTTCACAATTCATTCATATACACCAAGATAGAGAAAGAAACTTTACCTGCAAATGACTTTTTACATGAGCTAATGTGAGATCTTTCACATCCATTAGTTCCAATACTGACTTTGGTGTTGCTCCTAAAATTCAACATCTAAATAACATTAGCCCAAATGCCTATAACTTCATCAAACACAACAAAAAAACAACAATAAAACAAAAAACTATTTTTTTTTAAGATAACACCCACCTAATAGTCTCACTCTCTTAAGTACTTACTACTAGTATCAAACAAAACTCTTTCTTTATTTTCATTAAAAGAAAGTTAACAAAATTAAATCATTTTTCGAAAAATATAACACAGAATAATCTCAAATATTAGTGTTAAAATCAACTATAAGACGATTGTAGAATGATCGTTAATGTTTGATTATTAATAAAAAAAAATCTATTTCACAAATTCTATTTTTTTTTTGAAAAAAAAATTAGTGAAGGAAGAAAAGAAGAAAAAATGTTTACTTTCATGGCCGCCGAGGAGCTCAACAGCATGAACGAATCGAGCATGGAGAGTACTCGTCCATCGCATTCTTGGAGCTCTCATGCTTCTCTTTGTTGGAAGCTTTGGCAAAAACCTTGATCTCATCATAGATGCTTCTGAGCCTCCAAGTCCAACACTACCATAGTGTGAGTGATGGTGATGATGATGATGATGGTGCAATGGATATTGATGAGATTTGAAAGGTTCGTTATTAAACCTTGTGGCTACGGCGGCTCTATAAGCCGCTGTAGAGCCACTAGAGTTTAAAAACGACATGGGATCTAAACCTCCTGCAGTGATGTAGGGAGAAAGTGGAGAAGAAGATGAAGAAGGAGTCGGTGTTGGCGAATTAGGCATGTGGTGATATAAACACATCTTGGGATCTTTTTCTCTTGAATGTTCCATGGCCGGTAAAAAAGGGAATGATCGGTTATGATACACCGGAATCCCTTTAATCGGTCTCAAAGCTTCTGATGACGATGATGACACATCAAGCAATGAAACACCATAATTTATGTGATTCATGTGAGTTGAATTAGGACTTGTACTTGTTGGTGTTGTTGTTGAAGTTGTAGAGTTGTGGTGATATTGGAGGTGAGGAAAGTAAGGGTTATGTGGTTGTTGTTGCGGTGGTCGTTGCGGTTGTTCTTGAGCTCCACAACCACCAACACCACCACTAAAATTTCTTCCAAGAGATAGTTCAGTGTGAGCCTGAGTCTGAGCCTGAGCCTGAGCCTGAGCCAAAGTCCTTGAAGAATTGTGAGCTTCATAATTAAGTATTTGATGAGTTGAGTTATTGTTGCAAATCAAAGAAGAAGAAGTGCTTGGTGGACTTATATGAAGAGAAAGATCAGGTGGTGTTGAAGTTGGTTCAATGAAAATCCCTTCCAAGGGCATCTTCTTTTGAAAGAGTTTTCTACCTTGATGGTTGCAATATATATATATATATATATATGAAAGACAATAGCTCTTTTTTTTTCTTCCTTTAATAAAATCAGATTGAACAAAAAATAAAAGAAAAAAAAAAGAAAGAAAGGAAGAAATTAAAGTGCAATATTCACAAGCAAGGAACTATGCAATCCTTTTGTGTTTGTTCTTCAAAGACTTGAACACAATATTAAGGACTTTTTTTGTTCTTTGTTTTCTCTTTTTAGGCTTTCCTTTGGAAAGAATCTGGAAAGCTAGCTAACTCTCTAGCTATATAATATCTATCTAAGAGAAAACCTTGTGCTATAGCTTTTGAATAAAAAATAAGATAGAAAATTTGAAGTAAAAAAAAAAGAAACAAGATTGGAGAGAGAGACAAAGAGAGAAAGTTAAGTTGAAAAAGAAGAATGAGTCATAGCAATATTGTTTAGCAAACAAAAAAAGATAGAGTCAAGAGAAAGAAGAAGAGATAGTGAAAGAAAGTTTGATGAGAGAGAGAGAGAGAGAGAGAAGGAGACTAGTGTTGTGGAAATGTTTAGGGGAGAGAAGAAGGATGGAAAGGAATGGAAGGAAAGGAAATTAGTAATTAAATTAGTTTTTCTCCTTTTTTTTTTTTTTTGTGAGAGGAAATGAAATGGAAAAGAATTAAAATATTCCAGAAAGTTATGGAAAAGAAAACAGGTGGATTTGAGTTTTGTTTTCCTCGAGAGTATATCTTGGAAAATGACACTAGTGAGACGTATGAATGATAAACAAACATTTTTTAAATGTTTCAGGAATATTAATTAATAATATTTACAAATCAGACCATTAGAGGATAAGAAGACTTTATAATTTTTTTTGTTTTTTTTTATACTTTGAATGATGAAGACTAATAAACTACATTCTTTTCTTTTTGACAATTAGTAAACTACAATCTTCAAAAAATATATAAAATAGTACATATGATATAGGAATCCAAATAAAAAAAATAGAGAGGACAGAGTTTGAATTTATAAACATGTGATATTTAATTATTATTTTTTTATTAAAAAATTTAGGTGAATTGAATTACATAGAGTTATCATGGACTCTCTAAGGTTAGAGTAGGGTTATAACTTAAATGAAATATTTGCTTTTATATATGTTAAATAACAATCATTTTCTAATTTATTTTTAAAGGTAATTAAATGACATTCACAAATATAAAAAAAATCATAATATTTCAACACTTGGTTCCTTGTATTTTCCACCATTTGCATAAGTTGGTCATTTCCGCCAGTTTTTATGTTTCAACCGTTTCAATTGAACATGTGTCAAAGTGTCCAGGTGTCCACGTGTTTGTCCACGTATGTAAACCGTCTGCCACATGTGATAAAACTGACAGAAAGAATCAAATTGAAATCTAAGATAAACATAAAGGACTAAATTGAAATTTTTAAAACATAATAACCAAACTAAAACTTAAAATAAACATAAGAAATAAAATGTTGAATTAAACCTCAATTTTATGAGGAATGATTATATTTCAAAAAAAAAATTCATTGGCTAGAAATAATTTTTCTACAGATATTTTTAAAATTAGCTTTTTCTTAGACTTTTGTTATATTGGAGGTGAACCTCATCTAAAACATCATTGGGCTTTATTTTTACATTTTGTGTTATGGTCCATTTAAAAGATGCCAAATGATGTTATTTTCTCTAATAATTTGTGATTCGTGAATATTCGTGGGTTGATATTAAGTTATCATTTTAGAAGTAGTTTTTGGATAAATCTTTGGGGTACCTTTGTTCTTGCTATGGGTGGGTGGTTGATTCATCTCTTCGTCTATCGGGATAATTTTTTATAGAGTCTTGTTAACGAGTGCTTCTAGAGCACTCTTTAAATATTTCATTTTAAAAAAAAAAATTATTGAAAAAGTTAAACACTATGATTTCCAATGCATTAACTTTATGCATTTTCATAGAAATTTCATAAAAAACTTAATATTTAAAATCTTAAATAGTGCACTCTCTTTAACATTTGTCTTCTTTGTATGTTCACCTAGTGTGTTTAAATATATGTTCCTGATTAGACCAAAGTCCACAATACTAGTAGTCCAATAACGTTATAAAACCAACACACAACTCACTCTCGTTTCAAGCTAAGGCGCATCCTTCTCTTATGGTACACAATTCATAGCGAATGAATGATTTATGTCAGCTCCCTATGGTGTACTACATAGAGCAGATAAATGACTCCTACATAGAAAGATACATGAACTCTTGATTCAATAACATTGTGGGACCCTTAAGAAAGTTAATCCTACTACTCTACTATTTACTATATATGAATTATTATGTTGATCCCCATGGTACACATTTCAGTCATTTCATACACACTCTTTTGAGTTGAGTTGTAATTGACTTAAACGTTATAATGCTAAATTTTTTGCAAGTACTCCTTTTATTACACTATTATCTCATCAGATGAACCATTCAGTTTCTTCTTATGGTATTTTCATAAATAATACACTATAGGAATCCATTACAGTATTATATTTTAAAAGTTTGAAGAGATTGTTTTAGTGTGTCAAAAAAAAAGAAAAAAAGACTGCTTTAGTAGTTTTATCTTATACCGATATGGGGTCATACATATGCTCAAAATGTAATTCCACGTGAGCTTGCTATAGAAGTTCTTCTATTCATAGCTAATGACCCGTCCTTATATCATAGTACTCTTCGTATTGTTGATCATTTAGTGAAAAGT
Organism: Trifolium repens; assembly: GCA_030408175.1. Lineage (NCBI taxonomy): Eukaryota > Viridiplantae > Streptophyta > Magnoliopsida > Fabales > Fabaceae > Trifolium > Trifolium repens. The sequence continues at coordinate 4,808,675 of CP125840.1, forward strand.
CTTGAACATCCGTTTTCAATATATGTATTATTTTGCTAACAAAAATCATATATTGAAATTCATTAATTAAAACCTATTCACAATGCTAGATGTACCAATAATATAACACAAGTACAAAAATTCAACATAACATATCTATTTGTCGAACTCTTTGTGTTATTATTTTATAAATAATTTTAAGATAAGAAGACGATAACTCAGTTCAAGACAATGACGTTCTTATTAGGCTTAAAGAATTGATATTTGTACCCAAAAAAAAAAACTGATACTTACAATTACAAATTAAGATATTTACATTTAGTTTCTAAATAAAAAAAAAAACTTAAGTATGTAAATGATCTCTGCAAATATAAATAATTTTGATCTTAGTTATTGTAAAAATATATTTTTCGTTTGAATCCTTGTAAATATATAATGTTTTGTATTTGGTCCTTGTTGTTTAATTTTAGCCCCTGCAAAAATAATTTTTATTACAGTGTAATTATTCTATATTCATTAAATATATTTAATAATTATTAAAAAAAAAAGGGTGTGCATGTCTGGTTTAAAAGAAAGAAATAGGGAAGAGGAAAAAACATGAATTTTTATGAATGAATTTGAACTATTTTGAAAATGAAATCCAGAATTCGGTCTATTTTAAACCGTTTTCATAAAAGAATGTTCAATTATGTTCAATGACATTTGGTTTTGTTTAATATTTAAAGATAAAAAAGGGTAATTTTTGTATTTCAAAAGAGCATATATTACTCCCTCCGGTCCTTTTAAGAACATTTTGAAAATATCACACACAGACCAAGTAAGCACATTGTAAATCGTTCTTTTCGTTTAATACTCTTATAAGTTTAAATTTATTCCATATATACCCCTATTTAATTACTCTTAAATCAATCAACTTACTTATTTTTAATATTTTCTCTCATAATAAAGGGCATAAGTGAAATTAAATATTTTAAAATTAGTCAAAGTTTTTTATAAAAAGAAAAAATATTACTTTTATTTCTTATAAAAGACTTGAAGAGGATACTACATTAAATTTCTCAACTAATATTTCTGGAGCACTAATTAACATTTTTTTTAAAAAAATTTCTTGGGCGATTTTTATTTGATAAATTGTAATAGAAGAATCATATATATAAAATAAGAACGTATTGTTCAGTGGATTACCACTTCTTCTAAGAAAAAAAAAATAAGAACGTATTGGAAAACACAAAATGCAGCGTCATGTGCAATATATACTCCCAGTGCCTTTATGTTGTTATAAATTTTATACTCTCAGGTCGGACTGGATTTTTATAATGTTATGTATGTACTTTCCACTACAACAACAAAAAATTGTTATATGTGTACTGGCTACTATATACTGGCTACTATATACTCCATTGAATAATACAGTAATTAAATTAAATGGAGAAAGAAAAAAAAACCATTGACTAAAAGTGAGAGCGAGAAAGACCACCACAAAGGGTTTTTGTATGCTTCTCGAATACGTCTAGACATGGAAATAACATTTGTTGTGCATGTAGATAAGGAAAAAATTTAATATGGACTACTTCAATTCAATAATTGATTTATGGTAGATTAATATTTTAAAAATATTTAAAATATTATTAATTATATATGTTGTTGTTTGAAAGTATAATTTAATGGTTATTTTTATTTTTATGATTGAAATAATGACTTAATTAACATCAATTTGATTAAAATAACATATAATACAAATGTAATTCGTACTAAATTAAATTGACATTAATAATGTCATTTTTTTAGCCGAAAAGGGAAAGAGTCATAATTTTTTTACTTTTAAAGATTACCATCGATAGCTGTTGGGATTTTTGATAATTTTAAGTATTGATCCACGGTGGACCATATGTAAAATTAGTCAACCGTAGCATTAGCATGTGGATATCCGTCCGAACTCACTGCAATTTAAGTTAATTATTTTTGGATTTGGATTTGAGGTTTTAAGTTGATTAATTCGTGCTGACGGCTAGTGACAACTTTAGTGTCATCAACACCATAGATCTGAAGGAATTAATAGATATTCCAGTGAAAATTGTTGCCTAAGAGTATAGGAAATAATTTTCAATACAACATTCGATCCTTTTTATAAGAGATACTTCGCATTTATAGATTCATTGTATAATTAATATAATTGGTCTATAATATAGATGAAATACAATAATTATTCAATGAATCTAACAAAGTAATTATCTCTTATGAAAAGAATCGAATGAGATATCTTGTAACCGAGCTTATCTATTACTTATAGGAACAATTTTTTCTTGATTTCTACTATTTAAAACTATTGCCTAACATAATGGGAGTAGGAAACTGTTTTCCATCAATTATATATTAGTATATTTTGAAAATATTCGTAAAGATTTTTAAGTTTTTCTTAATCTAAGCCAATTTAAATCCTATTTTTCTTGTATTTTCTGAAACTTCAATTATATGTTACTTTTCAAATTACAAAAGTATAAAACCATTTTCGTTAAGACTTTTTCGTAATAGGAGTAGTCCTTCTAGTTTTTTTTTTGAAATGGCTAATTTTATTGCTCAACTCTATAACAAGTAGTACAAGAGAAGAATGAAAAAACAAAAACAAAAGGGGATGAAACATCTACAGGTCTCTACACAAGACCAATACAACACCCCAATAAACAATAAAAACAAACCCCCCACAAAGCCAAAGCCTAATTCCACCAAACAGAACACGCAGACACGCAGGAGCAAACAGGGGCTGCTACACCAACTCCAAAACCAGCAGAAAGCCAAGAAAAGCAAAACAATTAGCGAAGCATACAATCCCCAGGGTCCCAAGACCACTCATAAAATAAGCAAGGAGTAACCTTCAAACGAACCAAACTCCACTTCCAACTCAAAACCTTAACCTCATCCACCATCTCCTTTGGGTTAAAAACTCCGTTCGCAAAAATAACATTATTTCTCGCCCTCCATATAGTCCAAATAGTAGCGTGCCAAATCAACAAAAAACCATTTCGAGTCTTTTTATTTTTAGCCGCTCCTCTAACCACTTCAAAAAGAACTTCCAAACTCGGAGGAATAATAACCACAATCCCAAGCCATCTAAAAATCTCATACCAAATCAAAATCGCACCTTTACAATGCAAAAAAAGATGTAAAGAAGTTTCAACAACACCCACACAACCAACACACTCTTTAGACGCATCCGGAGCAAGAATATGACGATCATCAAGGTTACTCCTAGATGGAATCCTATCATAAAGCAATTGCCAAGAAAAAGCAATCACTTTAGATGGAGCCGGGCTCTCCCAAATATGATCGAAAACCACCGGCACCTCCGCAACTACTTCCTCCAAAGACCGAAGCTCCCTAACAAGGTAAGAATAAGCCGACTTAACCGAAAAGGACCCCTCCACTTCCGGAATCCACCACCAACAATCATCCACCAACGTCAACACAACAGAATCTAAGAGCTCCACCAAATGCATCACTAGCTCCCTCTCCCATTGGAAGAGAGTTCTTCGCCAAATAAAATTCCATCTACATCCCTCCGCTTCACTATCATAAAGCTCGGCCACCATACTCTCTTTTTGTAAAGAAAGAGAATACAACCGAGGGAACAACCCGGATAAAGTATCCTCCCCAAGCCAATTAGACTTCCAAAAAAAGGTAGATCTTCCATTTCCAACTTTTCGGACAATGGAATCAACAAGCCAATTTTTACCCTCCACCACCCTATCCAAATCACAAAAGTAGTCCTTCTAGTTAAATAAAGATTTTATTCACCTTGAGCTTGGGTTGGTCCATTATTATATACAGTTCCTTTATATTTTCTTTATTATTTTTTTTAATATTTTGGAATGTTGCAAGTGATTGGTTCTGTTTTTAGAGTCAACCTAGTTGAGATTACTAATTTGAACAATGATGATGCATCATTTGCACTCCATTTATATTTATTTAAAAAATTGAGTGATAGCTATATATTGATTTTAAAAATGTAAATGTGCAATTTTTAGTATTGTTTTGAGGGAGATTATTTTTATGTATCAATATGAATTTGTTGTTTTCTACAATGTCACTTTTTTAATACATGAATTACACACGTTTATGTCATTGAAGTCTTGACAACTTACTACTAGGGTTGGGAATAGGTCAGGCCGGCCTACAGGGGCCTATGGCCTAGCCTATATAGGCTCAGGCCAGGCCGGTCTATTTATTTAAATAGAGTAGGCCAAGACTTTTTTATAAGCCTATTTAGCTAAAAAGGTCAGGCTTCAGGCCATGAAAAAAGCCTTTTAGGTCTACTAGGCCGGCCTATTTAAGTAAATATGAATAATATTTTTACATTTATTATTATTATATATTAAAACTTGTACATTGATTAAATTATAAATCTATTAAATTTTTTTAGTAGTTTAAGTTTATTGATCTACATTAACTTTTCACATATATAAATGTATTATTATAAACTAAAATTGAAATATCATGTCATATATAGTCAAATTTTCTAAAATATCATGTTAAATATCAAAAGGAAGTTTAATCTCATTTATTTATTAGTTCATTAGTATATTTAAAGATAAATATAATTATTTATTTAAATATATTTATATGAAATAGGCTTTTAAACAGGCTAATAGGCCATATCAGGCTTTCAAAAGGCCAGGCTCAGGCCTAAAAAATAAGCCTATGACAGGCCAAAGGCCATGCTTAGGCCTTCAATTTTTTGGCAGGCCAGGCTCAGGCTTGGCAAAGCCTAACTCGGCCTAGCCTATTCCCAACCCTACTTACTACTCCCTCTTAAATTTGGCAAATGCTCGTCAGTTAATTGGGGCTCTAATACAAGTCCTATAAAATCATTGAAGACTATATAATAATACCTAAACAAATCTCTCATGGACAAAATTTGTAAGAAGATCACATCCAACTATAAGAATATCTCTAAAGTGCTCCTATATATAGTTCAACCTATTTCACCATTATTAATTGTGGCCACGTGCTGTGTAATGTTTGCTTACTTAAGGCAGCTAGAACAACAATTGTGTTTCTTGTAGGGTACATACTCCAAATCAAAATTATAAGAGTCATGTTAATATGTGTCATAATGGCATTTGTTAAGGTAAATATAGAAATTTTGTATTTAATGATGTAAAAAATTTAATATATAATGTATTGAATACATAATAATTAAAAACTTTTTTAAGCCACTAGATTTGGTATAGTGATGAGGGGTTTGTGTAATATGCATGAGGTTATGGATTTGATCCTCTGCTCAGTTATAAACAAAAACAAAAAATTCTATATTTGCTTCATTAACATGTACTCTTATAGCCGTCTAAAAACCATCAATGTATATAACAGTTTTTCTTCTAAGCGAATACATTAGCAACAATTCATGCAGCCACAAATGAGTGGTCGATTTGACAGGAAAAAAGTCTTGGCCATTGTAACTACCAAACATTAATATTGAAAATGGAAGTGAGAAATTAAGGAAAAAATAAGAAGGTGAAGAAAATTAATAGAAGTGAGATGTACCAAAAAAAAGAAGAAGTGAGATATGAAGAAATATGAGAAAAATGAAACGTGAATATATTGAAAAAGAAATGCCACAATTGTCAAATGTCAAATTAATAAATAGCCAAAATTTAAGACAAAAAAAAAAAAATAGCCAAAATTGTAATCGTTTATTGGGCTAAACAATCTGTTAGAAGTCCCACATTGGCTAGAGATATGGCAAAGATAACCTTTATAAGTGTAGTGCAAACCTCAACTCTCAAGCTAGCTTTTGTGGTTGAGTATATGCCTCACAAATTCTAATATGGTATCAGAGCCTATCCTAGATCCATTTGTTGTTTGTTGTGGAGACCTCTCATATTTGGGCCATCCGTTGTTGTTGATTCCACGCACCAAGTCCAATAGTGCTGGGCGTGAGGGGGTGTGTTAGAAGTCCCACATTGGCTAGAGATATGGCAAAGATAACCTTTATAAGTGTAGTGCAAACCTCAACTCTCAAGCTAGCTTTTGTGGTTGAGTATATGCCTCACAAATTCTAATACAATCTGTGACAGAATAACGATTACAAATGTCAAATTTTTGAAGAAAAAGAATTTGTAGCTATAGTATTGAACACAAATGCCACAATTGCTAAATTATTCATGATATAGAATAAACGGCCACAAATGTCAATTATTAGAAATATTTTGCCAAACAATATATGGCTAATGGCTGTTTTAATAGAATCAAATTCAAATTTTGTTCATTCGAGTTTATTTGTCGCCATTTTTGGTAGCTACAAATAAAAAAATTGTCAAAAATTTATTTTTTATTTTTTAAGTTACAAATAGCAACCGATTTGAAGTTTAACATTTGTGAGGATTTTTTTGGCTAGTTATTTGAGAGTTCTTTTTTTGCCATGAATCGTTTAAAATTTTGTAGAAACTAGTGGTATTCTTATAGTCTCTCAAAACAAACATAAATAGATGAGAGAGGGAGAAATATAATGACTCTTGATCCTATCTATTTAAATTAATAACCGTAAATTCAAAGGTATTCTCTATTCTCAAATACCTAATCTTTTCGAGATAATTGAGATCTATTTAATTGGTTAACCTCTCCCGACAAATGTTTTTCATACGCACCGGTCTAAAGTCAAACTTAAGACAAAATGGTTAAGAGACCCAAATATCTCTTGCGTTTCAAGTGTGGGTGGTTTAGTTTCATATCGATTATGAATGAGAAGAATGTAGAATTTATAAGAGATACGACTCATTAACCTAATGCTTTAAGGTAGAGATGTGACATCTCCCTCTATTGTGGTTCTAGAGCTTTGATCCTATTGTTTCTTCCGAGCTTATCTAGACTCCCCCAATAATACCAACCATTTATATCGCACTATGTTAATAGTGAGTCAACTAATTTGGTAGCTTATGTTTCTAAACAACACATTTTTTATAATTAAATATATATATATTTATTAATTAGATGCATTAATTATTGGGAAACCGAGTGGTAAGCGATTCTTTTAGGCAAAACTTGATATTAATTTTAAAAAAATTCATCCAAACTTCAAATTGATCTGGTTCATGGCGGTGTTTGGTTCCCAAGTTGACCAATGAAGTCCCAGTGGAGTGACATTTTGTTACCCTGATTTTGTTGCATATTAGATCTGTTGACTTGATCGACCAAAATGAACAACCTTATCGATTCCTGGCTAGACTAGAGTAATCGACTATTTTGTCGGTCTCTGTTAATTTATTTTTTATCGGTCTTTATTTGTCTTGAGCAGAGACCTAATTAATAATATACTGTATTTACTGTTAAAAAAATAAACTAAAGCAATCAACTATTTTGGTCTGGATTTAAAACTATGGAAATCAAGAAAAGAACATAAGAGAGATGGAAGTATGGAACGAGTTAGAGATGTAGCGCATGTTTTATATTTATTTTTTTTTGTGACAAAAGAATGATAAATGTGCGTTAAATTGAAAGCTATTATTGTACCTTTCAAGAATCACAATGAATTTTTGTATGTATAGACATGTGTTAATGTTGGAGGGCCACTCCATCAAACATGCATGTAATATAAAAGCAATAATAAATCGAATTTTTGTTAAATGAAAGACATTTCTTTACCAATTGTTCCTCCGGTGGATCAACCGGTGGTTCTCCAACAGTGGGAGGAGCCACCGATGTTGGCATTTTTAGTTTTGGTGGAGGTTCATTTGATTTGGTTGTATTTGGCATGTCCTTCTCAATGGGCATACGCCAAATGTTGTCAGGTCTTAATAATGGAATTAAGTAATTCAGATCGTAATAGTGGGTTCTGCTAAGCGTGCTGGTTTTTTTTTTGTTGAACTTAAAAGTTAGTTGATGAATCGGTTTATAATTATCGTCAATTCTCTACTATGATTCGCTTTTCTTCAAGAGAATATCTCGAGATAGAAACTTTGTCATGATTTGTGGGTTATACAGCTAATCCAAAGAGACATAATTACGGTGTGTGAGGTAGTATATCTCTATTGAATTAAGAAACGCATAAAAATAAAAGAAAAAAATGAGATAAAAATTGCTCGAATAGCTTGATTAATTGTGAATTTAAAACTGAATACAGTACAACTTTAATTTTTATAGATAAATGCTAGCTTTTTTGACCAGAAATTGTTGCCTACGTATTATTTGCCGTATTATACTATTTACGCAGGTAGTGCCTAAATTTTTTCCTTAATGGGTAACTATGGTGCCGCATATTCAACCAAGACTCTTCCACTTTACGACCCGATCTACTATAACCTCATCCGTAGTGAGTAACTTTTCTCCAAAGTGGTGTATATATGCAATATTTGGTTTCTAAGGCTTGTGGTGCTATAAATACAGAGAATGATCAGAACGCTTGATTGTTATGTCTCACTGTCTTTTTACCAAGTCTTAATTTTTGACGATGAGAAAGATTCAGCTTCATTGTGTTCAATGAAGCATGATGAGCTATCAATTTAAGCTCATCCGACTATTTCTTAAATCTCTTGTGATGCCGATTTCAAATAGAGCATTCGGCTATTTCTTTAATCGTTTGTGATGCCGATTTCGAGTGGCATATAATACATTTTTATATGTAAATAGTTTGTACATGTTGAACATAAGAAAAAGGTTATTTATGTAAGTGTGTCTTTCGGCATCCGCATTTTCTTGTGGGAGTTGACAACTTAAAAGAACTAAAATAAAGAAAAGAGTAGGATTTCCAAGTACCATATGCCACATAAAATCAAGAGTATGAAAATGGAAAAGATTGAATTATAGTATGGTCATCCGACCCCTATGCTCTCCCAAATGTATGATTTAAACAAATTTAAATCAAACCAAATCAAAAAGAAGTATAAAAGAAAGAAATATATCATTATGCCTTTTAGAAGCTGAATATGAGCAACCAAACCACATGACACTAACATCCATCTTTCTCTCTTTAATTAGCAAAAATTCATTCTGAAACGTCTCATCTCAAGAAATTAATGCTCTTTTCATACTTTGATATAGTTTTTGGTGATCCCCCATCTACCTTTTCTTACATCCTTAGAATGGCATTACCTTTTACAAGTGATGGTCTTTACGTTCTTGAAAAGTACTTGTAAAGGATCTTTAGACTATTCAATATATATATATTGATTTATTCTTTAGAGTTTTTTCTTTTTCCTTTGCCATGTAAATACGTCACTAGTTTCGTACCACCTTCATTTTCAAATGCGCTCTCAACCACCATCACTATGTTATGTTGAATGAGTAATTCTTTATGACATTTTAACGATGGCTATAAATAAATATTGTTTATATAGAAATTTTTTTTCTTGGAATTTCATATATACATTCGAAATATATAGCTTTCTATAAAAATGCGAGGAGTGGTATTTTTTAGTCACAAGTAATTCGCATGTTTCATTAAATATAAATTTTATATGAACCATTGAAAAGATTTAATTTGGTCCCTTACGTTTGTTTTAGATTTGAATTTGGTCTCTTACGTTTAAAAAATTTTAATTTGGTCTCTTACGTTATCAACGTTTGTATTAGTTGGTCCCTTTCGTCAGATTTCACTGTTCAACTGTTTCAATTGGACACGTGTTCAGATGTCCACGTGTCAATCCACGTGTGCAAACGTCTGCCACGTAAACAAACTATCTGCCACATATGCAAAAACTGGCGAAATTGACCAAGTTGAAACTTTTTAAACATAAGGGACCAAATTGAAACCTAAAATAAACATTAGGGACCAAATATATAGTTTTATATTATATCGATCATATTTTTTTATGGATGTTTTAGATATCTTTACATCTAATTTATTCATTTTTATGTTGAAAATTAAATAGCTATTTTGATTAGCTTTTAGAGAAAGGTGAATTTTTCAGCACATCTTTCATTTAATATTGTGTATCAGTACATTTGCTGATATGGACAATTGTAATAGATTTATAAATTGTCCTTGTCAATTTTCCTATATTAAATACTATTTGTAAACCTATTAGAATTGTACACATCAACAATATACTAGTATATATCTAAATAAGATGTGTACCGAGTGTTCACCTTAAAGAAAATCATTTTTAGTAGAAGCGAGGGGAAACATATTTATGGTGTCTTTACTTTTTCAACCATTTTACTGAAAAAATATTTTAATATTCTTAGTTTCTAATTGTAGTTTATTATACTTCTTTTAAAGTCTAATGAATAATAGCTAAATTATTAATACGAAAAATATTTTTTAAAGAATATAAAAAAATGTATCCCGAGTCCAGTTCAGTTAAGGCTATATTTTGTTTTTGTTATGTTGATGATGTTATTCTTATTGCGCTTGTAACCAAATACATAAAACTTAGTAAGCAAAAATATTTGTAAGGAAAAGAAAATATATAAAACTCCTGTTTTCATAAGGCGAAGAACATCTGAATATCAGGGAACATAGCAGGTTCATTTTATACTTTGCCGATATTTCCTTATTATATTAAAAAAATATGTGCAGAGGATATAAATTTAACTCAGTGAGCTCACACAAAAGCACGGAGGACAATGAAACATATCAACTTTTAGTTAATTTTAAAAGACAAATTAGAAGTCTAAAAAAAATGAGGTGAATAAACAGTCTATCAGTACAGAACGGTCCACGTTCCTACTATTCCCTTCACCAAACAACAAACAATTATTGCTTTTTAAAGCTAGAGAGAATCCAAAATCAAAGAAATGAATTAGATATTGAGATAAACCCGACACAATAGAGGCAAAATGAGACATCTCTATTGTAACACCCCAAATCTTATATTTTATTATATTTGATTAATTGATGTTATTTAATTAATTGTATATGTTAATTGATATGTTTTATATGTATTAATTAATTGTTGCATTTATGTTTGTTGATGATGGGCTTTTATGAGTATTGGGCTTAATTAGAATGAATAAGAGATTATGGTAGGATTAAGGGTAATATAGTAATCTAGTGTGAGTTAGTGGGTTGTGTAGAAATAAGAGTGACACTTTGGTTATTATCTTAAAGGGATAGAGTGTCTTGGAGAGAAAGTAGTGGCAATGGTGTAAATAGTACAAGAATTTGTGGTAATAGTAAATTTGAGATTATGAGTGGAATTAGTAGTGGAATTAAGGGTAGTATGAGGATTTGACTATAACCTAAGTTGAGGTTATATATAGGAGGTTTTTGTGAAGAGTAGCGGTGTGATTTTATTATCATAAAAATGAGAGAAAGATAAGTTAAGAGAAAAAGATGAAGGAGAAGATCAAATAAAGAATAAGCCATGGTAAATTAAAGGAAATCAAGTGGTGGAGTAGAGATTCCTACTTTATTGAGGTATGAGGTTAGATAATATAATTAGAGTGAGCATAGAGAGGGGGGAATGTCTATTTCTCCATTCCCAAACTCTCTACACTCTTTTCTTTTGGGTGGGTGTTTTTCATTGAATAAAAATGATACATTTGCATGATTTAATGATTATTGAGCTTATTGCAATATGAAATTATGAATCTTGGGGTTTTGAAATGAGAATTTGTAGATGTTTGTGAATGATTTTATGTTGTTATGAGGTTTTGAGTAAATACATGAAAATCATTGCTTTTATCATGAAATGGTGTTTGATGATGTTAAAGTTTGTACTTCTAAGCTTATACATGTTAGATAGACCTAAGGTTAATAAATTTTAAGATTTGTATGTTGAAAAATGGGATTTTTGATGGATTTGAGTTCAAAACCGAAGCAGAGTTTTCTGTTCTGTTTGCGCTCGCTGGGGCGAGTATATTACTCGCTATGGCGAGTATTCATGTTCTGGAAATTCCAGAAATGCATGAGCTCGCCATGGCGAGTCGTAGCGAGCTGGCTGGCGAGTGAGAGTTCACCATGGCGAGTTGGAGGCGAGTTGGTGGCGAGTGGTTACAGTAGCTTCTGACTTGAGCTCGCCTCGAGCTCGCCATTCACTCGCCGGGCGAGTTAGTGCAGTATGAACAGTAATTTTTGGAATTGAAATGAAATCCTATGTTTGCTATATGATTGGGATATGACCTTATAACATGATGTAAGTTAGATTAATGGGACTTAGAACTCAAATGAAGATGTTATGTTCTTGTATTCATATGGATTGAATTATGTGATGAGGACTTATGGAATGTGATGTAGTTAATTGATATTATGCTTGCTTGAATGAATACCTTGTATGATGATATGACGATGAGAATTTGATGCGAATTGAGAAGGAGTAGTAGGGTTGAGCGGCCTATTATTCATGAGTAGATGTTTAGTGTATCATCATTATATGGTATGTGTTCATTCATGCATTCATGAGTCAACTTGATGCGAAGTCCTCCATGACTTAAAACTGACTTGATGCGATGGATATATGTTTATCCTAATTTGATGCGGGTACCACATGCATTTAGTTATGTCTAGGGTGACATGACATGAGATTTGTGACATTAGTTTGCATTAGGGTAATTGTGCACTCTAATTGTTATTTGGTAATTGAGATTGTATTCCATTATAATTGTGAATGATTGAATAACGTGATACTTATGATTGAACATATTATGAGATATGTCATATTAATTGATAATTGATGATGATGTGTATACTTGTCAATTGATTTAGGATGTGGTATTATTATGATGCATTGTACTTTGTATGAAACATGAATGTTTTGAGATTAATATTTGTTTATGAAATGAGTTGTTAGACATGACCATGTTATGTCCTAAGTATTAAGTGTGTGCTTGTACTTAGTTTCTTTTATGGTTATATTATCTAACCCTCTGTTTTGTGTATGTGCTGGATTTGGGATCCAGATGCTCAGGTTATTTTGTGTTCCAGTCGTTGGTGAAGCTCTGCTCTGATCATGACACGGGGATATGGATTATTTCTATAATGTATTATTTAAAATCTTGCTTTTATTTCCAATGTATTTAAATATGTATTTTCTTATAAACTCATTTTTGTACAATAATTGTTTTACTAATTAAGTTGTTGGTAAACCTTTATATGTACGATGTAATACTCGAACCAATACTTTTATAAATCAAATTTTATTCCGTTGCGTATTTTGGAGAATATTTTATTAAGATAGTATTTTTATTAAATACGGGTTTGGGTGTTACAATTTGGTATCAGAGCTCCGGTTGTCCTCGGACATAGTGAGCTATGTGTGTGTCGTGTGTCGATCAGAGCAAGTCTGTGTGTTCAGACTAAGTGGGCATAGTGTCTTGTGTGGTTCTTGTGTCTTTTGTGATTTAAATGTCGTAGTTACACTTGCACATTAGTTACTATTAACCATTTTGTGGATTTATGATGAGTTTATTGAATCTTGTTTTATTGCTTATTGACATGTGTTTTACTTGATCCTTAAAACTTGTGTTTTAATTGGTGTTGACTAATGAATCTATTGTTTCATAAATGTTGATAAGTTGTGATGTGTTTATTTTATGAATATACTTAGTGATTGTTTATTCATGAACTATGAGTAATATGAATTGAATTATGTTATTCATTCTTTTGGTGAGTATTTGATGAGATTGATAATTATCTTAGTTGTAAGTTATCGATTCAAGTATTGAGCATGTATTCTTTGATGTTGATTCATGATGAATGTTACTTTTTATGATTATAATAGTTGTATGAGCTTAAAGTTATAATCTTTGTGTAGTTTTGACATGATTTTATTTATTTACGATTTCATGATAAATGAGTGATTATAACATGATATAATTGCACATAATTGATAATGAATATGCATTCATCATTGTTGTTTTGAAATGTGACTTAATGATGATATTTGTTGTTGTTGTTGATGTTTACATTCGATGGAGTGAGTGAATATTATTATTGTCATCATTTGTGTTTATTCTTGAAACTTGAGAATATGATTGTTGTTTTTATTTCAAAATAATGACTTAAATGATAATGTCTTCTTGTTATTGCTTTATTTAAAATGATTATGTTCGCATATTAGTATAGATTCCTTGTTGATGAAAATCTATGTTATATGTAATTAAGTATGATTGTTTATGCATGTGTCGTAAATGAAGGTTGTAATAATTTATTTATGATGATTGCTTGTGTAGTATGATGGAATTAATTAGATGATGTTATGTATGTATGTATATATGTATGTATGTATGTTTGTATGTATGTATGTATGTATCCGTGAAATTATTTGAATGTTTTGACTTTTCGATTATTGGCGAATATTCATGAAAACATTGTGATCTATTAAGTTGAACATGTATTGATGAATTCTATGTATTCGAATAACTTATTGATTATGTGTGAGGTTGATTTCATGAATTTTATTGTTAGTTCCTCGTCAGTATGTTGTTTTAATTGATTCTTGGAATTTGTGTTTTAATTTGGCAATAACTATGGCATCTATAATTTTTACTTCATGTTTGGAAGTTAATTCATGATTATTACTATGCTTCTATGTTGGCTTATAACTTCATATGCCTAAATTAATTCATGATGTGATTGTATTCTCGTTGATTAATGATAAATGATGTTTTGCTTTGCTTGCGTGTATATGAGACTTGAATATGTTTGTTGAATTGATAGTTTAATGTTACTATTTGGAGTTTATGTGTATTATTATGCATGTCCTCGTATATATCTTTGTGTAATTCTTTTTACATGAGTTTATTTTGGAAGTAACATTAATTCTTGATTATGTGGACCTTGTCGAAAAGGTAATTGTTCTTTTTGATTAAGTCGATTCTTGAACGTGTTTGGTTTATGTTTTATTTTCATATGATGATTCTATAACTAGTAGCTATTTCTTATGATGTGAATGATGTTGAAAATCTATATTATTTTCTTTTGAGTGAATGAAACTAGTTTTTCGTGAAAATGAAAATGGTAGAATATTAATGAATTCCAGGATGTGTTTGGCGTATGTTTTGCCTTATATGATTAAGCTAAGTTATTTTTGCATGAATATACTTATATGAGTATGATTCGTTGAGTTTTGGAATTTGTTGCTATGGAATATTTATCTTTTCTTGTTTTGATGTGATTGTAATTTTCTAAAATTTGGAGAAGACATATATGTTCCTTAAATGCTTTCATGATTTTGTGTAGATGATTGAGTGTCGTGTTATGTTAATTATTTATCTTGTATGACATGCTTATGTGAAATGTTGTGTCATGCTCTTGTGCAATGTAGAATAAACACTTGTGCATTCGATTTGTCTTACAAATATTTATTGTTAATCGTTGTTGAAGTATTTTGAAATTATTTAAGTGATAAGTATGTTTAGCATGACTTGTGTTAGATAGATAATAATATGCACTATATTCGTAAATTGTTCCAATGTCTTTTAAGGAGTTGTTAATTGTTTCATCCTTTCCTTTGAGAAATTTTGAGAATGAATGAATTCAATGTGATGCGAAATTTGATGATCTTATTTGATTAGGTTGATTACCATGCTAAGTTAATTGTTTCTTTGCATGATTTACGTATCTGAATGTGAATCCTTGAGTTACTTAGAATTTGATGTTATGACATGTTTGTTCTTTTACCGTGACCAAACTGTTAGATTGATGATTTATGAATGAGAGATTTCATGTAGGTATTTGTTTGTGTATCCTTGTGTAGATTATGCATATGTTGACAATGTGTTATTTTTGAATTATTGAGATATTAGATGAATATACCATGATAGATTAATTGTAGATTATTTGAATATCATTTACCATGATTCCTATGTGAGTAACTATATGAATTGTGCATTGTTAGTGAATATTTCAAATGTGCTATTTTCATAAACATGTTTTCATGACTTTATGGATTTGTCAAATTGTGATTTCATCTTTTGATTAGTTTTAAAATGTATGAATCTATGTGTGAATGATCTATGTTTCCATAAGTGTTTTCTTATTAGTCATTACATGGTTTTAAGTGCAATGTTTTGATGAGAGTGTCCTTGTTTGGTAGGGATTGTTGGATTCTTAAGATTTATTGTTGTGGAATATCTATCTTTCTTGTTTTAAGTTGATTCTTAACTTTTAAGTTTAAAGGCAATGTATGCTAATTAAATGTTTATGCTAGACGATGTGATATGCTTTTGTATGCTTATGTGTTTCGTGCTTAAGAAAACACTATCGTAGCTTGGTGAGGATTGTTTGAACCACCATCATGATTGTTGTCCATTTATTAACAAATTAAGGAACTGGCCGTCCTTGATCTCTTGTTAATGGATAGACATGATTGTGTTGATTGGATGATACTAATCTTGTCAAACTTTGGTAGTGTCTAGAGTTTGCTAAGAGATGAGGAAAATGATGATTTTATAAAGTGTATTGACCGTGTTTTGTGAACTTGAAATCTCGCGATGAATGTGTATATGTGATGATTATAAATGATTTTATGAGATTGAGTTATTTGGTATGATTATAACCGTTGATTATTATAGATTGATCTATGATTCTTGAACTTCGAAGTTGTAACTTTTGCGTGAAATTTTCGAGGACGAAAATTCTTTAAGGGGGGTAGAATTGTAACACCCCAAATCTTATATTTTATTATATTTGATTAATTGATGTTATTTAATTAATTGTATATGTTAATTGATATGTTTTATATGTATTAATTAATTGTTGCATTTATGTTTGTTGATGATGGACTTTTATGAGTATTGGGCTTAATTAGAATGAATAAGAGATTATGGTAGAATTAAGGGTAATATAGTAATCTAGTGTGAGTTAGTGGGTTGTGTAGAAATAAGAGTGGCACTTTGGTTATTATCTTAAAGGGATAGAGTGTCTTGGAGAGAAAGTAGTGGCAATGGTGTAAATAGTACAAGAATTTGTGGTAATAGTAAATTTAAGATTATGAGTGGAATTAGTAGTGGAATTAAGGGTAGTATGGGGATTTGACTATAACCTAAGTTGGGGTTATATATAGGAGGTTTTTGTGAAGAGTAGCGGTGTGATTTTATTATCATAAAAATGAGAGAAAGAGAAGTTAAGAGAAAGAGATGAAGGAGAAGATCAAATAAAGAATAAGCCATGGTAGATTAAAGGAAATCAAGTGGTGGAGTAGAGATTCCAACTTTATTGAGGTATGAGGTTAGATAATATAATTAGAGTGAGCATAGAGAGGGGAGAATGTCTATTTCTCCATTCCCAAACTCTCTACACTCTTTTCTTTTGGGTGGGTGTTTTTCATTGAATAAAAATGATACCTTTGCATGATTTAATGATTATTGAGCTTATTGCAATATGAAATTATGAATCTTGGGGTTTTGAAATGGGAATTTGTAGATGTTTGTGAAGGATTTTATGTTGTTATGAGGTTTTGAGTAAATACATGAAAATCATTGCTTTTATCATGAAATGGTGTTTGATGATGTTAAAGTTTGTACTTCTAAGCTTATACATGTTAGATAGACCTAAGGTTAATAAATTTTAAGATTTGTATGTTGAAAAATGGGATTTTTGATGGATTTGAGTTCAAAACCGAAACAGAGTTTTCTCTTCTGTTTGCGCTCGCTGGGGCGAGTATATTACTCGCTATGGCGAGTATTCATGTTCTGGAAATTCCAGAAATGCATGAGCTCGCCATGGCGAGTCGTAGCGAGCTGGCTGGCGAGTGAGAGTTCGCCATGGCGAGTTGGAGGCGAGTTGGTGGCGAGTGGTTACAGTAGCTTCTGACTTGAGCTCGCCTCGAGCTCGCCATTCACTCGCCAGGCGAGTTAGTGCAGTATGAACTGTAATTTTTGGAATTGAAATGAAATCCTATGTTTGCTATATGATTGGGATATGACCTTATAACATGATGTAAGTTAGATTAATGGGACCTAGAACTCAAATGAAGATGTTATGTTCTTGTATTCATATGGATTGAATTATGTGATGAGGACTTATGGAATGTGATGTAGTTAATTGATATTATGCTTGCTTGAATGAATACCTTGTATGATGATATGACGATGAGAATTTGATGCGAATTGAGAAGGAGTAATAGGGTTGAGCGGCCTATTATTCATGAGTAGATGTTTAGTGTATCATCATTATATGGTATGTGTTCATTCATGCATTCATGAGTCAACTTGATGCGAAGTCCCCCATGACTTAAAACTGACTTGATGCGATGGATATATGTTTATCCTAATTTGATGCGGGTACCACATGCATTTAGTTATGTCTAGGGTGACATGACATGAGATTTGTGACATTAGTTTGCATTAGGGTAATTGTGCACTCTAATTGTTATTTGGTAATTGAGATTGTATTCCATTATAATTGTGAATGATTGAATAACGTGATACTTATGATTGAACATATTATGAGATATGTAATATTAATTGATAATTGATGATGATGTGTATACTTGTCAATTGATTTAGGATGTGGTATTATTATGATGCATTGTACTTTGTATGAAACATGAATGTTTTGAGATTAATATTTGTTTATGAAATGAGTTGTTAGACATGACCATGTTATGTCCTAAGTATTAAGTGTGTGCTTGTACTTAGTTTCTTTTATGGTTATATTATCTAACCCTCTGTTTTGTGTATGTGCTGGATTTGGGATCCAGATGCTCAGGTTATTTTGTGTTCCAGTCGTTGGTGAAGCTCTGCTCTGATCATGACACAGGGATATGGATTATTTCTATAATGTATTATTTAAAATCTTGCTTTTATTTCCAATGTATTTAAATATGTATTTTCTTATAAACTCATTTTTGTACAATAATTGTTTTACTAATTAAGTTGTTGGTAAACCTTTATGTGTACGATGTAATACTCGAACCAATACTTTTATAAATCAAATTTTATTCCGTTGCGTATTTTGGAGAATATTTTATTAAGATAGTATTTTTATTAAATACGGGTTTGGGTGTTACATCTATCAACCTCCAATGAATCAAATCTTGTTGAGAATTCAAATTACAAGACTCATTTGAGAAAATTACAGAAATTTAAACAGTTAAACGCGATATTAAATTTATTTGACAATTGATATTAATTTTATAATTTTATCTTTTACAAGAGAATCACTAAAATTATGCATTTGGCACAAAACAATGCTTGTCATGGCTTCAAAATTCACGTGTAGGATTTATTCATGGGTTTTAAAAAAGTATAAAGAATAAATTAATTTTATATTGAGAATCAAAATTAAAATGATTCTATTTTTCAGGTCATATTAAAAAAATATTTAAAAACGATTTCAAGATTCATATCAAGATAGCTATTTTTATTTTATTTTATTCTTAGTTTTTGAATAACAGATTAATTTTAAAAATTTCTTTAAGTCTAAAATAAAAATTAAAAATACCGAGTCAAACGGGACTGTAAGATCACTGGACCATATAAACTCCTTTGTATTGACCATTCAAGCTCGTGCCACACTTTAAGTAAAAAAAGAAACTCGTGTCATCATATTCTGTACAACATATTGGATTTATTGTAACCGCATTATGCGCAGAATAATTTAAGGATCATAATGTAAAAGTCAATAATATTATAAGAGTATGGTACTGTTTGATCTTATAAAATAAATCAAAAAGTAACGGTGCATGTTTATTATAAAGTCATATTTGAGCCCACATCATATAATTGGGGGAACACTCGAATTTCAATTTGAAGAAATCCAGTTTACGATCAACATTTAAGTAAATTCACGTATGCACCAATTGTATTTATATTTATCAATAGTATAATTTTATTTTTTAGATTTTACTTACTTTGCAACGAAACTCTTAATAACGAGTCTCTTCTTTTAAGAATTAGAGAGTTAACAAAAAAAAATGTCTAACACAGTATCAACAAAAATATCATAGGAGTGATGAAAAATTTTGGTTTAAAAAAGAGAACCAATCGTATATGTTATTTTATTGATGTAAATAGTATTTTTCTTCCTTTAATTTAAACAAGTGTTTTACATTTATTTAGTTTTTTTTCTTTGTGATTTCATCATCTTAGAGTGATGTTGCGTTGATTGTCGTTTTGGGACGGTATCATTATGTTTCTCTATCTTGGTACATCTTTGTTCAGTTCAAATTGACAAATTAGTCGATTAAATGCATATTCAATCAATGACTTTGACGTTGTCAACGTTGCAGGCTCATGAAATGGATTTTTCGAGTACTTCAATTTTGTCATATATCTGTAAACTTTGTCACATTTGTAGTAATTTTTCCATTTCATAATATTAACATGATTGTTGTGAGTTTATTCGCAAATTCATGATTTTCAATTTTTAGCAATCTTAAATATATTGTTCAATATTCTACAAATTTAAAATATTTTAATAAAGCTTTTGAGTTTTTCGATAGTACTACATAGTATTTAAGTGTTCGTATAAGAGTTATATGTTATATGAGCATCCATTGACAAAAATATGACAATATACCTCATCTATGTTAAATAAAAACAGGGGCGGAGCTGGGTATGGGCCAGGTAGGGCCGCGGCCCGCCCCAGAATTTTGATTTTTAATAGTATATATGTACATATTTGTTAACTATGTTTGTATATATATGAAAAAAGGCGTTTATTTATCAAGTTGATCCATATGGCGTGGTGGTTAGAGATGCTTTTTGAGACCAACAGGTCCTAAGTTCAATTTCCATGTACAACATTTTGGTTTTTTAATAGCCTTTTTAAGTTTTTTCTAAAGGAATGGTTTGGTTGTCCACATATATTGCTAAAATTTGTCAAGAAAATAACATACTATTTATTAAACACAATTGATTTTAATAGGTTTCCATAATATATTAAATTATTAAATAATGTAATATTATTCAAATATTAAAGGTCTATGTATTCTTAAATTGAATTTAAATTATTTTTTTGTAAAAAACATTCTCCAATTCAATATTATTGGTTTATGTATTTTTGTGTTTATTGTTTCTTTATTTCGAATAAAAGTGTAAGCTAAAAGTCTTATCTTACTTGATTTTACCTCATTTGATATCTTATTGTGATTAATTAAAATTAACAATTTATACAATTTTAGCTCGCCATTTAAAAAAAAATCATAGCGGCCCTCCCCAACCTTTAGGCCTAGCTCCGCCACTGAATAAAAAGGTTCACGAATATATATATATATATATATATATATATATATATATATATATATGTATGTATGTATATATATGTATGTTATTTTATTTTTGTTTGGATATTGGTGTTTAAATAACATTTTTCTTAATATAATTAAGCATATATGATGTCTGAAAATATATATATGACTAATTGAATCTTATGAAAACATGTGATTTAGTATACATTTGTAATTTAAACACAATATACCCCACATCCAACCACCACCAATATACCATTTCCAATTTAGTTTTGAGCTTTCGCTTTCTATATTCATGCAATCATTGACTTTTACAAGAAGTCCATACACAAATACTAGTACTATACTGATAAGAAAATTAAAAAAAAAAAAATGAGAAAAATTAAGAAAAAAAACAAAGAAGATGAATGGAATCGTCCTAATATTTGTCCTTTTTTTAAAAATAAATTGATAGTTGTATAATTTCATAGTCACGACATTCACTATATAATAGTACTATTGATGATAATGTCATCAGGAGTTGTCCAATTCTAAGTTTTGGACATTAGTCTAAAGATATTTCTTTTTTTAAGGGGAATTATACTGCAAAGGGTCCCAATACCCTATGGCATATGTTAACCAAATTAATGATATGTCACTGCAACTATATATGTGTGTGTATAAATGCATATGGCTCAAAAGAAATCTACCCCCATAGTGATAGTGAACCATCATGCAATTCAACTGCATATATATGTTGCCCTTTTGATATCATCAATTCATAGTGGTAAAATAATGTGCAATGAATATACTATGAGATTGTTGCGCTGCATGATTTTTCTCACAATTTTTTATATTCATTTATATAAATAAAGATTAGATTAAATAGAAGGGGTATTAAATAGGTGGTGTTTGTTTTTGTATTTTAATTGGTGTTCTGCTTATATATGACACATTTGTTTTGTAGTTGTAGTCCCTCTTTTACGGGTCTTTGCTCGTCTTGTGCAGAAATTTTATTATTAATAAAAATATATTTGTCGTTAAAAAATAAATAAAAGGGGTATTGTGTTTGTTGATTCAAGTGGCTAAAAACTTAATTATTTGTAACAAGGTCTCAAAAAAAATACTTGAATAGACAAGATTTTTTATACTAGATTTGGACTAAAATATATATTATTTAATTATTTAAAAAAGTACTACTATTATTTTTTTATATCCAAAGTCTTGTAAAATACAAGTTTTGGGGTCTCGCATTTTGGAATGATACAAATACCGTTTTGTCTTAAGGAAATTGAAGCATTAGAGAAATTTCATAGATATTAGGTGGACCTTGATCATAGGGTCCATATTAGACACTCATAATTAATAATATACTTTTCCACATTTTATTTTATTTTTCTGATATTTTAAGGTGCAAAATTATTAGAGAATCTTCTGAACTGAACATTAAGCTAATTAGTAATTACTCCATCCGTTCCTTTTTATAAGAGACAGTTGACTTTTTAAATTCATTCAATAATGAATGTATTTGAGCTATAATATAGACCATATACATCAATTATTGAATGAATCTAAAAAGTGAATTGTCTCTTATAAAGAGGAACGGAGGAAGTACTATTTAGTAGAAGAAATATGCTCACTCATGTTTGAATACATCAATTTTTTTATTCTATTTTTTCTTATACACTTGATTGCTAATTGAATTCATAAAAAATTATCATTCTCTATTTTTATACTTCCACCAGTCCTTTTTGGGCATTTAACAAATAATAAATTTAAAAAATGTTTCTTATATAAAGTATTAATTTTTTTTAAAGTGTTCCTTATAAATAATTTGGAGGAGTAAAAAAATAATGAGACAAAGATATGATTTAGTATTATCGACATTTTTTTTTATTTTTTTGGTAAGGTATCGACATGGTTTGAGAGCAACAAAAACCTTAGATATAAATTAAAAAACAAAAATAAATGTGGAATTACAGAATTGAGACACCCAGAAAGCATAATTTATTGAAATGACAGTAATGGGCCCCCATATAAGACATGAATGGTCAGGATAAATACCATATGCCACCATTGACAAGTTTGGAATCTACAACTTACTAAAATGGTTCTCCTTGAGCTGTTTTTCACCCTCTCAATTCAATTAGACATTGTACTTTTTTAAAATTTATGTTCATGGTACAACTTTAATGACAAAATGTAAATTTGAATATATGCTTCATTCTTTTTAGAGAAATGCTTAGTGTCACGAAAAATTGATTCACGAATCATCACGAAACGTGGTACTTTATTTTTCCTCTCTTCAAGGCGCTCTCTCTTACACTCTCATTCTTTATCATCTCTCTCATTATCTTCCTAGCTCAACCACTTCTTACTGCACACCAATTTTCATCTCCTTCAATTCATAATTACTTCTCTTTATTCTTTCTCAGTTACAAAGTTTTCTTTTTTTTGAATCGGCAAAAGAGATCAATATATTAAAACAATCAAAAGGTAGGAACAAAGTACAAGGCGTACTCTACCCACAACAACGGAAAAAAGTACACAAGAGTACTAAAACCTAACACCCAAACCAATTCAAAAGCACGGCCACAAAAGCGAGCCCCCAAACTAGAATCACCTAACAATACAATCTTTATCAATTACTTCCCTTTATCAAAGTTTCATTGTTCAATCTTTATCAATTTCTATCTCTCTTTAACCTTTGTCTTTCTGGACATAAAGCACAGGATGGTTTGAACAAATAATTGTAGAAAAACAATTTAATAGAAATTACAGGATGGTTTATCTTAGTCTTCATTCATTTTATCCTTACTTTGGTGTTAAGAGTTAAGAGAGTATTCATGTGAATTCACAAAAAATAACAGGTATTCGTGTAATTTCGCGAGAATCTCTTTCGCGAGATATAGCATCGGTCTTCTTTTTATATTGGGACAACATCATAATATATCATTCTATTTTTATTTCTACTTTTTACTTATAATAATTATAAAACTGTAGTAATTTTTTCAGTTTCTTTAGTGTTTCTACTACAAATATTTGAGAACAGAAAATTAATTGAAACAATGTTACAAATTTGAATAGTAAAAAAATATATATTTCTTTAAAATTTATTTCATTCATACACACTATCGTTGTGAATAAAATTTATAATGTCAGGCAATCTTAATGCTCAAAACAAATTACTAAAATTATTTGACTTTAATCATAGTAATTAGTTATAAAATTTACGAATATGAGTCAAGTGAATTATTATCGGAGTTTAAAGAGGTTTTTTCGCATGTAAAATTGAAGACGAAGACTTTTACCATGGGACATATTGGCCTCAAATTTGTTTTAAGAAAACTAGTCAAATATGAGAAAGCTCGTTCTAACATTAATATATGTTTGCTTTTATACCATTTGCTTTAACATTTTTGCATAGAGTTCATAGGATCATGCATAGTAATGTTATATCTCTTAGATCTACATATGTTATTTTTAAAAAGACTGGTTATGTCATTCAAAAAATAATTTTAGTAATATATTTTTCATCTATAGATGTGGATGTACGAATGGAAAGCAACTGTTAAATTAATGAAACCAAACATATTGATTGTATAGGTGAGAATTGACTTTCCCTATCAAATACATAATATAAAACAAGATCACAGAGACACACATTCTGAATCTGATGTATAGCTATAGTATAGGGAAGAAAAAAAAGGTAACCCAATTTTAACATTGGTCCCCTCATGTGAGGCACTAATGAGATGAAAGAAAGGAAAAAAAAATTAAAGTGTGTGACAAACACAATAGTCCAAAATTGAAAAAAGTATGAGTTCTTTTTTACCATGTATTATATGAATCCACAAATGAAAATTAACTGTTCCAAGAAAGTGCCTATGGAAACATTATGTAAAAGGAAATAAAGTGTACAAAAACAGAACAAAGTAGTAAAGCAGAACACGAATGCTGGCTGACTGTGTTTGTTTGTTTGTTGTGTAATGTGTAATAGCGAGAGAGAGAGAGAGAGAGATTAACAAGTAACAACATGCACTTGCATGCCACGTTGTCTTATACAAAAGTGTGAAGGTATTAAGAACTTTAAAAGCAATAATTGAGTGATGATGATGAGAATAAGAGTCAAAAGAAAGAAGGGAAAACAGAATTGTAGTATTTGTTTGTTGGGATATGAGAATGTATAGTGAATTTTGTAAGAATAAAAGAAAGATGGTTTTCAGTGTTGTTTGGAAGGACAATTTGTTTAATAAAATTAATTAATGAATCATATTCATGTAGCAAAAGGGTGGAATTAATAGATTTTAAGATTGATGAGAAGCTAGATTCCCGGAAGTCATGTGTGAAAGAGAAAGGGTGACAAAATCTAAAATGTCGTTGTATTAATAACAATCATTAACATAATACTCCCTCTGTCCCAAAATAAATGACTTGTTTGACTACTGACACATTTGCCAATGCATAACTTTAATCGTTAATATCTCTAATTTTATATTATTAAAAATTATAAAAATTGTATATTTTGAAAGTGTTTGTCGAGACAAATCAAACAACATCTCATATGCTAATATTTGCATGTATATATTAGTAGAAAAATAAGGTCAAAGCAGGTCAAATGAATAGTATACTAAGTCAAAAACAGGTCATTTAAAATGGGACGGAGGGAGTAATGTCAGTGGATAAATTATAAGAGAAAAAAAATAAACTGTATTTTTAGTAGATCAATAACAAAAATAAATAAAAAAGCACAAAATCGTCACATGATAAATCAACTGTATTTTTTTTTTAATTTTCACCACTAGTTGAATCTGGTTCGGGGGTCAGTTCTGACATCAAATAGTTTCAGCCTCCTCCCAATTGCAGTTGCGGGGGATCGAACCGTGGTCCTCCCTACCAAGTTCAGCGACAATCACCACTGAACCAACTAACGATTCGTAATCAAGACATCTCTATTAAGTTGACATCTAAGAATAAAAAATGTTAGTTCCATCTTTATCCACACTAAAAAAAATCCAAATGCCTTAATTATTTTTTTGAACATTTCTTATTCTTTGATGCCAACATCTTTTAAAATGAAAACAGAAAATATTTTCACAACTCCTAAAAATCAATAGAAGTTTGTTCAATTGCCAAAGAATTTATTCATATTTCACAAATATGTAAGTTCAACTTTTTTTATTGGCGTAAGAATCTCACAACTGGCACTCTCAGAATTTTAATAAGTTCAGCCCTTACCTTGACAAATTAATATTTAACTTTTTTTTGGCGTAAATCAAATATCTTCTATGAATCACTACATAGACTAATCTCATGAGTCTTGTGGTATCCAAATAAATAATAAACTTTTTCTAAAATTTTAATATTGTTACATGTCAAAATCATAGACCGAACAAGACTCTAGGTTAAGCTAAAATTGACCCGTATAATCTCATCTAAATATTAATTTTAAATATGGGTATTTAATTATTAGTACTAGTACTATGGTATGACAATTGCCTTACTGTTAGATATTAAAATTATTAGTACTAATATGTCTCAAATCTTAAGAGGGAAATAGATAAAGAAAGAGATGAAAAGAATATATTGGGGAATGAAAGTCTCCGATGATTCTGCCGGACCCTACCTTTACCTTCTGACTCTTCCAAGTTGAAATTAATATAGATAGATTCATAGCATAGCATAGTTAATTAGAGAAATATATTCAATACTCCATTCCAATCCATTGTGTTGTGTTTCTCCATGCACTGCAAAATATTCATATATATAATAAAAGAATTTCAATTCAACATTCTTGTTCTTATGAACTGAAAGTCCAAAACCAACACACATGTATATGGTCTCCAACAGCTGTCTCTATTCCAATCTCTAAGTAATTTATACTCACTTTTCATTTTGGTCCCACCTCTGTCCTGTTTCTTAATATCACTTTGGAAATAACTTTGCTTCTTGTGCTCTCTTACTCATTTTTTGTTAAAAATTAAAATTGATAGAGAACTAAAGAGCTTTAGTAATTCCCAAAACCAAAGTACATTATAGGAAGGTCCTTATTCTTTTTATAGGAAAAATTCTAAAATGGACTATTCTTCGAGTGGTCCATGGTGGATCAATAATAAATAGCATTATAACGAATACGAAATTTACAAAATTTATCGTTAGATTGAAAATTTATATCATATAGATTATCCATAAAAAAATTTAGAAAAAATAAAAATCATTTGATATATTATATTGAGACTCATTAGAATTATTGCTTTATGACTTTTTTATTATAAATACCTTAATCTTGATAAATCTTAATAACATATTAAATGATTTTCAATTTTTCTTAATTTTTTTATGAATGATCTAAATCATATAAATTTTCAATTCAAAGGTGAATTTTAAAAAATTCATATTTGTTGTAATAGAATCATTCACTTGTTCACGTTGGACCACTTATTAAGGTGGTCTACCGTAACATATGTCTCTTTTTCTACCTTCTCTTTTGACAAATAATGAAAAAAAAAATATAATTTAAATAAATCAGTTTCACACGAGAATAAATTATTTAGAAAAATTTGAATATAAATTCCAATTAAAATAAAATTTTGTTCATATTTTACTTATTTATCAATTGATATCAGATTTACAAGATCCAATTTTCATAAAAATTAAGATTAAAAAAAAATCACATATATTGCTTTCCAAACCACCACTAAGATCAAAGCTACCTAATTCACGTCATTTTCTTATCCCTAAAGGATAAAGTTATATACCTGTTTATTTCAACATTTTATGTATCTTACTTTTAATCTTTTGCATGGGGGAATATTTTCAATCTGTCTTTTGTTCTGCATGTGTGATAAAGCTAAATACTACTACGCATAAAATGCCTAAGTAACAAGTCAAGCAATAATAATATTTAAAAGGAACAACTTTAATTTTCTTTTATTTTTGGGTAAACTAGGACTCTCCCCACTTTCTTTTAAAAGAAGTTCCATTACAACATCCATTAGCTAGGTACACTTTTTAGGAAACATTACCGTCTAGCATTAATATCTTGCTCTTTTAAAATTTGTATGTTTGGGCAAACTTTAGTCAAACATGTTTATGAATAAATTTGTTTGGTAAAGATGATTAGGTTAATGCTCAATTTTTTCTCTTTTTTATGTATAAATATATTTGGCATTAAAAAAATGCTCATTTTGAATAAACATATTTTATATTAATACATGATATATTTGGCATTAAAACAAAAAGCTCAATTTGAAGTGAAATTTTATATTTGTATGTAGAAACTCACCCAAAAACAAGTTTGTTTGTAGAAACTCACTCAAGAAAATTTATATATGTTTTGAAAGCATTGCTAGGAAAGTTAAACTAATGACTAAAATTAAAGTTAGAAACATAAATTTTGTCAACAATTCTCTCCTGAAATTCGTTAATAATTCTCTTGTCACTAGTCCATCACTTTTTTATGAAATGGATTGTAAGTATTTCTTTTACTCCCTGGTTTTTTTTACCCCCAAAAAGAAAATATATTTTTCTTATATCTATGGTATATTTTTCTTTTTTCAAGAAAATGTTGCACAACTTGGATTTGGATTCCTTAAAGTTATAATTTCCTACATTTTCTACATTTAGGCAAAATTTTAGGGTATTTTTGTCTTAACAAGTCACATAAATGCATTTACATATACACTATAGTATTTTATTTTTAGTTTATTTTTGTTTGAATATAGGTGAATTTAAGTAGTTCAGATTTAGAGAATTTAAATCCTTACAACTTACACCAGCCCAAACATTAAATTTAAAGTTTATCCATGCTAAATAAAAGAATGTGCACAAAAAAAAATTATGACAACTGAATTATTAATTTAGCTAGTCAAGTAAATACATTATATTTGTTCTATAGAGTTAGTGGTAAAATAAGATTCAAACTAATCGGCTGCGGAAATTAATTTATGGTGACTCATGTGGAAGGATGTAATTATTAACGTGAAAGAGTGCAAGTATTTATGAAAGAATGCGAATATTCATGTGAAAGAGTGTGAATATTCATGTAAAAGATGCAAGAATTCATGAAGAGATGCAAGTGAATTTCTATAAATATATGTAACTTGATGGAAGTTACCAACAAATTGAAAATGGTTCTGTCTTTTCCATAAAAGTTTCTCTACTATATTACCATCAAGAACGGGTATGAGAAAGAACGAACGGGAAAGAGATAGATTGGGAATAGGAGGATTATTGATTTTACTTTACATTCTATTTTCTATCATGATGGAGAAAGGTATGTCATTTAAAGACTTTAATATGTGAGAATCATATATTCCAAGATCCTTTAAGAATAGATAGTTTTCTAGTAAGTAAGCATAAATGTGAAAACTATAACTTACAGTTTTATGATTTGAGCTGTGTTTATGATTTCAAAACCGAATATTTTGCTTCCTGATCTTAAGGAGAGCATCTTGCTTATTTTAGAGCATTAAGAATTGAAGTTTTGGCATTCCAACTTAAATTTTAAAAGAAAGACTCAATAAAGAGGAGAGGCTAATTTGTACCTATAAAAAAAAGGAGAAGCTAAGTATGACACATAAATTTTAACACTGATCTTGTAATAATCTGTTATATGCGCCCATGCTTGCATGCCATAATAAAATAAACACCTCATGTGTGGATTTGGTCACTTACAGAATGTACCCTTGTTATCTAGGACAATATACTGGCATGCATTAAAAATGAAAGGACAAAATTGATGTTGACGAGTTGAAATTGTCTAAGGTACAATTTCAGAAAGAAAAAAAAAATTATTAGTACAATTTAAAGACGAGTATATTATATGCACACTTTGTGTAAAAAAATTATATTATCAAACACATCATAACTAATGAAAAAAAAAAAAAACTAATGTATGTGACTGACAATGGATTAATTTTTGTTTCAAATGCGAACATGTATGCTATCATTAAGCCACATATTAATAAACTTAATAAACAAAATATTCCTATTAGAAAATTTGTATTTAACTTTTTAAAGATTAATACAAAAATTTCTAATTTTGGTTTTCTTATTCTTAACTAGTGTCCTTAGCAAAACTTTATTTTTAATACATCCTGATTTCTAAGGGAATGAGACTCCAAAATCTACGGTTCGGTCATGAGGTAATTAAAGTGTTTTCACAAAAAATTGAACTCGAATTTTCCCGACAATTCATCCTAGAGTAGCACATTAACCACTTGAGCACAACATCATGGTGTATGTTTGATTCCGCGTTTAGAAAAAATGATATTGGCATAATTTGGTTCTGGCCAAAATTGAGTTGAAGATAAAGTGATTTATATTTTGATATATTCATATAAAAGTGAGTTGAATAAAAAATTTGAGTGTAAAAACTCAATTCTAAAATGAAAAACTACAATTTCTAATTTCAAGTAGAATCAATTTTGAAGGCAGTATCAATTTTACTTTTGAAAAATTAAATAATCCAGAATCAAACATACACTTAGTTAACGTACAATAGATTAATTCAAGTGTATGAGATTTGGAAATAATCACAGGTTTAATTAATCTCGAAGTGTATATATGAAGAAAGTTTTTTTTTTTTTGGTTACATATATGAAGAAAGTTTGATTTGGAAGATACTAGTATAGTTATATTAAAATTCGAAGTAAAGAAGTGGGCAGGGATGTCTATAAAATCTGTGACATTTTTATTGATTTCACGTGACAATATATAAAATAAATTGTTATGGAATTAGCCATTTCCAATATTCCCTGGGTTATACTTGCATCATTTTATTATTATTTGGACAACATAACACGAATTTCAATGCCCAATATTAAAGCTGGAAATCAAAATCAAGAAAAAATATAATATGATTTGTTAATATATACACTCCAAGAAAGACAATTAACAGGGACTATATAATTATCATTGTCGTGCGAAATCTGATTTACAAAGTCAAACACCTGGATACTGCTTGTTTTAGCTATTGGAGTTTCATACACGATAGGCGATAGCTAGCATTAAAAAAAATGTGTACACACATGTTATATTATCCCTAAAATATAACTAAGATGAGTGTAAACCACAATTATATGTGTGATTTTAGAAGTTATTGTTTGTCTTAAATCTATTCCGAATTTTGCAATTTACTCTTAAGAATTTCAATCTTAAGAAGTTATTTCATAATTTCAATCTTTCCTAATTTTAAGATGAAATACGAGTTTTTTCTTTCAGAATTTCAATCTTTTAGGTGAACTTTGTGGCCTTGCGAAAATTCAGCAGTAAGGCGGGGCACTAGTTTCAAAATAATATTACTATATTTGGTTACCTTAACTAATGTCCTGGGGGCACTAGATAAGTGTAAACCACAATTATATGTGTTTTTTTTTCAAACGGCGAATATATTATAAAACTTGAGGAGAAAGTACAAGACATACTCCACCCACAACGGGGGACAAAGTACACAAACGTACTAATTAAGACCTAAGCCGAAACAAAAAAAAACCAAAAACGGGGCAACAACAAAACCCCAAACAAAAAATCACTTAACAATACAATCAAAAGGATTGGCACACCACTCATAAAACAAAGAAAGTGAGTTGGGTTTTCTCGCCAAGAGCCATTTCCAAGCAATGCATTTAATTTTATCCAACACTTCCTCAAAGTGAATAGATTTGTCGGAGAAAATTTTATCTTTCCTCACACGCCAAATAGTCCAAATAACCGCTTGCCAAACCATCATAATCCCTTTTAACGGTCTTTTTCCACCCTTAAACGAAGAAAGAAAGCTTTGGAAATGAGAGACAATATTTCCCGGAAGAACCTCCACCACACCAAACCACTTATACATCTCAATCCAAATAAACCAAGCCAAATGGCACAAGAGAAACAAATGGTCTTCGGATTCCGCCCCCTCTCCACAAACGGCACAAGAGACATTTCCGGCCTCAAGAAGCACCCCTCTAGTAGCCAAATTAGCCCTTGTGGGAATTCTAGAAAGTAAGGTTTGCCAAGAAAAGACCACACCACAATTATATGTGTGATTTTAGAAGTTATTGTTTGTCTTAAATTTATTCCGAATTTTGCAATTTACTCTTAAAAATTTCAATCTTAAGAAGTTATTTCAGAATTTCAATCTTTCAGAATTTTAAGATGAAATATGAGTTTTTTCTTTCAGAATTTCAATCTTTTAGGTGAACTTTGTAGCCTTGCAGAAATTCAGCAGCAAGGCGGGTGGAAGCTTTATTGCATAACTAGTAGGTAACCCGTCCTATCGGACGGGTCGTAACGTTATTGTCGTAAAAGGATATAACGATTATTATTATGAATTTGAAATAATGTGTTCCTTGGTGATATGGCCGCTTTAGTAACATATAGGCTTTTTCAAGTGTCTACCCAGAGTGAAGGTATGGTGGCGGAGATGAGTAATTGGGTTGGAGGCCAACGGGTGTGGGACTTGGGATGGTGGAGACAACTTTTCGTTTTGGAGCTTGACCTTTTAGACAATCTTCTAGCAAGTTTGAAAGCACCAGTCACAACCGTTGTGGATTCTTAGGTTTGGAAGCACGACCCAAGTGGTTGCTTCTCGGTTCAATTGGCTTATTCAATTATTTTAAAGACCAATTTAGATAACGTGGGCTACTCAATATATGAATACTGGTTTGAAGTTAAACGTTTGGATGTCGTGGGCATAAACAATAGTTCTGATGATTGGGGACCTTGGTGAATCACAGTGTGTATTTTGATAATAATATTATATGTAGGGTTTTAAATAAATGTTCGCTACCGTGAAAATGGCCGCAATTAATGTTGTAACACCTAGTACCAATCGAAATCGCGAAAATCTTTACGTAACCGAGACGTGACCGCGACCGTTTTTTAAAACCTTGATTATATGTAAATTAAAGAACGGGAAATAAAATATAAAATTGTCCATGACTATTTAAATAATTTGAACTTGATGTTATTTGGATGAGTCAAACTTATCTATAGTGCCTTATTAGTTAGTGGATCCGAATTTGACGATCATCTAGTCTAAAACTAATGACTGAGATTAAATTATAGTATGAACTAAAACTTGTAATATAAATGTTTTATCTAAAATTGATGATAAATAACTATGATTTAAAACTATGTAAAATTGTGTGATGTTATTTCAAGAGACAATTGTGGTCCTTAGCTACCGATCGTTAGTTGGTTCAGTGGTGATTGGTACTGAACTTGGTAAAGAGGACCACAGTTCGATCTCCAACAACTGCGATCGGAAGGGGGCTGGAACCACTTGATGTCAGAACTGATCCCGAGTCAGATTAAACTGGTGGTGCAAGAAAAAAAAATTGTGGTCCTTAGCTAGGTGCTACTATAGTGTTTCTAATTGATATACTGTTTGTTAAATAAATGTTCATTTCACTGTTTAATAATTTTAGTCCAAGCTGCCACCTTCTTGTCCCTGAATTCGAGTATTACTTTCCAGCTTTGACTCAATCCTATTAGCCCCCCCTACATCAATGGCTTTCCCTCACCTATAAACTCTCGAGCTATTTGGAAATTCCCATGCATATAGTGACTAGTGAATAATAACCCATAAACCCCTAATTTTCCATTCATAGTGACATGATAGAGAATCTGTCTCATTGCTCAAAATAACTTGCATGGGGAAATCACAATTGATGTTGCCTACTCCCACTGTCGTCAACTATTTAGCTAGGTTGGTCAACATTATTTTACTAGGGCTTTTTCCCAAGAAAGAAAGGAGAAAAGGTCAAATTTTGTAGGCATGGTAAAAATTTGTCTATAGATAATTTTCTCACCAGTCTCTAAAAATTACTGACATATATATAAAGTTATAAACCTTTTTATATATAAATTTACACCATTGATTTTTATTTTATTTTGTATAGAAAATTAACTCATTAATCCATTGCTAATTTTCTCACTTGTTGCTATAAGTATTTACAATAAGTATATTTTTTTTGTGTCATCTTTTAAGTAAAAATTAACAACAATATTCATCAATTTATAGTTTAAACTTCTACAACAAAATTTTATCTTTTAAATTCATCAAACTAATTTTTTTTGTTTTTCACCATCAATATTCGGCCCACTAGACCACTTAGTCTGATTCGGAAGTCAGTTCTAACATCAAGTGATATCAGCCCCTTATGATTGAAGTTATGGAAGATTGAACTGTGGTCCTTCCTATTAGATCCCGATCCGGCACCAATCACCATTGGATCAACTAACGATCGGTAAATTTATCAAACTTTTATTTGTAGTATCTATAATTTAAACTTTGGCAATAAATTTGTATCATGTAAATAATTTAACAAATTTTTATCTTCTAAATTTAGAGCATAAAACTTTAATAATTTGTTGTTGAAAAAAAATGAATATAAATTGATGAATGTACTATAGTAGAGTTATTTTTGTTCAAGTGGGGTGGTTGATTAAACAATAATGGCCCATTCCTCGAAAGGAGAATAATAAATGCAAAGGGCCAGAAGGATACAGTACTTCTTTGGCAGAACTGAAATGTAAGTCTTTGATGTGAGAGGTGAGGAAATGATTTTGTAATCGATTGCTTTATGATTGATGAACATTGAAAAAGCGTGCAATATGACAGTGAGATAAAGAAAGAGAAAAAAATAATTAAAGTTTCTTTTTTTAAGCTCTTTATTTTTAACTTTACTTTTTTCAACTCTGACATATAAAGAAAAGTGATCAGAAGGAGGGAGCAATTAATTATGAGGTTATGATGACCATATGATCAACAATGCAGTCCATGCATGGAGGTTTAGTTGGCTTGTTTTTAATGCATGCTGTACATTTTTGTACTCTGCCGCTATAGGACACCATATGCAAGCTATAGTATATGCTTTCTTTCTTGTAATTTTTCATTTTTCTTCTTATTAATACCTATTACTACAAGTTACTATTACATCTTTTTTTTATTAATGGGAAAAAATAACAACAACAAAAAACTAACGAGAACGCTGTGTCAAGACATCTGCAAGCAACACATGTATTATTTGTGGAGGGGGAGAAGCTCATAACTTAAGATTAAAATTTGATTGAGTATCATGTTTAGCCAACAAATTAGAACATTCATTTCTTTCTCTAAGAGTATGAGAGAACGATAAAAATGAATTATGAGAGTTAGAAATGCAATTTACTATCAACCAAGTAGGCTTCCTATTTGATTGAAAAATTTCATCATTTCTAGCTTTCTAAATTTTCCAACAAGTGGTGTCAAAAAGGGACCCAGCCGGTCCAGTAGCTTGAAGGCGAAACTAATCACAAACATCATTGACAAATAAATTAGTCGAATTGGGAAAATGGCTAGTTATCCAAACAACCCAAGAGAGGGGGCAATTCCGAAGAGTATGAAGAGCAATTTCATGCAAATGGTTACACCTAGAGCAAGTTTGTATTGTGAAAAAACTTGATATTTTATGATGTTATTAGTGCAAAATACGATAATTGATCTCAATCATCCGATTTCAAATCAACGGTCGTAATTGTTTTACCATATATAACTAAGTTTATAATCTAAACCGTCTAATTTAAAATTAATAGCTGAAATTAGTACAATATAAAACTGCGTATAATTTGTAAAAAAAAATAAAATCGAGATCCATAATATTGTAAGCGTGTACACACATGTGTGTGAGCGTGAGAGAGAGAAAGAAAAAGAATGAAAGGGATAAATGAATATTATAAGTGACTGAGCTTTCACATCATGGCATGTTAAGGGCCCTAAGAAGGGAGGGTGACAATGTCCTTGACGAAAGTGGCTGACTCTATTGTCTGCCCCGTATTTAAAGCGCGCTCTGTTTCTGTAGTGTCCTCCAATTCTTTGTAACTTTGTGCCTTATATACATTTCTCTCTCTCTCATATGCTTCTCTGCTACATACCATTCTATCAATATTTCATCTTTTATGCTCTCTTGATAATGACTTCTCTACCCACCCACCCTTTGAAAAACCAAACTTATTCAATCAATTTCTATTTCTATTTCTATGTAATACAAATAAATACTTCAAATTATACTCTTTTTTCTATGTAATACAAATAAATACTTCAAGTACTACTTTTTTTCTATAAGAAATATTACTTTTTTATTATTCAAATTATACTTAATTTTTTTTATATTTAATTTACAGTTAAAATAAGTTGGGTCTTAGAAACGAGATACTCGGCAATGAAATTTGAACACAAATCCTTATGGAATGTTAATTTGATTTTTATCAATTGGACTCTTCTACCTCAGCATTTATGAAGTTTGTTTTTATTTTATTTTTTTGGTCAAGAAAGTTTGGTTTTATTATAAAAGGCTTATATGAAGTTTTTGGGATAATATGATTTTTCATGTTAGAATATTTGGATTATTAATTTAAATACAATAGTATGCATTTAAAAACTAACTTGATAGATCAAATTTCATTAATAATATTTTTTGGTCTTTCATCACCAGTTTAGTTTGATTTGAGTTCAGTTCTGACATCGAATGACTTACATTAATAATTTTGATCATGTAATAATATGACCGTATGACTAATATAAAGTGTTTAAGAATTATAGTTAAAACTGTTACGCCTTTCTCTTAAAGATTGAAATTTATTTTGAGTAATAAGATAACACTATCGCCTATTGTATTAGACTTGGCCTCTCTTTTTCGTTTCTCATTATACATAGGCCCAAGGTATTGAGAAAGTACTATTTCCCACATGTTTGTTTTTGTGTGTTATGCCCTTCTATATATAGTTGTAAATTTTCCATGCGAATTTGCACATTATAAAAGCTATTGAAGTAACCAAATAAGAATTTAAGCGATAAAAAGTATATCAATTAGTCATAATTTAAATAATAAAAATGTTCACATGACACTTATTAAAGAATCAAATATAGTAAAAAAGCCCGTAAAAGTTGAACATTTGGTTGACAAGATCAAATTACTCTTCTCGTGGAAGTGATATTTTGAAAACGTACGTACCCATTACAAGTGGATAGTGGAACATGTTCTCAACACTAAGATGTTCGAATTCATGGGTTCTCTTTCTTTGTTTAGGTTGCCCTTAAGCATAGGGATTTGAATTTGGTGCTGTAGAAAATTCATGCGGTGTCACGTTGTTTTCAATCTTAATTGTCCATTTTTGATCGGATGGTTAATATTTAATAGAGAGAAAAATAACCAGTAAAAACTTGATCCGTTGGATTGTGATCAGACGTTCTGAATGCAGTACTGCATCCTGCAATAGTAACTGCATGAAATTCAAATCCTTAAGCATAGCTATATGGAGTGGCTTTTTTGTTCCGTTATGACTTATATTGTCTTCTCTTATTGATGTTCTTTTTTCTCTTGTATCTTCCTTTGTTTTTCAATATATTATTTTGTCATTAAGAAATTTATATATCATAAAAAAAGAAGATAAAAAATTTAATTTTGTACTACACACAACTTGTTATTAAACCAAACTATAAATAAATATTATAATTGGGACCAATAAGTTAGAGAACAGATAGGGTGGTCCAATTAAGCGTTGGACTCAGACCCAACAATAATAACGGACTTAGAAATTCTACACTAGCCATATCAAGATTAATATTCATCAGTCTCTATTACTTTGAATCTAGCTATATTGCAGGGGTCGTCTTAAATAGAGTGAGATTTGTCCTTGGTAATGGTATATACCAATTAGGGTATATCTTCAAATTATACTCTATGTCTCTACTTAGTGTCTTACTCTCAAGTTGTTGGAAAATTTAATACCAACAATGCATTATGTCTACCATATAATATGGTCAAGAAAGGGGACTGCGGGTATCAATTACGGATCATAAGAGAATGGAATAAGGCATGAATCAATTAACTCATTGAGAAATGTTAACGAGTATTTTTGAAATATTGTTTAAATTAGAGTATATCGATGCAATACAAATTTAAATTTGCTAAAAATAAAAAAGAATATGTTTGCGAACAAACTCACAACATAAAAACGCAAATTGCAAAAGCTTACAAATATGACTATATTGAAGTGTTTAGAATATTCATGTCTTCGGATCTGTAACGTTGATGACATCACAGTCGACATTGATTAAATTTGCACTAGATCATAACTAATCATTCGACCTAAAACAAATGAACATCGTACAAAGATGGAAAAACAAAATACACCGCATAAAGACAACAACAAAATATATCGTATGAATATGAGAAATCAATACAAACAAATATGTGAAAATCACACTTATTTATTATAACGAAAAACAACTTTAAAGGGTGATTTCAGACCAAAATTGACTTTAAATCACACTTCTCTTATAGATAGACTAAGAAGAAGAAAAAAATGTCCAAAATATCAATATATGAATATATTTTGTAATTATAATATATTAAAGCACACGTACTCTTTTTTTTTTTTAAGCAAAAGGGGTGTAGATGGTGAACCAACTACAACACCTTAAATAGATAGATAAAATAAAACAGCAACAGTACAAAAAGAGAAGGGGGACATCGACCAAAACCTTCTCAAACAAAATCAACAAAGAAAACGAAAGAAAAAAAAAAGATTAGGAAAGAAACGAAACAAAAGAAAACAAACAGAACAAAGAGATACGACAAGAGTACCAACGGAAACCTACCCCCTGGAGCGGGTATTATGCACATGTATTCCTTTTTTCATATTCTTTTTCTTAGCCTTAGAGACCACCTCTGTGAAAGGCTCTTCCGGAGGAACATAGCGGTTTTTCAAGAAATTAAGGGCTGCTTCTCGTTCTTCCTCGTCAGTATAAATCCTACCCTTAAAAACATCATTTTCCTTCCAAACATGTTGCCTTAATATTTCCAAGTCATGAGAAACATTTGGATTTAAAATATCATCAGAAATAATGACATTCGAGGGATTCATACCACTCCAAGTTGAGGTGTCATAATCCATATCAGTGACTGCATCGCTCCAGGGACCAACAATACGCAAATCTGGAAATTTGTTGCTCTGGTGGTCCTCCTTTTGTTTCTCAGCCAAACTAGAATTATCGACATACACTGGTTGCTCAGGAACAACTTGAGCAGAACAAATATCTTGCTCAGGAATTAAGACAACTCTCTCATTAGTTGTGAAATCTTTTGCCCTAATAATATCATTAACGAGAGGATCTTCAACAATAGTGTTTTTGTAACCTACAACACTATTTGTGACATCTTCATTCTCCAAGACTTGCTCAGCAACAACAATCTCATTGTTATTGACAACTTTTGAAGGAGCAGGAATACTCCTCCAAGTTTTTTTATGTGTTTGCTGCCTATTGTCATTTTGTTCCTTATTTTTCTTTGGTACCTCTGAAAACTTCATTGGGATAAGTTTGTTGCAATTTGAAATATGATGACCAACAATTTGACAATTAGTACAATATGATGGTATTTTTTCATAAATCACTCCTACATAGAAAGCGAATCCTTCCCTCTCAACTAAAATAGATTCATGTAATATATTATCCAAATCAACATCAATCAATATTCTAGCATAATGACCAAAAACACGGTTTTTAGTCGGTTCATCAAGAGAAATTGGGGTTCCAATAGCACAAGCAATTTCAAAAAGAGTTCTATGCCTCCAATATTCTTGTGGCAAGTCACAAAATCTAACCCATACCTGTGCATTTGATTGTTTTTGAGTGCCTGGATTAAAGTCTTGAGTCCACTGAGAAAATCTGAGCACTCCCGGTTTAATGTTTAAAGCGCCGGCAGACCAAATGTGTCTGAGATCCTCCGAGGATGAGAATTCAAACTCAAAATATCCTTTCCCAAGTGAGATCATTCTCCAAGCCGAGATAGAAATCCACAAATTAGAAAGAATAGAATAAAGCTCTTTGCAAGAGGGAGCTATTTCCCCTTTCTTCAAAATGAGGCGACCATGAAGATTAAACTTGCAATTTTCAACACCTTTGGCATATTCTTTTTCAGTAATTTTGATTGAAATTGATTCACCCTTAAAGCAAGGTTGTGGCATACATTCATAAAGAGTTTCCATCTTATTGGGGATTTTCAAAGCTTGTGCAAAATTTAGACAATTGGTGTTGACATTAGTTGTTGGTTTGGTGGTTTCAAAGTCTAAGAAACTCCATGGACACACAACATCAGTGGCCATGGCTGTAAAACAAAAAAACCAGAAAACCAGATACTACAAGCCAGAACAACCAAACAAACTCACCCAACCGAGAATGAAAACTAACCTTGGAGAAGAAAGGACAAGCCTCAGTCGTTCTCACTCAACCCACCTCCGACCGTCGAAGGAAGAACGAAGCAAATTTTCAACCCCAAAATTGCGTCAACAACAAACAGAAATCGCTTTGCTACAATGTCGGAACATCAATCTTATGCGACGTTTCTAAACAACCATCGGTGAAGTGCCGATTTGAGACCAGCCGCAAGAAAAAATCTAGGGATTGCTACAGTAACTCTTTCTCCAGAGCATAGTTCCTGAATAACTTATGAATTTAACTTTTTTCAAAGCACACGTACTCATTTACCAAATTAATTGTTGTCATTTTTATTTAGTTATTTGGTTTATAATTAATACATGGCCCTTGGCACTAGGGTGCACAGGAAGTAATGGTCCTTGTTGATAGAAACCTACAACAAGAGAGGGTTTTGGCATATAAGGAATCGTTCTGATCAGTCCTTCTCACATTCATAAATATTTCTTTTTTTACCTTTCTTTACTTTGGGAATTATAATTTTGTATTTTTTTCAATTTGACTCAGTTATACATTGTTTTACTTTTCGAAGGAATATACATTTACTAATAACAGTAAATCAATTTGGTATTAAGGGAATATATTTTAACTAGAAATAACACTAGCAAAAAAAATTCTAACTAAGTATACAGAAACTAATATAATTAAGAACAATGTCCAATACACTTACTCATAATCCACAGTTCTCTTTAATTTTAAATATAAACTAAATTATATTTTTGGTCATTTATTTATTTTTAGGTTGAACTTTTATCTCTTAATTTTTTTTTTGTTTAATTTTAATCCTTTAAATTATAAATGTTAGACATTTTGGTTCTTAAATTTATTTTCTTATTTGGTTTAATTTTATATCTAAATAAAATATATGTTCAACCGGAAGAAATGCCAAAATTGTTTGGTCAAATGTCATCATCGGATTTCGAACTTTGATTCTTCCACTTTGTGTTTGTGAATTTCCAATAGTTTATTTTGTCTATCTATTAAAAAAAAATATCGAATAAATTTATAAATTTTTTTTTGCCTATACTCGAATAAATATAATTTAAAAGGAAAAAAAAAATTAAATTTAGATATTTTAAAAAAATGTTGAATTTTTGAAGAAACAAAATGAGTCGAGAACAATTGTAATTCGAACATTTTGATTGCATAAAAGATTACCGAACATTTTATCATGGAAATTCCCAGAATTAAAAAATGTGAGCACTTTGGAGTTGGAGGCTATACAAGCAGCTATTATCAGTATGAGTTTTGACTGCATAATTTTTTTTTTTTTTTGACAATACTGCATCATATCATATTAATTAGAGTGATTCACAGATTGTAGTGGGAGCAATTCATGCTAATCGCATTGATAATTCCGAATTTGGTGGGAGGGGTACTCAGTCAAGGTTCGGTCTAAGTAGAAAATTCAAAAACCTTTTGTATCCACTGCCTACTAGTCAAATGGCCCAAAAGAAAACAAAAAAAAAAATCTATTATGGTCTATAGATATATGGGCCCAATAATGATAGTACAACTAGATGAATTTTTCTCTTCCTCACATTTCTTTTTCCCTCCCCAAGTTTCCTTTTTTCCCTCTCAAAATCGACTTTGAATTCTACTAACCGAAGTTATGAAAGTTCGGAAAACATTTTTCGCTCGGGTTTTTGGTCGGTAAATGTTTTTCGAAATATATATATAGACATAACCAAAACACTTTCTCTTCTTCATCTAAAGAAATCTACACTCTTTTAGACACAAACATAAGGTAAATTTCACTTTGAACCGACTAATCACCTATACACTCTTATCTTCTTTTTTTTCTTTTTTTTTTTTTTCATTTTCCACGTACTCCCACCGAAGATTTTGTATCCTCTTCGAACTATACACTCCTTTTCAGTTTGGTTTGAACTTTGAACTTTTTGACCTTTTCTCTTTACTCTTGTGTAATTACAATCCCCCACCCCCCAAAAAAAAAAAAAAATCCCTTCGTGTCTCAACCTGGCTCTCACTGCCTCGAACTCCATCTCTATGTCTCTCCGTTCACCTCGCTACGCCGCCGCCGTTGGTTCTCTCTAGCTGTCTTGCTGCACCACCAGCTCTTCTCTTTCGCGTCTCACCTTGCTCTGCCGCTTACCGTCACTGATTCCCAACGAGTTTGATAACAGGTCAGGTTCGATAACATGCCAGACTCACCATTTTTGGTTTTATTTATGCGAGATTATTGATTGTTTGATTGTGCGGTTTGAATTTGATTTGATTTATTTTTACTGTTTTGTTTGATTTTCTTTGTTTTGGTAGCTTTGGTTCATAAGTTTATGAGAAATTTACACTTTATGATTAGTTTTCTGATCTTTATTGTCAATTAGTAATTGCCGGTGAAAAAATCCATAGAATTTGTAAAATAGAGTAAGTATTATCATATAATAAAATAAGCAATGATCAGTGAGAGAAGAGAAACTGAAAAACGATTATCAACATGAAGAGAAGCTAACCCTAACATGCGATTATCTCCAAATTTCTTCATCATCCCAAATCGATTTCCCACAAATTTCTTTCTACACGATTTTGCGATTATTAGGGTTTGGAATCACGGCAGAGAGAGTTATTGAAGTGGTGGATTTCTTTGAAGAATCGCGTTCTTCACTTCTTCCTTTGCTCGTTCGGCAAATGCTTTCTCCTTTCAGGTTTGAAGAAC
Organism: Trifolium repens; assembly: GCA_030408175.1. NCBI lineage: Eukaryota > Viridiplantae > Streptophyta > Magnoliopsida > Fabales > Fabaceae > Trifolium > Trifolium repens. The sequence continues at coordinate 4,851,624 of CP125840.1, forward strand.
AAACTTCAATTCTACATTCTCTTCTTCATAGCAATTCTTCCTTAAATCATTATAGTATATGATAACTCTGTTAATGGGTTTTTGGCTTAACTATAAATGGCTTAACTCTGTAATGTCTTTTGATATTCTTGTAATGATTTTGCTTAACTATATGATAACTCTGCAAACTATGGAAAGAACCTGGAAAAAGAATCTGTCATCTTGAGTGAGTGAGTTAAACTATGATTAAATGATATGCACAAGAGGAAGAAGAATATGTTATTATGTTACACACTTTTATTTCCTCGTTGCTTCCATTTAAATATATAGTGTAGTTAAACTATGATTAAATGGGTTTTTGGCTTTGTGGTGAATTTTTTTAAAATCCCTGTTGAAGCAAAGTAATTTGTTGGCGATTATTAGGACTAAGAGTAAGTATTAAGCTTTTATTCATTACTGCTAAGTGCTAATATGTGAAATCTATACATTATACAGTACCTGCTTTACATACCTATGATTTTTTAGGACTAAGTATTAAGCTTTTATTGATAAAGATATCTACTCTGTATAGAAAATATGATAACTCTGTAAATGGGTTTTTGGCTTTGTGGTGAATTTATTGATTTGTTTTATCAGATTATTGGTTTAATATTTCTAGAATTACTAGTTTCAAGTTTCAACCGCTTAGTTCCAACTATATTGGTTCTTTTATACAGTTTTTTAGACTATAGCTAGAAGGTTAATATCTCTCTTAGATATGTCATTGAGTTTTGTTATATTCTATATGAACTACATTTTGTTTTGTTAAGCTACCTTTGTTTTGTTAATGCTTACTTGAAGCATCCTCTGTCTGTAATATTATTTGTTTCATTTTCCATTGTTTCCAGCCTAGGTGTTATTTGCTTCAGCCATTTTTAATTATCTGTTAATTACATTATATTATAGTGTATGATAATACCATTTTGGGGACCAGGCAGTGTTGGGAAGCCTCTAGGATGTGTCGGGCAGTATTGGCAAGTCTCTAGGATGTGTCAGGCAGCGTCAGGCAGTCTCTAGGAGGTATAGGGCAGCGTCGGGCAGTGTCGGGAAGCCTCTAGGATGTGTCGGGAAGTGTCGGGCAGCCTCTAGGAGGGGTCGGGCAGTGTCGAGCAGCGATTCGCCAGTGACATAGTTTACTATCTAATATGTTAACAAAAGGTTTGAAGGCGGATATAATTCTCAAGTTGGATATCAATAAGGTGCATGATCATCTATGTTGAGATTATCTTGACAAGATCATGTTTAATGTTGGTTTTGCCACTCAATTGGGTTAAGTTCAACTTTTATAGGTCTTTCCTTGGGTTAAGTTTAATTGTAGATTTAGTGGCCAAGCAATGAATTTTAAGGTGTTTTAAATCATGTACTTATTTTTTAATGATCAAGTAAGTGCTTATTACAACTTAATTTTTTTGTCGCAGCAGAATTTGGTTTGATACATATATCAACAATTTTTATAATCACTTTCTGGTGTTGATTTTGATTATGGTTTGAAGATTGCTTCCACCTGCAAAAATTAATAAAATGATTCGTAGAAGTTTATTGTTTATTCAATAATTTCGAAATAGTGTTTCATAGAAGTTAAACACTTATTTGTTTTCTTGCAGATTGTACTGAATGTCCTGTTAATGTAGTGAAATTAGTGTTGTTAATCATGGTATGGTCAAGTATAAGTAGGAGAATTCATCTCTCGCCATACATTAGGGCTTTGCGAAATTCACCGGAATTCAGGTAATTTGATGATTACATTCTTTCTCAAGTTTGTGTTAAGCTTTTTCTTAAGTTATTGATCAATGTTGTTAAAAGGAATGGTCCAGAGCATATTTGTAATTTGTAATCGAAATAAGAATTTTTACTTTATTAGTTGAGGAGATTTATTTATGTGACAGAAGTTTCTCTCGAATTTGATGTATTTTTAATTGAATATAATTTTGTTGTTGATTCAGGGGCCAATATGTTTTCCGTGATGGACAGAGTTATAACATAATCAATCCTAGTACTGGATTCCAGCGCAGTTTCTCTTGTAAAATAGTGTCGTCAAGGTTTAAGCAGGAATTAAGTAGAGCGTCATTCCATCAGTATTACCGATCTTCAGCTTTTGTTTCACAGAATGATCGAAGGTTGTGTTCCATGCCTGGTTTTCGACACTTATCATCATCATCATCATCTCATGCATCCACAGAGCAAAAATCACAAAAGATGCTTATTTATTTGACAGGCTTGGTTTTTGGAATGGTTGGATTGTCCTATGCTGCAGTTCCCCTTTACCGGAGATTTTGCCAAGCAACTGGCTATGGGGGAACTGTTACCCGGCGTGAGGTATGGGTGACTTAGTTTTAAAGGATTTTCATTTTCTTTGTCAAATTCATTGGCAATTTATTTTTAATTTGTTGATTACAATTTCCAAATTTCACATTTTTAGAGTGTTGAAGAAAAGATCGCAAGACATGATAGCAATCAAACAGTCACTTCAAGGTGTTATTTTAGCATTTTACCAGTGATTTGTGATATGATTTATTTTCTGTTTTTCGAGGTTGATGAATGTGTGGTCATTAAAAGTTAGTCAATTTCCGACAAACACTCTGCTGATCGTAGTCTTTGAATAAAAAACTACACAAAGGAAGATTATCCTTCAAGTATATATTTTTGCTGCATAAAACTTGCCTTTACTGAATTGTCATGCATATAGTTTTCTTTTGGCATGTCAGAACCATTAAGACATGATTCAATAGAGATATGCTGACAACGAGTTATTCAATCAACCTATAAATTAAGGTGTGGTGTTTTAGAAGCTAGCTTTTTTCTAGTATTAGTAGGTTGATGAGCTACTTTTTTTTTTTTTTTTTTTCAGGGAAATTGTGGTACAGTTCAATGCTGATATTGCTGATGGGATGCCATGGAAGTTTGTTCCTACACAAAGAGAGGTTTGTCTTTACTCAATGCATACATTCTCAACCTTACCGCAAATATGCTGCAATTCCATCACATAATTTAACTTCATATCTTAGAACTTAAATTTATTTACATCAGTCCATGATATTTTAACGCTGGAAACTCAAAGAAGGCTACTGAAACTCAAGTTAAAGATTACAGCCTTGCTTGAAACGCTTGGTTGTCATAAATTAATCTAATCTTTTGGAACACAAATGTTATTATAATCTAATTATAGATACAAATTTTTCCTGTTATTTGAAACGTTGGATGTTGTACTCACCCTGTTAGCCAGAGGGAAAAGCGAGAAAGAAGAATTGTAATGTAGCATTATTCATTTGCTCTAACAGGTTAGGGTGAGGCCCGGAGAAAGTGCCCTCGCATTTTATACCGCAGAAAACAAAAGTTCTACTCCGATAACCGGTGTTTCTACATATAATGTCACTCCTATGAAGGTACTGATTACTGAAGAATAACTCTATTGTATGTCAGAAATTTCCCACGAACTCTTCACATCGCAGGTCTTTCTACCATGACAATCTGAGAATTTTGCAAGTTCATACTACAAAGTTCCACTTGATTAAAATCAAGTCTTTCAATTTAGAACATAATATCAAATTTTCAAGTCTTGTTGGAATGGAATTCCATTGAAATCTCTTTTATACTCAAATAGTAGAGGAACTTGACTTAGAAGAATCACTTTCCATTTCTTTAGAACTCTCGTAAAGTTGCCATTTTATAAAATGTCTGAATAATAATTTTTCTTGTACAGGCTGGAATTTACTTCAATAAAATACAATGCTTCTGTTTCGAGGAGCAGAGACTACTTCCTGGAGAGCAGATTGACATGCCTGTAAGTGGTTTTTTCAAATTGAATTCCAGTTTGAGTATATAGGGTGCGTTTGCTTAAGATTTAAAAAAAGTGATTTTTTTTAAAAAAATCTATAACAAATACTATCAAAATTATAAAATGGATTTTTTTAAGAAAAAAATAGATTTTTTCTCAAAAGAATCCAAAACAAACGCATTGTATACATGAATATGAATATTGATTGTGTTTCTTGTATTGTAGGTATTCTTTTATATTGACCCAGAAATTGAGGAAGATCCTAAAATGGATGGTATCAACAACATAATATTATCATACACTTTCTTCAAGGTTTCTGAAGAATAAGATCAACTTAAATACGAGACTTAAATAACGGCTTCGCTACATTTTAACCGGCATAAGAACCTGTGAAGCTCAAGTCGTGTTACCTGTTTTTGGTGACTGATGAAGGATTAGACTTCATATTGTAATTTGTTTTACAAGTAAACACTCAATGTAATCTTTGAAATATCATTCTCTCCAATTTAGTCTCAAGTAAATAAAAATAATGAGTATCTCCTAAAATTAGTGAAATCCATCACTTTAGTCCATGGTGTGAAAATGCTAAGACTAATAGAACGGATTCTCATATACTTTAGAGACTAAAATGACAAATTTTATATACTTCATGGATTATTTTATTTTCTACTTTTGATGGTTTCATTTTTTTAATATACTTTTTGTTAGAACTAATTTATATTTAAGGGTATTTTAGTATTTTACTATGTTGTCTTTATGACCTAGTCATTGTGTATAAATAGGAGTAGTGATATCATTATAGAAGTTAGTGCCTTTATTCTTCTTGTAGCCGTCATTCTTCAAGTTCATTAATACATTCTCTTTTCTATTCATTTATCATCTTTGTGCACCAACAATTGGTATCTAGAGCTCCGGTTCGAATCCACGGGAAACACGAGTGAAACGTGAGGCGTTGTGTGATTTATTAGAATCACATTTTCTGATTCTGCGGGATTGGGAAACACGAGTGTTAGTGAGATTTAAGTGAACGCGCAAAGATTGAAGATGAACGGAAACAGTGGTATGAGTACCAAGCTTCCAGTGTTTGATGGCAAAAACTGGAATCGTTGGATGAAACAGATGATTGTTCTGTTTGGTGCTCAAGATGTGCTTGAACTTGTTACTGAAGGTTATGTTCCAGTAGCAGCTGATGCAACAGATGCACAAAAGCTTGCTCAGAAGGATACGAAGAAGAAAGATCAGAGGGCGTTGTTCTACATCCATCAGTGTGTGGATGAAAACGTGTTTGAGAAGATTGCTGACTCAGAAACGGCAAAGGCCGCGTGGGACACACTGATCAGATGCTATGGTGGTGATGCATCAGTGAAGAAGGTGAAGCTTCAGTCCTTACGAAAGCAGTATGAGAATCTCAACATGAAGAACAATGAGAAGGTCACTGAGTACATCTCAAGAATGATTTTGATCACTAATGAGATGAAGGCGTGTGGAGAAACACTCTCAGAACAAGTAATCATTGAGAAGGTATTGAGATCACTTACCCCTCAGTTTGATTACATTGTGGTAGCTATTGAACATTCAAAGGACTTGAGTTCCATGAGAATTGAAGAGCTACAAAGCAGTCTAGAAGCACAAGAGTTGCGTTTGACTGAGAGAAACTCTGAAAGAGAGGTAGAGCAGCAGGCCCTGAAAGCAGACTCTGGTAAGAATCATCAGAAGAAGTCTTGGTCAGAAGCCAAGAGAAGGTCTGATGGAGTTCAGAAGCCTGAAACTTCAAACTCTGATAAGCAAAAGTATCAGAAGGGAAAAGAGAAGTTTGACAAGAAGAAGATTCAATGCTACTGTTGTCAGAAGTTTGGTCATTTTGCTTCTGAGTGTCGGTCAAACAAAGAAAGGAAGTCAGAAGAAGCAAATATAGCCAGAAGCTCTGATGACTCTGATGGTGAATCTGTGTTGCTAATGGCTTCTGAGACTGATGATATGAATTCATCAGAGTGGTGGTATATGGACACAGGGTGTTCAAATCATCTTACTGGAAACAAAAGGTGGTTGGTTGACTTTGACTCGAGTAAGAGTACAAGGATCAGATGTGCTGATGATAAATACCTTAATGCTGAAGGTATGGGAAATGTCAGAGTCACTCTGAACAATGACAAATCAGCATTGATTCAGAATGTATGGTATGTACCTGGCATGAAAAGCAATCTGATGAGTGTAGGGCAATTGATTGAGAAAGGTTTTTCAGTTACCATGAAGGACAATCTTCTGAAGCTGTATGATCGTAATCAGAAGCTGATTATGGAGTCAGAACAGGGAAGAAACAGGACATTCAAGGTGAATGTTAAAACTGCAGACTCTGAATGCCTTAGTGCAACAAGTGTTGAGAAGGATAGTGAGCTGTGGCATAGAAGATTTGGTCATTTAAATTTCAGAAGCCTAGGGCATTTGAAATCAAAGAATCTGGTAAATGGAATTCCTACAATCAAGAAACCTGAGAAGTCATACAAGGTGTGCATGGAAGGGAAGCAACCAAGATTGTCATTTTCATCAGGAGTAGCTCCAAGAGCAAAACATGCATTGGGAGTAGTACATTCTGATGTGTGTGGTCCATTTCAGGTAGCATCAATTGGAGGGAATAAATACTTTGTGTCATTTGTAGATGAATTTACTAGAATGACATGGGTATCCCTGATAAAGTACAAACATGAGGTGTTTGCTGAGTTTAAGAAGTTCAAAGTGAAAGCTGAGAAGCAGAGTGGTCAGAAGCTGAAGATTCTCAGAACGGATGGTGGTGGTGAGTTTAATTCCAATGAGTTTAAAACTTTCTGTGAGGAGAATGGAATTGAGCATGAGGTTACTGCTCCTTACACTCCTCAACACAATGGTCTTGCTGAAAGAAGAAATCGTACTTTGCTTGATATGGTGAGAAGCATGCTGAAAGAGAAGAAGCTTCCTCATAATTTATGGGGTGAAGCTGTTGCAACAGCATGTTATGTGCTCAACCGATGTCCAACGAAGAAGTTGAAGGAAATAGTTCTTATTCAAAAGTGGACTGGAGATAAGCAAAGTGTTAGTCATTTGAAGGTGTTTGGTTCTGTTTGTTACAAACATGTTCCAGAAGCTAGAAGACAGAAGCTGGATGATAGAAGCAAAGTTATGTTATTGGTGGGGTACCACAGTACAGGTGCGTACAAGCTCTATTGTCCAAAGACTAATAGAATTGAATTCAGCAGAGATGTCATTGTGAAGGAATTAGAAACTTGGGATTGGAACAAAACTCAATCCAACTCTGATGTGATATTTCTTGAAGGAGACTCTGAAGGTGATTCAAGCTCTGACGGTGATTCAGGCTCTGACGGTGATTCAGGCTCTGAAGGTGGTCCTGAAGGAGACTCTGAAAGTCAAGGCTCTGATGTTGAAGCTTCTGAAGATAGTACTTCTGAACCTCCAACCTCTGAAGGAAATCATGTGGAACAAGATCAAAGACCACAGAGAATCAGAAGCATTCCAAGAAGGTTTGCAGGGTTTGATATGCTGCAAGACACTGAAGTAGACTCTGAGGGAGAAGTTATTCAGTGTGCTATGTTAGTAGACTCTGAACCCGTGAGTATAGAAGAGGCTCTTAAGCAACAAGTCTGGGTGCAGGCCATGAATGAAGAACTTGATGCTATCAAGAGAAACAAAACTTGGAAGCTATCAGAACTTCCAAAAGGCAAGAAAGTCATCAGTGTCAGATGGGTTTTCAAGCAGAAGCTAAAGCCAGATGGATCAATTGGCAAATACAAAGCAAGGTTAGTAGCAAGAGGATTCTTACAGAAACCTGGGCTAGATTATTTTGAAGTGTTTGCACCTGTAGCAAGACATGAAACAATTAGACTGGTAATTGCAATAGTTGCTAACAGGAATTGGCCTCTGATGCATTTAGATGTGAAATCTGCATTTCTGAATGGTCCATTACAAGAGGAGGTATATGTGTCACAACCTCCTGGTTTTGAGAAAAAGAATCAGGAAGGGATGGTGTATAGATTACATAAAGCCTTGTATGGATTGAAACAGGCACCCAGAGCCTGGAATATGAAGATTGATTCTTTCTTCAAGAAGCATGGGTTTCAGAAATGTGAATTGGAGTATGGTGTTTATGTTCAACACACTTCAGAAGGCAATATGATTCTGGTATGTTTATATGTTAATGACATATTGCTGACAGGAAGCTCTGAACAAGAGATAGCTAAGTTCAAGAAGGCTCTGATGAATGAATTTGAGATAACAGACCTTGGTAAAATGAGTTACTTTCTAGGGATGAAATTTATGTACTCTGAGAAAGGAATCATTTTACATCAAATGAAGTATGAACTTGAGTTTCTGAAGAGATTTAAGCTTGAAAATTGCAAAATTGCAATTACACCTTCTGATACCAATCAGAAGCTGGACTCAGATTCTGATGGAGAGGATGTGGATGCTACAACCTTCAAACAGTTGGTTGGTTCTCTAAGGTATTTGTGCAATACCAGACCTGATATTTGCTATGCAGTTGGAATGGTTAGCAGATTTATGAGCAAACCAAAATGGTCCCATTACCAAGCTGCTGTCAGGATTTTGAGGTATATAAAGGGAACTCTGAAGCATGGTGTGCTATTCCCTTCTGAAGGAAAGACCGAATCAGAGCTTCTGAGCTACTCAGACTCTGATTGGTGCGGAGACAGGGTTGATAGAAGAAGTACTTCTGGGTACTTGTTTAAATTCTTGGGAGGTCCTATTTCTTGGTGCTCCAAGAAGCAACCTGTTGTGGCTCTATCAACCTGTGAAGCTGAATATATTGCAGGCGCTCTGACTGCATGCCAAGCTGTGTGGATTCTGAACATGCTACAGGATCTGAAGATTAAAGTAAACAAGCCTCTGAAGCTGATGATTGATAACAAGTCTACAATCAATCTTGCCAAGAACCCAGTGCTGCATGGGAGAAGCAAGCACATTGAGACCAAGTATCACTTCTTAAGGAATCAGGTTCAGAATGGAGTGTTAGAAGTTGTGCACTGTAGCACTCAGAAGCAGCTGGCAGATGTGATGACAAAGGCAATCAAGACTGACCAATTTCTTCGTTTAAGGGATGAAATTGGTGTTGTTAGTTTTGTGTAAATATAAATTAAGGGATGATGTTAGAAGTAATTTATATTTAAGGGTATTTTAGTATTTTACTATGCTGTCTTTATGACCTAGTCATTGTGTATAAATAGAAGTAGTGATATCATTATAGAAGTTAGTGTCTTTATTCTTCTTGTAGCCGTCATTCTTCAAGTTCATTAATACATTTTCTTTTCTATTCATTTATCATCTTTGTGCACCAACACTTTTGAGACTAAATTGGAGAAAATGTGCTATTATACTGACAAAATTAGATGTGACTGGTTTTGAAGGTTCATCACATTTCTCTTTCCCCGTTTATTTGAAGAGTGATGCTATACATCACGACAAAATGCGTCGTGAATTTTCACGAATGCTCTTTTTTTTTTTTGGTACAATATGATTGTCTTTTTAATTTTTTGATATATACAATTGCCTTTTTTATGTACCGCTCACAATTGACCCCACCGCTTGCACAATTACTGTTCATCTTTTATGCCCGATTCTTCAAAATGGGTCACATGAACCATGTTTAACCCGAACTTTTCTTGCATGTCAGAAAACGAGGCGTAATGATTTTCACAGGTTTTATTCGTGATGATACAATTTAGAAAAGCCCCATAGCAATTTAGCATTTAATTCACTCAAAACTAAAAAGACATATGAGACTCAAAACTTTTGTGGTTTTATCAAAATAAATACTAAAAAGTTCCATCATATGCATTCAGGATTCTCAAATTAATTAATTGTGTGTATCAAAGGGGTTTGATCGAAATTGTTAATTGAAGAATATCCCAAAATTAAACTAATTAGATTTAAATTTTAAACACTTGTGAAACCAAATCAGTTAATATAACAGAGTCAACAGAATTCGTTGCAGAGCCTGATTCTTCTTGTTGTTGATTTGGTTATATTAATTGTGAAGCGAAGTTACACTTTCTTTGAAGAAAAAACCCTTATTTTTGTGATCTTTAAGTTGCAAGGTGATGGAGAATGTGATTACCCAGGTGAGCAAAATGCGAACTTGAGGAAAAAAAAAAGAAGAGTATAAAATTGAAGAGAAATAAATTTGGAAAAAGAAAAAAAAAATAAAGAGAAAAAAAAAACAGAACAGAATTTAAGCAAGTTGTTGCCACCTCATTCGTGAGGTTCTCGTGATGTTTTCTCTCGCGAGATTAAGCATTTCTCTTATTTAAATATGTACCGGGCAATAACAAAAACAAAAGAAGAAAGATCATAAGAGCATCTTCAATGTTAGGAACTTATTTGAGTTACATAACTATCTTTTGTGGGTCCTAAATTGGCCCATCATACTTAAGCAATTCATTTACATTTTACTCTAATGGTAAAAAATTTAAAACCAGCAAACTCCAACGGACGAGAAAGACATATTTTACACTAGCTTTGACCTAGAACCAGCAACTTTCTCCTCGTTATAAAGTCGCCATTTCGGGAGATCGCGCTCACAATCCACTCAAAAGTCGTCGCTGGATGGATTCCACACAATCCCCGCTGACAAACTACGATTGTATTTCGATTCGACAAACATGAGATGTGTCCCACACTTTAAGAAGTGTTAGTGGACACTAACCCAAAGTAACCTGCCTTCGGCACTTGCATTTTGGTGCATTCTTCTTTCTTTCATCGGTCTTTCGTTCTGAAACTGCATCTACACATTAATTTCTCACGGAGATGTATCACGTTAGGATCATTGCTAAAACTGAATCACGCCAACGTTATGGAAGTTCCATCAGCTTGGCATGATTATATATATGAACCGTTAAAGTCATCTGCTTTGCGCCGCCGATTCAAACTACCTACTTGGCGATTAGAGCAGATCGACTTTCTTCGCATCTTTGGAGCCTTATCTTGTCTTGCAATAAAATGATAAGGGACAGGATCTTATGTTCAAGCACACTTGCAAGATCCCTGCGCTAAAGTTGTTGTGATCAAAATAGAATAAAGGCTTTTATGTAAAAAAGAAAAAATGGATATTTAAACATATTTTATATTTTTAATTTTCAACGATTATTATTTTTTACTTTGTGTAAATTTAATATCTTATCGCATAACTCGAGAGACTAATTTCATACTTTGTATGAAACTTATTGGATTATACAAACACAAGAGTTTGGTGTGAACACTAATTGATGAGAGTATTTTTTTTTTTTTTATTTTAGAACAATGAGAGGATGAGCTAGAATTCCTTACTATACAAAGTGTGTTTAGTATATAGTTGAGACTTCTTAATCATATTTAGTTAAAATGGTGTCTATTCCAATGTCAAATTGAAAAGAGAAAAGTTTACTACTACTAATTTTGTTAAAGTCTTGTTGAAGGTTATATCATGGTCATGGATACCCCACAACTTCAACTACAAGCATTATATTGCCTTGTAGTAGGTTTGATTTTAGATTCATAACCAAACGAATTTGATGACATTCTGCTTACCCTTAATAAAAACACAAATCAAATTAAGCCATTGTCTCTTTTGCTTGTTGACGGCTTCAAGAAGAAACATTTGAAAGCTTGTTGTTAACAACCTTGTGGCCATTTTTTTTAGTCTTCATGAGTGCATGTCTTTTTCTTGCTGTGGAAATGAAAATGACTCGCTCCAACTGTTCCACGTTGAATAAGATGAACCTTCAACTTCATAAGTAAGGATGGAAATTTCAAAGTATGTATAAGTATTCACTCCATAGTAGAAATATTGAGATACTATATAAAGGTGAACAATATATACACAGGAGTCATTTTTGCCATTTTGCTAACAAAAAAGGACAGTTGTCAAATTAAAAACTTTATCTTCTACTACTTTTTAAGGTGAATAGTATTTGTGTCATTTGTGTGTATACAAAATTGTGTCATAATAACAATTCTACTATATGAAAATTTAGATGGTCGGAAATTTAGAGTTATGTACACTCTCGTATTTTATGTGGACCTGAGAGTTTAGTTCTCCCGAATCAGCTAAATATTTTATTTGTTAGCTAACTGTATTTATTGAAATCATCTAAAATTTGGAGGGAAACTTGGTAGTCGTGACCGGATAAAATTGTTTGTTGTTTAGACCGTAGTACAACATTCATTTGAGTTAGGTTTCTACTTGCAACCTCAACAAGTCATTGACGTACATGTGTGATATTAATGGCAAATGATCGAGGGGCCCAATTTTGTAGAATAGCGAATATGATGACTTAATTTTCTATTTTAAATGAAAATATAAATATTTTTAAAAGTAATTCAAATATGGTTGAGATTATATGATCATCTATATCCATAGTTATTCTTAAAAAATATAAAAAATAAACTCGAATCAAAATATTGAGTTAGCCCTTCTAAATTACCTCCTTTAAAAGCCTCACTCTAATACATATACCATATGCGTTTATCTCTATCTCTCTTTTTTATCTTCATAATACACACAAAAACCGCACCACCGTTATATCAATATTTTGAGTTTAGATCTCTATTTATCTATACTTCATTTGTTGTCAATTTATCAGAGATAGACACATGTGAGAGATTTGTGAAAGCCACTTCCATTTATTAAAATATATTTCACTATTCCTCCACTTGTACTTCTATCTCTGATGACTTCACGTCATTGCCATGTTGCTATCCATATTTCAAGGCATTTTAGGTAGCGTTGTAAAGTTTTTCGCAATGAAATAAAGAGAAAATAGCATCGTTACAAGTTGGCTTGAAGCACAAGAAAATTGAAGAAAATCAGCACAATTTGCATCATAACGTATGTCCGGTATTTTGACCATATCTGGAGTTCCGTAACTCGAAATGACGCGGGACTTGCGGCAAATGAAAGCTAAGATCAAGAGCTACAACTTTCATGAAGAGCAAAAATTCATATTCTCTGCCATTTGCGCCATGGCGCCGCGCCATAGCGCGGGCGCGAAAAAAACCCTATATATTTAAACTTAAGTCAGAAAAGGGTTACAGTTTTTGACGGCAAAGAATACTTCTCTGAGGCGATTTCTGAAGAATATCAAGTGGATTTTAAGTGTGAAAACACCTCCAATCTTATTTGTAATGAATTCTATCACTCTATTTTGTTTTGTTAATTCAATTATGAGTAGCTAAATTTCTTTGATTGGATCTTAGGGGATTCTAATTGCTATTACTCTTGAACCATGTAGTTTCATATGATATCTTAATGAATTATGAAGTTAGTTTCAGTTAATTATTCCTTGTGTTTAATGCTTTATATAAATTGATCACTTATGTGATGATTCCAATTGTTTATTTGACTATGAAAGTAGGAATAGATTTGTCGATCTAGGAATAATTATTCAATTAATCGTTACTTAAGAGATTTCGAATTGTTAATTGAGAATTCAAATGTTAAAGTGCTAAAACCTCAATTGATCATAAATCACCTAAGAGATTAGGGAGTTATGATCAAGGGAGAGGATTATGTTATCAAGAGATTGAACATAATTACTTTTTTTAATCGAATCGTGAAACTGAATTTGTAATTTGTTAACATGCATGAACTACCAAGAATGATAGTAATTAGATGAACCGAAAAGGTCCAATCGTCTTCTTCTCTTGAAATCAAATCCTATTTTCTTGCCTTTTATTTCTAAGAAACCAGAATCTTAAACAAATCCCCCCTTTTAATTAATGCAATTTTACTATCGTATGACTTCAATTATTTTCGTTTGATTCGGAACAATCCTCGTGGAATCGATAATTTTTATACTTACTTTGACACTTCGTCAATCTCTCTCATAAATAAACGATAAATAAAACATAAATAAATGAACAAATTCATGAATTTTAAAAATCGTTTCTCATATAGTACGTAGAAATGGAAATACAAAACTTAGATTATAGACAAAGCATCTGAAAGTATGACTGGATTTGAAAAGACTGCCAATGCAATTTCAGTTATATAATTTTGATACATGATGGTATTATTGAAATAATATTTGGGAAATGGATAAAGAAAGAATAATTTCTTAAAGACAAAAATAAAATTGCCCTTGAATTGACATATTGGCAATTGGATCCGAGTGATATGGGGATTAACTAATTGATTATGAAATATAATGTGTAACACAAGTTACCAGGGTGTTAGCCAGCTACTACATACAAATACAATTGATTTAACATTTATTTTGAACAAATTAAACAGATTAATATTGTCGTTTTGTCACTTTAAATCATCTGATTAATTTTCTCTTTCAACCTTCAGGTATTGTTGTCCTCCATCTTAAAGCAAAAAAAAAAAATAGTACAATACAATGGACTAATGTATAAATGAGATAATAATAATAAAACCATTTACAATATAGTATGAGCATTATATTTTACAAGAAATATATTATATAGTTAATGAAAGTGTCAAAAAAAGTGATATTAAGTTGAGGCAGTCCTAGGATTACTACAGATTGAAGGATGGCATTTGAAGGATGATGGTCTTTGGTTGGTTTGACGCCTTCAACAAGAAACCTTTGAAAGCATGCTGTTAACAACCTTTTGTTCACATTTTTGAGAGTATACAGTTCATTGTAGGGAACTCACAGGATTCAAATACAGGTTTGATCTGATAAGAGATGCGCTCTTTGATATTTTTAGGCGCGCATGAATTTATGTGAAGAAAGAGGTACCAATGAAGTTCTTAACTGATCCACAAGAAGAAAGATCGACCATACGCCCAACGATAGGTGGGAAATATGCTTGTGTGGATTTGACTGTAGTTTCCCCCTTTGGGACTGGGGGTCGGGGATTTTATTGTGGGACGGACAACCCTCAAAGTTGCTTCAAGCAAAATGGTCAAATATGAGAAAGTGTACTATGACAATCAACATGTTTTTATACCATTTGCATTCGACATTTTTTACGTTTTAGCACCAGATGCTGTAAATCTTTTGAAAAGAGTCCAAAACGTCATACATAGTAATGTTGTATCATCTAAGTCTATGAATGTAGTTTTTCAAAGATTGAGTTTTGCTATACAAAAAGGTTTAGCGGCGCAATTTGTTGTTCATCTATCTTTTATTCATATGTAATTATTTTATATATATATATTAATTTTATTAGATATTCAAATGTGTGATATAAATGTAAACAAAATATAAAGATTTGCTTAATATGTTTAAACTGTATTGAGATGAAAATGTAAGAGATGAAAAAAAAAAATGCACTTTCGATGAGGACATTGTTCTTCTTATGAGATAACATAATATCCTCCCTCTAGAATAACTTACTTTCTCTGGTTTATTTATCATTAAGTGCTTATGTACAAGTTATTTATATAACAAAAATATAAAATAAAGTTAAGCTATTTTCATATAAATTGTTTTTATCAGTTATCTTGGAGACATGTCATGAGAAGTTTCTATAAGTTCTTTCAAACAGTTTTACATGTATTTTTAATCTACAGAAAAATTTAAATAAATCACTTAAACCGAGCTAAATGTCATGAGGTTGATTTTTCTTCTTCTTGCTTAACATGAAGACATAAAGTTAATTATGTTAAATGTACCATGTTCTGCCAACTTAACATACATTAAATAAACATGAAAATTTCTTCTTTTTAAAATAGTATTAAACTCCCACTTTTTAGTATAATGATACAATATTAGTTTTACTCATTACTTAAAGTGAGACTCATAACACCTAAGTGTTCTCCAAAGGATCAATTACACAACATGCAATTAAACTTTGGATTAATTAATGTGCCAAAGATTATACCTCACTTAAGCCAAGTGGAAATTTGAAGGAACATAGCTAGGATTGATAAATATATGATTGAGAAGGAAATTTAATCAGAAAGTTTGGTGCAAGAGAGCATGCAAATCCTAGAGCATGTTGGTGATGTAGCAACAGAAATTAAATTAAATTAAATTTTTCAGACAGTTACCAACCTCCAAACTTCATTTTTCATACTCTTTATATAGTCCCCTCAATTCAATAACGGTTACATAGTTACACATTAATATTTCCACTTAAACATATGGAGAGAGCAAACACTAAATCTTCTTTGAAGGTTGGAGTGCTTATAATTTTCATTTTTAAGGTTTTTTGTTATGATTCATCATAGTTA
The DNA here is from genome assembly GCA_030408175.1 of Trifolium repens. Lineage (NCBI taxonomy): Eukaryota > Viridiplantae > Streptophyta > Magnoliopsida > Fabales > Fabaceae > Trifolium > Trifolium repens. The sequence goes on from CP125840.1 coordinate 4,867,604, forward strand.
ATTAACTATTAGTACTATATCCTAATTGTTTCATTCTTTTCATTTTTGCATTTTCCTTGGTCAAAAGTTTGTCAAGAACACTTCACCTTCTTCATCTCAATGGAGTAGTACTGATTCTAAAGGAATGGTGAGATGCATAACTTTTTCATACCCTCTCACATAATCCTTATTTAAAGCCACTCTTTTTTTAGTTGTCACATTATATTGTCACATGAAAATTGAATTTTCTTCCATGGTATGCATGCATGGATGATTTGGGATATAACAAAGAGAAGTCATTGAAGATACTTCTCTTGAACTTGTTTTGTTCTGTTTCATGATTCATCTTAAGGTTACAATTAGTTAGAATATAATGTTGATGCAGTGTCACTTTAAATTTTTTACACTGTCAACTAATCACAAATTATAATCACGATGAACTTTAAGTTAGATATGATAAAAGTAAATTCTTTAGGTATATATAAATTAAATCCTAAAAGTTATGAACATCATCTTAATGACATTGAACTAAGTGAGATTACTTGGATGAATTTTTAAGCAACACAACACATCTTGCATACTTGACTAGATGGTAATATTATATACAATACAACCTTTGTTTTGAAATAAGCACACTTTTATATGTATGGGACAACATTTTGATTGTTAAATTTTTCCTCTAATCAATACATGCATATGAACTTTTTATTTTTTTTGTGCGTGCCATTACTAAATATGTGTCATTATCATTATCTTCAACACACACATATATGTGAAATGATAATTTACATATATAAAATATATATTATAGAAATCCATGCATATGACATGTGATATGTAAAAAGCATGACTAACTAACCCATTTTACCTTTTCAAAAGTTGTCTACATATTCCACCTAACAAGTTTATCCATGCAACTTTCTACTTGTTACATTTCTTTAAATCATATAATTGACTAAACTACATGTATCTCTTTAAAATTAGTTACAAACATTATGCTACAATGACTACGATCTTTTTCAAAAAGAAAAAAAAAATCATTAGATCAATTGAATAAAAAAAATTAATGGCCTATTTTCTGCATTACAAAAGTAATACTAACACCAAAACTTTCAAAAGTATAATCCTCCAAGTGCTATATACTCCAGATTCATATTTTTTATTACAATGTTTTCCATTTTCATATTTTCTCTAAGTGATGATTTACTTCTTTAAATAGAGAGAGAGAGAGAGAAATTTCTATTTGTTATAGTCTTACTAAAAGGATGGTTTTTTTAGTATGTCTTACTTTATATAGTTGTTATAGGCATCCACACTTAATTTTTCACTCAATTATGTCTTTAAGTTGGCTAGACATGATATATTAGACCACTATTCTTTAGATCAAGTGCATCACTAACAACACTATGGACCCCACAATGATCACATTATCACTTTTTGCCTCTTGTTTTACATTATAACATAATGATGATAATAATGCTTTAACACTCCTTTCTTTTTTTCTAGTCATTTTATTCTAACCATAATAATTGGTTTATGGAAAAATTCTTCCACCTTATTATACATGAATTATGATTGCCAACTAAATAAACATAATTGAATATTTTTCACAGACAAAAGATGTACTCAAAGACAAGTTTTATGACAAGACTAAGGTAAATAAATACATGACACACTTACATGAACTACTTAGTATAATTAATTATATCAATTTGTTCATTCAAATTTTGGTGAGCAATTTTTGTATTTGTTTTAGGCTTCAAGAAAATCTCCTACAAAAGAAAATACTAAACCACAAGAATTCAAACTCCACACACAAGAAAGAGCTGTTAAACGTGCAATATTCAACTATGAAGTAAGATATATAGTGAATTAATGATCAATGTTGAATTTAGTATTATAATTTTCATTTATTGATAAATGTGGTTTTGCTTAGGTGACAACAAAATTATATCTCATGGAGTTGAAAAAGAGACAAGAAGAGAAGTTGATGAAGGTATTAGGCACATAATAATAATAATAATAATAATAATAATAATAATAATAATAATAATAATAATAATAATAATAATGTATATATATAATATATGATACTAAATATGACAATGCAGCAATATTATAAAGACTAATTAATTAATTTAATATAAACAGATGATTGAAGAGGAAGAGATACGTTTGCTAAGGAAGGAAATGGTTCCAAGAGCTCAATTGATGCCTTATTTTGATAAGCCATTTTCCCCACAAAGGTAAATAAAAAAGAATGAATTGTATAAGATATATCTCTATTTGCTCTATAGAAATATGTCCCCACAAATATTAATATTTAAATTTTCATTATTAGTTGGTTTAGTCCAATAATAATCAACTTGGCTAGATATTAGTAGTCATCGTTAACGACGGTGAAAAATTCTTACCAATATCATAGTAAAAAAAAATCAACATGTAATTTTTCTTCATCAGAAAATATGGTCCCTACTTGAGGAAAAAAATATTATTTACCAATTTTAGTAAAATATTGTGATTAACTTGAGGAAACATTTGAGTTACAGATCAAGCAGAACAGTTCCAAGAGAATCATGCATTCACATGATGAGTAGCAAATGTTGGAGCTGCACCTCTGGCAATGGATTTTACAACATGCACCAATGTGGTCACCAAGCTCTTAACAACCCCATTAAATAGAAACTTTTTATATGGTTGTATGAAGAAGAAAGTAAAATGTACACTAGTTCTTGAATTAATTTCATGCATGTTGTACATTTTTCATGCCATAGAGAGAAAAAGTTGAGAGTTTTTGTACCATAGCCTAGATCCACTTAATTAGACGGATCTTTTTTTTTATTTTTTATGTATTCATTGTCACAAATAATAAAGATGAATCGTGTTTTTTTTGCTGTGTCCTTTGACTAAGGATCTTTGACATATCATCATGCCTTGTACACCACTTGGAAAGCAACAGAATAGATATACATCACAAATCTTCTTTTGGTTGTGAATTCGAATCTTGTTCAATTCTGAACCATCAATTTGATCTATAGGTATATTTTAAATGTTAATATCCCGGAACACTAATTAACAAGCTAATAAAGAAGTTTTATCTTAAAACTTGTATATTTAATATTTTTTTTTATAAAATAAATTCAAAAGGTTATCACTAATTTTTTTTAGTATAACTTTATTTTAAATGCTTCGTCGATGAGGGACTTGATAGAACCCTCACCTAGAAGCCAAGAAATAGTTTTAATCCTTGCTACTTTTCAATTTGTTTTATTGTCCTTAAACTTTTATATTTTGAATAATTTTTTTTTTCAAACATGTTTAAAATATTATAAAAGTTTATTTATAAAACTTTAGAATTTTTAAAATAAGAAGAATTAAATATGAATTCTTAAAAGTTCAAAAAATAAAGATAAAAAGAATGAAAATATCGACTTAGAAATTAAATTTGGAGTTTCTTTTTGTTCAAATTTTATTTATAATGTTCTAAATATGTCTTTAAAATAGTTATACAAAAATACACGCTGGTTTAACACCAGAGGCTAAAATTGCATGCATAATAATTTTGTAAGAACTAAAACATCAACATTTTTTTATAGGAACAAAAAACAAAATTTTATAAAGACTAAAAATTTATTTAATCCTATTTTTTAAGCATAAAAGTATCTATATTTACTTTATCAAGTTTGATTTTATCTCAAAACCTATAAGTAACAAAAATAAACATGTTGTTAGGCTGAATTTTTTTGCTAAGTTTTGTACATCAAATTGACAAATTTACTTTTAAAAATTGTAATTGTGCTTCTCGCCAGCGCTAGTTCGTAAGCCCAACCAAGTGTGGTTTGATGAATTCCCTGTCTCTATTTGCACCCTCTCTCTTGCAAAATCAAGTTCATTTCTTTTTTTAAAAAATAGACTAGTGGTTATAATTTTACCTTTAAACCGGATAAATAAAATGTTTAAGGTTCAAATCTCGGTTTAAATCTAAAATTCAAATTTGTTGTAGGCCTTCATATATATATTTGTTCGATTGAGCTTAAACGTAAACCTTTTTTTTTTACTAAACACGTAAATCATCTTCTAATATGTATTCGGTTTCAATAGTACTATTCTCAACTCTTTTAACCTTATTTTGATTCATTGGTTGAATTATTTAAACTATTTGATAGTTGAATAATTTTATTTACAGCCGTGCAAAATGTGACACTAAATAATAATATGTTATTATAAGGGGAAGATAGAAATTAACAATAAATTGATTCAATTAGTAAAAGTTTTTTAAGTAGATAGTCAGTGGTGTGACCTAATTCATGCGTATGGAAAAATTTAACTTGTATGTCTTACATATTATCTAATTGTGATTATTAGCACAGTTAAATAAGTGTGAAATTCTTTTTTATCGGTATGATAACCCAAATAAATAGGGGAATGTAGACGGTGAAGGCTAGGGTGACGAAGCTTACATGTCCCTCACTGGTGAGGGACTTCAAAAAATTATTTTCAACCATTGAGATTAATTTAACGGTTCAGATTAAAATGAGAACATCTACACTTGTCAACATATGATCCTATAATATCTCCTTCTTTATACATCTCCATTCCACCGACACAATCCCGGCAACCACCACCACTGACGCCGACCACCAACACAGTCCCGACGACCACCACCAATGGATGTTTCTCATGGATGTTTTTAGATCCTTCAGCTAAATTACTCACTCAAAAGAGGACGCATACGTTTGATAGAGAACAAGAGCATGACGGCGGCGCTAACGGAAAGAACAAAGCAAAGCAACGAACAATGTCTTGTTTACAAAATCTGGAAATATATTCAATCCAACTTTAACAAAATCAACATCTAGAAACAACAAAAACAAGACTTGCTGGGATAATTCTAGATCTGCACAAATAAGATGCAGTTTTTTTAAGAAGGGAAGATGAAAAACAATGGAAAAAAGAAAGAAAGGGAAAATGAATAAGAAATTTCGGTGAATATTTTTTTTGACAAAAAAAAAATCCACCTGTGGTGGTGGCCGCTGCCGGTGAGGTAGCTGACGACGGTGGTGTGGGTGTTTGCCAGAGTTGTTTATGTCAAATACAGTATAAGAATTGAAATAAGGTTGATGAAGATGATATATGATAGGATTGTATGTGAAGAAATGCATAATCTTTTTTTAAGCAACCACTCATCTTAGCCATTCATCTAATTTATTGGTTCACATTCAAGTCTCTCACCGGTGAGGGATCTAACCACATCCCTCATTAGACGCTGCCAATGTGGACATATATAATTATGACTTTTGGATTAATATAATATAGTATCTTACATAGACCATATCCAGGATCTTCCTTGATTGAGATTTGAGACATAGTTGGAAGACAAAGTAGGAGGCGCATCTCTTATTTAAAGTTAATAGGTGTAGCTCTTAAATTCAGGTGTTCACAAATTCGATTTTTATCTTGCATATGGAAAACAAATTGTAAAAAGTAAATATACCAATAAAAGTAAGCATGATAGAAATACTTGCATTATACTTCCCTAACTAAATATGACCCGTATAATACAAGTATTTCTATCATGCTTATACGGAAGGCTCCGTTAATTTCCCCGAGAGGGGATATTTGCCATGTAGATTCATTTCATTATCTTTAATTTAATTTATTTGAATTGTGAGTTTGTGATGAAATCTATGAACATAAGATGATTTTCTGTAGAAATATATTTATTTACTTTATTTTGCTTGTCAATCTTACTAAAATTCATTCAAACATATCTCTACAAAATATTCTCAACATATATAGGATATTACCTTTTTTTTTTTTTTTGAAAGTAGGATATTACCTTTCTTCTTAATCTAAATCTTTGTGAATTAACACTCTTTTTATTACACCGATAATCTTGTACCCTTGTGAGTTAATCAAACCTCCAACAACTCATTTTAACCATTAGTTTAAACCAATTGATTACCAACTTCCATGTTGTGAAGATAAGTTGATGAAGAGATAATGACAATTGTATTTGTATTCAAGGCAAAAAAAAGTTTGGAAAATAGATCCCGAACTTTTTAACCAAGGGCAAAATCAAAATATTTGGAGAGGGGGGGAGAAAGCTTCAAAATTAGGTTTAGGTCAGTTCGGTGGCTTTTTTTTGGGGACCAAACCCACTTGCAATAAACTGTTTGAGGCCACACTATTAGTTTCATCGAACCACTGGCCCATTTGAAACCATTCCAATTCGGTTTTATGCGTGCAGCTTTTGCGGGTTGGACCGGTTTGCTAGTCTTTGTCCACCCCTACATTCTACATTTTAGGAATTTCTTTCAAGTTGTGATGGAATTTCTTCCAAGTTGCAGCCCCCACATGGCCAAACAAATAGCTGCTCCAAAGTCTAGGACACCATGATACAGACATTGTATTGTATACTACAGATGAATGAAATCAAATACTGTTCTCATCTATACGCCAAGGAATAACCCTTCCCAAGAATATATGGCACCCACCACACCACTTCTCTACTATACCTCTTCAACAGCTTTATACAGAGACTTCACCTCACCTCTGTTTTCACTCTGTTACGTACTCAACTATCATAACCAAAGGACCTCCACATTATCCTAAATTATTTCTTAACAAAGCAGAATAATCCATACAGTTTATAGTTCATTATTAAAATTCTCATATTTTATGTGAAATGATTTGAAAGAGTTTATAAGTAGAAGTAATTTTCATCTTACAAATCAATTTTGTAAAATTTAGTTAGACCCGATCAAAATTCTAAGATGATATCAGAGTCTTTCCAAGATCTGTTTAACCACCTATTTCCAGTATCGGACCACCCACCATTTATATTCACACATGAAATATTATGAGTTGAAAATTTGAACCCTAATACTAACAAATTTCTCATTACCTAACAAATTAGTTACTAATATATTAGCAAATTAAAAAAACACCTATTGAGATTTATTAAATCAAACATAGTTGAGAATGTTTCATATGAAAGTGACCGGTGCACTACAATATAAATTAAATGGAGTACATTTGGATATCAATCAAAATATAAAAGAAATCTTTAGGATCATGCTAGGTACTACATGATGCATCAATTTTGACTACTAGTATATCAAACATATATCCCTTGAATGATACTCCAAAATATTTTCTATGATTCACCATTGGAAAAAGACAAAATGCATGAAAAATGTATATTCAATTATATATGCTTGTTAATTTATATACATAGACATTTTCTTGTAAGAGCTTTTATTTAGGCAAGTTGAATACCTATTGAAAACTAATCTTATATTAATATGTTCAATGTCATGAATTTAATTAAATTTGCTACAAATTAGTAACTAGTATTTTCAAATGAATAAATAGTTTAAATACTTAATTACTTTTAAATAAAAAATATAGTATTTTCCACTACCAAAAAAAAAATATAGTATTTTCATGCTAAAAAAATAGTATTTTCATGCTCTTAGGCTTTAGCCCAGTAAGAACTTATTGGTCCATATTTAATATTGATAAAAGGGATATTTTTAAATTCACCCAATTATATACTATATAATAGCAAATTTATTGAATCCATATAAAATTGTTTGTCAATTATTTTATGAAAATTCTTGAACTCTTGCTTAATAATTTTATTGTAGAAGTGATAAATTGATTGGACTACTGACCAACTCTTTGAATTTGCATCTTTGACCTGATCCCTTGTGGCTGTATATTTGATATGAAATGGCATTTATATCTTGCCAAAAACTTCAAACACCAAATTTTCAATCACTACTTGGGGAAATTTCAAATCAACTTTATACTACAGCAAACACTTTTTGACATTGTTTCCCTCATTACATTTAGGCATTTTTGGTATAAACTATAATTATTAACTATCAACCCTTATTACTATAGTACAAAATTTCAACCGATACATGTTTAAATTTGCGACGAGTTTGACTGAATCGTAGTATTCAACATTAGTGTTGACAAAATCACGATGTTATTGTGACTTTGTCAAACTCACTGTGATTTCAACATGCACTAAGCGAGCTAGCTTTTGCTTAAATTCAACCTTTGGTTCTAATAATGGTAATGGAGCCTCTACCCCTAGTTTGAATCCTAGTAAGTGCTGCCACTTTTTTTCCTGAAATACCATAACCACTATTTGAAATGCATGGATGAATCACAGAATCTTTTACAGCCACAGGGTGTGGAATTGGCTTTGATGGACTCATCATCATTTGTTGATTTATATCTTTAATTGTTGTTTCCCCTTCAACTCCTCCAGGTTTCACCAACTCAAATGGATAAGCTATTTTCTTCCAATGTCCCCCTAAAAAGATATATTTGAGTCATGAAACAACTATAAAGCCCTAACATAGATACGAACATCCAAGACGTTAATACTGACGCATTGACATCAGTAATAATTTTAAAAAATAGAATAATTAAATGTAATTATATGTGTCTCTGTCAGATTCGGACACGCCTTCAATCAGAAGTGTCAATGCTACATAGTTAAACAAAAAAAGAGTAAATATTCTAGTGTTAAGAATGTTATACTTAAAATTGAAGCATTATTTTCATCTGATTCTTGAGATGCACAACTCTTTTGAGGTGAATCATGTTTGACTGCAGCTTCATGTGTATGATTTTGTGATGATAGGTTCCTAGTGCTGAAATTTTTATGATCTGTAAGGAAATAATTTACAGTGTCAGTGATGACTATGTTGTTGTACTTAATTTCATATCTACCAAAATTAGAAATAAATTGGTAAGGTAAAGTTAAAATGTTAGGTTGGTCATTTATTGCAAATTCTGAACTCTTATATATCTGCAGAATCAATAATCAAGGAAAAGAGGTAAAAAAAATAAAAATAAAATAGGACTAGATTATTATTTTTACCTTGAAGTAATTGAGATGCTTTGGAAGAAAATGTTGGAATTAGATGTCCCTGATCAAGATCAACCAAGCATTGCTTTTCCTGTAATTAATTAAATATTTTATCAATTTTCAAAGTATTTGATGATAAAAAAGTTAGAGCATAATGAGTGCCTATTTGAAATCATAGTGACACCGTGATTTTGTTGAAACTCTAGAATATAGCATTTAAAAACATTACGGTGGTATAATATGATTTTGACAAACTCACTGTCGATTCAAACATAATGAACAAATGTAAAGGACATGAAACCATGCATGATTAACCTTTTGATCTTGAGAGTAGGATGGTAAGTTATGTTGCTTGCACCAAATATCCCAACCAATGATTGCATCTTCAAGATATCCACTTGATGTATCAGATTCAAACCAAGATTCAGCTGTAGAAACACCATAGAGACAAAAAATTCAAATTAAATGGATATTAATTAGAATCACTTCGAGTCTCACAATATTATATAGTAACACCGTAATTTTATTGAAACTTCAACGTATAATTTTTATTTTAAAATACAATGTGGCACACTCTGATTCTGAGAGACTCACCGTCAATCTGAAATATAAACTAAGATCACAAACAAGTAGAATTAGCTAGTGGTGCCAAGTGTCAACAATTAATATATTATTGGAAACAAATTAATCAAAGAAAATGAAAATGATAGCATAAATACCAAGAGTCAAATCTGAATGAGTGATTCCAATGTCCAATTCCATGGAAGAAAGGAAATGAGAAAACTTGCAATTGTGAGTGATATGATTCAGTGTGATGAATCTTTCTAGTACAGAATTAATGGAACTTTCATATAAGTGAACAAAAAGTCTACTGTTTTTCACTAAATTATTGTTATGGGCCCCTTGTAAACTCTGAAAATACCCACCTACCTAACCTTACATTTGTCAATGTGACCAAAATATTAAATTGGCTACATTAATTAGAGTGTTAATTATGTAATGTGATTAGTAATTAATAATTTTTTTTGTCTGATTTTATTGAGGAAGGTCTTTAATTTACTCTTGAATATTAATTTTGGATTACCTTATGCGGATTATGCTGCTTTTTATGGGGTGGATGCTAGAACAAAATCAACAATGTGACATCATATAAGATCAAATGTAATGTACCTAGAGAAAGAAAAAAAACTAAAAATGCCACTTGATTTCAATATCTCTTAGAACATGTTTCTCTAATTTTTTGTTGAAATGTCCATGTTGATTACCAAAAAAAACCTATTAAATTCTTTTTATTTAAGACCGCCGCTAATTATCCACAGAGTGTCTCACGCTAATAACGTAAGACTAATTCTTGCTCACAAAAAAATCAAGTAAAAGTTGGCTGACATAATTTTTAACTCGACAGAAATCAAACTTGAAAGCACTAGGTTGACAAGTTCTAGGTTTTGTTAATCCCCTAGGCCGAACAGTGTTGGTTATAATCTCTAGTTCTATATATAAAAAATGTTTACTTTTTAAATTTATTGTAGAATTGGCGTATTTACACTACAATATTGTCTAAATACATTAATTTTACAGTAAATCTAAAAAGTAAAAAAAAAATTATATTTTAAATTAATTAAAAATTAAAGATATTTTTTAGCAACTTGAGTTAGGTGTGTGCCTAAATCCAAATAGTTTGTATTTGTGTCTATGGAAGAGTTTCTCTCAACCATATTATCAAAGCCGAAAGATAAACAAAGTGGACAATTGAAGGTAGTTTCCCAAAAGTGATTCGAAGGAAGAAGTATCACTTTCTGTCTTTCTGCATCGCTACATATCTTTTTCTACATAATTTTCAAATAGTAGTATAGATTTTCAAAGCATGCGTGATGACTAGAGTACTCTTTTCTTTTCCTTATTGGTTTACCTCATTTACCACGGTAAGGATACTTCTAAAATGGTAAAATATCCGTACAAGATATTTTACAGGTACCGGTACATGTACGGTACTTGTAACATATATACTATTTCGTATTCATTTTTGCTCAATTGATGTGCAGTGGTGAAAAATAACAAAAATATTCTCATTTTATTGTATTTTAATTCTCTCTTTTTATAATAGTATTTCACTTAAAAATGTTATATTACCGTACTCGTACCCATACTGAGTAGTATGTGTACCGTAACCTATGCATCATAGGATTTCATGATTTTGTCAAAATGTAAAAAAAAAACAGTTTACTTTTGTTCTATGTAACGTGATAAGGACTAATGAAGCTGCCGAATACTTTGGCTTTTGTATCTTTTCATATTTCAACCTTTGATTTTTTGTTCATTTACCCTTTTTTTTTGGACAAAGTATGTTTACCCTTTGAAGATGAATTTATCTCTAAATTAACCAATGGAATGAATATCAATCTTGGAGAAACTGAAGAGCCACAAAGTATCAATCCACTTATGATTTAGTCATCTATTCTAGTATCACAATACCTACATAGGTCTAATTACCAACTTAGGAAGGTGATTTGTGCATGATGTGTTATTTAATTAAGTGGTTAGAGCTTCATTTTGTGACCATAGGGATTAGGGACAAAGTTCAAATTCCTTTGGATCACATGTATAAGACCATGAATTGCAAGTGAGTTTTCAATAGTGAGGTTTGATTCAATTGACTCAGAGATTTTAAGAATGTCTAAGGAGTTCGGAAACGAATTTCACGCAATAGCTAAAGAATGCAATTTACAATTTCGACTGTCTGATCTTAAGTTAATAGTTTTTTTTTTCACAAATCTTAAGTTAATAGTTGAAACCGTTTTATACTGATTTTAATGTTATATAATTTAAACCGTTTGAACTTAACTTAACAGTCGAATCTTTTACTGCATGTAAATGCATGATTTCCTTACTACTGGAAATCTGGATTCAAGAGTTCACCAAGGAGGATATTAAATTGGCCACTAAATGGTTCAGCAGTTCAGTGCTAATAGGATCATTGGTCAAAGTATTTTGGGATTGTGTAAGGGAATATTGCCAGAGAGTGGTGAGAAAGGTGAGATTTTGGCTTTATGCCAAATGGTAGTCTTGATAAGACTTTGTATGAGTCATGAATGGCTCTACAATGGTCTCATAGGACCAAAATTTTGTTCGGTGTGCCATCTATTTTGGCCTATTAGCAGCTGCAGCATCATGAGTGTGAAAACAAGTGATTCATAGAGACATTAAATCTAGTAACAAAATGTTGGATAAAATTCTGTAATCACTATCTTTGAGGTTGATTGGACTTATTTAACCACTAATAGGCAGGGTCAATTTTGATAAATCTATTACTAATTACTCCCTCCAGTCTCGTATATAAGCAAAGATTCATTTTTCAAATTAAATGAATGACAATATGAACCAGCTACGCAAATTATTCAATAAACCTAAAAACCTGGAAAAAAATAATTATTATATATGAGTTGACTTTGTAAACAAAGAAGTTATGAGCATAATTTAAACAAAATGCACAAGAGATAATTGATTCAATATGCATAAATAAAGTAAACCATGCTATTATCAAGCATAGATATTAAAACATGATTCTGTTTTTCTTGTAATCACTCAACAAGAATCATAGAAATGGTTTAATTCAATTAAAAAGTGCTTAATTACTTCCATTCCAAGCTGACTCTAGCAAACACCATTCATCTTATCATTCAGCTTCTTCCTGTCCAACACAAACTTCTTCCAAACAGCAGTGATTTCTCTCTGAGTCTCCAAAGCACTCTTTTTAGTAGCCACAACTTGACCATTATTTTTCACAACTTCTTCAGTAACTGTAACATTACTGGAGCTACTTATCATCCTTATCCTCGCCGCAAGTGTATCAAGCTCGTGTAACACTTTCTCGACATCAGCCACAAGGCGCTCCGCTAAAGTCCTCGAGAAATCTTCCCTTATGACAACACGTAAAACGGTTATGTGTTGTGCATCCGGGGGCATGCTGTATGCCGGAACGATCCATCCGAAGCGCCTCAACAAGTCAGAGATTTGGAATTCATCAAAGTTTGTGTGGTCCTTCAATGTGAAAGCCACCAAAGGAACACCATTGTCTTTCGACACAATGTTAAATCGTCCCATTTTCTCGAGTCCCTCTTTCAATACTATCATGTTGTCTCTACAATTTTCCATCACATTTTTATACCCCTGCAACAATTTAATGTATAAAGGATTAGTATATTATCTAGTTTTGAAGTGTTTTGCAAGAAATGATGGTAAGTTTGTAAAAGGGCATGTTTGGTTTGTCTTAATACCTCATAACCAAGGCGAATTAGTTGGTAGTATTGAGCAATGACTTGGCTAGAACCTGCATTGCATAGTTTAGTGAAAGAATTTAGTATATAAACCGAGATTTGGATTCGCTACACTCAGAAATTAGAATATCTAAGATCATCTCATCAAAATATCAGACGGCTTTCAAAACTTGGTATTTTGAATTTGATTTACAAAGTTGAATATAAATCGTCTGATCTTAATCTAATAGTTCAATTGCGTGACAATGTTCAACGTTAAATGATGATTGTTCCGATTATGTGTTACCTTTAGAAAAATTGAGGGTAAAGGTAGGTTGATCAGCTCCTAGATAGTTGATGTGAAAAATGAGTTCCTCAGGCAAGTCTTCCTTGCTTCTCCAAACAGCCCAACCGATTCCAGCATAGACAAGACCATATTTGTGACCACTAACGTTGATGCTCTTCACTAGCGGTAAGCGAAAATCCCACTCGAGCTCCGGATAAATAAACGGGGCAATGAAGCCGCCACTAGCTGCATCGACATGAATAGGAGTGTCCCATCTACCAAAAGAATTTTACATCAAATAAGATAATATTATCGAAGTTTTTGAAGGTTTATTCGATATGTAACATACCCGGTTTCCTTATTCTTTTCAACTAGGAGATCATTTAGGGTTTTAACATCTTCAAACTCTCCATTTAATGTGGAACCAAGGATAGCAGCAACACAAATGGTGTTCTCATCCACCAAGTCTACAGCTTTTTTAGGGTCCATTACATAGTATCCTTCACTTAGTTTCACCTCTTTCAATTCCACCTCAAAGTACCTTGCAAATTTCTCCCAACAAACCTTCACATGAAAATAATTGAACCTCTTAAACAATGGAATAACACCAAGTCCAACAATATAAAAAATGAGTGTTTTGTGTACATTTTGATTACACATAGGTCCCTAAACTGTGTGAAGATTTTTAAATAGGTCCTAAACTACTACTCCCTCCTGTTACTATTATAAACAAAAAAAACACTTTTTTAATTCATTGAAAAACTAATGTATCTGGTCTATATATATATATATGTACCTGGACATTGGCTCCGGTGACAATGTTGGGTTTGTCAAAAGGCTTTCCCTCTTGTTTCCTTTTGTTCTGCCACTTTCTTTTGAATGCTAATCCAGCTAACATTATAGCTTCTGATGAGCCAACAGTGCCAACACCAACTGCAGCCTCATTTTCTTCAAGTGGTGCATTGAAAAGATGAGCTATCATGTTAACACACCGATTCTGCATACATATGTATACAAGTCAGAAACAATTACTATAGTGTTGTTGAGAGAAATTTTCATATTTTTTGTCATTTATTTTCACTATTTATGAATTTTATTATTTGTTACAGTAATTTGGAACTTAAAGCTCCTTGAGACCTCCAACGCTACTGGTGCTACTTTGGCATGCATTTAAAAACATTTGTGCTTAAGGTGGGAACTGAAGAAGTTCTCCCTTTAATTTGTCTTGTGACGAATTCTTATAATTTGTGATTCATTTGTAAAAATAATTTGTCATTTCAATTTTAATGAGTATATGACAATGATGAGTACACCAATATTTGCTGATAGTAGTTTAGTAAAAGATGAATTTTGAGGATAGCTCAGTTGGTAGGACATTGCTATATATATATATATATATATGGATCATTGTTCGAATTTCGATCATTCTACTTATCCAATTTAAAAGTGAAATTTTTATCCACTAGACTACTTAAAAAAATAAAAATAAATTCATGTTTACATTTTTATTAATTTGTGTCAAATGATCAAATAGATTACCAGTTGTTAGAAGGAGGAGTTAATATTTTTACGGTGTTAAATATATCTTTAGTCCTTACGAAGTTAAGGCCATTTAAATATAATCCCTCAAAAAAATATTCACTTTTAATTTTTATTTGTATTTTATATGAACTATTTTGATGATTAAAAATATCCACTTTTTTGTAAAAAGTAAAAATGTAATAAGTACTATTATTTTTGTGTAAGCCGGATTTTTTGCTCGCAACCGCAAAGACTATTCCAAAGAGATGGCAAACTATTTCAAAGAATATTGGAATCTAAATATATGGCAAATTATTCCAAAGAGATCCAAGACAGAAGTAACATAAAGAGTTTGAGGTCCAAAATTCAAGCCCCGGCGAGGTGATGTAAAATAAACTAACATAACAATTAATATACTAACAATTTATCATTTAAAAAAAAAAAGAAACTTGTTTATTTCATATTAGCACTCTTGGGTAGTAAGGACTAAATTTAAAATATTGAAATTTTATACTCCTTTCATCTTTAATTATAAACAAAAGTTCACTTCTTAGATTCATTGAATAACCAATATATCTGATCTATATTATAGTTCAGATATATCAGTTATTCAATAAACCTGAAATATAATTAAGGATAGAGGAAGTCCGTAATATTTAACTTTTTTAAATATTACCTCCGTTCCATTTTATAAGAACTATTTTGATTAAATGCACTATTTATATGTCTTGCTTTAACCATGTTTTTCTAAAAATATATAAATATAAATATTATCATATAAGATCTTGTTTGAGTTGTTTCGATGAGTATTTTTAAAATATCAAAGTTCTATAATTTTTACTAATAGACAATTAAAGATATTCGTAATCAAAATTATACATTGACATACATCTAATCTTCTAATCTAATAGTAAAAAAGTTATAATATTTTGGGAGGGAGGTACTACAACCAAACAAACCTAAGACCTAAGACAGAAGTAATAAGATTAATTAGGATTAGGATTAGGATTAGGATAGGCAATAAATGCAAACGGAAACGACTTTTGACTTGCTTAAACAAGACAATAACTTATTGGTTGCCTAACTAGACTGCCAGTGTTTTGATGTTGAGTGGGGAGGATTTGAAAACTTCATTCACTCGTCCATTGCTATTAGAACTTTCGACTAATAAAACTATCCTCTCTGCAAAAGTTATTTTTTAGGTTTATTCAATAACTAATGTATCTAGCTCAAATATAAATAGATACATTATTTTTCTAATAAACCTAAAAAATAACTTTTGCTTATAAATAAGGCCGGACGGAGTACTAATTTGATATGAAAAAAAAAACTAAATAGGACAATTTTAGTTGTCCGGTGTTTAATTTTAAATTGTACTTAAAATTAGATAAATTGAGGGTTAAATGATTGGACAAAAATTGAAATTTTTGTCTCCACAAAATAATGAAATAATTTTTTATTCTTCGGACAAATT